>OX638062.1:56180362-56794231 GCA_951804385.1 Trifolium dubium
GACTTATGGGAGAAAGAATAGTTTTGCTCATCTGTTGTATGAGGGGATAAACACAAGGCATCATGTAATCTTTGTTTGTGGGTTATACCTTGGCCTAAGAACTCTCCTCCATTTCTTGGAGTTCTACTCTTCTGAAATTTCCCTTTTTTTCATCTATAAAATGCATTTTCTTGCTAGGTAGGAGCAATTTCCTATCAGTTATTCTTGTTTGTATGTGAGTTGGGTTATGTTTTGACCCAGTTTTAGAAATCTAACCCATGAGACTGATGACAGGGCATCCTTGATGTTGATATCTCTCAGAACTTGTACGTATATAACATATATAACATGGAGTGGGCGAGGACAATTCCATATTTGGTTTATTTGGTGTTGTTGATTCAAGCATTACTTGTTAAGCTACTCTCTTAATCATAATTGCAGGATGATGATGAGGAGGAGGATGAAAATAATGAAGAAGGGGGAGGTCTGAGTAAATCTGGGAAAGAGCTGAAGAAGCTGCTTGGGCGAAGTGGCGGTCTGAGTGAATCTGAAGCAGATGATGATGATGACGACGACGACGATGATGTATGGGTTTTATTCCTTCTTTCTCTTTTCACTTCTCCCTTTCCTTTTACTTATTGTCGATTTGCTATAATTGTTTGTTGTTCTTTGTTCCACTTATAAGATGAAAGATAAGCATAGCTTAGTGAAAACTAAACTCCCTTTATGGTGTGCCACAGATAGCTTTTACTTTTTTTGTAACTTCTCTATCGAGGAAGTGTCTGACTAGTTCCAATTTTATTGAAATTTTTTAAATCATTGCCTATGGTTTGAACTAAACTTCAGCATCTTTCATTAATCATCGGATCAATTTTATTTGTCCAGATGGATGACGACATTAGCCTGCCTCTTGTGACTGCTGCAAAGCAGAAGGAACCTAAGGAAGAACCTTCTGACAACAGTCCTTCAAAACCTGCAGCAACAGGACCTGCTCGTGGAACACCTACTTCAAAGTCTTCAAAGGGGAAAAGGAAAGCCAATGAGGATGTAAAGCCATCTGTTAGTGTACCACCTAAGAAAGTGAAGACAGAAAATGTAAGTCATTGCTTTGTTGCCTACTAGCTTGATTATGAGGGGTCCTTTTTATTATAGTTATTGCTTTGAGACATTGTAAAATATAGAACTGAACAATTAAGTTGGTCGTCTTTACAATGTAGTAAAACATGAGTCTAAAGATTGTGAAAAACTTGTAAGACTCGTAAGATTCTATCAAAGCACAAACTTGTATCCTTAAAAAACTTATGTGCATAATCCACCAAAAAACAACCTCATGTAGCTCTTCAAGTGAACTCAACAACAAATATAAGTCTAAAGCAAGAAAAAGAAAAAAAGTTGGGAGGAAAAACAACGGACGAGGGAGGAGAGACCTGTGTGGGCTAGGTTATCTTTTTCTTTCTGTTTGCAGAGGAAGATTGTGTTGATCATTCTTTATTTACTAGACTTTTGACCCGTGTGAAACACAGGTTACATAATATATTCAGTCAACCCAACTTGTGAGAAAACATTACGGAAGTAAATAATTTACGATTAAAAAACTCAACTTGACTATACATTTCAAAAAGAACATTGTACAATTGATTCAAAATTCTCTTAGATGCATTGAGCAATGATCTATAACTTTTCAACATATGAGATTTTGCCAAAGACGCTGCATATACATCTTGACATTTTCAGTGTGAAACATGTCATAAGCATGTTCCTTACGACAAACAACCCAGTGTATCATATTTTTCTCTTTAGATATAAGCTTACATGATATTTAGAGTGGTTTTCTATTGCTGTTATTGAAATTCTTAATTATTTTATTGAATCAGGAACCAAAATCATCTGGAAAAGATGTAAATGGATCTGCATCTAAAAGTAATGCACCTCCAAAAGGCACACCACCACCGTCATCAAACACTGGGTCTTCTAGTGCAGCTTCTGGGCCTGTAACTGAGCAAGAAATCAGGGCTGTTCTAATGCAAAGGACTCCATTAACAACACAGGAGCTTGTAGCTAAATTTAAGGGAAGATTAAGATGTTCAGAGGTAAACTTTTATTGAATATGTTTGCTTGACCATTCTAAGTTTCATTATCTTAATCAACATTTGGTCAAAAGTATCTGATTTCACACTCCATTCACCCCACAATAATTGTCATATTATGTTTATTTCACAATAATTTTCATTATATCAACTCTACCAAATTAACTTTATTAACCATTGGTGTATTTCCATTATAAAGTACTGCAAAGTGCAGAATAAAAAATTGGGAGTGACGCACATAATCTTAATTAGATGCACAATTGGAAAAAAAAACAATCAAAGTTACATGCAAAATCAAAAGCGACAATATTTCGGGGACAATATTCCATTGTTTACAAATGTGACAATTATTATGGTCTGGAAAGAGTATATAAAACTTATCGCACACCTAAATTTTATGAAGATTTCTTTAATCTTTAGAACAAATCTGTGATTGATATTTGTCAATGTTGGATTAAAATGATGCATTCTAACTAATAATAATATGGTAAATTGTTGCCGTGTTCTTTTGTTTTGGAGGATAATTGGATGTATAAAGTATGAACATACAAATCCTTATGGCACATTTAACCATGATATGCTGATTTGTTGCCAATTTAAAAAACCAGACAAGACCGATTCAACTATAGATTAGACATAGATTCCAGAAAAATAATATTCCTTGTTGAACCAAAATGAATTTGTCAAAACCAGCAAACTGTCTTCTCTTGCTTAGGATGCGAGATTTGTTCCCACATCCCAGCTTGTATAACTGTCTTCTCTTGTTCGTATTTATTGGGATAATTATTTGTAAACAAGAGTTCATGTTATCTGGTTAGATTGATAGTAAAATTTGTAATTGACCAGAAACTCTCGCCAGGTTAATTTTTAAAACTTTGCTGATCATTGCACTGCGTGCTTGTTTGATATTTGCAGGACAAGCAAGCTTTTGCTGAGACCCTGAAGAGAATTTCTAAGATACAGAAAACTAATGGATCCAGTTATGTTATCCTGAAAGGGAAGTAACTATGCAATACTGAGTGATTGATTGTGTAGGAAGATGCATCAATAAAAAGGAAATACGCTAATACACGTTGATAGCTTATACTGGTTAATATCAGATAACTTTGATAATTTGTGCATCATCTTTGAGATGCTATGAGGGGTTTGATTGATTTTAATTTTAGTAAGTCGATGACCATTAAGTGTACGAGATATGTTATTTTCGAAACAACAGATTTCAGAGTGTTATATTGGACATGGATATGGTGTTGCATTATCTACAATAATGCATTGCATAAACAGCTCACACCAATTAATTCCTTGAAAAAAAGCTTATACTAGTTAATGATATGGTAGATGCAAATTGTACAATAGTAATGCTTGTGCATATTTATCATTATTTTTCATGTAGTATAACTATAACTAATGTCTTAGACAAATTTTAGTTAACATTTTCATGACTTGTTAGCAAAAGTAAAATAAAAAAAATCAACATATTTTAAAAAATTATTTGTTTTTTGAAATAATAATTGACGGGAAAGAAACTGATCATTATTTTAAAAATGATATTATGAAAGTCATGTTTGAAAAACTAATTTTGTTTGGCTAGCAGTTCATCCATTGATTAGGGTGAGATTAAAAATGATATCAATTAGTTTTATGAAAATATCTTTAATCTTTATCTTATTATTATTATTATATTTTTTGGTATAAATCTGTATGTTATTATTTAAACATTGTTTTTTCGTTACAAAATAAAAAAGAATGTAAAAATAAAGTTTTAGTTATCATATATTATGCATCATAAGTGTGCCATCTACTGCAAGTGATTGATATGTATAAGTGATTGATATAATTTGCAGGTTAGATTAGCAAACATTATAAAAATGTGATCGTTGAATCACAGTCACCCTTCTCTTGGCCTCCATGTAGTATTTTGAAAGAAAATTACATTGTTCACAAGTTTGTATGTGAAAATGTGTTACATGGAGTCGCTACCTAAGTAGCGAACTGTTTTTGTATATATATGTATGAACTTTCAAACACAAATAGTACACATATTTACCAACTTTTTCCATATTCTCCAAACCTTTTTTTTTTTTGACAAAAATGGGATTCAAAGACATTTGCGGCGGTCTAAACCGTCTGTATATTGAGAGAACTAACTTTTATACAGAGGCAGTCAAAACTGCCACAAAATAATACTCCCTCCGTTCTTTTTTATGTATCGTTTGAGATACGTGCACATTATTTTTATAACATACTTTGATCATATTTCTTTTATTGATATAAAAACAAATATTAACAAATATTAGTATATTGAGTCTTGCTAATACGTGCCCTAACTAAGGGCGTATATTAAGAAACTCAAAAGTAGTAATTTTGTATTGAAAAAATTAATATGTAGACTTGTAAAAGGTTGAATGCACAATTTTTAAGACAAAATTTATGAATTAAGTATCTTAAAATTTATCAAACATTATAAAAATGTGATCGTTGAATCACAGTCACCCTTCTCTTGGCCTCCATGTAGTATTTTGAAAGAAAATTACATTGTTCACAAGTTTGTATGTGAAAATGTGTTACATGGAGTCGCTACCTAAGTAGCGAACTGTTTTTGTATATATATGTATGAACTTTCAAACACAAATAGTACACATATTTACCAACTTTTTCCATATTCTTCAAACCTTTAAAAAAAAACACCTTTTTTTTTTTTTTGACAAAAATGGGATTCAAAGACATTTGCGGCGGCCTAAACCGTCTGTATATTGAGAGAACTAACTTTTATACAGAGGCAGTCAAAACTGCCACAAAATAATACTCCCTCCGTTCTTTTTTATGTATCGTTTGAGATACGTGCACATTATTTTTATAACATACTTTGATCATATTTCTTTTATTGATATAAAAACAAATATTAACAAATATTAGTATATTGAGTCTTGTTAATACGTGCCCTAACTAAGGGCGTATATTAAGAAACTCAAAAGTAGTAATTTTGTATTGAAAAAATTAATATGTAGACTTGTAAAAGGTTGAATGCACAATTTTTAAGACAAAATTTATGAATTAAGTATCTTAAAATACTACTACCTCCGTTCCTTTTTACTTGTCGTTTTAGAAAAAAATATTTGTTCTTATTTACTTGTTGTATTGGCAATTTAGGTTATATTTTGCTTATTATACCCTCCTTCCTTTTCATTTTATTGGTTAAATTTTGTATAATTTTTTTTTGTTGAAAAAATATAATCTTTTTATTGTATGCAAATTTTGTTTGTTTTTAAATATAATTTGTTACAATTTTTTTTGGAAATAGATAATGCTTGTGAAAAAGTAGGAATTTATTGGTGAATTAAAAATATAATATATTTTAAAAAAGGCATAATAGAAAACGAAGGTGTAAAAATATACTCTCTTATTTTATTTTTATTTTTAAATTAAAAGTAAACAGAGACGGAGGCAGTATATTAAGAGCAGATATTAACATATTTAAAAAAAAAAAAAAGTAATAAATTTAAAAAAACAACAAAAAAATGCATTTCCCACGGAGGTAGTATCTTAAAGCTCATAAATGTATTACCACCAACAAACCAAATCTAAACTTAAAAGCTCATAGATCTATCTACTGATAAATCACTTCAACAACAACAACACCACCACCCTTAACCGTTCTTCATCCTTCGATAAGGTACCGTTCTTCATCCTTCTTCTTCTATTCTTCTTTAAGCATTGTATTCTGGCCTTGTTTGTTTGGATAAACAACTTATAATTTGCAGCTTATAGCACAAGCACTTATGTATAAGCTATTTTTATACCATCAGATTAAATTGCTGCTTTTGTATATGCTATAATAACACGTTTTCATAAACTATCTTCGAGAACTTGTAAAAATAAGTAGTTTAATTCAAATAAGTCAGTCCAAACAGACCCTATGTTCATGAGTTATGTCGTTATTTATTTATTCTCTTGAATGCTTATTTATTTGCGCTTCAGTTCATCTTATTATATCTTATTGTACTTTGCCATTTACAGAAGTAAGCTCAATGGCTGAAATCCCTCCGCAACCGCCACCACCGATTATTCCCTCTGAACTCATCGTCGCTATCCTATTATTCCTTCCTGTCAAAACCATCGCAAGATTCCGTTGCGTATCAAAAACATGGAAAAAACTAATCTCAAATCCATCTTTCATCAAAATGCACCTTCAAAAATCATCTTCACTAAACCCTAACTTCATTCTCAAACCATTTCTTCACAAATACCCTCTCAACACTATAGTATCTTTACCAGTTGCTCCTTTACTCAACAATAATCCATCACTCACTACTCTTTCCGGTAAGACTTACCCTAATTCGCTAAATATCGATGGTAACTGTCGTGTCGTAGGTTCTTGCAATGGATTACTTTGCTTGCTTTTTCAATCATCAAACTCTACTAGGCATTTTCACTTCAGTTTCCGTTTATGGAACCCTGCAAATGGAACTATAACCGAAAAATTAGGGTTTCTTCGCGAAAATGTACCTAATCCAGGCAGTTTTAAATTCACTTTTGGTTGTGATTCTTTAACAGGGAGTTACAAGATAGTGTGTCTTCATTCGTTTCAGAAGAATCCCGGTATATGGAAGAGTAATGTGAGAGTTTTCAGTGTTGGTGGTGGTGATGGTTGGAGAAATATTGCGTCGCCATTTATATCTGGTATATGGCAAGGTAATGTGATAGTTTTTAGTGGTGGTGAAAATGGTAATTGTCATAGTAATATTTTGTCTCCGTTTATAAATGGTGATGGTGTGCATTTAAATGGAACTGTTAGTTGGTTAGCGTAAGTTTTGTTGGAGGACCAGGATTAGAACAACGTGTGATTCCTCGGATTGCTTCGCTTGATCTTTCCACCGAGACATTCATAGAACTATTGCATCCAAAGTGTTTTGGTTTTAATGAGGTGCCGTGGGCGGAGTCAAATCTTCGGGTTCTTTTGGGTTGTCTTTGCTTTTGCCATGATTTTAGGAGGACTGAATTTGTTATATGGCAAATGAAGGAGTTTGGAGTTCAAGATTCTTGGACTCAGTTATTTAGAATTCAATACATTGATCTTCAAATGCCTATACTTCCGATTCAGGTTCCATTCTTGGATGAGTCTCCATTGTTGCCTTTATACATTTCTAAGGATGGAGATATAGTGATATTAACAAATGAAGATGATGACAAAGCAATTATCTATAATCAAAGGGATAATAGTGTAGTGAGAACTACAATTTCTAATGATATTCATTGGTCCTCTGCTATTGATTACGTTGAAAGCTTAGTTCCGACTCCTTGGAAGTAAGTTTTCTTCTACCATTTAAAATGTATTGCAATTCGTGTATGTTGTTTTTTATAATCTTTGTAATGTTATAATATTAATAGCATGTGTGAATATTTCATACGATCGATGCCTTAGGTTGATTATAGTGGAGAATGATTATCTATTCATCGTTCAATCTACTTGATTCAATGGATTTGTTTTGATTTTATATTAGTTATTATAAGATCGAAGATGATTTGTTCCCTCGTGCATATTACACGAAAAGTTAAACACAAATGAAACAGACGATGGCATTGATTTTTTGTAAGAAAAATAGATATGGCTGCACTTTTAACCATAATCATTATGCATTCATTTTTTCCTTTGTGTTTAATTTTATGTTTTGCTATTTCATTTTCAGTCTGATGGATAATTTTTGAATTATAGGTCTGGAGATGAAGATGAAAATGGAGGTGGAGGTGCAGGTGGTGGTGGTGGTGGTGGTGGAGGTGACGGTGATGGTGATGGGGACGGTGATGGTGAAGGTGAAGGTGATGATGGAGATGAAGATGAAGTGGGAGGGGGAGGTTTTTGCTTTACCAGGATCTACAAAGTGCGACATTGATTTTGAGGTTGATGGATGGGGGATGATTTGTCATCCGGCTATGAGGAAAAACTAAGTGACGTTGCTCTTGATATCGATGGATAAGATAATTTGTACTAGATTATGATTATGTACTAGTATCATCAAAGCGTAGGAAAGTTGGAATTTGGTTGTATATGATTTGGATCTTTAGTTATCTTGAAGTTCATATATGACATTATATATATTAGTTTATGAAAATTGTTTCTCACTTGATTTCCGACGATGAGGAAATACTAATTGACATTGCTCATGAGATAGATGGATAGGATGATTTGTACTAGATTATGATTATGATTATGTACTAGTATCATTAAAGCATAGGGAAGTAGGAATTGGTGATGTTCACCCTTGTCTATGTGGATTTATTTTATATATGACTTGGATCTTTAGTTATTTTGAAGTTCATATATGACATATGACATATTTTGAAGTTCATTACTTTTCTTCTTTGTTCATACATCATGATCAATAACTTTACGATGGTATCAGAGCTCTTCTGAGCTCTGCTGCGCATCGCTTCTTCTTTCTGTTATGGCTTGTGGTTGTGGCAACAACGCCACCGGTGGCGTCACAACCGTCACTGATCCTTCCAATAATCCCGGCGATGTCTACTACGTACACGCCTCCGACGGACCTAACACCATTGCAGTGAAACCTGTTCTTAACGATTCCAATTATCAAGCTTGGGCTCGATCGATGCGACGAGCACTTGGAGGTAAGAACAAATTCGAATTTGTTGATGGTTCTATACCTATTCCTTCTGAATTCGATCCCAATTTCAAAGCGTGGAATAGATGTAACATGTTAGTGCATTCTTGGATTGTAAATTCGGTTGATGAATCAATTGCACAAAACATAGTTTTTCTTGAAAACGCAATTGATGTGTGGATTGAACTCAAAAAAAGGTTTTCTCAGGGCAATTACATACGCCTTTCTGAATTACAATGTGAAGTTTTTACTCTCAAACAAGAATCGCGTTCTGTATCTGAGTTTTTTTACTGCTCTCAAAGTTCTACGGGAAGAACTTGATGCCTATTTTCCTATCCCTGTGTGTTCATGACCTATGAAATGTGTTTGCACTTTTGGAATTCGCAATGCCGAACACCAGCATGAAGTTACACGTTGTATCGGGTTCTTAACCGGTTTGAACGATTATTTCGATCCGGTGCGTGCTCAAATTTTGCTTATGAACCCTTTACCAACTCTCAACAAGATTTTCTCCATGGTGATTCAATATGAAAGGCAATATAATGCTTCACATATGGATGAATCCAAGATTCTTATTAATGCTAGTGACTCTAGGAAGGGTCAAGGTAGAGGTCGTGGCAATGGTGGCAAACTGGCAATAGTTTCAGCCAAGAACAAAGAGTGTTCCTATTGTGGTAAGACTAATCATGTAGTTGAAAACTGTTATAGGAAACACGGATTTCCACCCAATTATAGGAAGAATTTTGCTGTGAACAATGCCTCTTATGAGCAATCAGAGGAAAGGGAGGATGTTGATGATACAAAGAGTACTAAAGCCAATGATTCCTTTAGCTTGCCAAAGGAGCAATATACTCAGTTAGTGAATTTGCTTCAAGCATCAGGAAATCAAGCTTCCTCTTCAAGTAAGGTGAACATAGCTAGTGGCCGTGTCACCTCAGGTATGACGAAGCTTGTTTGTTCTCTTAATAGCTCTACTATTGGTTCATGGATTGTTGATTCAGGTGCAACAGATCACATATGTTCTTCTATTAAGTGTTTTAGTTCCTACTTTCTATTACACCAATACATGTTAGATTACCTAATGGTCACATGTCTATAGCAAAACTTGCTGGAACAGTTGAGTTTTCACCAGGATTTAGTGTGTCACAAGTTCTTTATGTACCCGAATTCAATTTGAATTTAATCTCTGAGCCTAAACTTTGTGCTGATAAACAGTACACAGTTAGTTTCAATAATGATAAGTGCTTGATACAGGAAAAGAAGAGCTTGAAGATGATTGGTTTGGCTGAGCTTATGGAGGGATTGTATTACCTGACTTTACCTAAAGACTCAACCATTGCCTCATCACAAATTCAAGTTCAAGCTGCTTCTTCTCATCACCTACCACAAGAAGCATTGTGGCATTTTAGACTAGGTCACCTTTCAAATAAAAGGTTGTCTGATGTACATAAATCTTTCCCTTTTATAACTGTTGACATTGATTCTGTATGTGACATTTGCCATTATGCAAAGCACAGAAAATCTCAGTTTTCTCTTAGCTCTAATAGAGCAAATAAATGCTATGAACTCTTTCATTTTGACATTTGGGGCCCAGTAGCTAGTCCTTCTATACATGGCCATAAATACTTTTTAACTGCTCTTGATGACCATAGGCCATTTTACTTGGATTATTTTGTGCATAACTAAGTCTGAAATTCCCACACATGTCCAAAATTTCATAATCATGATTGAAAATCAACACAACTGCAGTGTCAAAACTGTGAGGACTGACAATGGTCCAGAGTTTTTATTGCATGATTTTTACTCCTCTATAGGTATTTCACACCAGACTAGTTGCATTGAAACACCTCAACAAAATGGTCGTGTTGAGAGAAAACACCAACATATTCTTAATGTTGGAAGAGCCCTTCTTTTTCAGTCTATATATACTTGCTTAGCTGTCATAGAAGCTATCTTCTATATATACCTGCTTGTAATCGTTTTCTTCTCTCAATAACAATAATCAGAGTTAGTTAACACTTTCTTTCATCATTTCATTACGTTTCTTCTTTGTTCATACATCATGATCAATAACTTCATGAATATATTTAGGGTGGGTGGAAATATATGATGAAGCTTATATGTGTATGTAAATGTGTGTGTGATTGATCTTCCTCCTCAAATACAACGATTTTTTTTCTCAATAAATCTTGTTATTTGTTAGTTCCGTTGTTAATTTGAATATTGTGGCATGTTCAGTTTCACACTGAAGTAGACAATTTCAATTTTGTTTCACAATTTTATACTACTCATGTAATATAAGTGACTTGTTCAGCCATAAAACTATCTTTGTTATCATGTGCAATAAAGACAATGAGATGAGATATTTTTGTTATTTATAATTATTGCTTTGCTTTACCATTTCTTTAATGTTGGCTGCTAATAGACATTGTAAAATATAGAACTCAACAATTAAGTTGGTTTGTCTTTACAATGTAATAAAATATAGACAGTAGTAAAATGTTAGCTGCTCGGTTTGTAGATGATGATGGCGAGCGGCAGTGGGATGTGCTTGCTGAATTGCTGCCTATTGATATTTTGAACAAAATCGCTGCTATTCCACCGTGGGATGACAGTGTAGCAGCAGATTTTGAGTTGTTGTATGGAAGATGCAAAAGGTAGTTTTTCTGTTGCTGCTATGTACCATGCGTTATGCAGTGTTGATGACATGAATATTGATAGGAGTTGGAGGAATATTTGGAAGGTGAAAGTTTCAGAACATGTGCGAACATTTATTTGGTTAATGTATCATGAAAGGATCCTAACGAATTTACAGAAGAGTAGTATGGGACTTGGTTCAGCTATGTGTAATTTCTCTCTTTTAATAATTAAAAGGTAGTTTTAGAAAATTAAATACAATAATTATTAACAAATTGTACATTTTATAAGAATATATTATGATTGGGTTAGATTAAGAATCATATTATAAGAATCATATGGTTGGGTTAGATTGATAACATCATATCATGGGTATTTTAACAAATCACAAGTTTATTGAAATAATAATTTTTTTATGTCATTCTGCCTTACAGTTTTGTAAGGCATATTTCAACATGGTTAATATATCGACAAAATATAAGATACGAATAGAATGAATGTCTATACAAATTGAGAAATGAGAAAATATAATAAGAAAAACTAATTGTATCAGTGTATGATGCCGATTGTCAACGTTGACAAAACATTTCCGTACCATATATTTGATTATTATCTTTTGACTTAATCGTTTGATTTTTAGGAGAAAGGTCAAGTAGTGAGTTTAATTTGATCCTCAGTAATAAAATTCTAAGCGCTTTTTGCAATTTTTTCGGAGAAAGAAGTTGAATTGAATATTCTTTATTCGAATTTCAAATCGTATTTCAACGCAGTTTGATCAACATGAAATATCGACAAAATATAAAATACAAATGGCATGAATATCTGCACAACTCAAGAAAGGATAAAAGGAAAAAACAATCGTATCAATGTACGGGGTGTCTGTTATCTCTTGACATAGTTATCTAGTCTGTACTACAAAATAATGGCTATTTAGTTTCATATTTGATTATGATAAAATAAAGTCTGATCATCCACAATTGAATTTTTTAATTTTTATTTTTGTGCTTTTGTCAAGAAATTCTTATAGTATTTTAGAAGGTAGTAAAATTATTTTTTTATGGAGGTGGTAGTAAAATTAAAAGATAGTACTACTAGAAGAATAAATCAATATAACAAATGTTAGGTGATTCAGTGGGGATTGACACTGGATTTAACATAGAGAATCACAATTTGATTTCTATAATTGCGTTTGAGAGAGTACTGAAACCACTTGATACAACTCACCCCAAACTAACTTTGAATTACTAGAGTCAATTTTTTCTAGAACTTGAGGGTGAATGAAACTTGAGGGTGAATGAAGTTCTCGTAGAATAGCTCAAGTAGTATGAACTGAGCCACATATAAACTGGGTATAAAATGTCCAAAGATCAAATTTTGACAAGAATAATTTATCTTTCCGATATACTTAAAAATAGAAATTAATCAAATATCGATTGATACTAAATTACGTATTTATGATTTAATATTTTATCATTTATGGAGTAGTAGTTTAATAGATTTTCCATTTCCCAACGAAAAACCCTATCCCGCCGCATTATCCATTTTCCAACTGAAAAACCCTATTCCGCCGCATGAGCACCGTTCAAAATCCAACGGATCAAATCCCTCCGCCGCCGCCTCCGCCACCGCCGCAGTTTATTCCGCCCGAAATCATCGCCGTAATCCTATCATTTCTTCCCGTCAAAATCATCGCAAGATTCCGTTGCGTTTCAAAATCATGGAAAAAACTCATTTCCGAATCATCATTCATCAAAATTCACCTTCAAAAATCATCTTCACTAAACCCTAACTTCATTCTCACACCATTTCTTCACGAATACCCTCTCAATTCCATAGTTTCTTTACCAATTTCTCGTTTACTTCACAATGATCCTTCAACCACTCTTTCTGCTAACACTTACCCTAATTTTCTTAACAATGATGAAAAATTCAGTGTTGTTGATTCTTGCAACGGTTTGCTCTGCTTACTCTCTTTTTGGAACTCAATTAAGCGTGTTAACTTCAATTTCCGTATATGGAACCCTGCAACAGGAACTATATCTGAAAAATTAGGGTTTCTTCGCGAAAATTTTCCTCGACCACCAGGCGGTATCAAATTCAGTTTTTGTTGTGATTCTTTAACAGGGATTTACAAGATAATGTGTGTTCACTCGTTTCGGATTGAAGATGTATGGAAAAGTACTCTGAGAGTTTTTAATGTTGGTGATGACAATGGTGATTGTTGGAGATATATTTCGTCTCCTGTTTTACTTGGTAGTGGTGGTGTGCATTTGAATGTTAATATTATTTGGTCAACGCTTAGCGAAGATTTAAACATTCTTGGAGGAACGATAAATATAAAACGTGTGGGCGTGGCTCCTCATGTTGATTTTTTTAAGATGGTTTCGCTTGATCTTTCGACTGAGAAATTCAGGGAAATATTGCATCCAAAGGATTTTGAGGATATGCCGTGTGGCAAAACAAATCTTCGGGTTCTCCTGGATTGTCTTTGCCTTTGCCATGATTTTAGGAAAACTGAATTTGTTATATGGCAAATGAAGGAGTTTGGAGTTCAAGATTCTTGGACTAAGATTTTTAGAATTCGTTTCATTGATCTTCAAATGCCTAACATTGAGGTTGATAACTTGGATCATTCTCCATTGGTTCCATTATACATATCTAAGGATGGAGATACAGTGATATTATCAAGTAAAGAAGTTGACAAAGCAATTATCTATAATAAGAGGGATAATAGCGTAGTGAGAACCGCAATTTCCAATGATATTTATTGGTTCTATGCCAAGGATTACGTTGAAAGCTTAGTTCCGACTCCTTGGAAGTAAGTTCTCTTCTATCGTTTAAAATTGTTTAAATATCTATCAATTCATGTATGTGTGAATATTTCATACGATGGATGCCTTAGGTTGATTATTGTGGAGAATGGTTGTCTAGTCATCGTTCAATCTATTGGATTGATTGAAATTGTTTTGATTTTATAGTAATTATTATTATAAGCTAGAAGATTATTTGTTCCCTCATGCATATTACACCAAAAGTTAAACACAAATGAAAGAGACAATGACATTGATTTTGTAAGAAAAATCCATAGTAAAACAAAGTCGAAGGTGGGAGACACAGGAAAGAGGTTTATGAGAGGGTGACATTTTTGTACAAATTTATTGCACATATAGATAGATAGATATGGCTGCATTATGCATTCATAATCATTATGCATTCATTTATAATCGTTGTCATGTTATAATAGTATGTGTGAATATTTCATACGATGGATGCCTTATGTTGAATCTACTGGATTGAATGAATGGATTTGTTTTGATTTTATATGAGTTATTGCACCTATGGATAGATATGGCTGCACTTTTAACCATAATCATTATGCACTCTTTTTTTCCCTTTGTGTTTTAATTTTATGTTTTGCTGTTTCATTTTCAGTCTGATGGATAAATTTTGAATTATAGGTCTGGAGATATAGAGGCAATGAAAGATGAAGATGATGATGATGATGATGATGTAGGGGGAGGTTTTCGCTTTTTCAGGGTCTTCCTTGATGAAGATGACGATGGTGGTGGTGGTGGTGATGGTGATGGTGATGGTGGTGGTGGTGGTGATGATGATGATGGTGGTGGTGGTGGTGATGATGACGATGATGATGTTGATGATGATGATGAGGTAGGGGGAGGGGGAGGTTTTATCTTTATCGGGGTCTTCCATGGTGGTCAAAATCGCGATTAAAATCGTGTAATCATACAATCTTCTAAGTATGACATTGATTTTGAGGTTGATGGATGGGGGATGATCTATTAAGTGACATTGCTGTTGAGATCGATCGATAGGATGATTTGTACTAGCATTATGATATGATTATGTACTAGTAATCATCAAAGCATAGGAAAGTAGGAATTGGTGATCTTCACCCTTTTGTCTATATGGATTTATTTTATATATGACTTGGATCTTTAGTTATTTTGAAGTTCATATATGACATATCAACTTACATATTAGTAAATGAAAATTGTTGCTCACTTATTTGGATCTTTTGTTATGTTGAAGTTCATATATGGAATATGAACGTATATATTAGCTTATTCAAATTCAAATTGTTGTTCACTTGTTTGACTGAAAAATGATCATATTTTTGTTTCAAAGTGGGTGATAGATTTAGGGTGGGTGGAAATATATGTTGAAAGCTTATGTGTTAGTAGTTTGTCAAATATTCCTAAAGGTAACACTAATTTAGGATTTTGATCGTTTTTATAAAATTTTAGGCCATAAGAGTCTGTTTGGTTCAAATTGACAACAACAATGCTAATTTTGCAGCTGTGATTTCAAAAGCAATGATACATCCAAAGCTGGAAATAGGATATGCAATCTCCCAACATTGAAGTTTCCAATGGATATTGTTTTGTAATAAATAGCTCAGTATTCATATTGTCTCATGCAATAAATAGCCGCACCAATTAGTAAATAATGAGCTTCAGTTAAGCGCGAATTATCTGAAAAACTTTGAATTTTGAATTCTGACTGAAACAATGCAGCCAAATTCAAATTATCGGGGCTTGTTTGATTTTAATCAACATTTGAGACTAATACTACATTCAGCAATCCAATACCAAACAATCATGCTCGAACATGTATTTCTTTTGACATTGATAACAATTTCCTTCAATGTTTTTCAATAGGTTCAAACTCAATTACAAAAGTAATACACACCAAGGACAGTTAATCTTATGCACCTCTATTACAAAAGTAATACACACTAAGTGCATGGATTGAATCAGGTGCTACTCTTGGAGAACTATACTATGCAATTGCAAGTAAAAGTAATAGTAGGTGTTAATGGAAAGATACTAAATAGAAAATTGATGGGTGAGAATCTATTTTGGGCTATTAGAGGAGGTGGAAGTTCAAGCTTTGGAGTGATTACTTCATGGAAAGTTAAGCTTGTTCATGTTCCTTCAATTGTGACAGTTTTCAACATTCCAAATTTTTTCATGAAATGGCAAATTATAGCTAACAAACTTCCTAATGAACTTGTCCTTCACTCAGTTATGGAACTTGCTGCTAATTCATTTTCTGATAATGGAACAACTGTTTTCATTATCAGAATGTTTGGAAGGGTTGTGGAACACGTTACTTGAAGAGAACAATCCAACTTTGATTTTGTCACCTTATGGAGGGAGAATGAGTGAGATTTCAGAATCTAAAATTCCATTTCCACATAGAAAATGGACCTTATATGGTATCCAATATTTGGTAGATCGGGATTCAAATGAAGAAACACCAAAGCATATGGATTGGATAAGAAGCTATGCATACATGACACCCTATGTTTCAAAGTGTCCAAGAGCTGCATATTTGAATTATAGGTACCTTGATATAGGAGTGAAAAGAGAAAATAAAAGTTATGAAGAAGCAAAAATCTTGGGGCATTAAATATTTCAAGTCTAGTTTTGAAAGATTGGCACAGGTCATGAAATTGATCCTAGTCATTTCTTTAGGCATGAGCAAAGCATTCCACCTTTTGGCCAGGTGCTTCAGAAGGTTTTTTTTTTTCCATAGCTTCAGCTTACAACTTTCTGTGTCATTTTCGAACAGATACTAAAGATAGAAAGTGATCGCGAATTTGGAAACTAAATGTGCCGGAAAGAATTCGTAGCTTTATTTGGGAAGTTTCATATGCATTTAGGGAGTGCTAGTTGTGATCATTGTAATGATATGGAGGAGACAACTCTGCATGTTTTTATGGCTTTATTTATTAGGTAGTGCTAACTGAGAATTAATTTTTGTTTGCAATACAATGGCGTGGATTAACATGAATATGTATATGGAGTTGGCGTGGATTAACACAAAAGTTGATGCTTTAACATCATTGGGTTATGAGGGTGATAGTTTAGTGATAATCTATGAGTAGTGTCCAACTCATATTAGTCAATTTTATTTTGCTGATTTGAGAGGAGATAAATTCAACTCCTCGTGTGATTAAGTTGTAGTAATTTTTTTCTTGACCTTAGGCCTTCTATTAATTAAAAATAAAAATGAGATTCTAAGTAGGATTAGAAGACCAGATCGATGAAAGAACAAACTTGTATGTATCCTAAACAACCTCATTTAACGCTTCAACTCAACAACAAATCCTATAAAGAAACAAAAAAAAAAAAAAAATGGGAGGAGAGAAACATTGGAAGAGGGAAAAGAGACCGGGTGGGTTAGTTTTTTTTTTCTTCTTTTTTTCTTTCTTTCACCTTTTAATTACTAGGGAAAAGAACTCTAGTAGCTAAAAAAAAAAACTAGAGTCCCTTCTCAATTGTAGTTAAAATAACTCTAGTAGTTTAAAGTTCGGACGAGTTATAACATCAAGTGGTTACAATTCCTTCTCAATTGTAGTTGCAGAGATCGAACTGTAGTTCTTCTTACTAAGTCCGGCATCAATTACCACTCAACCAACTCACATTTGGTTATTTTATCTCTTTCTATTTGCAAATGAATATTGTGTTGATCATTCTTTACTTATTAGGATATGTTGAAACATAAAACACATTTATGTATAAATCGAAAATAAAAACTATCAAACATTAGTTAGATTAGTGATTGATGCAAAGCTGACCATATTACAACAACCTAATGTTGATTTTTGTTTGCAATTCACGACTAATTAAAAGTTTGATGCACGCAAAGTTGGGTTCGTAATTTAACATACAAGTTGAGATTTGTTGTTTTTTTTTTTGACAAAGAGATTTGTTGTTGTCATCGCAAAATCTAATAATCGGGAAACAACAAGAAATATTTTGTACAATTCAATCATATTGTTTAAATTAACGACTCAATAAAAAAATATCACAATTCAATCTCTACAATTGTATTTGAAAGAAAATTTTAATATCAAAACCCGTTCCAAATTAACTCCAAACTATTATGGTCCGTGAAAAAAAATAAAAATGAATCAATATCAATTGATATTACTAAATTACGTATTTATTTATGATTTAATTTTTACTATCATTTATGTGTGTGTTCTTTATAGATACGGAGTATATATTAGATTTTCCATTTCCCAACGAAAAACCCTAAATCCTATGCCGCCGCATTATCCATTCACCAACTGAAAAACCCTAACCCGCCGCATGAGCACCGTTCAAAATCCAATGATTCAAATCCCTCCGCCACCTCCGCCGATTATTCCGTCCGAAATCATCGCCGTAATCCTATCATTTCTTCCCGTCAAAATCATCGCAAGATTCCGTTGCGTTTCAAAAACATGGAAAAATCTCATTTCCGAATCATCATTCATCAAAATTCACCTTCAAAAATCTTCTTCACTAAACCCTAATTTCATTCTCCATCCATTTCTTCGCGAAAACCCTAATTTCATTTTCAAACCATTTCTTCTCAAATACCCTATCAATTCCATTGTTTCTTTACCTGTTTCTCGTTTACTCCACAATGATCCTTCAATCACTCTTTCTGCTAAATCTTTCCCTAATTTGCTGAAAGATGATGAAAATTGCAGTGTCGTTGGTTCTTGCAACGGTTTGATCTGTTTGGTTTTTAGTTCGTCAAAATCAAAGTATGTTAACTTCAATTTCCGTTTATGGAACCCTGCAACTAGAACTATAACTGAAAAATTAGGGTTTCTTCGCGAAAATTTACCTATATTGGGTATTTTTAAATTCAGTTTTGGTTGTGATTATTTAACAGGAACTTACAAGATAGTGTTGCTTCACTCGGTTCTCACTCGAGGTATATGGAAAAGTACTGTGAGAGTTTTTAATGTTGGTGATGAAAATGGTGGCAATGGTGATTGTTGGAGAAATATGTTGTCTCCTGTTTTGATGGATGATGGTGTGCATTTGAATGGTAATGTTATTTGGTCAACGCTTAGCGAAGATTTAAACATTCTTGGAGGAACGATAAATATAAAACGTGTGGGCGTGGCTCCTCATGTTGATTTTTTTAAGATAGTTTCACTTGATCTTTCGACTGAGAAATTCAGAGAAATATTGCATCCAAAGGATTTTGAGGAGATGCCGTGTGGCGAAACAAATCTTCGGATTCTCCTGGATTGTCTTTGCTTTTGCCATGATTTTAGGAAAACTGAATTTGTTATATGGCAAATGAAGGAGTTCGGAGTTCAAGATTCTTGGACTCAGTTGTTTAGAATTCGTTTCATTGATGTTCAAATGCCTAACATTGAGGTTGAAAACTTGGATCATTCTCCATTGGTTCCATTATATGTATCTAAGGATGGAGATACAGTGATATTATCTAATAAAGATGATGACAAAGCAATTATCTATAATAAGAGGGATAACAGAGTAGTGAGAACTGCAATTTCCAACGATACTCATTGGTCCTCTGCCATTGATTACGTTGAAAGCTTGGTTCCGACTCCTTGGAAGTAAGTTCTCTTCTACCGTTTAAATATATGGCAGTTCATGTATGTTGTTTCTATAATCTTTGTCATGTTATAATAGCATGTTAGGTTGATTATAGTGGAGAAGATGATTTGTTCCCTCGTGCATATTACATGAAAAGTTAAACACAAATGAAACAGACAATGACATTGATTTTGTAAGAAAAATCCATAGTAAAACAAAGTCGAAGGTGGGAGACACGCGAAAGAGGTTTATGAGCAAGTGACAAACTTGTACAAATTCATTGATTCTATAGATAGATATCGCTGCACTGTTAACCATAATCATTATGCATTCATTTGTAATCTTTGTCATGTTATAATAGCATGTGGGAATATTTCATTTGACGGATGCCTTAGGTTGAATCTACTGGATTGAATGAATGAATTTGTTTTGATTTTATATTAATTATAAGCTAGAAGATGATTTGTTCCCGAGCATAGTACACAAAAAGTTAAACACAAATGAAACTGACAATGACATTGATTTTGTAAGTAAAAACCATAGTAAAACAAAGTCTATGGTGGGAGACACGGGAAAGAGGTTTATGAGCAAGTGACAAACTTGTACAAATTTATTGCACCTATAGATAGATATTGCTGCAGTTTTAACTTTTAACCATAATCATTATGCACTCTTTTTTTCCCTTTGTGTTTTAATTTTATGTTTTGAATAATTTTTGAATTATAGGTCTGGAGATATAGAGGCAATGAAAGATGAAGATGATGATGAAGAGGTTGGGGGAGGGCGAGGTTTTTGGTTTATCGGGGTCCTCCGTGGTGGTCATAATCGCGATTAAAATCGTGTAATCCTACGATCTTCTAAGTATGACATTGATATTGAGGTTGATGGATGGGGGATGATTTCTCATCCGACGATGAGGAAAAACTAAGTGACATTGCTCTTGAGATTGATGGATATGATAATTTGTACTAGGATTATGATTATGATTATGTACTAGTAGTATCATTAAAGCATAGGAAAGTAGGAATTGGTGATCTTCACCCTTTTGTCTATGTGGATTTATTTTATATGTGACTTGGATCTTTAGTTATTTTGAAATTCATATATATATATGATATATGAAATTATATATTACTAGTAGTAAATGAAAATTGTTGCTGACTTGCGTGTCTAAAAAATTCTAATTTTGTTTTTATTTTGATATATGACTTGGATCTTTTGTTATGTTGAAGTTCATATATGGCGAATGAACTTATATATTACCTTATTCAAATTGTTGTTCACTTGTTTGAAAGTGGAAATGTGTGATGAAGTTTATTAGTGTATGTAAATGTGTGTGATTGATCTCCCTACTCAAATAGAATGAATCTTTTTACAATAAATCTGGTTATGTGTTACTCTGTGACTGTTAGTTCTGTTGTTAATTTGAAATTTGTGGCATGTAAAATTTCACACTTCACATTGAAATAGACAATTTCAATTTTGTTTCACAATTTTATACTACTCATGTAATATAATTGATTTGTTCAGCCAGAATAAAGACAATGAGATGATATATTTTTGGCTAATCTGCTCCAAGATTTCATAATTTAATATGCCTCATTGGGTAACTAATTATTCTCCTCACACTTAGTCTTATATCTAAGGAAGGAACCTAAGGGAAGAACCTGTTGACAACAGTCCTTCAAAACCTTCATTGCTTTTTGTTAGTTAGCTTGATTACACAAAAAACAAACCAATTTCCTCTTATATTTTGAGATAGAGGAGTAAATTAGATTGTTACGTTTGAACTTTTTTAAAATTTAATAAGACTCGTGATTTATTTTGTTCTATAATCAGATACTATTACTCAATAAAATCACATGTTTTCCTCCTTAAAAAATTGTGTTTTATTTTTAATTCTTAAAGGACAAAAATTATTTGTATGAAACATTAACAACTAAGATATTGTAAATACACTTCGAAGTTAGTGACCGTTTCTATTAATGCTTTGTAGAAAGATTATAACAATTAGTGTTTAATCAATGCTTTAATCTTCAATAAAATTAACTTCTTCAAATAACTAGTCAAATGCAACTGGTTGTTGAAAATATTGCTAAACATGCATCTTAGCATACATGATATTATTGAGATTGTTTATCTATTGCTGTTATTGAAATTCTTAATCATTTGATTGAATCGGGAACCAAAATCATCTAAAAAAGATGTAAATGGATCAGCATCTAAATGGATGCTCTAATGTAATGGACTCCATTAACCATACAGGAAGTTGTATCTAAATTTAAGGGAAGATTAAGATGTTCAGAGGTAAACTCTAATTTTTCTTTATCCTTGTTTAAACTGAATATATTTGCTTGAACCATTCTAAATTTCATTTTCTTAATCAACATTTGGTCAAAAGTATATATGATTTCACACTCCATTAACCCCACAATAATTGTCATATTATGTTAAAAATTGGGTGTATTACCAACATAGTCTGACACAAGCGGTAAAAACTTGAGTTTCTTAACTATTTGGTCGATCCCGTATGTATGGAGAAACATTTGTTGAGAGATGTCAATTCTTTAAATAAATCTCAATTACCTCGAGAGAATTAGTGTTGGCAGACTGCAATTGTGCGCGTATGATACATTTGATTTACTAAAAAACAATTGAGTGTATTTCCATTATAAATTAATGCAGCATTTTAATTTTTAAAACTTTGCTGAACATTGAACCGCATGCTTGTTTGATATTTGTAGGACAATCAAGCTTTTGCTGAGACCCTGAAGAGAATCTCTAAGATACAGAAAACTAATGGATCCAAATATCTTATCCTAAAAGGGAAGTATTTATGCAATACCCAGTAATTGATTGTGGTGGAAGAGCTGCATCAATAAAAAAGAAAACATGCTTGCTTATACATGTGACAGATTATACATAACTTTCATATTGGTTTCATATAGTTTCTTTCTTTATGTTATCTTAGGCCCTTTAAGCATGTGATCAGTGATTTGATTTCTGACTCATGTTTATGAAAATAATTCAAATGGGAGAGGAGAACGAGAATCCACCTTGTGCACCCCACAGTTCCCCAATAAAAAGATTAGTCATTGCTAACAACGGTGGAAATTTCGTACGTATATCAAGAAAACTAAAAAAACTCAAGAACACATACCGGCCGGCCATATGTATTCTAATCAAATCTACACTTGGATATGCTTACAAGTTACAACAAATTATCTAAAGAAAACTCATCAAATATTTTGTCTTCAAATATATCATACATAGAAAGTAACTAATTATTCTCCTCACAAACACTTTAGTCTAATTAATATGTCAATAAGCAATGACCACAATGACACATAACAACAATGAAAGAATTACATTGTGACCATAATGGGCCGAACCAGAAGGACTAGTGGGCCCATCAGCCACAAGAATTTGAGTAATGGGTAAGGCCTGTGAGGGTGAGTCCTTGGGCTGAACCTCAACATGGAGCTTGAGACCATTCTTGCAATTCTCAGAATCACTGCTCACAAAGTATCTAATACCTTCCTTCTCAAGTGGGATTGTATGCAAACCCTCAGTGTACATCATGATAGGGTTGCTCATGTTGCAAGATTCATATTCTTCTTTGCTTTTCACTTCAGCAACTAATCCTTGTGCTAAAGAGTATGCAAACCCTGCCCATAAATAATTTTTCGCCAACTATTAAACGTAATGACGAGAAATACTATAATTTTTTACTTTCTTGTTTATTTTGTCTATTACATATGAATATAAGGTAAATGGACAATGCACCGCTCCGCTACCTTTTTGAATAACAAAACTTATTAAAAACTACGTCCATAAACCTAGGAGATGTGAGGATAAAGGTTATGGTAAAATGAATATTAATTATCAATAATAAAAATATTATAAAAAAATTTCAGAAAAATCTAACTACAGAATAAAATATTCTTAAATTTTTTATACTTTAATTGATAAAATAGAAAAGAAAAATAATTAAGATATTATTACTTTTTTCAGGCAAATATATTATTTAACTAACATCAATTGACATCAAATAAAATGAAAGTTCCTAAATTTCATTTTCTATTTTTTTTTACAGGTTTTACAAAAAAAAAAGTCCTAATATTATTTTAGTTTCCTACCATTTCCATTTTGAATCTAGCTCTTAAATAGAAAATAAGAAAAACAAAAAAAATAAAATATTTAATCATTTTTATCTAAGAACTCAAGAAATTCAAAGGAACAAAGGGTGGAAAGAATGAAAGCAAAAAATAAATAAACATAAAATGTTAAAGAAAAAAATACATACAGATTTGGTCTCCAACCCTAAAGACCCTGCCATAAGACCAAGATAAGATATCTGAGTTTGGATCCCAACCATGATCTCCTCCCACCACATGATGCACCTCACCTGCAGCCACATCCATGCTCATAGCCACCACTACCACCACCACCACAAGACCAACAATAATCCCTCCCATTTTCATATTTTCTATCTTTATTAATTCCTCAAACTCACACAACTATATTATGTGGTGAGAAGAGTTTTAACTAGTAGGTAGAATTGGTGATAGAGAAAAGTAACCTAAAGCATAAAGGACTTTTTAAGTTTTAGTTTCTATTTATAATTTTTTGTTGAAGAAGTAACTACTTTCCTTTCCTTACTCTTCTAAAAAAGTCACACTAAAGTAAAACAGGTAGGATTGACTGGTAGGTGTAACCATAAGATTTATATGAGTGTCTATGCTGCCTCCACAGTCCACACTCACCATATGGTTACAAAGTGTATGGGACATGTTGGTTATTGGCTATATTACACAACATTTTGGTTTTAAACGCGTGAAATATGTCTGGAAGTCTTAGTTCAACTGATAGAAAATGTCAAAATTGCTAGGTCGATGTCAATGACGAGAGTTCGATCCTGATTCCTTTACTTTATGTGCGAGTTTATGATGATTTTGTCATTTCATCTATTTATAAAAAAATGTGTGAAATATATAATTCTACCATCTATTTGTGAGTAGTCAATTTAATTTTAGAGTAAATGATAGGATATTTGAAAATAAGAGAATAATAATTTTTCTAAAACTAAAATGATACGACCCAATTTGAGTAGGGATTATACTCCAAAATTTAGGGAGAAACTAGACCTAAAATACTTATATAAGTTATAGTGCATAGTGATATAGTAAGATAGTTATAGTAAGTGCACAATAACATTAACATTGTTTTCGTCAAAAAAAATAAAATAATAACATTAACATTGTTCAATAACTAACTAATAGAATATCCTTTCAAAAAAACTAACTAATAGAATATGCCTAAAAAGTTCATTCTCTAATAATTTAGAAGAGTCATTATTCTCAGATCATGTATAAACTTATTTACTGAAATTGGCATAAAAATTAAACCTAAGATACATTTCAAAATCTCAAATCTCAAAGTCATCAACATCGCTTGACAAACTCAAATGAGTGAAAAATTGCCATTATGATTTGTTAATGTATTAAAAGAACATATATGTCGGCACCCCAACCAATTTATATGTCCTATCAAAAGACATATAAATAAAAAAGTTAAAATGACTAAATAAAAAAAAAAGTATTTTGATATATTTATGAACTACTCTCTCTCTCAAAATTATTGTCATTTTACCTTTTTAGTTTTGTCTCAAAATTATTGTTTTTTACGGAAATATAAAATTAATGTTAGTTTATCATTTACCCTTACAAAAGTTAAAGTATTAATTAATTTTTTTTAATCAAGAAAAATTAAAAAAGACTTAACTTATCAAAATTTGTTATTTCTTAATTCACGTATATAACTCTAAAAGGACAATAATTTTAAAACGAAAAAAAGTATAATATAGTGTCTTAGAGTCCCTCACTATTCCTCTACAACTTTACCCTTTTTATTGGGTCACATTCTTTAAATTTTTCTTTATTTTATTCACCAATGAGAATATAATATTTCTGTGAAAAATACCCGTCTCCATTTAAAATTACTAATATTTTTTATCTGAGGTACTACATTTGTCATGAATATTACATTTTCACTAAAATATTGTTTTATGGATTAGATTTTTAGAGTTTGATAGTATTCCTTAATCCTACCCTACTAATTCTATACAAAAATTTCCATGTTATGTGGAGGACAATGATGAGATGTTATGGACCCAACAGCCAACCATTATCATCACCCAACCAATGGGCTTTTTTTCTTTTTCAAATCAATTTATTTCATTAAGAATAACAATAGCAATATAATTAGGTGGACTATAAAATGTATTGAAACTGGACTGAAATATAGACGTTCGTGCAAGATTATGAGCGATTATATTAGCTTGCCTCCTAATAAAAACTAGATTGTAACTAGTATGAGATGTAATAATTGACCTACACCTATTTAGAATGAATCCAAGCTCATTATCATAAGTGTTGTTGATGAGTCAAAAAAAAATTATAAGTGTTAGTTGTTGACAATAGCATTGACCACAATTTGGCAATAACTTTCAAAATTTACTTGATCATAACCACTATATGTCGCTATCTATAACGCAGCAAGGAGGACTGAAGCCTCACATTCAACAGCAAAAGCAATGTGAGGAAAACACATAGTGCGAGCTAACACAAGGTGACCCAAACTATCACGAAAGCAAATACCTATACCGAAACACCTTCAACGGAGAAAGTAGCACAATCTACATTACATTTAATCAAACCACTACTTGGCTTTTTTCAAGAATTCGAATGAGATGCACTTAGAGGTTCTTCCAACGCTCTATTGCACCAGTTGTAGTCACGGATCATGTTTTGCACAATGATACAAGTAGAAGCAACATTAAAAGGTATATATATGATCCCAATACACTGCATTACGGCTACGCCAAATACTCCAAATTTGAAATCCACACACAAGCCTGAGAAATTGTTGTTCCGACACCAATAATAAATGAGAAAAAGAATATGTTTCGATAGTGTAAAATAATTTTACACATTTTATCAATAGTAACTATATATTCTGCCATGTCACTTTACTTCAACCCGCTTTCTTAATATGACATGAAGATTTAAATCAATTTTATTGGATGTGTGTAAAAATGAATTACACTAACAGTGCATATCTATTAAACTCGTAATAAATTGATATAAGTGATAAAGTTGTGTTTTTTAAACAAACGAATGAATAGGGTTTCGATCTTTGATTTTTGATAGAAATCTATGACATAGTAATTAAAATTACAGTATCCCTCAGTGACTAGGGCATCATGAGATCTCCCACTACTCCACCTCTCAATACATAATCAAAGTATGAAGTATATCAGATTACATATGTCACTAGCATGTTTATGTCGTCTATGTGACGATCATATTCGTGATTTTCATATCATCTAATATTATTATGATAATACACCGAGTAGAACTCATCACGTGGAAGAGTCGCATTCAACTAGGATGAATCGGACTAAGGCCAAAATGTACATGACGGTACACCTAATATAGACTTAATCATTCAAAAATGTCTATAAAAATCCTTCCTAAATAGACATTAAAACATTTATTCACACAAAAATATAATTCACCCCAATTCCTTGACAATATTTTGCCCAACCAAATTGTATAGGTCTCAATCCCATGAAACATTTTAGTCGGACATTTTTTTTTAATGTCAAACATCTTTTAAAACATATAATTAAATGTAAGCCACATTGTATCGTATACTTTTGCACAAGCACATGTTGATGTTACCGTTGTCAACTAAATTATTGTCTTATTTTATATACGCATAAAATAATTGAAACACTTAATCATAAACCAATCCACACTTTACAGGAAATGAGTTGTGATCATTTGAACATAAGACATTTTTTTATTAGAATGTCTTTCTAAATAACATCCATACAAAAACACTCCATTTTACCCAAATAAAAGTTCAAAAATACTAACTCAATAAGTGTGATTGAGCGGTTGGGGCTCATCCTCTCTTAATCAAGGGTCGATAGTCCGATCTCTACCTTGGAAGTATGAAACAACTTTAAATTTTTGAGTCATATATCCCACCCATTGAGGTGCCTCTAATCTAGTGAGGGATTAGTCACTGCGTTCGGCGGTTAATACCCCAATCTCGACCAAAAAAAATTCAAAAATACTCCAATAGTAACGGTTCCTGGAACCTTGCGTGACCAATTTGGTGGAAGCATTTTGATAATGGAATTATGAAACCATTTCATTTTATTTTTTGGCAAATGTTAAAATGTGCCCCAAAGGCACATGTTAAAGAATTAAAAGTAGAAGTATTCGTCTTAAAAGCCGTGCATTCAACTTTTTAAAGTCAAAATATTATGTTTTTTAATGTAAAACTTCTAATTTTGGATTCCTTAACATATGCTCTTAGGGCACATGTTAACGAGACCCTTATTTTTTTTTAGTACATAACCATTTCATTTATTTATATTATGAATATATTACAATTAATCATGTATGTAATTTTAGAAGCAATTATGATTATTATGTGTTGTAAAAAGTCAAGAGTACCAAGGATTTAAGATTAACAATCTTATGATTGATTTAAGGTGTAAAAATTATTTAAACCAAAAAATTAAACCATTTTTTTTATGTCTGTGTGGGTATAGCATCTTAAGATGAAGAATCATTATATTCCTTGCTGCAAACATTAAACATGTGTCTTTATACTGATGGAAGAAATGAACTTTTGCTTTTTTAGATTCGAATAATCTTACACTCTCAAAGAGATAGGTCACACTTGTTTTTGTTAAAAATGTCAACAACAAAACTCACAAAATTGTCTAAAAATAACTCAACTAACAAAAAATATTAAAATTATTAAATTAAATACTTATGATTGAATTCGATCTCCGATTCTTCAATATTATGTGTGAGAGTTTATAATCACTTTATCATTTCATTTATGAAAAAAAAAAATCATAAAATTCAACTTTATTTGCTAAAAATTAAAATTTCTAGAATTGGTTATATATATGATGGAAATAGATTCAGTGCAATTTACTACATGCGGTCATTAAATATAGACCGTCTATTCTTGATCGAACGGTTACAATTATAAAATTTACTATATTTTAATTTATTTTTTAAATATAAAATTAAGCTTTAAATCTGATCGTTCAATCTTACATTGAATAACTCAGATGCATTTGACTGCACTTAATCTTGATCTTTGTATGATATGACAAATGACAGATTGATGCTTTCTTATTTGATGACCGTGTAATAATATTACACTGTCGGTATATAAACATTAAACTCTTCTCGACTTTCTTACATTTATAAAGGTCATACACGTGGCATAATCTAAACCATTCAATAAATTAATCAAACGAACCAAAATCATCAAAACTCATAATCCCTTTCCTACATCAAAATCACACATAATCATAATCCCTCTCATCTCATTCTCATGTGCGCTGTTTATTTAGCCAAGAACAAGGAACAATTAGTTTAGTAGTTTACTCTCAAAACCTTTCACTAACAAAAAAAAAAAAAACTTCATCACCGTTTTAGGTTATTATTAATATCACTCTAATTATTCTTCTCTTTTCGCACACTTTCGTCTCTTTCACCGTCGTATTCATCATCGTTCAAAACAAGGTTTCGTGCAATCTCACTTTCTTTACTTTCAATTTTACTGTATATGATTATTTGAATCTGAAACTGAGAAATTTTCATTTCTTTGCAGGTTTTTACTTTGTGGTGAAACTTTCACATGTTCATTTTTCATTGAATTTTTTTTTTCAATTTTGGTGAAATTTTGGTGAAATTTGATTGAAGAAGTATGCAAAAAGATAGTAGTACTAGTTCTAGTTCTACTCCTTCAACTAATTCTGGAAGGATTAGGCACCGAAAACGCTCTAATGAGGTTGTTAATTACTTCTTTAAACTACTTTGATTTTGTTTTTATTTATGTAAATATTTTGTATTAGTGATTAGTGATTTGATTAGTGATTTTTTTCATGTTGAAATTGATTCAATTTATACTAGTATGTATTATTTTAAAATTTGAATAAAATATGAAAATTTGTAAAATGTGTCTAATATGGATGGAAAATATGGTTGGAAGCAAGGTCAATTTTTATTTATTTTTTTATATAAAAAAATTTAGGTTTTATATTTTTATTACTTTTATTATATTAGTTGATTCTTGATGGTGTTACCTCCATATAGGTGAGTTTTGTAGAATTACAGTGTGTCATTGTGATTTTGGTAAAAGTTATACTTTAGAGCTTCAACAAAATTTTAGTGTACTTACCAAATGTTAGTTGGTCTAGTAGTGATTGACTCTGGATTTGGTAGGGAGGACCACTGTTTGATCTCCCATAATTGTGTTTGGTAGGAGAGTGGAACAACTTGATGCCAGAACTTGCCCCGAACCGGATTAGTCGGCCTAGTGGGCCGGATACTGGTGGTGAAAACAAAAAATAATTTGTTTTATTGCACTTGTGATTTTGTCAAACTTAATGTAGACTTGTTATATAGCGGCACTATAACACAGCGGAATTTGAAAAATCGCTATTGTTTTGACTTTTGAGATACACTATTTAGTACAAAATTATGTCAAATAGTAGCTATAATGGCGCTATAGTACTGTTGCGTAGAGGAATTTGAACTAATTGCTGTTTTGCTATTTTATGCTATACGCGATTGACGACACTGACTTATAGTAATTCCAAATGTGCAATTAATAAGTGGAATGATTTAGGAACTCAATCTCCGCAGTATCTTTTTTGAAAAGTTTTTGTATACTATTTGAAGACGATTTATTGTAAAATGTCTTTATATATCCAGGTTATTCCAGAAGATGGTAAAGCGAACGGTGGGCAGTTACTTGTTAATGATAAAAGTAAATACAAGTCCATGTTAATTCGGGCATATTCTTCGGTTTGGATGATTGGGAGCTTTGTGTTGATCATTTATATGGGTCACCTCTACATTACTGCAATGATTGTTGTTATCCAAATCTTCATGGCAAGGGAACTCTTCAACCTACTCCGTCGAGCTCATGAAGATAAGCAGCTTCCAGGGTTTAGGATATTAAATTGGTAAATATTACAAACTCATTAACCTCGCAGCAAGGCAATTTATTATTTTTGAGTTAGTGTTGTCAATTTCCGCCATGGCGGCGCTGTGCTGTCATAGCATGGCAGATTATGTGTCAGCTGCCATACGCCACGACACCTATTATATCCACCATTGGTTGCGATGCGCCGAAACCTATTATATCTGCCATAGGCTGCGCAACACCATATTTATATGACGTGTTTTTGTCCGAATTCCATAATTCGCCATTGAATACATAAAAAAGATCTTGTTTTAATATGTTCCAGTTTTAATTGTCATATTACCATTCCAGGCATTTTTTCTTCACTGCAATGCTATTTGTTTATGGACGTATCTTTAGTCAACGCCTGGTTAACACAGTTAACTCCGACAAGGTTTTATATCGGCTTGTGAGCAATCTTATAAAGTATCATATGGTTGTCTGCTACTCCCTGTACATTACAGGTAACCTATGCATATCACTTATGTTATTTTAATGTTCATGGGCCAGTTCCTCAAGGAAATTTCCCTATCTTTATTATCGAATGCTCTGCCAGATTCTTGGCAAATTTGGTTTGTAGTTTTTTAGGATTGCAATTTTACTGAATATCTTACACCATACAAATGACTCTTATACTTTGATTGTCTTCCCTGTTGTTGATTGGTCTCAGGATTTATATGGTTCATTGTCACATTGAAGAAGAAGATGTACAAGTACCAATTTGGCCAGTATGCTTGGACACACATGATTCTGATTGTTGTATTTGGACAGTCCTCTTTCACTGTGCCAAGCATTTTTGAAGGGATTTTCTGGTAATACTATAACCAATAAAAAGGAAATAATGATTGTTTAACATGCTTTGTGATGCTGTTCCTAATCCATTTGGAAAACTTTTTAAGTTTGATTGATTGAATGATATTTGATACGTCCTTGATCTGTAATGATCACTTGAAAGGATGCTTAAGTGAATTGCATATTTGGTGAGCTTGTAGGCTAAATCACTTAGGATACTTTTAATTCTTGCCCAAACAGCGGAACTGTAGTCTTAGGATAGGAAAAAAGATTAGGGATTGAGCAATGAGGGAAACTTTTCTACCGCATGGGAGGTGAGCAACAGATCAAGTAATTATACTCTCCTCACAGATGATTTCAATTTTACCAAATTTTCAGAGGACAGGGATAGTGTTTCAAACTGTATCACCCTTTATATTAAGCAAATATTGAATCAAATAGGTCTTCAAAAAGCCATTGAATTTCCATTTACATTTACATTCATAAGCATAGCTTGGTTATTGATGGAAGCAATCAAACAAATGAAATGGGACATATGAAGTCATCTTATCTTTATGTCTAGACTTCTCATCGTTGTTATGTAAATACTTTAGTATTTATAATATTGTCATGAGCTTTTTTGAAGAGTTGATATGAGTATATTGGAATTGGAGGTTCTGTCCATTGAAATGGATATACTTCCTGTATAGAATTGCTTATTTATATTATCCTAAGTCCTAACCTCTATTTACACCTACATTATCCCTCTATTTACACCTTTATTTAAGGTATTGTGTTAATTCATTTTCTCAATAAAAATTATTTTCTTGCTAGTAAAATGGCACATCATCTGATTGCCAAGATTTATAGTGATTTTGTGTATGTATGTACTATGTAGCTTCCTTAGAACAACTTGATCATATATTTAATATTCTATTATATGAACAACACATGTCACTGCTCCGTTGCTTTTTAATTGAATTGATATTTGATGTTAATGTTTTGCTGACTTTTTGTGCAGGTTTCTTCTTCCAGCAACACTTATTGTCATTAATGACATTGCCGCTTATTTCTTTGGTTTCTTCTTTGGAAAAACCCCTTTGATTAAGTTATCTCCAAAGAAAACTTGGGAGGGTTTTATCGGGGCATCTGTTACAACCATCATATCTGCATTCTTGGTGAGCAAATTTTAATTAGCTAATAAAGATTAAACACGAGAGTTTGATCATATTTATGGCAATTAATTTCTTGCTTTTATTCTTTATGTATCAATGAAGTTATTCTGAACTGGATACTAATATCATTGTACAAAATTCATTTTGTAGCTTGCTAACCTCATGGGTCATTCTCAGTGGCTGACATGTCCAAGAAAGGTAGCTCTCTAACACATCAAATATTAAAAGTCTTTTATTCAACAACCAACTGACTTGTGTTCATATCACCAACACGGTTAACTGACTTGTGTTCATATCCCCAACACGGTTGGAATAAATGCAGGATTTGTCAACTGCTTGGCTTGACTGTGATCCGGGTCCACTGTTTAAGGCAGAATCTTACTCATTGTTGGGATGGACTCCTATCTGGGTAATCACTTGACTTTCAGCTGAACTTTGAATTCTATAACCTACAACAATATATACAACAATATAATCACTTGTCCATATTTACCACAGCACAATTTGGATACCTCAAACATGAAGAACATCTAATTTGACTTAGGAGACTCAAAGAACTTGAAAAACATATAGAATTGGAATGTGAATTAATGAGGATAAAGAAGGACACGGGTTAGCTTGAAAACAGTTGGGTTGTAGACTCAGACAGCTTAATCAATGACTCAAACTCATAGACCCTATGATTTACTTGGTCAAAATTATCATGAATGTAAATGGTCAAATTTGAGCCATTCATTCTAAAGTCTGATTCTTAGATGAAATTGCCATTAGGAAAGCATCTACATAGGATTTGAAAGCCAACCTTTCTACCAACCACTGAATGTTAAACTTTCTATTTCAATATTACGGTTCAGCTTATAAAAATGACTGTACTATAATCATGAGATGACAATCTTAAAACCCGAAATTTCCGAAAATCATAACCTTTGACACACACACTTTATGTTGTCTTTTGCAGTTTCCTTGGAAAGAGATATCAATCCTACCAGTTCAATGGCATGCTTTATGTCTTGGCTTGTTTGCTTCAATTATTGCACCTTTCGGAGGCTTCTTTGCAAGTGGTTTCAAAAGGGCTTTTAAAATAAAGGTATGCACTTGGGCCTTGGCTATTCCATTTTTCTGATGAAGATGTGTTCATGCGAGCGAATATCACCCATTTAGGTCTGAGGTATAAATAGATTTGATGGGTGTTTCCATTTTTGCAGGATTTTGGTGATAGTATTCCAGGACATGGTGGAATTACCGACAGAATGGACTGCCAGGTAGACTTTTGATGTTTCGATCTACAAGTTGATTCTAAGTTGGTGATATTTGAGTACTTGGAAATATCATGATACATAAACTAAAAGAATCAAAACCATAGATCTCTCTCATATCTCTGCCTACTCCCAAAATAAATTATAAAAAAGGAGAGAAAAAGAACATCCAAGGTAGACAAGCTGAAACATTAACGATCTTGCACATTAAATATAGAAATAGAATGGAAATTATAGCAATTGAAAACTTTCAGATTTCATAGGATCTTCTTTGAACTAGCTGAAAAGATATTAAATGACTAATAAACATATGCCATCAAACGAATAATTTAATATCATTGTGAACGTGGTTAGATGTACTCTATTTTGTATCAGACTGGACTCGTATATGCTTTGATGTTCAATTCAAGCAAGATTTGACCAATTTGTCCTTGTGTAGATGGTTATGGCCGTGTTTGCATATATATATCATCAGTCATTTGTTGTGCCGCAAAGTTTATCGGTTGAAATGATTTTGGACCAGGTATTTTATTTACAAAAATGCTAGCAACACACTCTTTTAAATAATATTTTGAAAAATGTTGTATTTACGGTGTTTACTCTGGTTGCTTCAGATATTGATGAACCTATCATTCGATGAACAAGAAGCTCTGTATAGGAGGCTTGGGGAAATGTTGCAAGAAGGAATTCAAAGAATGTCTTAGATTCATTGCAAGGTGTATTTGTCCTTTCTCCTTCTATTTGATTCCTTCATTTACAAGGAAAATGGGAAAAAATACTTTGTAAATGTGTGTTCTATCTTGAGTGAAAGGAATCAAAGATTTAGGAACCTGTCAAGATCTGTATAGTGTGTATCTTGACAGTTAAAATATGGTATTCTGTTTCTCTCGCTATAATTCTTGAATATTCTATTGATCGGGTTACTTGAACAGCCATTGCTCACTGAAATATCTTGGAATATTCATATAGCCAATGGTAGGTCAAGAGGAATGCCTTTATTGTTTTTCAGTTCCTTGAGTGGAGCGTTAACATTTTACAATTAACTGTATTTTGTATGACTTTGGATAGTTTATTCTAGTCCTGTAAACAATAAATCTGGTTCTACTTGCTATCACATGTTGAAAATATTGTGAAGGGAAGCGCAGACGATAATGTTTGGACAAAGTACACAATAGGATACTAATTGATTTCCTGCTTATGATATTTCTTTTGTTCAAATGGTTGCTAAGACTCGATCATAGCAACCATTTGACGCACGCTGACATGCATGTCTTGTGCAGTTTCCATGGAGAGAGGTATCAATACTGGTTCATTGGAATGTTTTATATCTTGGCTTGTTTGCTAATTGATTTTCTACCTATGATACTTTTTTGTTCAAATGGTTGCTCTGATTTTGAGTTGGCATGTTTGGTTTTCTATTTTCATGGCCCATTCATCACTTATTTAAAGTTTGGATTCATTTTTTTTCCTACGTTAATGTTGAATTTTGTTTTAGTTTACGTTTTGGACCATTATAAAAATTCTTATGTGTCTGTTATATGTCTACATCTCTATCATTATGAGTGTGGTTATTGAGTCATTAGTTTAAATTCTTAATAATAAAAAGACTCGATCAAAGGAGAATCTCTTCTCAAGTTTGTCTTTTTTCCTTTTGATGTGAACCCTGACTTTTTTACCTCAATATATTATACTTTGCTACTTTGAAGTAATTTTCGTGTAATACCATTGGTGGAATCAAATCGACTAGTGAATTAATCTGTAATTTTAACCTTGAGTTAGATTTAGAGCTCTGTCTATGGAAGATTGTGTTGTTTCCTTGCGTTGCTTTCATGAGATGTTTCCTTTTATGCTAATTGCACAAAACAAAATTGATTACTTGCAAGTAAAAAATTGATTCGGAACATGATGTGAATTAAATAACCTCTTGCGACTGGTGTCGCATTTCATCGAAGTTGAAAATGGAGAAATTATAGGTCAAAAATTCATTGGCTGCGATGTCAATTAACGTGTAATGGATTCTTCTTAAGAAACCATGAGCACGAACACGGGAAAACAAATTAAGGTGGGAAGGGAAGAACATGATTTTATGTAGGCGAAATGGGGGGAAGAATTAGGGGGGAAGAATTAGGCTTCGTCTTTATTTGGAACTGTAGGCGAAATTGTGGTGGAAACTTGTGGTCAGGTATGATCTACAAATTGGAGCTTTCATATTTCACGTTGAAAATTGCTTAGACAACTCTACTCAATCGATAATATTTTTACGTAAAAAAAAAACTGTACTCAATTGATTTTTTTAATTAAACAAAAAATATGCAACTCAATGGGCAAACTAATAGGCACGCAGCAGTGTTAAATTCTTTTGAGGAATAGTTTTAACCACCCTTTGTGGTCCTACCCGATTCGAGGGGTTAGTATTTGCAGTTGCAGGCATTTTTTTTATTTTGGTTTTCACTCTCTGGCTCTTAGGGAAAAGGGGTCCTAGTATTTTAGAATTCGGAGCAGTTCTGACATCAAGTAGTTTCAGTCCCTTTCTAAATTCAGTTGTAGGGATCGAATTGTAGTTCTCCCTACCAAATCAAGCGTCAATCACCAATGAACCAACTAACATTTGATATTATGTATTTAAGTTTGTTTCTCCTTATATTGCTCTTTGTTAAATAATAAAATGAATTAAGTTTGTTTGTTTAGGTCACCAAAAAAAAAATATAAAAAAAAATCTTACTAAAACATCAATGTATAACCATGGGATCACTCACCATATTATCCACACACATCATGTTCAACATTCTTAAACAATACATATGTACCAGAAAATTTTCACCGAGATTGAAATAAATCTCAATATGTGGTCTATAATCTAAAAAATTGTTAGAAATATTAAGGAAATATATAAACTACTTTTCGAATCAATTTTTTTAAAGAATCTTCTAACTCAACACATATAGTGTGTTTGTGATTCCATGTGAGGAATCAAATAAATCTTAATTTTTCATTGAGATTGAAAAAATCTCATAATTCGTGGTCAATAATAATCCATGAAAATCTTTAAAAAACTAACAAAATAAAAAAAATGTTTTTCGAATCAAGTTTTGAAGAATCTTTAATCATAATATGTATAGTGTGCTTGTGATTACATTTAGGTGAGAATCAAACAAAATTTTATCGAGATTGAAAAAATATCATAATTTGTGGTCTATAACCCACGAAGATCGTCAAAAAACTAATGAAATGAATAAACGACTTTTCGAATCAATTTTTGCAGAATGTCCAATCGCAACACATATAGTGTGTTTGTAATTCCATTTAAGTGAAGAATCAAACAAATGTTAATTTTTTGCCGAGATTGAATTTTTTTTATAATTCATGGTCTATAACCCACGAAAATCGTTAAAAAATTTACAAAATAAATAAAATGCTCTTGGAATAAGTTATTTGCTGAATATCCAATCACAACATATTGTATGTTTGTGATTCCTTTTAGGGCATACATCAAACAATTCTTAAAATACTAAGATTGATAAAATTCCATAATTCATTGTCTATAGCGTACAAACTACGTGATTTTTCATTCTCTTTGAGAAAATGAGATTTGTTTGATTTCTCGCCTTATAGCATCCAAAGAGACACTATATGTGTTGAGATAGAAGTTTCTTTTCAAAAAATGATTCGAAAATCAATTTATTCATTTCTTAAGTTTTTAACAATTTATGTGAGTTTATAGTACGTATTTCTGCAATATTGTGGTAGAACCTCCACTTAAAAATCACCTACAAGCCTCATTTCTTATCGAAAATTTAAGAAACTAGTACCATGCCGAGGAGCATCAAGTCAGCGTTCTAGAGCAACAAACATCACTAGATTTGGAGTTAGAGGGAGGGAGAAATCACCGTTTGACTGAACTTCCACGAAAATCGTAAACAAACCAAAGAAATGATAAAAATTCTTTTTTGAATAATTTTATTTGAAGAATCTTCAATCACAACGCATATAGTGTGGTTGTGATCCCATTTAGGCGAGGAATAAAAAAAATCTTAAGTTTTTCATCAAAATTGAAAAAATCCCAAAAAACGTGGACTATAACCCACGAAAATCGTTAAAATACTAAAAATGAATAAAATTCCTTTTCGAATAATTTTTTGAAGAATCTTCTATCCCAACACATATGGTGTGTTTATTTTTCCATTTTTGCTAGGAATCAAAAACCTCTTAATTTTTCGTCGAGATTGAAAAAACCCCAAAATTCGTGGACTATATAACCCACGAAATCATTAAAAAACTAAACAAATGCATAAAGTTCCTTTTCTAATCAATTGTATTGAAGAATATTATATCCCAACACATATAGTGTGTTTGTGATTTCATTTAGGGGAGGAATCTAAAAAAATCTTATATTTTCGTCGAGATTGAAAAAAACCCAAAATTCGTGAACTATAACCCACGAAAACCGTTAAAAACTAAAGAATGAATAAAATTCTTTTTCGAATATTTTTTTTTTTAAGAATCTTCTTTCCAAATACATATAGTGTCTTTGTAATTCTATTTAGGTAAGAAATAAATAAAAAAATTTAATTTGTCATCGAGATTCAAAAAATCCCAAAATTCGTGGACTATAACCCACAAAAATCGTTAAAAAACTAAAGAAATGAATAAAATTCCTTTTCGAATAATTTTTTTAAGGATCTTCTATTCCATCAGATATAGTTTTTTGTGATTACATTTATGTGAGGAATCAAAAAAAATCTTGACTTTTCTCAAAGATTGAAAAAATCACAAAATTCGTGTGATCTATATAGCCTACAAATTACATGATTTTTAATTCTCGGTGAAAAAATGATATTTGTTTGATTCCTCGTCTAATAGAATCCAAAAAGACACTATATGTGTTGAGATAGAAGTTTCTTTCTAAAAGTGGGTTCGTAAATCAATTTATTCATTTCATTAGATTTTAACAATTTTTGTGGGTTTATAAATTTTCTGCATAGTTATTGTGTAAGACCCTCCACTAAAAAATCGCCTACAGGCCTCATTTGTTATCGAATATTTACGAAACTGGTACAATGCTGAGGAGCATCAAGTCAGCTTTATAGAGCAACAAACGTTACCAAATTTGGAGTTAGAGGGAGGGAGAAATCACCGTTTTATTGAACATCTATTCTATAAAAATTCAATAATTTACAAATTATGTGGTGTTTCCAAGCTCGGTGATAAAATAAGATTTTTTTGGTTCCTCGCCTAAAAGGATGTACATACACACTATATGTGTAGGGATTGGAGTTTCTTTCAAAAAATGGGTTTGAAAAATATATTATTCATTTCAATAGTTTTTCTAACAATTTTCATGTTTTATAGCGTACAAACTACGTGATTTTTCATTCTCTTTGAGAAAATGAGATTTGTTTGATTTCTCGCCTTATAGCATCCAAAGAGACATTATATGTGTTGAGATAGAAGTTTCTTTTTAAAAAATAATTCGAAAATCAATTTATTCATTTCATAAGTTTTTAACAATTTATGTGAGTTTATAGTATTTCTGCAATATTGTGGTAGAACCTGCACATAAAAATCACCTACAAGCTTCATTTCTTATCGAAAATTTAAGAAACTAGTACCATGCCGAGGAGCATCAAGTCAGCGTTCTAGAGCAACAAACGTCACTAGATTTTGAGTTAGAGGGAGGGAGAAATCACCGTTTGTTTGAACTTCCACGAAAATCATAAACAAACCAAAGAAATGATAAAAATTCATTTTTGAATAATTTTTTTTGAAGAATCTTCAATCACAACGCATATAGTATGGTGTTGATTCCATTTAGGCGAAGAATCAAAAAATCTTAAGTTTTTCATCAAAATGAAAAAATCTCAAAAAACGTGGACTATAACCCACGTAAATCGTTAAAAAACTAAAAATGAATAAAATTCCTTTTCGAATTATTTTTTTGAAGAATCTTCTATCCCAACACATATGGTGTGTTTATTTTTCAATTTTTGCGAGGAATCAAAAACCTCTTAATTTTTCGTCGAGATTGAAAAAAAACCCAAAATTCGTCAACTATAACCCACAAAATCGTTAAAAACTGAAGAAATGCATAAAGTTCCTTTTCTAATCAATTGTTTTGAAGAATATTATATCTCAACACAAATAGTGTGTTTGTGATTTCATTTAGGTGAGGAATCTAAAAAATCTTATATTTTCGTCGAGATTGAAAAAAAACCCAAAATTCGTGGCTTATATATAACCCACGAAAACCGTTAAAAACTAAAGAATGAATAAAATTCTTTTCCGAATAATTTTTTTAAGAATCTTCTTTCCCAATACATATAGTATTTTTGTAATTCTATTTAGGTAAGAAATAAATAAAAAAATTTCATTTGTCATCGAGATTCAAAAAATCCCAAAATTCGTGGATAACCCACAAAAATCGTTAAAAAACTAAAGAAATGAATAAAATTCCTTTTCGAATAATTTTTTTAAGGATCTTCTATTCCATCACATATAGTTTGTTTGTGATTACATTTATGTGAGGAATCAAAAAAAATCTTGACTTTTCTCAAAGATTGAAAAAATCACAAAATTCGTGTGATCTATAGCCTACAAATTACATGATTTTTAATTCTCGGTGAAAAAATAATATTTGTTTGATTCCTCGTCTAAAAGCATCCAAAAAGACACTATATGTGTTGAGATAGAAGTTTCTTTCTAAAATTGGGTTCGTAAATTAATTTATTCATCTCATTAGATTTTAACAATTTTTGTGGGTTTATAGATTTTCTGCATAGTTATTGTGTAAGACCCTCCACTTAAAAATCGCCTACAGGCCTCATTTATTATCGAATATTTACGACACCGGAACCATGCCGAGGAGCATCAAGTCAGCTTTCTAGAGCAACAAACGTTACCAAATTTGGAGTTAGAGGGAGGGAGAAATCACCGTTTGATTGAACCTCTATTCTATAAAAATTCAATAATTTACAAATTATGTGGTGTTTCCAAGCTCGGTGATAAAATAAGATTTGTTTGGTTCCTCGCCTAAAAGGATGTACATACACACTATATGTGTAGGGATAGGAGTTTCTTTCAAAAAATGGGTTTGAAAAACATATTATTCATTTCAATAGTTTTTCTAACAATTTTCATGTGTTATAGCGTACAAACTACGTGATTTTTCATTCTCTTTGAGAAAATGAGATTTGTTTGATTTCTCGCCTTATAGCATCCAAAGAGACACTATATGTGTTGAGATAGAAGTTTCTTTTCAAAAAATGATTCAAAAATCAATTTATTTATTTCATAAGTTTTTAACAATTTATGTGAGTTTATAGTATTTCTGCAATATTGTGGTAGAACCTCCACTTAAAAATCACCTACAAGCCTCATTTCTTATCGAAAATTTAAGAAACTGGTACCATGCCGAGGAGCATCAAGTCATCGTTCTAGAGCAACAAACGTCACTAGATTTGGAGTTAGAGGGAGGGAGAAATCACCGTTTTATTGAACATCTATTCTATAAAAATTCAGTAATTTACAAATTATGTGGTGTTTCCAAGCTCGGTGAATAATAAGATTTTTTTGGTTCTTCGCCTAAAAGGATGTACATACACACTATATGTGTAGGGATTGGAGTTTCTTTCAAAAAATGGGTTTGAAAAATATATTATTCATTTCAATAGTTTTTCTAACAATTTTCATGTTTTATAGCGTACAAACTACGTGATTTTTCATTCTCTTTGAGAAAATGAGATTTGTTTGATTTCTCGCCTTATAGCATCCAAAGAGACATTATATGTGTTGAGATAGAAGTTTCTTTTTAAAAAATGATTCGAAAATCAATTTATTCATTTCATAAATTTTTAACAATTTATGTGAGTTTATAGTATTTCTGCAATATTGTGGTAGAACCTGCACATAAAAATCACCTACAAGCTTCATTTCTTATCGAAAATTTAAGAAACTAGTACCATGCCGAGGAGCATCAAGTCAGTGTTCTAGAGCAACAAACGTCACTAGATTTTCAGTTAGAGGGAGGGAGAAATCACCGTTTGTTTGAACTTCCACGAAAATCATAAACAAACCAAAGAAATGATAAAAATTCTTTTTTGAATAATTTTTTTTGAAGAATCTTCAATCACAACGCATATAGTAAAGTGTTGATTCCATTTAGGCGAGGAATCAAAAAATCTTAAGTTTTTCATCAAAATGAAAAAATCTCAAAAAACGTGGACTATAACCCACGTAGATCGTTAAAAAACTAAAAATGAATAAAATTCCTTTTCGAATTATTTTTTTGAAGAATCTTCTATCCCAACACATATGGTGTGTTTATTTTTCAATTTTTGCGAGGAATCAAAAACCTCTTAATTTTTCGTCGAGATTGAAAAAAAACCCAAAATTCGTCGACTATAACCCACAAAATCGTTAAAAACTGAAGAAATGCATAAAGTTCCTTTTCTAATCAATTGTTTTGAAGAATATTATATCCCAACACATATAGTGTGTTTGTGATTTCATTTAGGTGAGGAATCTAAAAAATCTTATATTTTCGTCGAGATTGAAAAAAAACCCAAAATTCGTGGACTATATATAACCCACGAAAACCGTTAAAAACTAAAGAATGAATAAAATTCTTTTTCGAATAATTTTTTTAAGAATCTTCTTTCCCAAAACATATAGTATTTTTGTAATTCTATTTAGGTAAGAAATAAATAAAAAAATTTAATTTGTCATCGAGATTCCAAAAATCCCAAAATTCGTGGACTATAACCCACAAAAATCGTTAAAAAACTAAAGAAATGAATAAAATTCCTTTTCGAATAATTTTTTAAGGATATTCTATTGCATCACATATATTTTGTTTGTGATTACATTAATGTGAGGTATCAAAAAAAATCTTGACTTTTCTCAAAGATTGAAAAAATCACAAAATTCGTGATCTATAGCCTACAAATTACATGATTTTTAATTCTCGGTGAAAAAATGATATTTGTTTGATTCCTCGTCTAAAAGCATCCAAAAAGACACTATATGTGTTGAGATAGAAGTTTCTTTCTAAAAGTGGGTTCGTAAATCAATTTATTCATTTCATTAGATTTTAACAATTTTTGTGGGTTTATAGATTTTCTGCATAGTTATTGTGTAAGACCCTCCACTAAAAAATCGCCTACAGGCCTCATTTGTTATCGAATATTTACAAAATCGGTACCATGCGGAGGAGCATCAAGTCAGCTTTCTAGAGCAACAAACGTTACCAAATTTGGAGTTAGAGGGAGAGAGAAATCACCGTTTGATTGAACCTCTATTCTATAAAAATTCAATAATTTACAAATTATGTGGTGTTTCCAAGCTCGGTGATAAAATAAGATTTGTTTGGTTCCTCGCCTAAAAGGATGTACATAGACACTATATGTGTAGGGATAGAGTTTCTTTCCAAAAATGGGTTTGAAAAACATATTATTCATTTCAATAGTTTTTCTAATAATTTTCATGTTTTATAGCGTACAAACTACGTGATTTTTCATTCTCTTTGAGAAAATGAAATTTATTTGATTTATCGCCTTATAGCATCCAAAGAGACACTATATGTGTTGAGATAGAAGTTTCTTTTCAAAAAATGATTCGAAAATCAATTTATTCATGTCATAAGTTTTTAACAACTTATGTGAGTTTATTGTATTTCTGCAATATTGTGGTAGAACCTCCACTTAAAAATCACCTACAAGCCTCATTTCTTATCGAAAATTTAAGAAACTGGTACCATGCCGAGGAGCATCAAGTCAGCGTTCTAGAGCAACAAACGTCACTAGATTTGGAGTTAGAGGGAGGGAGAAATCACCGTTTGATTGAACTTCCACGAAAATCATAAACAAACCAAAGAAATGATAAAAATTCTTTTTTGAATAATTTTTTTTGAAGAATCTTCAATCACAAAGCATATAGTATGGTGTTGATTCCATTTAGGCGAGGAATCAAAAAATCTTAAGTTTTTCATCAAAATGAAAAAATCTCAAAAAACGTGGACTATAACCCACGTAAATCGTTAAAAAACTAAAAATGAATAAAATTCCTTTTCGAATTATTTTTTTGAAGAATCTTCTATCCCAACACATGGTGTGTTTATTTTTCAATTTTTGCGAGGAATCAAAAACCTCTTAATTTTTCGTCGAGATTGAAAAAAAACCCAAAATTCGTCGACTATAACCCACAAAATCGTTAAAAACTGAAGAAATGCATAAAGTTCCTTTTCTAATCAATTATTTTGAAGAATATTATATCCCAACACATATAGTGTGTTTGTGATTTCATTTAGGTGAGGAATCTAAAAAATCTTACATTTTCGTCGAGATTGAAAAAAAACCCAAAATTCGTGGACTATATATAACCCACGAAAACCGTTAAAAACTAAAGAATGAATAAAATTCTTTTTCGAATAATTTTTTTAAGAATCTTCTTTCCCAATACATATAGTATTTTTGTAATTCTATTTAGGTAATAAATAAATAAAAAAATTTAATTTGTCATCGAGATTCCAAAAATCCCAAAATTCGTGGACTATAACCCACAAAAATCGTTAAAAAACTAAAGAAATGAATAAAATTTCTTTTCGAATAATTTTTTAAGGATATTCTATTGCATCACATATGTTTTGTTTGTGATTACATTAATGTGAGGAATCAAAAAAAATCTTGACTTTTCTCAAAGATTGAAAAAATCACAAAATTCGTGATCTATAGCCTACAAATTACATGATTTTTAATTCTCGGTGAAAAAATGATATTTGTTTGATTCCTCGTCTAAAAGCATCCAAAAAGACACTATATGTGTTGAGATAGAAGTTTCTTTCTAAAAGTGGGTTCGTAAATCAATTTATTCATTTCATTAGATTTTAACAATTTTTGTAGGTTTATAGATTTTCTGCATAGTTATTGTGTAAGACCCTCCACTAAAAAATCACCTACAGGCCTCATTTATTATCGAATATTTACAAAATCGGTACCATGTGGAGGAGCATCAAGTCAGCTTTCTAGAGCAACAAACGTTACCAAATTTGGAGTTAGAGGGAGGGAGAAATCACCGTATGATTGAACTTCCACGAAAATCATAAACAAACCAAAGAAATGATAAAAATTCTTTTTTGAATAATTTTTTTTGAAGAATCTTCAATCACAACGCATATAGTGTGGTTTTGATCCCATTTAGGCGAGGAATCAAAAAAATCTTTAATTTTTTATCAAAATTGAAAAAATCCCAAAAAACGTGGACTATAACCCACGAAAATCGTTAAAAAACAAAAAATGAATAAAATTCCTTTTCGAATAATTTTTTGGAAGAATCTTCTATCCCAACACATATGGTGTATTTATTTTTCCATTTTTGCGAGGAATCAAAAACCTCTTAATTTTTCGTCGAGATTGAATAAAAACCCAAAATTCGTGGACTATAACCCACGAAATCGTTAAAAACTAAAGAAATGCATAAAGTTCCTTTTCTAATCAATCCCAACACATATAGTGTGTTTGTGATTTCATTTAGGTGAGGAATCTAAAAAATCTTATATTTTCGTCGAGATTGAAAAAAAAACCCCAAAATTCGTGGACTATAACCCACGAAAACCGTTAAAAACTAAAGAATGAAGAAAATTCTTTTTCGAATAATTTTTTTTTAAGAATATTCTTTCCCAATACATATAGTGTCTTTGTAATTCTATTTAGGTAAGAAATAAATATAAAAAATTAATTTGTCATCGAGATTCCAAAAATCCCAAAATTCGTGGACTATAACCCACAAAAATCGTTAAAAAACTAAAGAAATGAATAAAATTTCTTTTCGAATAATTTTTTTAAGGATCTTCTATTCCATCACATATAGTTTGTCTGTGATTACATTTATGTGAGGAATCAAAAAAAATCTTGACTTTTCTCAAAGATTGAAAAAATCACAAAATTCGTGATCTATAGTCTACAAGTTACATGATTTTTAATTCTCGGTGAAAAAATGATATTTGTTTGATTCCTCGTCTAATAGCATCCAAAAAGACACTATATGTGTGGAGATAGAAGTTTCTTTCTAAAATTGGGTTCGTAAATCAATTTATTCATTTCATTAGATTTTAACAATTTTTGTGGGTTTATAGATTTTCTGCATAGTTATTGTGTAAGACCCGCCACTTAAAAATCGCCTACAGGCCTCATTTATTATCGAATATTTACGACACCGGAACCATGCCGAGGAGCATCAAGTCAGCTTTCTAGAGCAACAAACGTTACCAAATTTGGAGTTAGAGGGAGGGAGAAATCACCGTTTGATTGAACCTCTATTCTATAAAAATTCAATAATTTACAAATTATGTGGTGTTTCCAAGCTCGGTGATAAAATAAGATTTGTTTGGTTCCTCGCCTAAAAGGATGTACATACACACTATATGTGTAGGGATAGGAGTTTCTTTCAAAAAATGGGTTTGAAAAACATATTATTCATTTCAATAGTTTTTCTAACAATTTTCATGTGTTATAGCGTACAAACTACGTGATTTTTCATTCTCTTTGAGAAAATGAGATTTGTTTGATTTCTCGCCTTATAGCATCCAAAGAGACACTATATGTGTTGAGATAGAAGTTTCTTTTCAAAAAATGATTCGAAAATCAATTTATTTATTTCATAAGTTTTTAACAATTTATTTGAGTTTATAGTATTTCTGCAATATTGTGGTAGAACCTCCACTTAAAAATCACCTACAAGCCTCATTTCTTATCGAAAATTTAAGAAACTGGTACCATGCCGAGGAGCATCAAGTCATCGTTCTAGAGCAACAAACGTCACTAGATTTGGAGTTAGAGGGAGGGAGAAATCACCGTTTGATTGAACTTCCACGAAAATCATAAACAAACCAAAGAAATGATAAAAATTCTTTTTTGAATAATTTTTTTGAAGAATCTTCAATCACAACGCATATAGTGTGGTTGTGATCCCATTTAGGCGAGGAATCAAAAAAATCTGAAGTTTTTCATCAAAATTGAAAAAATCCCAAAATCCCACGAAAATTGTTAAAAAACAAAAAATTAATAAAATTCCTTTTCGAATAATTTTTTGGAAGAATCTTCTATCCCAACACATATGGTGTATTTATTTTTCCATTTTTGCGAGGAATCAAAAACCTCTTAATTTTTCGTCGAGATTGAAAAAAAACCCAAAATTCGTGGACTATAACCCACGAAATCGTTAAAAACTAAAGAAATGCATAAAGTTCCTTTTCTAATCAATTGTTTTGAAGAATATTATTTCCCAACACATATAGTGTGTTTGTGATTTCATTTAGGTGAGGAATCTAAAAAATCTTATATTTTCGTCGAGATTGAAAAAAAAAACCCAAAATTTGTGGACTATAACCCACGAAAACCGTTAAAAACTAAAGAATGAAGAAAATTCTTTTTCGAATAATTTTTTTTTAAGAATCTTCTTTCCCAATACATATAGTGTCTTTGTAATTCTATTTAGGTAAGAAATAAATAAAAAAAAAAAATTTGTCATCAAGATTCCAAAAATCCCAAAATTCGTGGACTATAACCCACAAAAATCGTTAAAAAACTAAATAAATGAATAAAATTTCTTTTCGAATAATTTTTTTAAGGAACTTCTATTCCTTCACATATAGTTTGTCTGTGATTACATTTATGTGAGTAATCAAAAAAAATCTTGACTTTTCTCAAAGATTGAAAAAATCACAACATGATTTTTAATTCTCGGTGAAAAAATTATATTTGTTTGATTCCTCGTCTAATAGCATCCAAAAAGACACTATATGTGTTGAGATAGAAGTTTCTTTCTAAAAGTGGGTTCGTAAATTAATTTATTCATTTCATTAGATTTTAACAATTTTTGTGGGTTTATAGATTTTCTGCATAGTTATTGTGTAAGACCCTCCACTAAAAAATCGCCTACAGGCCTCATTTGTTATCGAATATTTACGAAATCGGTACCATGCCGAGGAGCATCAAGCCAGCTTTCTAGAGCAACAAACGTTACCAAATTTGGAGTTAGAGGGAGAGAGAAATCACCGTTTGATTGAACCTCTATTCTATAAAAATTCAATAATTTACAAATTATGTGGTGTTTCCAAGTTCGGTGATAAAATAAGATTTGTTTGGTTCCTCGCCTAAAAGGATGTACATAGACACTATATGTGTAGGGATAGAGTTTCTTTCAAAAAATGGGTTTGAAAAACATTATTCATTTCAATAGTTTTTCTAACAATTTTCATGTGTTATAGCGTACAAACTACGTGATTTTTCATTCTCTTTGAGAAAATGAGATTTGTTTGATTTCTCGCCTTATAGCATCCAAAGAGACGCTATATGTGTTGAGATAGAAGTTTCTTTTCAAAAAATGATTCGAAAATCAATTTATTCATTTCATAAGTTTTTAACAACTTATGTGAGTTTATGGTATTTCTACAATATTGTGGTAGAACCTCCACTTAAAAATCACCTACAAGCCTCATTTCTTATCGAAAATTTAAGAAACTGGTACCATGCCGAGGAGCATCAAGTCAGCGTTCTAGAGCAACAAACGTCACTAGACTTGGAGTTAGAGGGAGGGAGAAATCACCGTTTGATTGAACTTCCACGAAAATTATAAACAAACCAAAGAAATGATAAAAATTCTTTTTTGAATAATTTTTTTTGAAGAATCTTCAATCACAACGCATATAGTATGGTTGTGATCCCATTTAGGCGAGGAATCAAAAAAATCTGAAGTTTTTCATCAAAATTGAAAAAATCCCAAAAAACGTGGACTATAACCCACGAAAATCGTTAAAAAACAAAAAATGAATAAAATTCCTTTTCGAATAATTTTTTTGAAGAATCTTCTATCCAAACACATATGTTGTATTTATTTTTCCATTTTTGCGAGGAATCAAAAACCTCTTAATTTTTCATCGAGATTGAAAAAAAACCCAAAATTCGTAGACTATAACCCACGAAATCGTTAAAAACTAAAGAAATGCATAAAGTTCCTTTTCTAATCAATTGTTTTGAAGAATATTATATCCCAACGCATATAGTGTGTTTGTGATTTAATTTATGTGAGGAATCTAAAGAATCTTATATTTTCGTCGAGATTGAAAAAAAAAACCCAAAATTCGTGGAATATAACCCACGAAAACCGTTAAAAACTAAAGAATGAAGAAAATTCTTTTTGAAATAATTTTTTTTAAGAATCTTCTTTCCCAATACATATAGTGTCTTTGTAATTCTATTTAGGTAAGAAATAAATAAAAAAAATTAATTTGTCATCGAGATTCCAAAAATCCCAAAATTCGTGGACTATAACCCACAAAAATCGTTAAAAAACTAAAGAAATGAATAAAATTTCTTTTCGAATAATTTTTTTAAGGATCTTCTATTCCATCACATATAGTTTGTCTGTGATTACATTTATGTGAGGAATAAAAAAAATCTTGACTTTTCTCAAAGATTGAAAAAATCACAAAATTCGTGATCTATAGTCTACAAATTACATGATTTTTAATTCTCGGTGAAAAAATGATATTTGTTTGATTCCTCGTCTAATAGCATCCAAAAAAACACTATATGTGTTGAGATAGAAGTTTCTTTCTAAAAGTGGGTTCGTAAATCAATTTATTCATTTCATTAGATTTTAACAATTTTTGTGGGTTTATAGATTTTCTGCATAGTTATTGTGTAAGACCCTCCACTTAAAAATCGCCTACAGGCCTCATTTATTATCGAATATTTACGAAACCGGTACCATGCCGAGGAGCATCAAGTCAGCTTTCTAGAGCAACAAACGTTACCAAATTTGGAGTTAGAGGGAGGAAGAAATCACCGTTTGATTGAACCTCTATTCTATAAAAATTCAATAATTTACAAATTATGTGGTGTTTCTAAGCTCGGTGATAAAATAAGATTTGTTTGCTTCCTCGCCTAAAAGGATGTATATAGACACTATATGTGTAGGGATAGAGTTTCTTTCAAAAAATAGGTTCGAAAAACATATTCATTTCAATAGTTTTTCTAACAATTTTCATGTGTTTATAACCCACAAAAATCGTTAAAAAACTAACGAAATTAATAAAATGTTTTTGAATCAATTTTTTATGGAATCTTCAATCCTAATACGTATAGTTTGCATGTGGATATATTTATGCAAGGAATTAAACAAATCTTATTTTTCACCAAAATTGAAAAAATAATATAATTCGTAGTCTATAAGCTACAAAAACTATCAAAATGCTCCCTAGCATTACTTCATTTTTTAGAATAAAAATTGATTACAATCAAAATGCTAGAGTTCTTTTGAACAAGAAAGTAATTGAATATATAAACTAGAACTGCACTTCTTCAGTTGCAATATTTAAAGCTTAACAAGAGTTAATAACATACCAAAAACCTCAACTAGACAGAAAGGGTTACACAACATGTTACAAGTAAAAATGTGGTATGAAACTGAGAACCAAACAACCATGTTACTGCAAAACTTTTGGTTGTCATAAGTAGTGTTGATAAAAGTCTAAGGCCAAGAAAGCATCCATATGGTATAAATATGGTACATGTCCTAAAGCTGCAACGAAATATATAAAAAAAATCATCATCATGTAAACCAATCTAAATCAGATAAACAAAACTGAGGACCAAGTGCGAAACATCGATAGCTTTTCCAAAATGTATCAAGACAGAAACCTTTTGAATCTTCTACAATCTTCTCTTATTGTTGTTTTGGCTTCTCAATCTTCACATATGGCAAAACACCAAATAGACAAACAATTTTCGGAGACCACCCACGTTGTTCAGCACGGCAAAACATCAAGAATGTGTTTGCAAAATGGGAATTGAAGCCCATGAAAATATGCCATAATGCATGACCTTGTGGATTAACCGGCCACTGGGATATCTCCTTGCAGAAAACTTGGTCACAAAACCAACACAAACTTCCTAATAGAAGAGTGACTACGTAAAGCTTTGCAATCCGCTTGGCAGACACATCTGCCGTATAAATGTAATACTTGTACATTCTTGGAATGCAGAGGAGACAGAGGATGACGTAATGGACTTTGAAGCCAATGCCGAAACGAACAAATGAATGGACAACAGCAAAAGCAGCACCATACAAAAATAGGAAGATGGGCATTGTACTACGGTAATGCCAATCTGGAGAGTAGAGGATGTACATGTACAACAGAATCTCCCAAACCATAGGAGTTTCATCACTTTGCTGTTGCCTAAATTAAAATGCAACATCTGAAGAATAAATAGTCACCCAAAACAACAGATATTGATTGATAAACATTTTTTTATAAACTTCGACAAACTAAACTATCAAACAACACATTCCGATAGAGAATAAACACTTAGGTACTTCATGAGAAGAAAATATTACTGAAAATGGTTATTTACAAGTGAGCAGTCATGCATTTGAAAGCACATATACCATTCTCATATCTCATCCGCAAATTAGCAATAAATAGACGCTTGCTCTATTAAACAGGATGACTTGACTTAGAACCTGTTATAAACTTGAATTTTTTTAAAAAAAAACTATGTTAAGAAACTAATTATGCATGCTACTTTCCTAGAATATTATATTATGCATACAAAGAAAATTACCAAAATAGTTCAATAATGAACATTCAAGTATAATCAAACAGTTATTGTACAGTCAAAATTTCATATGGATCACTCTTTTTCTGACCCAATTGAAAATATAACCCTTCCTCAGTTCCTCCCAGTCGCAAAAATAAGGACATCATATGGAAAGTAATAAATACAACGAGGAACAACGAATGTAATGACATAAAAATTAGCCCCCTAATTCAAATGCATAAGTGTCTTGTGTGTATCAAAGTGTTGTCAAATAGAGGCTATACTAGCGCTATAGTGCTATAGCATAGCAAAATTTGAGTAAATCTATATGGTTATGCAATACGCTTTTTAGTAAAAAGTGTTATCAAATAATAGCTATAGCACTGTAATGTAGCAAAATTTGAACAAATCGCTATATTTTGCCATCCGTAATTGACAAAACTGATGCATCAGTTCTGTATATGTATATAAATTTAATGATTTATTGATATTTGTGAGGTCAGAGAAAACAGTGCAGGTGGAAAACAACTAACATATCTATAAATTGTTCTTGATCTACGGATGCATAACTATACCAAAACCAAATCAATATTTAGGGTACCTATTACAAAACATGGCTAATGCAAACCTTTTGTATGATGCAAAGCAACTCAAAAACAAAATGAACACAAACAACAAAAATTAGATAAATTACTGCAAAAGAAGACAAATATCAATACTTACACATGTTGTAAAGTAGCATGGTATAACATGCTTCCAAATGCAAGCGTCATATTTGATACGTGAAGAACACCAAATCTTTTCTCAAACCGTTGTCTAAAAGCATTTATAAGACCAATGAGAGCCAAAAGAATGGTCGGAATGTTGGATATTGTATTGTAAAATTCTGCAATATAAGATGAATATGCATAATTGTCTTCACAACACTCTATAGTTGATGTGACTGGACCCCAAAAGCTAGATATTGTTTCTGCCATTCTCCTCTATAGCCAGATTCTTCGCTTGTCTAATTATCTGTATCTAAAGCTGCAGAGATCACAAATTCCTGCAAATCATGTATCAACATACCAAAATACATTCGATTCAGCAACCTGTTTACAAGGATGGAAACAAATACGGCAAGAAGTATTCATAGATCAAGTACATCAGCATGTTAATTCACAAGGAAATCATGATAGCAATACTAAATCAACACAACATCAAAAACAAAAACAAAAGCAAAACTGCAAATTCAATCTAGTTCCAAGCATGGTTTTAAATAGCAGTAATGATTGAGATCACATCACGGTCCTTGATATTGCAGAAAATCACAGTCAAATGCGGAGCACAATGCAATCTCAATCACAGTCACATTGCGGTTTAGGCAAAATAAAAATCCGACTTGTCACATCCTAGATCACAAACCCTTATTTAAAACGCTGGTTCAAAGCGCAAATGATAAGTAGACTATCCCTACAGAACCTATAACTATAAGGATCTATACTTGAGTCATTATCAATGTCGACAAAATATATGACATAAACTTGGAAAACCTAACAATGGAAGCTGGAAAATAACTACAGATGAAATTTAAACTGACCAGCAATATTCAAACTGTAATTCTGCATGTCTAATACACCCTAATATGCTATGCATAGATCAAAGGGGAAAAAAAAAGTGAACTTTTATCAACCACAATAATCACTTCATAACAAAAAATACAACACTGTAATACTAATAACAACTTCAAAACAAAAACAAACAAAAAAACTGCAATTTGGATTGATTTTTGGTACATCGGAAATATAAATTGCTCCCGCTAGATCCTTGAACCTGCCCCTACCCAACCCATATGTTCCCCAACTCATACCACTTGAACTATCCTACGGGACCTGCAATTTGGGTTCAAATATACAATAACTTGACAAATTCCTTATAAAATTAATCAAAATTAACCCAAGATAAATATAACCAGATCTGACAAGGATTAAAATTAAGAAAAAAAATCCTCAAAATAATGAAAGTTTATCAATATGCAGCACTATAATTCTCCCAAATTTTCCACAGAAGATCCAATCTGAATCATTTTCCATTCAAATTAAACAAAAGGGTCACTGAAAAATTAAAAATTTATTGATAATGTCAACAATTTCCATCTGGGTTCATACCAAATAAGAAAAAAAAAACAAAAAAAAAGCAAAAAATGAGATTGTGAAAAACATATAAATAAAGCAATAATAGAAGTAACAAAAATATGAAAAAGATGCATACTTGATGAAGAAAAATGAAGAAATTGTGAAGAATTTCGTAGATCTCATGAATGAATGTTTGTTTCGGAGTTGGGTTTGTGTTTTGAGATTAACAGAGGTATGGGTTGGGATAATCTCTTTTCCTCGTACGCCGTGTGATCTTAAACGGCATTCATTTTTTGATTAATTAGGTTTTTAATCTCTTAAAAGTTAAATTAACAAATTTTGATTCTTTGTAATTGTAACTTCTTTTTTAATATGAAGTTTTTTTTTTTTACAAATAGTATGATGCTTTTTTTTGGTATAAATAATATTCCATTGAATATATCTGAATTTATTCCATTGAATTTTTCAGATAATTTTTTTTAGACAGTTTTAGATAAATATTTTAATGAGATAGTAATTGTTTAGAATTTAATTAATTTATATGTACCGACCGTGTAAAATTATTTTATACGTGCATCCAATTAAATTACGTCATGTAAGAATTTATGGAGATATTTTAATTGAGTTTACTTAGACATCTTTATATTTTAATTTTAGAGGAGTTAGAATTAATTTTAAAGGTGTAAAATTAATTTGGACCTATTTTATTTCTTGAAAGTATAATTAATTTTTTCTCTAGAATTGATTTTACTATTTTAGCTTGTAATTTTAGAATTAATTTTTACACTCAAATATTTTAGTCAATTCATGTTTACATAAATATATTCAAACATAAATTATTTATTTTCAAATAAATTATTATTAAAATTAATTTCTCACAAATCACAATCCATTTTGTCTAAACAATTTTTTTTATCGTAAAACCAAAAATAGTTTTAGTGTATTTTACTATCTTTCCTCCAAATTCACCTTTTTATTTTACCATTGTTTAAAGAATGTTGCAAATAATACGTTGTAGTGTCAATGGATTTTTGGCATTAGTATTATACATTTTTTTTCACTGTGTTTTTTAATATAAGAATAATAATTAATGAACTAAACCAGAGATATGAGAATATTCTTATAATTTACTCTATAAGTAAATGAAAAAAAGTAACTAAAAACAAAGAGAAGAGAAGAGAAGAGAATTAATCGAGTATCAAAGTTGTTTGCTAATAAATTTGTATATAAATTGACTTCTATGAAATAATGTTGAAATAGTAGTAGATCAATCATAAAGTAAGATTGTAATAAAAAAATTTATCTAAAACAATTCTGAGTATCTTTAGTAATTCTCCAGAAGTTGAGAAATCATTTATTTTACTATGATAAACTTCATAAACATTAAACTTAAGTAAACATATAAAAGGGGAGTTCCATTTGATTCATAGTAGAACCAAAATCATCTATATATAAGCCACAAATTAGCAATATTTTCAACAACCATCTTGACGATACAATTAGAGAGTTTTTTTTTTTGACGAAACATACAAATGGAGAGTTATATATAATTTCTTTTGATAAAAATAATTTATATGTTATATATTTTGTATTTAGAGATTCATAATTTTTTTTTTCATGTATTGTTTTCGTTTGTCATTGATTTTTATTTTAATTAATTGTATTTATGTATTCTTCTGTGTGCGCACCACGAAATTATGCGTAACTTAGTTTTTTTTTGTGCATCAAAAAGATAAATATTTTCAGTAGAATTTGAACTTTGGACCTCTTCCTAGCCACGCCATGTCCCTCAGCTCCCCCTACCCACCCTGATCTCTTTTTATGTGTAACTTAGTGATATAGCTTATAATTGATTCTAATCAAAAGTGAATTATAAATAAAGTGATTTGTACTTCAAAAAATTTCATGTAAAAATGAATTCAAATATAAATTTATGTGTTAAATTGAATTCTAAAATCAAAAGTTATAAATAATCTTGCTTTTAATCTCCAAAATTGATTTATCAAAAAATGTCTAACATAATTTTACAGTGAAAAAAGTGCCAAACACCCTTAATATATAGTTGCTCTTGAAACCATAGTGTTATACACTTCTTGATCAAAATTAAAATCATACTTAAACCCAAAATTCTCCTCATTAGAAAACTCTATATTCTCTTTATGAATGAAGCCCAAGAGAGGGTAAATATCACAATACTCATTTTCTCCGTGTTGTCAATGTGCTCAATCACCTCAACAACATTGACTTCTTTCTCACCTGTTTGTTTCTTTCAAACAAGCATGTTTCAAACTATTTTAAGCATATAATTTAGTGGAAGGTTGGTAACTAGCTCTTTACAAAAAGTGAATAGATATATAATGGTTGGAGTACATCTTATACGTATAATCGGTCAAAGGGTTAAATAAGGGTTTTATGTCTCAAAATTTTGGGAGAAAATCTCAAATAAAGTTAAATTCATATGCCTTAAGGACAAATATTAAGAATCTAAAAATAGAATTATTATATTAAATTTTGTATATTGAAAACATAAAAAGATTAGAAATTATACTAAATACACGGATCCCAATAAAAAAATTCTTTATTTATCTCATTAAGGGCACATGTTAACATTTTTCTAATATAATAATAACATGATACATTTGCATAGATATTTGTTGGAAACCTTGTTGGAAAATAATAAACATTGTCCTTAGGAAACAATGTTTAAGGAAACAAAAATAGTAAAAATATTCTTGAAATTTGAGCATTGTATTTTTTTAAAATAATACTCCTTCCGTCTCATTATATAAGCACCCTTGACTAAAATTATCCTTTGTTTGTATGTGTAGAGATTTGACTTTTTGTATTCCAATGCAACTTAGTAGTAAAGGGGTACGTGTAAAACAAAAAAGTAATAAATGTACCTAGTAAATTGTAAAGGGACTTATATTTTGGGACTAGACTTTTTTTGAAAAGGTGTTTATATCATGGGACGGAGGGAGTAAATCACAATTTCCAATGTAAATATTACTTTTTTGGATAAACTTAACGTACTAGTGCTCTTAGGGCAATGTTTATCAAGACCCTTGACTTGCAAAAAATACATGTGAAAGAATACTACGATGATCTATATCTTTTAATTGCACTTAATTTATGTATAGAAATATTTTATAACTTCAAATGTGGTTACGACGCTTAATAATCGTGAACAATCTCTCTACTATGTTGGTTCTATTATATATTGAAGATTGTATTAATTTTAATGTTTTTTTATAGATTAAATTTTATTTATGTTACGTGAACCCAACCAAACTGCCAATTATCTGGCTAAATATGCTCTTTATAATCCTAGACTATATGCGGATTATATTGAAGAAATTTCACCTTATATCTTCAGTCTTGATTTATTGTCAGACTATCTTTAATGAAATTATTTCTTACGTAAAAAAATTATTCCCTTAAATCTTAATCACTCTTGAAACAATAAGTACCAACTCTCTCGTTTTCCTTTCCGAAAAGAACATTTTAAAGTTTTCAGACAATTGGTGTTCAAGAGAACTTGAATAATTCTAAAACTCAGCCACACACAATTAAAAAGTCATATTTTTCGAGTTACATAATATAATTACAAAATTTTATTATTATTAACGATGACTAATATCCATCGAATAATAAGGTAAATTTTGATCTCCTAAGTAAATTCTTTCAAAACCATGATAGTAGACATATTGATATTACTCAAATGTTTAAATAAGTCACTTTAATTTGTAAGAAGTATTTTAAGTATTCTATTTATAGTACATGATGATTTTTTTATAAGACACTTGCAAAGAAGTATCATTATTAGTCATTTGACTTATTTCCAAAACAAGAAAGATGCCAATGTTTAAAGAAAGAAAAATTATTTTGATGGTTTGTCATCAATAGTTTTTGCAGAAAAAGACATAAATGTAGTACATGTCGTAAGTTCTACCAAAAATAGCATGAGAGTTTGGAGAAGATAATGAGTAGAATTCATTGAATGAAGACATTTAATTGAGGTTCATTGAACCTGGTCTCACTTAATAATTGTACAACAAATATGGCTCAATACATACATGATAGTACATCTCTCATGGTATGTGTATGCTAGAACATAAATCACCTGCCCAAACAAACACAAGACCTCTCAAGTTCCTCATCGGCGTCATCGCATGATTATGAACTCCCTGTCTCAAAATTATTGTATTTTTAGAATTATGCACGTAGATTAAAATACAATAAAAATTGATAAGTTAAGTATATTTTACAGTTTTATCATTATTTTATTAAGAAAGAGAAAATATATTTAATTAATGCTTTAACTTTTGTAATGGTACAAATGATAAACTAACATTAATTTTACATTGATTTCCGCAACGAACAATAGTTTTGAGACAAAACTAAAATATTAAAAGGACAATAATTTTAAGACGGAAAGAATAGTAACTAGAAATAAATAATTAAGCCTTCTTAACTTTATCTCATTTGATAAAGATATTATTTATTTGCATTATATATCGACTTATTCACCTTAAAATGTAAAAAATATTAAGTTAATTAACAAAAATAACAAACTAGAACTAAATAAATTTCCAAACACGGACATTGGACCAAGAGGGAAGAATAATTCAAATACTTTGAGTGTTTCAACAAACGCGATGGATACAAACATAAGTTAAACTAAAATAATTCTAGCGACAAATATTAATTTTTATTGACTATTTTTCTCTTACATTTTAGAACGGAGGGAGTACGATAGAACAACAAAACACTATCACCAAACATAAACTAAAATCTGACTATTATGGACACTCGAATAGAGTCGATCTTATTTTAACAATGTCAATAATATTACAAGAAAAATAAAAACAATAAATAGGATTGAACATTTACTTTAAAATGGGCAACAACTTGTACTTCATTAGATATACAAAGATTAAAACCTAATTTATCTTTTTTTTATATCAATGATAACACCTCAAATTTTTAATATTTTTGTGTTTACTCTTTTTGAGTATATTGTGCTATTTAGTAGTCCTACTATTTGTTAGATGTTTTAATCTTTACCTGTCTAAATGTTATAGAATCAAAAACAACAAGACTATAGGGATATTGCAGATGGGTCGTGCTCAATGCTCATCCAAATATGTATAGAATATAGACTGTAAAAGTGTGTCCATTGTCAAGTGGGAAAATTTCATAATCCAAATTGTATTGTATTTAACACAAACGGGACCCTTAGCATAAGATATGTGCCAAACTCCCAATGATGAAAAATAAAAGCACATGTTCAATCATGAGCAAAATTACGGACCACAAAGAGTCTAATTTTAACATGTACTAGTGATGCAAATAGTATACGGTGCATAAATCAATGATATTATTATAAAAAAATATAAATTTTATAAAATTCACCGTTAGATTAAAAGTATATATTATATAGATTATTTATGTCAAATTTTCAAAAATTAAAAATCGTTTGATATGTTATTGAGATCAAGATTATCAGGATTCAACAAAAACTCATAAATTATTTATCATGATGAATATCAATAACATATCATTAAAATCAGACATAAGTGATCTATATGATGTGAACTTTCAATTTAATAGTGAATTTTGTAATATTCGTATTCTTTATACTTGTATCATTGACTTGTGCACCATATGCACTATATGCACTACTTATCTTGTGCGATGATTTCTCATCTCACCCTCAACACTCTCTTTTCCCCCCTTAAAAAAAGTTTTTAATCTTGTAAAAAAAAATTTTTTTTTGGGGGGGAGGGGGAGGGGAGAGAGAGAGTGGTGGGGGGTGGGATGAAAAATCATCAGCTTGTGCATGTTCAGTGCTAGTCCCGAATTTTTTTTGGAGGCCTAAGGCAAAAATTAAAAGTTGACCCCTAATAAATGATACAATTTTTTTAATATCATATATATATCTACAATAAAAAAAAAATGTCAAAAATATTATTAAGAAAACATTAGAAAGAGTTGAACCCACAATCTTCCCATCACAAGCAAAAATTCTTACCACTACACCAATTGTTAGAACTTACTATTAACCATGCACATATAGTTTTTAATCCTTATTAGAATGATTGGGTCAAAAAAAATATTGAGGCCCCAAATATTTTGAAGCCGGAGGCTGTGGCCAAGTTTGCTCAGCCTCTGGCTGCCCCTGTGCATGTTAGAATTGATCTCACATATTCCTCTGTCCCTTTTTATAAGACCCCGTTTGACAAAATTACACTATTCACTTATTATATTTTGACTGTATTTTTTTATTACTACTGCATAGATGTAAATATTAGCATATAAGATATTGTTTGATTTGTTTTGATGAGTACTTTCAAAATATCAAATTTTTATAATTTTTACTACTAGATAATTAAAGATATTTGTGATCAAAATTATACATCGGCATATGTGCAGTGGTCAAACATGTTCTTAATGGAGGGAGTACTACAATTTGTATATTACATTGGTGGTCGTTGAATAGAGATTGATGGTCCAAATTTTTAATTGTATATTTTTTATTTAAAAAAAAGTTAAATTTAAATTATTTTTAAACAGACAAATCTCGATCAAGCCATATTACAAGTGGAAGTACAATTAAAGTTATTTTTGTTAAATTATCAACAGACTATAATTTAAAGGTGAATAAATAAAAGTACCAAAATTTCAACATCAGTTCTACACATTAAGTACAATGGGGCTAAAGTTAAAGTGCATAGAATTCAATGTCTAAACTTACACTGCCTCTATTAAGTCTATATCCATTCATGTAGTAGTATGTAATATTGACTCCACCCTACATTACATGACAGAGTTCATGTCAAGTGGAACTTGAAGCTTAATTGGATCAATTAAATGGCTGCGTATCTGACTATTCACCAGCCCCCATTTGTTAGTTGAATTTCAAAGTTAAAACTTCAACTTAAATCCATAGTTCTATGTGGTCCTTTTTTTGGTACACTCAATGTACTTGTTCTAATTTTATCGAATATGTTCACTATAATTCGGTTGTTGATATTTATATTAGGATTAAATAGGATTTTAGTTCTTATAAAATTGAGATAATTTAAGTTTAGTCTCTACTTAATTTTAATAGTATTTTTCATTTAATTTACAAACAAAAAAAAAATTGAATTCAATTTTAGTCCCTATAAAATAAAATTTGTTTAATTAGCTTTTTAAACTCTTAAATTTTTGAATGATTTTTGACAAACATAATTATCACTTTATAAAATATTCATTTATCAAAATTTATAGTAATTTTTTAATATAAGATGAATTAAATGTGAATGTTTTTATAAATGAACATTTTGGCTTACAAAAATTCATATTAAAAGTAAAATATATAGATTAGATACATTAGTTATACAATAAATTAAAATAAAGTAAAATTTGAGTCAAAAGAAAAATTAAAAAGTAAAATATTTATTTATTATAAAAAGAAAACGAGGAGTAAGAAATCCGTGAATTTTTTTCTTTTTCAGTATAATAATAATGATAAGATAGCTTCAACGGTACAAGATTGAAATAATAATCCAATGTTGGTTTTAGGAAATAATATTTGACATATTGAACGCGGACGCTTTTTGAGGCTAGGTTCATTCAAAATGTGTCTAATTAAGCCTACATTCATACTATTACACTTTGAGAACTAAAAATCCTCCACCGTTCCTTATCTCTTCAATCATGTATAAATATGACAACATTATTTTCCATCTTCCTATCACATGTAAACACCATATCAACATACAAATAACATATACTAGTAATCATAGCACATCCCAACATTTAAATAATTGCATAGTATAAATTCTTAGTAGGGGTGCTACTTGAATTATTATGGCAAATCTTCCTGTTAGGTTTCATAGAGTCATGGAGGCATTTGATGCCGACGTGGCACTATCACGTGGGAAGCGTTGCAGTGAGAGTAGTGGAAGTGATCATTCGCCTGAGAGTTCAACTGATTTGTCTGATCTCGTGTTATCTTTTATGGAAGATAACGAGAGATCAGAGAAAGAAGAAGAGGATGTCGTTCATCGCGAAGATTGCGATGAAAAGGGTGATGGAGAAGATGTTGAAAAAAATGGTGAATGGTGTGATAGTGAGAAAAGTGAAATGTTGAAGGAGTTGTTTGGTGGGAATGAAGATGTTGATGAAGATGAAAGAGATGCTAAAGAAAGGATTAGGAGAGAGGTTGAACTTGCAATGGAAATTGTTGGAAGTGATTCAATTGTTGATGGATTCAAACGCAAGTTGATGTCTCAATTGAGAGAAAAAGGCCTTGATGCTGGTGAGTGCTAATTACATTATAGTCCATTTAATTATTACTAGTGATTAATTAACTTTTTTTATATAATAAAGTTTGATTTTAAATGAATTGTTCATCCAGAATTGATTATGCTTAAAAGTAAATTACATATAAGTTGAATTATGTTTATATATGTTTATCTAAAAGTTGAATTATAAAATATGTTTCGGACGAAAAATTAATTATAGATGTAGAATCATCACATTTAAATTCAAGTCAAATATATATTTCATTTTTGTCTGTTCAAAAAAACATTCAAGTCAAATATTAATATTAACTCTATGTGCAGGGCTATGCAAAACCAAATGGGAGAAAAAGGGAAAATTAACGGCCGGCGACTATGAATATATCGATGTGAATTTTTCTGGAAAACGTTACGTAATTGAGGTTTCTCTAGCTGCCGAATTCGAAATAGCTCGACCAACAAACCAATATTCATCTTTGCTAAACATTTTTCCAAGAATCTTTGTTGGTAAAATGGAAGAACTCAAAAGAATTGTGAGACTAATGTGTTCTGCAATTAAAGGCTCAATGAAAAAAATGGACTTACACATACCACCATGGAGAAGAAATTTGTACATGCAAACAAAGTGGTTTAGTTCTTACAAAAGAACAATTAATGCAGTTTCATCTAAAAAAGCATCATTATCACATTTTTCAGCTGAGTCTTTTTTTCCTAAAAAGTTTATGGGATTTGAAGCAAGACATGTGAAAGCATATAATTGCAGAGATGATTTTGTGGGGATTAAAAATGGGTTTAGAATTGGTCACTTGACTGCAGCATTAAATTCTGATAACTTTGGAGTGTAGTTATAGAAGTGCTTTTTGTGTGGTTAAAGATTATTGTTAAGTGATTATTCTATTTGTATAGAGCATAGAGCACAAAATGTGCTAGAGAACAAATTTCTCAATGCATAGCTCTGATATAATTTTTGCTAATTTTTGGTTAGATCATATAGTAAGCAATTTTTGGTTCATTGTTAGCATTTTGTTATTTTGTTTGTTTAAGATAAATTTTGTGAAAAATCTTGTACAGTAAGGAATTATTGGATTATTGGCTAGGGATCTCTAGAGAATTCAGATATGTCAATTTTCAAATTGTTATCTTGATATTAATATTCTATTGTCTCATTGTCTTATATTAGATTAGATGTCTCTTTAAGTTTTTTGTAAGATAATTACTTGTGTTGATCAATTTCAATTTCAATGATAAAAATAATTTTATTTATTAAAATATTCTTATTAATAATGGTTAAAGAGTTGTAATCAGTACTATAATACTAAAGAAAAAACTTGTCCACGTAATAATATCAAAATATATATAACAAAATAAATACTCCCTCTCTCTCTGTTCTATATTACAAGAGAAAAAACAAAAATCATATTTATTAAGAAAAAGTAAAATACAATGATTAAAAGTAAGTTTTTTGGTAAAAAGGTTGCATGGAAATATGGAGAAACAATTTTTATTGGTTATTTCTTATGAAAATGATAAGAGAGAGTAAACTTTTTTTGAAAAGATAAAAAATATTACTTTTTCTCTTATATTTTTGAGACAAAATATAAATTTTTCTCTTGTATTATGAGACGGAGGGAGTATTCTAATAGAAAGGAGTTCACATAGGTTACGTTATATTTTTTTGAGGAAAAGTGGGTTACGATATATGATTAACAATAATTGCTCTCTAAATTTAGATTGAGTTTTATTTTATACGCATGAGCTAGAAACTAAACTCCTAATCATATGTTTAATAGATCTAAAACTCTTATATACCATTAACCTCTCGTCCTTTGCTTATCAAAAATGAAACCCTCTTGTCCTTCTCTAACTCTAGCGTTACCACTTTTCTTCTTCTTGATCTATCCGAGAGGTGATTTAGAGTCAATCTTGACTCTCCAAATCATTTTTCTACCTCTTAGTTAAATAAGTGTGATTTAGTGTGTGTTTTGGATTTTATCGCCTTAGTGTGATTTTGTGTATTTTGTTTTTCCGTCTTAGTACGGTGTATTTTTTTCACGTCTTGTGCGCGGTGTTCATTTGTTACAGGTTGATGATTATATTCAATTTAGTGTAAATTCAATTAATGACTTTGTTGTCATCAACGTTACAGATCCGGAGGCTTAAATATTCCAAACATTTCAATACAATCATATTTATATGCAATTTTATGTTTGATATATTATTAACATATATGCTGTGAGTTTGTTCGCAATTTCATCTTTTTTTATTTTTGATGATTTAATATTTATACTCCATCATCTCATTTGATGGTGGTATTGGCTTGAGACTTGTGAGTATGTTTCTTCCCGAAATCTCAGGTTTAATTTTCTTCAATGTCAAATTTAAGTTGGCCAATTTAATTTTTTTTAAAATATTTATATTACATCGATGTACTTTATCAATTTTAATAAATAAATGTCCTTTATTTTTAATAAAAAAATATTATAAATTACTTGTCTAATGGCGTTATATGTGGATCAAATAAGACAAGACGATCCAAATAATGAGATGGATCGTGCTCATATCCTCTGTATATAGCTCTTAAAAGTGTACCCATCACTCTAAGTAGGAAAAACAATTAAAATCGAAATTGTATTGTTTAATATGTGTTTATAAAACATAAGATATACTGATAATGAAAAATAAAGCACATGTTCTATTCATGTCAAGTGGAACTTGAGTTAAACTTAATTGGATTAATGACTGCGCATCTCTTTCACCAACCCCCAATTTGTTTGTTGATTTTCAAAGTTAATATTACAAAATTGATTTATACTTATAAGATAAAAAATGCAACTCTTAATAAACTTTTTTTTAATAAATGGTGCATGTTGTGTGATGTACTCCTTCCGGACACAAATATAAGTAGATTTGACTTTTTTGGTACATTTGACTATTGATGTAATGGTCTAAATACATCAATAATCAAATGTACTAAAAAAAATCAAATCTACTTATATTTGTGTCTGGAGAAAATAAATTGGCAAAATATGTATCTTTCATGACAATGATATTTTGTCATGGAATGTGACCATATTATAGATTTAATTTTATTATTTTGGTAGAAAATTATAGATTTAATTTACGTAACAAATACTTTATCTGGTCCTTTTTATAAGAACACTTAAAAAAATTACACACATCGTGAAAACTAGTTTTTTCTCGTTAGTAATTCTAAAAATTTATGTTTTATTCAAAAATTGTCTCTGAACTAGATGAAAAATAAGTCTCTCTAATTTAGTACGCTGCATTGGAACGAATGATTTGATTTTAATTAATGAGGGTACAATTAGAATTGTGTACTACTCTCTCCGTTCTAATTTATTTGTCACAGTTGATCAAATCACACGTTTTACTTAAAGTTTGTAAATTGTAAATGAAAGAGAGAATATGATTTTTACAAAAAATACTCTCTCTTTTTAGTATTTGTTTCTCTCGCGTAATGATTGCGTTAAGGGAGTAAAATAAGAAAAATCAATGTTATAAATAGTATAGATCGTTTATTTTGGAAAAAACAATTTTGACAAGTAGGTCATTTAGTTCTTATAAAAAACTAATTTTTTTTCCGAAAATGTACCCCTTATAAAAAGGACTGAAGGGACTATTTTAAAACTTTTTTACATCTATCCAAATCAAATAATTTTATGATGTCACTAGTTTTGGTTAATTTTTAAAATATCTTTACAAATAGCATTTGCTATATTTTTTTTAAACTTTAATGAAATAACATCTCTTCCCATTTTATTATTGTAAAATTAAAATTTATTTTATACCAAAAATAGTAAATGTTCACATTTGGATCTATAACATTCACTTTTATACCAAAGATAGTAAATGTTCACCTTTTGTCCAAAGAAGAGCTTACTTTTTCTGTTAAAAACGAGAAATTGTAAAATAAAGAAAACAAAAGAGAGTAAGAAAAGTGTGAAGAAATTTCTTTATCTGAATAATAATGATGATAAGGTAGTTTATTGATGAATGATTGTAATAATAATCCAATGTTGGTTTTTGGAACCAGGACGCTTTTGGAGGCTAGGTTCATTCAAAAAATGTTTAATTAAGCCTACATTCATGTTACACTTTTGAGCTAAAAAATTCTCCACCGTTCCTTATCTCTTCAATTATGTATAAATATGATTACATCTTGCTATCATATGTCAACACAATATTAACATATAAACAACATATAGCTAGTAACCAATTTAGACATTGCACATCCCAACATTTATAACTATAGCATAATTAAATACTTATATATAGTATAGTTTTATAGTGGTACTATTTAAATTATGGCAAATCTTCCAATGAAGTTTCGAAGAATGGTAGAGGCATTTGATGCTGACATGACACTGACACGTATGAAGCGTTGCAGTAAGAGCAGCGGAAGTGAGCATTCGTCTGAGAGTTCAACTGATTTATCTGATCTCGAGTTATCTTTTATGGAAGATAATGAGAAATCAGAAGACGATGTTGTTTGCGAAGATTGCGATGAGAAGGGTGGTGAAGAAAATGTTGATAATAAAATTGGTGAATGGTGTGATGGTGAGAAGAGTGAAGTGTTGAAGGGGTTGCTTAGTGGGACTGAAGATGTTGATGAGGATGAAAAGGATGCTAAAGAAAGGATTAGGAGAGAGGTTGAGCTTGCAATTGAAGAACTTGTTGGAAGTGATTCTATTGCTGATGGATTCAAACGTAGGTTGATGTCTAGGTTAAGGGAGAAAAGTTTGGATGCTGGTGAGTACCAATTAGTTTAGTTTACCATGCATATTTGTTATTATAGTCCTTTTATTTTTCTTTTTGGTTACATTATTATAGTCTCTTTTCTTTTGGATGGTAGACGAAATGATAAATTATTAAAAATTCACGTACACAAAGTAGAGGGGTTGAGATTTTAACCCTGGTTATAAATGTTCGGCCAAAGAATTTTTACATTTTCTAACAGTTGAGTTATGGCTTCTGGACATCATCCTTCCTTTCAAATACTACTATATTTAGTCCTAGATATAAAAAAGGAGGGTCAACTAATATATATCTCAAAACATGAAGTGAGCATTTGAGTCATTTAATTAGTCTTGATAAAAAACAATCAAATTGACATTGCATCTCTTCATGCAGGGCTATGCAAAACGAAGTGGGAGAAAAAGGGAAAATTAACGGCCGGCGACTATGAATACATCGATGTCAAATTTTTTGGAAAACGTTACATAATTGAAGTTTCCCTAGCTACCGAATTTGAAATAGCTCGTCCGACAAACCAATATTCATCCTTGCTAAACATTTTTCCAATGATTTTTGTTGGTAAAATGGAAGAACTCAAACGAATTGTGAGACTAATGTGTTCTGCAATTAAAGGCTCAATGAAAAAAATGGATTTACACATACCACCATGGAGGAGAAATTTGTACATGCAAACAAAGTGGTTTAGTTCTTACAAAAGAACAACTAATGCTGTTGCAACTAAAAAAGCATCATCATCACATTTTTCAGCTGAGTCTTTTTTTCCTAAAAAGTTTATGGGATTTGAAACAAGACATGTGAAAGCATATAATTGCAGAGATGATTATGTGGGGATTAATAATGGTTTTAAAATTGGTCACTTAAGTGCTGCTTTAAATTCTGATGACTTTGGATTATAATTATAGTTGTATGTATTTGTTTTGTATAGAAGTGTTTTTGATAAGTGTTTGTGTTAGGTGCCTTAGCACATAGCAGAGCACAAAATGTGCTAGAGATCAAATTTCTCTATGCATGGCTATGATATATTTTCTTGCAAATTTTTTTAGATATAGGCAATAGCAAGCAACAAAGGTTCATTATTGTTAGCAATTTATTACTTTATTTTGTTTAAGTATTATCAAAAGATAAAAACTAACATGTTAGAGAAAATGTTGCTAACAATAAGCTAACATGTTAGAGATAAAAACTAACATTGAGAGAATATGTTGAAATGGATTGATCATAGTTCAATTGAAATATTAATGAGCTAAACCTAAACTTATATACAGTAAATGATGGATCACAATAAGCTACTATAAACTTGGCTGAGAAGCTATCTAGCTTATGTCTCTTCAACATAGTTCTGCGTTGCATCGTTTTTATCCTTTAATTTAACATAACATGTGTTTTTAAGGTACATGATCACAACGTAATATAGAAATACAGGTGTTTTTATGGCACGCATTATCAAGATCCTTGTAAAAAATATTGTACGGTGGAAGATTATTTTTTTAACCAAGGATCAATAGAGACCTCATACCTATACCAAAAAAAAATAGAGACCTCCCACACAAAACAAAAATAAATATGTTACCTATTTATTTTAATGAAGTTTAAGATGAAAAATATTATTACTATATCAAAACAAAGTAAAAATTGAATTTATAGGTCATGCTAAATACTAAAAAAGGAAATAAGAGAGACATTTAATATTGTTAAAAAAATGGTTGCTCACACCCTTACTAGGGCGGTCATTTCTTGGACTCGCCGTTGTACTTTTGACATGTTACCTCTTTGTATTACTGCATTGATGAAATGCTATAAGCTTTAGTGCTTTAAAAAAAATATTGTTAAAAAAATGTTTTTGTAACTTATAATCAGTGAAGTCAGGGTCGCGCACTGGAGCGTGGGATGATACAATCCTACGACCCCGACCACCCCAAATGTGCTGCGTTTTTGCTCTGGATTGTTTTTTGTGCATTTGGTAGTCAAGGTCGCGAATTGGTAGAAATGTCGTAGCAAAACGAATTCTGAGCCAATTTTTTTCCAGCAAAATGAAATCTAGAATGTGAACGGAATCTTTTTTCTTGGTGCTGCCGGAACCGCTGTGAAAAATCTTGGAATCGTGTGCGTCGGCCGTTCTGTTCGTGTTTCGCAGAGTTGTAGTTTCCGGGTCGGATCCGCAACCCAGTTCCTAAAAAACGGCGTTGTTATTAAAAAAAAAACCTAAATTAACACATTGAAAACAATGGAGCGGTTTGTTTCTAATTTCTAACCCACTAACCCTATCGAATGGCTTAATTATTCTTTTGATCTCTTGACTTATTTTTTGGTTTCGTTTCGATCCCTTAAATATTAAAAGTTTTGTTTTGGTCCTTGAACTTATTTTTTGGTTTCGTTTTACTCCTTTAACTATTAAAAGTTTTGTTTTGGCCCTTTAACTTTTTTTTTCGGTCCCTTAATTCTTCCTCCATCAACCACTTTGGACCTTATATTAAGGACTAAAACGAAACCAAAAAATCAGTTAAGGGACCAAAACAAAACCAAAAAACAAGTTAAGGGACTAAATGAAACTTTTAATAGTTAATGGACCAAAACGAAACTACAAATTAAGTTAAGGGACCAAAATAGAACTTTTAATAGTTAAGGGACCAAAACGAAACCAAAAAATAAGTTAAGGGACCAAAAGAGTAATTAAGCCAAAAATTTAAACAAACTCAAATCTCAAAAAGAAAAGATTTAGTTTCTTCAAATTCAGGTAAAATCAAAATAAATTGCCTCAATTTTACTTCAATTTTATCGATTTTACCGAGTTAACTCATTTAAAATCAATTTTTTCACGAGTTTATAAAAAACGACTTTACCGCACACCGACTTAACTCAATTTTCATACCTAAAAATGTAAAATTGCTATTTTACAAGTTAACTCGCGATTTTAACAACCATGATTTTCGCGTTCTATTATGGCTTATGTGTTATGTTCTACTAGTTATGATAGACTATGTATTCTTTATATTGACGAAATGGGCGGAATGGTTATTCCAATGCCAAACATATTCACAATTTTCACTATTTTATCAATGGCTTCTTTCGCATTACCAGGCATGAGCGGTTGTGTTGCAGAATTGATAGTTTTTTTTTGGAATAATTACTGGTCAAAAATAAATTGAAAACACCAAAAGAAAATGGAAGCTCCGCACACAAAAAAATGTCTCCATTAGTTGTGCTCGACATGCATGTTATCAACCTTAAAATAACTCAACGAAGAAATTGCTTGCCCTTGTAGTTTTTCTAGTACAGCAACTTTGGTGGGCTAATATGAATAGTGGCGGAACAACTTAAGGACCAGAGGGCAGAGGGGGCTGTAGCCCATCCACTTGCTTCAATTTTTTTAATAGTAATAGTAGTATTAAATGTATTATGTGTTTTTTTTTTTGAGGAATAATGTATGATGTGTTAGTATTATATTTTTGCAAAGATTATATATGCATATTATTATATATTGGACCTTTTGTTAAAAATAATATTTTAACTATGTCAAGTATAAAACTAGTAATAATAATAGGTGGATAAAACAAATAAAAATAGTCTTTAAAAATTTGTCTACTATTAATAAATCATGTCAAAAATTAGTAGAGACAAGTAAATCAAATTAGTATACATTGATTTATCGAGTGTAACAACTTATTTGACTTTTCCTATGTCAACAACAATCAAAGTTTATATAAAGTCCAAATTTTTAATCAAATGCATCAAATTTTTTAAAATATTTTTCTGTTATATTTTAAGACGGACGGAGGGAGTATGTAGTTTAATTTTTTTATAATCAACTTTTTATATGTTATATAATTTTCATATTTAATTTAAATATTATAATTTATTTTAATCGTCTACCCGAGTTTATTTTGCTGGCTCCGCCACTGAATATGATAGAAACCAGCCAAGTGACACAATCAAAGAAAATGAACTACTACTTCTCCACGAGGGCAAACAGTATTTTCGACAACTTATTACTATAAGGTTGATCAAGGAACATATCGAACCTAAATAGTAAGAACATTTTTGGGGAGAGCTTCCATCTACTTATTTTTTGTTGGTGTGACTGGTGTCTTAATTTAAATTGTACAGCAATTTTGTAAAAATATAAAAATGTCATCGCTAAAGGTGGAGGAAGTAAAATATCATTCATGCACCTACTTTGACTGTGGGTCTGTTCGATAAGCTAGCTTATACCTTTTAGCTTATAGCTTATAAGCTTATATGAAGAAAAAAGACTTGTTTGATAACTATGAGCTTATAGCTTATTTTACGAGCTTATAGCTTATTTTTCAGATGCTATTTTAAATAGCGTTTTAGTTTATAGCTTATCATCTTTTCTTCCATTTTTACTCTTATTCTTTTATCTAAAATCCCTTTTTATCCTTAAAAATTTATTAAAACAAAACACATGCATTGTATTTGTATATATTAGTACACTGTACTCCGTCTTAGCTTAGCTTACTTTATGACATTAATGTTTGTTTTTGAAACCAATAACTTTAATATTTTCGTTGACTGTGTTTTGGCTTGTTTTTTTTACTCTTCATATTTTTTTTTGAGCAACACGTCTTCGTATTATATTACGTTTGCTTTGCTTGCTAATCTATAATATATATCAAACCCATTTTTTTTTCTTTTTCTAACTAAACAAACCCTTTTTTTATTCTTTTAATTTATCATATATGTATATATTATAAAAAATGTTAATTGTTCAATAAAAAAAATACTATTATTTATAATTTATTTTACATAATATATTTTTGTTTACATTCAGGGAATGATTTTAATCCTTTTCTTCTTTATTTTTTACTGTTTATTAAAATCATACCTATGTAAATGTTACAATTATATAATATTATTATTTTTTTATAAAATAATTTACATATATGTATTATTTTTTTATAAAATGATATAAATTTTTGTTATGAATTGAGAATGTCCTTTTATGTCATTTTACATTTACCAGCTAGTTAAACCGCTAAATTTACCAAACACTTTAACTAGCTTATCAGCTATAAGCTATCAGCCATCACCTATCAGCTATAAGCTATCAGCCATCAGCTATAAGCTAGCTTATCTGTTAACCGCTATTTTTACCAAACAGACCCTGTCTCTATTGCCTGGTGCTGCGAAGGCTGCGCAGCAGTACGGCCACGGTACTGTTCATGTATATTAGTGGAGATCTATGAAGCCTCGATACTTCAAAATTGGTCAAGTATCGTGTCAAATACCGTATCTGATACCGATACGCGTCAAATACTTCCCGATACTTCGTTATACGTATCGAGAAAGTATCTAATGATTAAATTTTATTTTTTAAATAAAAAAAATCCGACACTTCTGTGATACTTGTCAGATACTTCTCAATACATATCAGAGAAGTATGCAATGTTTATATTTTATCCATTTCTTTAAAAGAAATAAAATGGATTCAAAAGAGTAATGATTTGGTTAATGTGCATACAAATTTTCAACTTTTGTCAAAGAAAAATGAAGAATATATGAAAGGAGCGACAAAATTATAAGATATTAATGGAGATGTGCATGACTCGCTTTTTGGATGATATTTAAGATATTTAATTTACTTGTTTTGATAATTTTAATAATGTAAATGTTTATTTATTATCAAATATATGGGCTTCATAGGTGGAGATCAATGGAATATGTCCTATAGTGTTGATATTCTTGTAGATACTGGTCTTTCTCTTGAAAAAACCGACTTGAAAGTTGGTCTTTTGATTGATAATGATGATTAATGAAGAAGAAAATAGTGATGTTGACACTATTAGAGTGATTTTTTTTCATTTAAATCTTAAGTTTTACTTCAAACTAGTAACTTTTTAATTTAGATGTTTTCTCAATACTTTGTTAATATTTTGTTGTCATTTGAACAACATGCTTTAATTAAGTTTTATTTTTTTATGGTAACGTACCCGCACCTTAATTTTATGAAAAATATCGTACCACGAATACCAGTAACCGTACCCATACTCGTATCTGCAACATAGCAAGTAACTTATATTGAGGCTTGATTTTTTTTGCAGAAGGGGTAGTATAATTTAGCTAAGGTTATCATAATGCCACTTGTCTAAGTTTGGAAACTAACTCCAGTTATCCCACCATATCGGAGGTGAATTCCGATTACATCTCTGAGACCGGGGATGTATTGGAGGAATTGAGAAATTGCACAAGTTGATTTGGCCGCAAAAGCAGGAAAAGTTGCAACCACATATTCAATTGTCATAGGGACCGCGGCAAATGTTGTTCCTACAACAGCAAAGGTGGCTGCTACCGCCGCCCCTTGCGGCTGTCTCAAGCACCTTTGTTGCAGTAGCAAAGACTTTTGTCACGGTGACTACAACAATTAAACCTAAAATCACAATTTATCCCACTCTTCAGGCCAACCGGATCGACCTGTTCGATTTGAGTAGATTCCAAACTGAACCAAATATATGGAGGGCATATTCATTTTAGGCTAATGAACCCAGAAACAACCAAAATATCTACAAACTCCAATAACAGACTAACAAAGTCTAACAATTACACGATATAGCGTACCTAAAACCCAAATCTTAAACAAGATTAAAAAAACAAAGGTTTAATTAAAACAGAAAACAAAATAATCTAAAAATAAAAATTATTCATCTGTAGGCAACATTAGACGCAAACTGCTAGAAAATCAAAACATATTGCTTGGAAAGTTACCCTTTTGAAAAATCAAAATTGTTCAATATAAGAGAAAGATCTTCGAAAAAAGCAAATTCAAATTCTTTTTCCTTCTTCTTCCTTTCTCGGTAAGCAAAAACAAAATCCAAAATAATGAAGAAAAAAAATGTGAGAAACTCGGTAAGCAGATTTATTGAGAGAGAAACAATAACCGGCCAGTAAAGCTTCTTCGATTTAATTTAGCTACAGCCGCAATGGCAAATTCAAGATTAAGGGTATTGGTTTTTAGTTACCACCCTTTTCTCGGTACAATGTAGCAAAAAAAAATTAGAAAATTTCAATAGAAAATACAGAAAAATGAGACAAAATTCATAACAAAACAGTGAAGTACTTGAGAAATTTGATAAATTGAAAGTAGAAAAATTGAAAATTTGTTGCAGTTTTAGATCTGAGTGTGAAACTATGAGCCGTAAAACCTAAACCTAAAAAACGTATGAAATTATTTGAGGGTTAGCTTTGTATTTATAATCCAAGTGGAGCTTTGAGGTTAGGCAATAGATGTATCATGGCCGTTCATTGTTTACTGATCGGATGAATATAAAAGGGGAAGTACAAATATAAATTAATCAATTTTTTTTTTGGTTAAATATGTTTTTAACTTCTATAAATATATTAAATTAACACAGAAATCAAAAATCATTGGTTGATTTTTGAGGTTCTTATAATATTATAAATATGGGTACAAAAATCATTCAAACATATAAAAGTATACAAAAGTTGATTTAGGGGGTTATTGGATTGGGATTTTGAGGGATTTTGAGAGATTATTTTGACAAAAAAGTCTTGAAGATTTTAAAAGACTTCGTGGGATTATATTGATTTTGTGAGATTTTGAGAGACTTTTTTTAGAAGATATTTTACAATCAAGATTGTTTTTTTTTTTTCGACAAAAACAATCAAGATTCTTAACACAGAATTTTGTGAGATTTTGTGGGATTATAAAAAAAAAAAAAATCTTGATTAAAAATCTTCATTTAATAACAACGGATTTTGTGGGATTGAAAAAAAACAAAAAAAATCTTGATTAAATAACACAAGACTTTTAAAATCCATTAAAATCCCTCAAAATTCTAATTGAATAACCCCCCTTAGAAATAAGGACCAAAAATTAACACAGAAAATATTTGAGGACTAAAAATTGATGAACTTTTTTTTAGGGACTAAAAACAAAATTCTAAATATTTTTAGGGACAAAAACATATTTAACCCTTTTTTTTACAAAATTAATCAAATTGTAAATTAGGTAATTTTAGGGTGGAGTAGATTCTCATCTGGTCAACCATGAGCAATTGTTTTGTTTATGACTGTTAATATAATTGTTTTACATTATCAATGACGCATTTAATGTTATTTTTCTTTTTATATTTTTAACTAATTATTTTTCTTTCTTCATTCGATTCTATAATTTATCTTTTACGTACCATTAATGAAGGATAATTTTGTAAAATAACTCATAATTTATCTTTTTCATATAACAATAATTACATTTCTTAATATGTGTGATATAGTCAAAACGACACATATTTTAATATGGAGGTAGTATCATTTTACTAGGCGGATACATCATACATGTAAGTTTTTTTTTTTTTTTGAGCTTTGGAAGTTAAAAATAAGATAATGTATATCCTTACTAAACTATTAAACTATGAAGTTCTGATATTTCAAAATTCTGCATTATTTGATCAAATATCGTGTTAAATATCGTATTCGATATCGATATGCGTCAGATACTTCCCGATACGTAACAAAAGAGCTCGGTGCAATTATCGTAATATTCAATTGTGCGAGGGAGACAAATCTAATTTATATGGAACTGGTGGAACAAGTTAGAGACTATCTTAACCGGCACCCCTCTTTGTAATCCCCCAAATTCAATTGCAGCGATATCACATCACAAAGTAGACCGAACGATTCAATTGCACCAATCAATTTAGTGTCAAAGATCAAATTCAATCGCATCCTTCTTCCATGGCGTACGTAGAAGCAGGTATCATCATACTCTTCTGAATTATTCCATTCCTTTCTTTTCATTTATTATTACTGTTTTGGAATTAGGTTTTTGATTCTTCGATTTTACCTTCCTTTATATAGATTCTCTGATCTTGTGTTTTTAGATTTGAATTTTGATCCTTTTTTATATTCAAAATAACCTCTTAAATCATGAAATTTCGAGGACCTAAATGTTTCTTCAAACTTCAAATTTTATTAATTTTGAATAATAATTCTATGAAATTTATAATAATTTCTTTTTAACATGTTCGTCATGTATGAAGCACGGACACTTCTCAGATTAGGAGTATCTTCGGATATTTGTCCACACCGACCTATGAAGCACGGACACTGACATGCACAGACACCAGACACAGACACTAACACGTTGATACGGATAATTTTTTTGAAAAAGTGATGTAATTCAATGTAATTATAAGTGTAGGTGTCAGACACGACACTTGTCCAACAGTGGGACACGCCTAATCCAAAGAGTGTCCGAGCTTCATAGACACCGACACCTACGATTACATTTCAATATGTCATTTTCTCAAATTATTCGGTGTTGGGATCCGTTTTAGTGTTCGTGCTTTATAGTTCATCACTGGTTTTTCTAGTTTTCTATGTTGAGGTCTTTGGGCAAAATTGCATTCATGTTTAAGTCTAATAAAATGGATAGAAAGAAACATAATCACCTATGATTTCTAGTTGTATTTTAAGACTGTTGTGGACTTGCTTATTTCTTTATATAATTGTTAATTATAGCTAAGCTGAGAAAGGCATAGCTAGTGGTTAATAATCATATGCAATTAAATGGCTGAGAGTGAAACACTGAACCAGATTATTTAAATAGGTGCACACTAGTCGTATCTTTGTAGATATTGTGGAGCTCAGCTCTCTCACTAGGGCTTTCAATTTTGACTTAAAATGGCTGTGGATGGTGTTTTCATTTTTATTTGGTATACTGGGAATTTTGGAGATGCAGCATAAACTAAGACCTTTTTTTTTTGAGGTTACTAGTTTCGTTGTTTTCCATTACTTTGGGCCCAATATAATGATAATAACGCTTAGGTAGTATTTGTCGGGGACAGTGGTTGTCATAAGGAAGACAAAATAGTAGAAAATCACTGTTTCTCCCACGTGAAGGGAGTTATTTATTTGGTGTTATTAGTGAAACAAGGGTGTGCCGTTTAAATTGTTTGTTCAATTTTTCTTGATTAATATCAAGGGCATTCCGAGGAGGGGAAGGCTAAAATGTGACTTGCTGTCTATTTTTTCTTAACTTGTTCAAGCATTTCTCTAAGCTCTTAAATTTGATAACAATATCAAACAGGGTAGGCTTTGTGGCCTCTATTTGGTGCTCAGGTCAATATCTCTTAAAGGGAACACTCTTATAATTATTGATTGTCCGAGCTTTGTAGTATGTTCTCTAAGAGCTTTGTAGTATTAATATCATTGATTGTCTTTGATTTTATATCTTTCTGCCTTTGCAAAGAACAATACCATTTGGAACCCAGAGAGAAAACAAAAATTGATAGAAAGAATCATAAGAAAAGCATAATTTTATTGAATGAATTGATATTGAATATGGCGTCGTTTGATTGTGTAGCTGACCCCACCCCACTTAGTGGGATAAGGCTTGGTTGTTGTTGTTGCTGTTGAATAATGTTGAATAGATCTCCCCATCACAATAAATCACTTCTTTAACGTACAACTATCAAATGCTCACGATTCTCTCCTTTATCTTTGTTTCTCCTCTTTATACATGATGTTCCCTCTAACTAATTAACTAACTTACTAACCAAGTAATCGTAACAACTCTATTTCCCCTTCATTTTTTATCCAACAATAACACCCCCCCTTCAAATCTCAAAAGCAACCTTGTCTCAAGGTTAAAGTAGCCAGCTTTTGTAAAATTTACTGAGACAACTCGACTAACACACCAATCTGCTTGAGTATGAAATATTAGTCATCTTTTATTTCAGAATTACAGTATGTTTGCCTATAGCCATGGGCTTGGTCCATTTTATCAATAATTAACTTCAGTTGGCAGGTTTGCAATGCTCCATCTTCTGTATCTTGATCTTGAATCTAAATAATAAGATTAATGTGTGTGTAGCTTCATCTGTGTTCTTCACCAGACCCAAATCATCTATGGATGTGCAATGCAGATTTGTTCTCCAAGCTCTGCTGGCAATGATTTGCTGGCTGCCACATGTTTGTTGGTGTCTGTTGGCTCTAATGATAGTTGGGGCATGATTGTATTCGTGTAATTTAGATATTGCCCACTACCATCTGAAAATTCTGATCTGATAGATCTGGTAGTTATGGGCTTATGGCTCTGAGAGCGTACTGCGCTATTTTGAAACTGTTGGCACCCATCCATATTCACCCTCAACTTTGTTCTTAGTGAAACATCTGCCACAGTATGGGCGCCGTTCTTCGCCACATCTGTTGGTGAGTCACTGCTTGTGTACCAACAATACTATAAATTGGTATGTCTGTCTACTTTTGCTTCCCCTTGTGAACCAAAACATGACTATCATAACCCCTTTTGCGTTTGATCTTACCTCTGCTGACTCTTTACGTCAACTGATCAAATTTCTTCATCTACATTAATCCATGAATCCTCTCTCTAACTATGCTTCCACTTAACAATTTATTTGCCATCACCACCATTTTGATTCTCCATTTATAAAAAATAATGTTTCCTTCTATTTTCTTGTACCGACCATTTTTGCATGATTTTTTTGTTCTTTGACGCATCATATTTTTGGCTTCTCCAATTTATTAGTCATCATTCTTGATCACCGGGTTGCCACGCCAACCTTCCTTTGTCCGGGTCATGTTCCTTGCTTCTTCAGCTTTTGTTTCAACATCTTTTAAATCTTGATATTGTTCTCTTGAAGGTCACTATAACTTATGGTTGCACGTCCCCTTCAATAACACTTTGTTCTTCTACATTTCTCCCGTTATAAGTGATCCAACAGGCAGAATGATTTGTTAAGAACCCAAAAAATGAAATGGAAAACTGACACAATGAATTAAAAGGACAATGTTGTTTGGTGAATGATTGGGAATAGGAGGGAGAAATCTCTTGTATCAATTTGCCCTTCACAATGGATTACTTCCTGTAGATAGAACTATCAAATGTACATTTTTCTTTCTTCTATCCTTATTCATGCTATTTATATATGATATCTCCTCCAACTAAACAGCTACCCTAAATAGTCCTAACTACTCTAACAGTCTAACTCGCTTTTATTCTTAATTGTTCTAACACATTGTATGTTCTACTCATTTTAAAAAATAGATAATGATATAATTCTTCTTTTTAATTTTGCTAAATTAGTCACTCAAGTATTAGGATTTTGGGAAAAGCAAAATGCGTTATCATATTATTAAATCTTTATATAGTAATGTAGAATATAGATTTAGGTTTGGTGTATGTGCTGCTTCTTTTTCGCTTCCACTTCCCCCTTTCTTTCTCACATTTACTGACTGTTTGCTACAGAAGGCTGCTGAACTGGTTTTCTGAGTTCTCATTAAGTCTACTTATCTGACATATTAAATTGTTTATGCTTATTAATTCTGCTAATCTGATATTGTGTGCCTCTTTTAGTGTTTTAAATAAGAATGTAACATTACAAACCTACGTCATCACACAAAATGTGTTTAGCCTCATATTGTTAAGTTATCTATCCCATTGCATTATTAGATATATCATTATTGATTGAAACTTCAGAGCAAGGTTACTATCAGCTATGTTGTTGTGACTTGTGAATGTGATTCAGAACTTGATGTCTAGAATATTACATTGTACTTCTGTTACATGTATCATAGTTTTTCAGCTTGTGTATTGAATTCAAAATAAACCTTGTATATGCATTATTTCTTTCTTAACACCACAAAATGATTATGCGGGTTTCTGTGTATAGGTACTATCAAATCAAAGCGAACTTTATGGCGGCTCAAGACAATTACAGATTTTTTCTGGGCCATTGTGAACTTCATAGGCGTGTTTTTTGCAACCATGATTTCGGTATTTAATATGTTTCTTGATTCCTTTTATAGATTTTATGGTAGATCTTTTGTTACCAAATTGATGTACTCTTTTGATGTTTTCATAAAAATCTAGATGGAAAAGTCAGATAACTACAGGAAAGGTAAGAAATTTGACGGCGGTTCTCCTAGAGGTCCTGGTGGTGGTGGTGGCGGCGGTGGAGGCGGCGGTCCTAGGGGCCCTCCTCGAGGTGGCATGGACAACGTCCGTGGGCTAGACAGTGTTCGGAGAGGTGACCATAGTGAGTTTATATTTCATTGCTTTGATCTTTTGGTTACATCGATGTTTTGCTTTTCTAGTTTTCATATGCTGATATGTTTTATTCATATTGAACTTTCAGATTCACTTCCTGCATGCGGCTCATGCTGCGGTTGAGTGTGCTAGAGATGAGAGATCCCAATTTGTCTATCAAAATAACTTGTAATATAAGAACGTCGAATTTAAATTTGCTCAACTTTGAGCACTTGTGACTTGTGTGATTAGTGACCTTTTGAAAGGTTTTTACAAAACATATGTGAATGACGACAAACATGTTGAAAATATGAATGAAAATTTACGAAATTTAATATAAGATGGTATAGGATTGTGCTTATATGCAACTATATAACTGATATCACTTTGAAAATATCATCTAAGACAAATTTATAAGTTAGTTATTAATGGTTTGCGTTCCACTCCATTAGATATTATGAGTTTTTCTCTTCTGTCAATTTAGGTGGGTTAATTTAACTTATTCAAGATTATGAGTTTTGTTCTTTAATCAAGAGTGTAGCAAATACCTTTTATATTATTTATAAAATCTCTCGAGTAGAATTTGTTAGGAGATATTGAACATTAGTTGATCAAGTGATAATTATTGTTGGATTTGGAAGACAGAATTACGGTTCGATCCTTGCAACTGCGTTTATGAGGAAAATGAAACCACTTAATGTCATAATTGACATAGAATCAGATTAAATTGGTGGTGAAAATAAAAAAACAAAAATTATTAGGAACAAACTAATATAAACTAATATAGTATTTGCTAATAATTACTACTCCATCTCAAAACATAAGAGAAGTTGGTAAACAAAAATTAATGTATCTGAACCAAATTCTTAACCAGATTTATCAATTTTTGTTAACCAGTTTTCTCTTATATTTTAGAGTCGGAGTGAGTAAGCTTCAACTATTTCGAGACATATCAATATGCATTGAATCCTCGATTTATTTCTTATATGTTCTCTCCACTTGAAATAATCTTATTTGAATTGAAAATTACCACGTTTCGATCTCTCAACTATATTTAAAAAATGACTGAAACTATTTGATACCAGATTTTGTCTGAACTCTGGACTACTAGGAGGATCTCCTTCCTCTAAGAATATCATGATTTTTTAAGCAAATTTATTTTAAAACATATACATGTTATTTTTTACAATAAAAAATATATATGTTCTTAATAAAAAATTAATTACTATAGAATAATCAAATCTCTTCAATCAAACAACCGTAGACGGCCATGATTGGCCACAACAAAACCAACAAAAAATGTGAGCCATTGGATAACTCATCCTAAAACCTGAAAAACTAAACAATAATAATAATACTCCAAAATTTAGAGAGAGAGAGAAAGAAAAGGGTTTTCTTTCAAAGAGCAATAGAAAGAGCTCAAAAACCAAATATCCAAAAATTATTAAAAAAATAAAAACAAAATTTTCTCACCAGATCGGAAGTCCAGTCAGTCATCGGAAAACAGATCTGATTAGTTAGTTAGTTAGTTAGTTAAGATGGAAGGAGTTGGGGCCCGATTGGGTCGGTCCTCGACCCGATACGGACCGGCAACGGTTTTCACTGGACCGGTTCGAAAATGGAAGAAGAAATGGGTTCAAGTTCCACCTTCTTCTACAAATTCCAACAATAACAGCAACACCAATAACAATAACGGTTCCAATAATAATAACGGCAATAACGGTTCTCATCTTGTTCTTTATAAGTGGACTCCAATTACTCAAAGCCAGAATAACGTTAACGGTAGTAACGGAAATGTTAAGGATGCGCCGCCACCGGAGATCGTCGATGAGCCTCCCCGGAGGAAGTTTAAATATGTTCCGGTATATTTCAATTACATTGCACTCCTTTTATTTTATTTATTTTAATTATTTGTTTGTTTTATGAATTTAGCTTAGAGTGTTATTAGATGAATTATTTTACGCGTATGTTTGGTTGTGCGGTGAAAAAAATTGATTTTGGTAGAATTGATTATGTAAAATTGATTATGACGAAAATTGAGTTGAAGATGAAGAGATTTATATTTGGATACATTCGTGTAAAATTGAGTTGAATAGTGTGTGTTTGGTTTGACGGTGAAGTGAACATAATTGATTTTGATAGAATTGAGATGGGTTGAATTGATTTTAATAGAATTGAGTTTAGCGTATATTCGGTATTTCAATTACAATGCACTCCTTTAATTTTATTGATTTGTTTTATGAGTTTAGCTTAGAGTGTTATTAGATTCATTCATAGGGTTTTAGTGTACGGGAATTGGAATTGATAATTAAGGATGTTGATTGTGTATTTAATGGTTGAATTGTTGAGTTTAATTTATATGGTATGTAGTGTAAAATTATTTTACGTGTATGTTTGGTTATGAGGTGAAAAAAAATTTGATTTTGGTAGAATTTGTGTGTTTGGTTTCAATCCTAAGGGAGCTAGAATTGATTCTGGAGGTGTAGAATTGATTCTGAATGTAGTGAGAAGGAAATATGGATGCTTTGTGGTGAAAGGTATTAGTGCTGCGGTGAGAAAATAAAGGCAACTAATGAGAAGTCCTATAAAAAATGGTGGTAGTTTTTGTTAGGATTTGGAAAGTCATCTATGATAAGTGCAAGTTTGTAACATGTATGATGAATAAAAGAATAACTCTAGTGCTGAAAGTGGCATGGATCAACTATCGGAATAAAATCTCTATGAAAAAGTGCTACAGAATATGAATCACGAGAGTTGGAGGGAGACAAGGATTATGTTGGTGGAAATAGAAAGGAATGATATCCTTTCATAGTGTTTGTAGCCCTAGACAGAGTCTAATTGAAAATGAGGATCCATTTGGCAAAGATACTGATATATTCGAATTGTTTTTCTATAATTTGTTATTGTTTTTATTCATGCGGAGATATTGGCCTCTCTATTGTGTTGGTATAGGGTTATTTTTTAATGAATCTTTCGTATAGACTGCTGGTCTCAGTTTCTAAACAGCGCATATTATCATTTTGTTTCCTAATAAATGTTGTAGGATTATTGATTGATCATCTTGGATAATCTGTTTATGCTAGTATATTGTTATATTACACAATATGTATTATAGTGATAAGACAAATATAATCGTACAATTAACTGTAAATCATCAATTTAGTCCTTAAAGGATTAGCTATGTCAATTTAGTCCTCAAATGTCGCAAATTTGTTTGGTAAAAGCAATAAGTTTTGGCTTTTTGGGCTATTTAATGTCAAGAGGCATTAATCGATGACCAAATTGATATTCTGAAAATCCCGAGGATCAGGGGTTCTGTCTACTTTTAATAGTCCTGATGCATTTGAGTTTGTTAGATTTAAAAATAGTTATTTGTCGCTGCATTACTGATAGGATTTCAAATTGAGGTATTTAGTAGCATGTTGCCTTGTCAACGTAGGAGGGTGCTGACGTGTTGTTGCTTGACATGTCATGCTAGTTGGTCTTGGTTTGTTTTGAATGTGGTGCTACATTTGTTCTGTTTGTCTCTTTCCTCTTAGAATCTATCCTGATGGGGCAGAATTACTGCAGGTTATGCCTCAATTTTGGCCGCACCTTGTGCTTGAATTGGTATTAATGCAATTTTATTATAAAAACGATTTTGTTTCCTAAAATATAGACGGATGACGACATATACTTGAAATGGCATTGTTCTGTGTTGTACTGTTACGAGTTTTTACTTTTTTAGATGGTGTTTGGCATGCGGACAGAACATAATGGAATATTTTGTTTTGTTCTATTTGGTCCTCACGCTTTTAAAATCCTTTTAGTGGAATTAAAGTACCATTTTCAAACTTCATTTCCAATTCTATTTTATGTTATAAAACATCAAAGTTCGAACATATATGTTCCATCCTTGTTTAACACACTTATCAAACACTAGTACCCTACCTTAGTATTTCCTTCGGTAAATTACACTTATGTTGGATGTGGTTTCAACTGGCTTGTGCAAACTTCAATGGTGTGTTATTTTCCCCACAAACACATTTGTTGGCCATCAGGTGGAATTTACCACTCTCAGCTATAATAACAATCATCCTAAGTCGTACAACTTTACAATAATAGGTATCACTATGGAGTTGACGTCAAAAAAATCGCTTCTGTGGCAGACTTGGATAAACTCGCATAGAGTCGTGAATTTGTGAACGATACAATGATCACAGCTCAGTATTTTTTTTTTAAAAAAAAAACCTCTAAGCTAGAGTTGAATGACTCCATAAATGCATTAAGCATCTCAATGTGAACTCATCTGTAAACAAAGGGATCGATGTTGCATTGAGTCTCAACCTTATAGCTCCCAGCATACCTTTGCATGTCTGCAATGAACCCAACAGGTTGAGTGAACATAACTATGATGAGCTGAATCCAGCTCCAACGATGGGACGCAGCCCCGCCATCCTTCACTCTTCAGTAGTTTTGTTCCCCGTGGTCTAGTCTGGTCTGGTGGTCTGTTCTTCCTATAACTTAAAGTTATCTTTGTTACTCTTTCACATTTCTACCATGATAAATCATTTCAGTGTTTCTCATTTTGTCGCTGATTATCTGGATGGATGATAATAAATTAGTAAGTTATGTTAAACAGCATGTGGATTGGGAAAGTGTGGTGGTAATTTGGACTTTCTGATGATGTAGGTTGCTGTACTAGAGGAGCAGAAAAATGAGGCTACAGAAATTGATGAGGTTGCTGAAAAGGTTGAAGATGAACCTAATGCAGTAGAGGCCGATTCAAGTGCAGCAGAACCAACTAGCAAGAATGAGACTTTGGATGAAAAACCTGATATAAATGATGTCCCAATGGATGAAAGCGAGGTAAACCAATGCTTATCTCACACTCTATACAATGCCCACATAGATTGATAAAAAGGAACTGTTCTGCAGTTATAATTAGGACATGTTGAATTTGATTAAAATATTTTTTTTCATTGATATAATAATTTGTTTATTTTTCAAAGTTTGAATGACAGGAATTGATGAAAAAACACTAAAATGTTGCTTTCATCATTTCTTGGACTCATTTGAAATTAAGAATAAATTGAAGGAGTAAGAGATATATTTGTGATTATCAATGTCGACATATGTTTTCTTAAACTAAATATGGTTATTGAGAAAACTTATTTTGTCATAAATAATCGCAACATATCTTCTGATGACTGTTTGAAGTCTTGGGGGATTGTCCTTAACATTCTCATTGTATTCTGTTTGATGTCTTGGGGATCATTAGATTGATACCTTAGTTTTTCTTTTTCCCTCTTCGTTCTTGTTTGAGTCTAAATGTCTAATGGTTCTTATCTGTCATTTTGGACTTTGGGCAAGTTTTATAGTTCAAGTAAGCATTATACAAGTTGAAAAATTGTAGTTTGGAATTATTATCATGTAAATAGTATTCTATATGTCTCATAATTGTCGTGTTTGTTACCAACTCAATTGAAGTCCACAGCAGTAACTAACGAGATATTTGTTCTAATTTCTTTATATTAAGTTATTAACTTCATTATGTATAATGATGACTTTATATTTCAGCCTCAGGACAAAACTCAGGTAGTACGCCAAGATCTCAATGAAAGTTTGGATTTGAGTTTGGGTTTGACATCACATGACGAGGACCATGATTCCGATTCAAAAGCTAATCAAGATGGCCAGTAACGCAAGGTGAACTCAAGTGGTACTGAGACTTGAACAAGGTGGCCTCATGATTCTAAGTGATCACTCTTAATAGCCTGATGGGAGTGAATTTTCACCCCGGCCGGATGTTCGCTCCCTTACTGGTTTAGATTGGATTGTTGTAGTGGCATATGCCCATTGTATGTTTTTATTATTATTCAGTGTCCTTGCTGGTCTAATCAGAATATGTAATGCAAGAACATATGGTATACATTTTCCCAATCCTTGGGCAGAATATTTTTTTCCCAGATACTCATTTAGACAGATTATTCTGAACTTGGAAGCTACAATCATGCTTAGCTGAAATAGATTATTTAAAAAAAAAGTATGTTCAAATAACCTTACTGATGAAATTGATTTGTGCTTTTTTTACTAAGATTACCTTGTGTAAGAGATCTACTGGTGTATGTATACTACTTAAAGACATTGACTTGTGATTGGCAGTTTACAGTTTATACAATTACTGTATTACAACTTGCTTATTCGATAATCCACACTGTAAAGCTTCATCATCCATTTTATTTAGTCTAACGACTCTAACTGTTCGGGCTAGTCGGTGTATACTCAATTTAAATGTAGGCCATATTTGAGCGATCTACAAATGCTGAAATGCATGTACTGCCAAGCTTGAAATGGTCAAAAACTAGAGTTTCACAGATTCTATGGTGGTTGTTACCTCTATTACTGCTAGAAAAGGAGGCACATCAGCTGGGTTGAGCTTGTTAGTTAATATCTATCAGTTGCTTAGTTTGGATTGGGAGGTTCGAGTTTGCCATTTCTAGAGGGAGGCCGGTGGTTGTGCGGACGTGTTGGCTAATATGGCTTGTGTTTGTGGTTTTGTTTGATTTTGTACGAGCATTGTCCTGCTCAGATTAGTTATATTTTTCTTGCCGGCTGTAATGGTTTTTTGACTCCGCGAGTTGTGAAGCGGTAGTTGTCTTTTCTTTGGGCTACAACCCTATATTTATCCTAAAAAACAATGTGAGGGCTTGAAGACATGATCTATAAACATAATAAAATACCAAGATGTATATATCAGGAGTCATTGATGTTCATTCGCCCACTTATCTTGAGTCCCTAATTCTACAACAGTCAAATACCGTATGAAAAATACACAGAACTGAGAAGATTGAACAGTTTATGCCTTTGGCCTACTACAAAATGAACTACACTTCCGAACGTTATTATTCAGATACATGTTCAACATGAAAATTGCAATCAGGGCATCAGACTCCATAATCTTCCGAACGTTATAACTTGATATTTTCAAATTCTGTCATCATTCTTTTGCTACAGCTTCCTCTGAGAAATAATCTTGCCTGGGAAGTAGGTCACGAGTTTATATACATATCAACAAAAACTTTATAATTACTGATAAATATCAGAAAGGAGCTAAAAGCAATCTTACAAAAACTTCATACAAATATTGATAAATATCACTTACCGCAATTTGCGTGAGAGTTGGTATATGCTAGTTCCTGCCATTGCAAGATTTACACAAACAAGGTTCCAATTTTTCTGCAGCATCAAAAGCAGTTGCCACTAACATATCAGGATTGTGGAAATTTTCATTGCACGCAGAATCCAAAAGAAATCCATGTTTAGATTTTGCATTGCATATTACATGTACCATGTTATAGTCTAATTGATGTTACAGATTTCATTAATTAGTTATAAGCAATCTATCTTTGAAAAAAATAAAACTTACTGGAATGATTTGAGTGCTGTAACGCGACCAAACAAGTCCAGTAGCCAGAACAGCTGTGTAAAAGCCAAAAGGAATCAGCAATGCATAGATGTCATTAAAATCGAATACACGAGAAATATACGCTACAAACATGAGTACTCAGCATTCCGTAAATTCGTTCACTTGCACATGTCTGCTCCTTGCAGAGAATCCAAAAAAACAGATTTTCATAAGTGTGAAAATTGAACAAAAGCGTGTGCGTGCGTCTGTGAGACAGAGAGAAGTCCACAATATATCATAACACTGCAACAATTCCGTATGCATGTTCGTTCATACCTATTTGTTGAGGATAGGAAATCTGCTCAGGTGGTTTTGTAAAATCAGCAATATTGGCAATGCTGATACCCCACTTAAATGTAGGTCCCCAGAAGTGAACTGCACAAAATAAGTGATTAATTTATGCATGGATAAAGTTCAACAATGATAATATTAACCCTTGACAACAATATTGGTGACATAACATGTATCACAATCGCCTGTAGTCTGGATATCGCGCAATTTCATGCAGTAGTTAATCACATTCCTTGATTTTAAGATGGGATGGTTTAAATCACATAGTGAGTTTCACATAGGAAAGTAGTTGAGAGTTGTAACTGCGTGACTCAGTTATAGCGGGGAATCGAATTCTGACATAACATACACACATACATACATGTATATGTGTGCGTAATTTTGAACATAAAAACTTCTAAAGGACAATTGTAATTTATACAAGTCTTTATATATTTTGAGTTTTACAGCCATTATAGTTATGTAGAGTTTTTTTTTTTGACAAAGTAAATTTTGATACAAGGTGGGCAAATAATAAAAAATTTGGCGACTAGCGTTGAAACGAGCTGCATGAGCTAACTCATGGGCTATTCGATTGACTTGTCTCTGGCGAGCCTTCAAAACGTTGTGCCAACATTACTTTCTAAATCCATCGACAAAAGTTTCTTGATCCGACACTATTTCCACGACATATATAAAAATCATCATAAACATTTTTCTTTTCCAAATGTCCTAATTATGCTACTTTAATTGATCAAACACCAAGATATTGCAAGGCATCACAATAAACATAGCAAGCAAAATACTCAACTATAATGAAATAAGGATTGTGACTAATCTACAAATTCCTAATATATCTAATCTAACAAAGTGACTCACCTGTTTTGGGACCAGCTGGATGATTCCAAATAGCTTGAAACTTTGAAGCTGCCATGAAATGAATCCTTCTTCTGTTTTTCTCTGAGATTGAAAGCAAATTCGTTGACTTTGGTTAAGCTTCTGCCACCACTTGAGAAACTATATTCTTTTGGGACATATTTTTTGTAACAGAAGACTATAGATAAGATAACACTAGCATGGGAATTAGATTCAGTGCAGTCATGACTGCATGCATTCAGCGACCGTGAACCATCAGATCAAGATCAGACGGTTTAAATTTTAAGTCAGGTTTTTATTTTGGTTTAATATAAAACTTTTGAATTGATATATGAGCCGGCCGATCAAGATGATACGGTCTAAATTTACTGACTGCATAACTGCACATACGGTTGAATTCACTGAATCCAGGTCCCATGCATGGTCGTGTTTTTCGCAAATTATACTACGTACGGTTGTGCAATTATCTATGGAAGGATGGGATTCACTCCACCAAGTCAGCCAATTAATTTGCAACACATTGACTCAAATCCGATCGTTATATCAAAGATCGAATGGTATTGTTTTAAGGTTGTGTTTGAAGAAAGGTAGATAGTTTTGAATGTAGTTTTTACTAGTGGTTGTCTAATATGCATAATTGACACAAGTCTTTCTTCCTGCACAAGCTTATTTTTAACGTTAGATTAATAAGTTTCGCCATTTAATTAAATGAAATATAAAATGACATATTAATTCAATAGTTGAAAACAAATTTGTACAGACAACTATCGATAGAAATTACATTACATTCAACACATTCTACCTTTTTAGAGAGTGGGTTAGTACCACCACTCTCTTTTTTAACTTAGCTCTCTGCTAGGGTTGGTACTCCTTCCCTATTGTTGTTCTTTCTATTGGCTATGTTAACTTTCTCCTTCAAGAGGAGAGTGTATCTTTGTCTGGTAGAAGTCTCTTATCTTCCTCTTTTTCGACAAGTTTGCCGCTGCTCATCCATGGGTCTCAGGGGCCACTCCTCGATTGTACTTTCAACGGGGTTGGTAGTTAGCCACCACCCACTCTTCCTGTTTCTCTGCTTCTCTTTACCCTCTGTCTAGTTCTGTCTTTTTAGATGTTATTTATCTTTGCTTCTCTTTTCTTGGTTGTTGGTCTTTTCTTCCTTTGTGGTGTTGGTGTCTCTATGTAGTTCAGTTCATTAACCTTAAGATTACCTTATGTAAGAAATCTACTGTTATATGTATACTACTTAAAAACATTGAATTGTGTAATTGGAACTTTACACAATTTCCGCATTAGACTTATTTGGTAATCCACATTGTAAGGCTTAACATCCACTCATTTTATTTAGTCTAACGACTTTAACCATTTGGGCTATTCGGTGTAAACTCAAATTAAATCTAGGCGATATTCATGCGATCTACAAAAACACATACCGGCAAGCGTGAAATGGTCAATTTGCATATAGATTGAAAATGTGAGGGAGTGAAGACATAATCTATATAATAAATATCAAGATGTATTAGGAGCCTGTGGCGTTCAGTTGCTCACTTATCTTGAGTTCCTAGTTCTACAACAATCAAGTGCCATATGAAAAAATACACAGAATTGAGAAGATTCGGCAGTTTACGCCTTTGCCAACTACAAAATGAACCAAACTTCAAAAAATTATAAATCAGATATATGTTCAACATGAAAATGGCAATCAGGACATCAGACTCCAGATAACTTGATATTTTCAAATTCACTGTCATCATTCTTTTGCTACAGCCTCCTCCTCTGAGAAATAATCTTTCCTGGGAAGTAGATCACGAGTTAATATACGTATCATCATGGAGATACAAAACAGTGCCAAAATCAATTTTTGCAACAACACCAAAATATATCAATGGCTATCACACAAGGTTAATCTACAAAAGAAGATAGTATTTCAATTAACATTGTAATTGTATTTTGTCCTACGTTCCTCTTCAGGATTGTTTGGAAAAATGTCAAAATTTGATTTTATGACGAATTCAATCCGATCCTCTCAAGAAAGTCGACTTCATAACTACTGATTAAGACTATTGTTTGAGTTTCCCACTATTTTTGGGCTCAGGAAGGGACAAACTAACCACATCAACCACATATTTTGGGGCCATGAAAATTGAATCACAAAGTAGCAAATAGCAATCTCACAAAAACTTCACATAAACATTGATAAATATAACTTACCGCAATTTACGTGAGAGTTGGTATATGCCAGTTCCTGCCATTGCAACGTTTACGCTAAAAAGGTTCCAATTTTTCTGCAACATCGAAAGTAGTTGTCACTAACATGTCAGGATTGTGAAAATTTGTATTGCACAGAGAACAAAAGAAACGGCAAATGCTAACATGTCAGGTTCCAGTCTAAATGTAGACATATTCATCTAAAAGGTTGTGAGTTCAACTTTTAACTATTATTTTTTTTTCGATGAAAAATTTCCAGTTTTAGGTTCCTTAACATGTAAGGGCACTAGTTAGCAAAACCCAAAAGTCCATTTAATAATTATCTTGCAACAAAGTAATACCTAAATGTTGTTGAGTTAACCGAGATTCAAATTATTGTATACTCTATGTATAACACTAAGCCTAGCATATGGCTCAATTTCTTGCGAGACACACATACAGGGACTCGGAGGGAGCTGATTAGTAGAAATACAATAAAAATTCATATAAAGCAAAAACAGTAATAATTAAAGTCTAGAAGAAACCAAAGGTTATGGAGAAAGAGATAAATGCCCAAGAAAGCTATAAAATTATTTATTGCAAGATTTAACTAGGCAACAAAAAAACAGGAATCCAAATTTAGATTCTGAATTGCATATTACATGTAACATGTTATAGTCTATTTGATGTTACAGGATCTTACAAGTTGAGTATGTCATACTCTTGCAAAAGAAATAATGCAATTATAAACCAGAAACATGCACACATCACATGTCGTGATGAAGGTAATAAAGTGAAATTATAAACTTTGCTTGAATTGAAGGTTCACAAATGATCCTCAGTCCAAAAAAATTTCAATATTTCATGAACTAGTTAAAAGCAATCTGTTATTAAAAAAAATAAAAAACTTACAGGGGTAATTACAGTGCTGTAACGCGACCAGATAAGTCCAGTAGCTGTGACCGCTGTGTTAAAAACAAAAGGAATCAGCAACATATAGATGTGAAAAAACCCAACAATACACAAAAGTATATGCTAAAAACTGCTTCCAACTTGAATACTCAGCATTCTGTAAATTCATTCACTTGTACATGAAGTTCTATATGCATGAGCATACCTATTTGTTGAGGATAGGAAAGCTTCTCAGGTGGTTTTGCAAAATCAGCAATATTGGCAATGCTGATACCCCACTTAAATGTAGGTGCCCAGAAGTGAACTGCACAAAATAAGAGTTCAATTAATGAATTGATACAGATCCACAATATCAATGTGAACAATTGACAACAAAAGTGGTAAATGGAAGCAAAATAAGAGACAACAATTTGAATCAGGTGAAAAATGTAATCCATTAGGCACTTGCACTTAAAGCAAGTGACATACATACACACATACACATGTACTATGTGTGTGCAGAACATATATAAATCTTCATTAACTTGTTTTTATTTCCGAAAGGCCTAGATTATGCTACCTTCACTCATCAAGCATCCAATAATTTCCTTCGAATAAACCATCAATTTAACCCCTAAACTATCACAAATTCACAATCACTTCAATTTAGTCCCTAAACTATGAAAATATAATAAGTAGTCTATAAAGTGTATAAAATTCGTTAAGTCCCAAAAGTATATAAAACTCTGCCAATTCAATACTTAAGATCTTTATAGTATGCAACAGATTGAAGAATTTTACTTTATAGAATACTTATTATATTTACATAGTTTAGAGACTAAATTGAAGTGAGTATAGATAGTTTAGCCTAAGGCTCTGTTCGACAATGTCAGGTTTTGAGCTTATAAGCTCATCTAACAAAAATAGACTCGTTTGATAACACTTTTTCTCACTAGCGTATAGCTTGTTTTGATAAGCTAATTCAATTACCTTATAGTTTCGCCACCTGGAGCTGTAGTAGGTTCCAAGGGTTGGGCTGTTCGCCCATTAAAGCGGTACGTGAGCTGGGTTCAGAACGTCGTGAGACAGTTCGGTCCATATCCGGTGTGGGCGTTAGAGCATTGAGAAGACCTTTCCCTAGTACGAGAGGACCGGGAAGGACGCACCTCTGGTGTGCCAGTTATCGTGCCAACGGTAAACGCTGGGTAGCCAAGTGTGGAGCGGATAACTGCTGAAAGCATCTAAGTAGTAAAGCCCACCCCAAGATGAGTGCTCTTCTATTCCGACTTCCCTAGAGCCTCCGGTATCACAGCCTAGACAGCGATGGGTTCTCTGCCCCTCCAAGCTTATAACTTTTTTTTCTAAATTTTACCTATGTCATCTTAATTGAATAAAATTAAATATTAATTAAACAAATTGTATTTTTTATGTCAATTCAAATAAGCTAATTCAATTCTTGGGCCAGCTATCCCACCCATGGAGGTGCCTCCAATCTAGCGAGGGAATAGTCACTGCGTTCGGCGGTAGATACCCCGGTCTCGACCAAAAATAAGCTAATTCAACCGCTAATTTAGCTAGTTTATTAACTATAAGCTACAAGCTAACTTACCAACTATCCACTCTTTTTCGTCAAACAAATCCTAAATTGATGGTTTATTCAGAATAGGTTATTCTCGATCTATGACAACAAGTCCACATTTCACAAAGCATTAACATATTGCAATTGCAAGCCATCACAATAAAAACATAACAATCAAAATACTCAATCAAAATCAAACAAGGATTGAGACTAATCACCAAATCCTAATATATCTAACAATAACTTTCGCAACCCTTCCGGTATTGGCTTGGGACCTGAGAGTGTACTCCTCCTCGAGGTCTCAGGTTCAATTATCTCCGCTCCGGTGCCAATTTAAGTGGGCTAATTTAACTTCTTCAAAAAAAAAAAAACTTTCGCAACCCTTCACCCTAAAAAAATTACCCCATTTTTTACCAAACAATAAAAAGTCAAAATTAAGCTAATTAAACAAATCTTAGGATACAAAATTAAACATTAACATTCTAATAAATCACTAATCAAAGATCCAAATCCAAAAATTACTATATCAAAAGAGAAATTTAACGAATTGATAAAGAAAAGCACGAAAAAGAGAAGTAACTGACTGGTTTTAGGACCAGCTGGATGATTCAAAAAAGCTTGAAATTTTGAAGCTGCCATGAAAAAATGAATCTTTCTTCTTCTTCTTCTTCGATTCGATTGAAAGCGAATTCGATTTTGGGTTCAGCTTCTTCTTCTTCTACCACTTCAGAAACTATGTTGTTAATTTTTTTTATTTTTTTTTATATGGTTTATGAGTTTAATTATCTACGGTCGTAAGGAATTGAGTTATGAAATCAAGCCAATTAATTTGTGACACGTGGATTTAAATGGGTCAATTTTTGTAGGCTTCATGTTGAAGAATGTTGGTTTGGGATAGGAAAGTAAATTTGTGTTGTCGTTGGATTAAGATTGAATGGTTTTGATTTAAGATTGTGATTGGAGAAAATGTCAAATTGTGTTGAGTCTAATTTTTATTGTCTATACCAAACGTTGGTTGATTGGCGCTAGATGTGATAGGTAAGATCACAATCCTTAGACCATGTTCAATTGAGCATTTATTGCTATGTTGAATCACTGTTGCGTCAGAAAAAAACACAGGAGAAAGATTCAATTACCCGCGGCAGAATTGAGCAGAGTAAACATTTGTGAATCTAACACCAATGGACACGCGGCAGCATCGCATTCGTCCGTCCATGGCGCGTGCAAGCCAATCGCGACAGGGCGCGTGCGTGACAGAGGGAACGCGGAGAGAGATGAGAAAGTGAATAGATGGTGACACGCGGCGCTTCCTGATTGGCTGAGCGGATTTTAATTGTATCCTTATCTTTAAACTCAATTATTTCACAACAAATTATTTTTTTATTTTTTCACCAAAATTCGTAAAAAAAATTTCTCTATAAATAGAGACTTGGTTCATTTCATTTGGACACAGAATAAAAATCCGAATTTTCTCTTAATCATATTATTAGTGTTGATTTTGAAGTTTAAGTGTTTTTTTTTAGTAAAATGAATTCCAATAATTATTTCAACACCCAAAATTCCAACACTTCTTAAGTTATTTTGCATCGTATTAATTATGTTACTTGTGTGTTGTATTTAATTTAAGTTAATTTGTATCGTACTAATTACGTTATTTGTGTGATGTATTGCATTCGATGTTAAGAAAATAAAAAAAATTATTTAAATTTTATAATTATCATGTTCGTTATTTTAATTTAATGTTAATCGATAATTGTAATTTTATTTAATCATAAAAACAAAATTTTAAATTTAAATAAGAATGTAAAATAAAAAGTGGCGGGTAGAGAAAGTGGTGGGGTAGGGTGTTGAATGGAAAAACTACTGAAGAGAGTAAAAATTGAATGTGTGTTGAATGATGATGTGGAGTGTAAAAAGTGGAAAAGTGGATGTTGAATTTTTTTGCCATTGAACATGGTCTTACAGCTACGTTTGAGACGAGATTGAAATTATTTAATATTAAATTTCATCAAAATTAAATTAGTCAGTTCAGTGAACCTAATACTAATGATATTGAAAACTAAATTGATATAATTATTTGATGGAGTAGTGTAATTTATTGGTCAAATGATAGGATACAATGTAGGATAGTAGGATTGAGATTGTCTATTGTAGTTGTTGTATACAATAGTTTATCTTGATCGTTAAAAATATATGTCAATATTTATGGATTGAAATGAATTAAAAAGATAATAATGATTTTTTTTTTTAGTTTTCACATTCTAGTTTTTAGTGGAAAAGATCTTAGTAGTCCAAAATTCAGGATAAATTATACTCCATATTTAGTGGTTTTAGTTGACTTTCAAGTTTCAAATGCAGATAATGAGTGAATATTTTGTTTATGAGATGAATTAAATATTTTTATAATAAATTATTAAAGACGAAGAGAATCATAAATTTTTAATTCTACAAAATACTATCGATCGTCATTAAATTTTTTGATAGCTTTTAAAATTTAATTTTTTTTCTTGGTATATAATTAAAATTAGGGGTGTGCATGGTTGGTTTTTCTGACAAACCAAACCATATCCAAACCAAAACCACTTATATGGATTTGGATACATAACTATAACCATATTTTTTTATAAACCGGTTATATAACTAGTTATAAATATGGATACGAATATATAACCGGTTGTTATTATAAAACCGGTTTAAAAGAGATTATTTTTTAAAATCCAGTTTTAAACTGGTTATTTTTAAAAACCAGTTTTTAAGACCAAATTTCTCTTTTTTTTTCTTCTTTTATTTTAAAAAAAATACCAAATTTCTCATTTAAAAACTAGTTAAATTCAATCCATAATATGACAAAAAAAAATTTAATCCATAAGATTCCAAGTCAAAATGACGATGACAATTATGATAGCTATACAACATGAATCATGTTGAACCTGAAGCGGTGGAGGATAAGAAAGCAATCACTGAAGAGGGTCAATTAAAACTCGAGATGAAAACAGATGGTGGAAAAAGCAATCACTGGAGATGCGGTTCGGTTATATGGCGAAATTTTCGCGAATGATTTTTTGAAAGGAGATACTTAGGCCCTGTTTGGTTCAACTGAGGGGGAGGTGAGGGGAGGGATTTTTAAGGAGGTGGAGTGAGAGAAAATATAATTTATTATGTTGACAAAATTACCCACATTTTTTTTATTAAAATCCTAAATTATCCTTGTTGGAATATTAAAAATTTAGGTTTTATTTTTTTGACAACAAAAAAAATTTAGGTTTTCTACTCAATAGTTTTTTTTTGTTATATATCCTTTAGATTTTTTTTTGACGTAATATATCCATTATAATTTAATCCTTAGTTTTGAGATTTTACTAGTTTGGTTTATTAACCAATTTAAACCAAATCCAAAAATTCAATTTGGGTGGATAACCGACCAGAGAAAAACGGTTTGGTTAATAACCATATACTAAAAATCCAAATATTTAAAAGTGGTCTTGGATCTAGCTATGGTTTGGACCTTAAAACCAGATATTTTGCACACCCCTAATTAAAATAAAAAGTCATTATAAACTAAAACTTTTTTTCTACACAAAATACGGGGATATGGAATTAAACGTCAAGTATAGTAATTTTGATATTTTTTATCTATTAAACTATAACTTTTGTACAGTTTTTAAATACTAATCTCTAATACATCATCACTTATAAAAAAATATTTCTATATAATCCTCGTGAATTTAGCTCAATTAATAAAAATATTATATTTTATATGCAAGATATTACGGGTTGGGTCAATACATCAAATAACTGTCTACCGGCTCAATACATCAAATTACGGGTTGGGTCAAGCTAAGATATTATTGATTTCTCACCCCAAATTTTGTTTGATTTTTGGTTTACTTCCAAACAGGGGATCCAAACTGCTTCCACCCAAAAAGGAATTGGCAATAACATATCTCTTTTTATTTTCTGACATAAGGGGGACACAGTAAAGATAATTTAATTTAAATCCGTATAAATAAAGAGGATTCAAAACAGACCCAGAAGAGAGGACAAGGACATATCATAGATGTGGGTCCCAGCCTAAAGCCCCCTTGCCCCAATATCTATCAACTCTATCAAAAGATAGTATTGTATGGTGATGGTGATTAGATTAGATATGTTTAGCTACAATATTTAATATTTAGCGCATGTTTGATTACAATTTTAGAAAGTTTAAACTTAATCTTGATATGTTTATTTTTTTTGTTGAGATCGGGGTATTCACTGCCGAATGCAGTGATTATTTCTTCGCTAGATTGGAGCATCTCGAATGGTGGAATAGCTGGTCCAATGATTTAAAGTTGTTTCATACCCAATGTGAGGATCGAACTATCGACTCTTGGTTAAAAGAAGATGAATTACAACCGCTCATCCACACCCCTTGGGTTTTGATATGTTTAATTGATCTAAAGTAAAATTGATTTTGTTTTTAAAATTGATTTTATATGAAGTTATAAATTGTAATTTACTGTTCAAATAACTTTTAATTGAATATATTCAAACATAAATAAATTATATTAAAATCAATTTTGTTATAATCAATTCTACCAAACTCAATTATATCCAAATCAATTATGTCCACCGCCAAACCAATCACACGCAATTATATATTCCCTCCGTTCCATATTACTACTATAAGAGGATAAAACAAAAATCACACTTATTAAGAAAAAGTAAAATATAATGATTTGAAGTATGTTTTTTTTAAAAAGTTATATGGAAAGATATAAAAATAATTTTTATTGTTTATAAAAAAAAAGTAAAAGAGAGTAAAATTTTCTTTAAAAGAGAAACATTTGTGTTTTTTCTTATATTTTGGACAAAAATATTTTTTTTTTTTTCCTCTTATATTATGGAACAAAATAGTACATACATAACAAGATGTTTTTTTTGTAAATAACCCTGAAGCAAGAAAAAAAACACCAAACTACCTCCTTTTTGACACAATTTTTGAACTAACCCACTGATTTGTCTACTTGTGAACTCGCGATGCAGGTAGCGAGTTTCAATGTTGCTTACCTTTTAGAACTCCCAACTTATAGTATAGAATTTTAGTTTTGCTTGCCTTTGAAAACTCTCTACTTGCAGTAGCGAGTTTCAACATGTCTGTCTCTTTAGAACTCGTTACTTCAAGTAGCAAAAATTACAACTTGAATAAAATGATGTATTACTGCAAGTTGAAACTTCATGAAAGTCATAGTCGACCCTGACACATGTGTTCGGATGTGCGACAAAACAGAACCTCAATGAAAAGTATATTTACTAAAAAATTATTCGGTTAATTTTTATGAAGACTCATTTTTCACATGTTCCTGTAAAATAACTTAAATGGTAAAAACTCAGATACATATAAATTGATAAGAGAAGATTCATGAATCAATTCTTAACAGGAACAATCTATATTTTTTATATACAAAAAAATTATTATATTTGAATATCTAAATAGTTGGGGCCGACCTTGACGAAGGTAAACCCTAACTTGGGAATGACCTAAGAACCAAAGTACATAGACACATCATATCACCAAGTCCCTCATCACACCCTATCATTCCCCTACCCCAAAACCTACGTCAACAACTCCAATAGCAAAAAAAACATCATCAACCCTTCAAACTTCAAAAATCAAACTCTCTCTCTCTCTCTCTCTGTTCGGTGTTTGCTAAGAAAAACAGTATCAAAAACTTTCTCTCTCTATCTTTTACTTTTTTCATCATCTTGTTCAACCATGAAGAAGCTCTACCATAAAGCAACGGTTCATCCATCACCGCCGGCAATAACCGACCAACTCTCCTTCCTTCCGGTAACCATCTTAACCCTAGCAGCTTCCCTTTCACCTGAAGACAGAGAAGTTTTAGCTTATCTTATCTACTGTTCATCTGCTTCAACCCCACCAACTTTCAGTAACTTTTCCGGCAACCCAATAAGAACCACGGTGAAAACAACCGATCATGATACTCTTTTTAACTGTAACTGTTTCCGTTGTTACAAGAGTTACTGGGTTAGATGGGACGAGTCACCGAATCGTCAACTCATACATGAGATAATTGATGCTTTTGAAGAGTGGTTGGCTAAGAGTAATAAAGGTGGAAAGAAAGGGAAAGGAAAGAAAGAGAAGAGAAATAAAAAAGGAGGGTTTGAAGTTGAAAATAGTAGTAAAAAAAAACATTTGGATGAGTTGACTCGGTCTGAGTTGAACGAGTCAAGTGAGTTGGAATCGGTGGGTGAAAGTAGTAATAGTACAAGTAGTGAAAGTGGTGAAAGAGTTATTATTGTTGCTGATGAAGAAAAAGGGTCAGTGAGAAAATTTGTGAGTTTTATTGGTGAAAAAATTTGGGGTGTTTGGGGATAGTCAAAATGAAATGAAAATTGTAAGAAAAATAATGAAGAAAATTTCTTATAATGAAGAAGAAATTAAGGTAGGTTTAGTTCTATCTACCTCTTTGTTTTTTTTTTCTTCTTGTTAAATCTTTTTGTACATTAATCATCACCTTGTAATGTTTAAAAAGAAATGTTTATTTCTTTTTTGTGATGCATTTTTTTCCTTCTTAGATTTTGTTTTAATTCATGATACAAATGCTGCGGTATCATTCTATTTCCAATTTTTTGGTTAATTTGTGTTTAGTTGCAAATTGCAATAGGTAGTGTGGCATTATAAATTTCTTGATTTTTTTTGTTGAATTTTTGACTTTTTTTGTAGTTATTATGAATAGATTTTGTACTTAATTTTGGGTATGGTAATTTTAAGTCAATTAGAAAACAGGAAAAAACAATTTTATTTCCTTATTCTAGCTAGATATTTATTGAATGGTTGTTCAGGTGTAAGCATTCAACATGTGGTTATAATGTTCATTGTTGGTAAAAAAATTGCCAATTTCATTATTATTTCCTTGAGTTAGATGTTTGAATTTGACTGTATTATGCTCCTACTTGCCAGGAAGTTAAACTGGTCTCCTGTCTTTTTAGTGGTCTTCATTTGAATTCTTCTCTTTCATTAGGATTTATATACAACCAGTGAATGAATATATGCGCACGAGAATTAAAATTTCCATATGTAATTGACTTTTATTTTTGGTCACAAAACGTGACTAGTAAATGTTAGGTCATGTTTAGAGGTATTGTTTGCTTTGAGTAGCATGTGAGTTCTTACGATTTTGTCATTTGTAAAAGATGTCTCGTTGCATTGAAAAATATTAGTGTTATATATAAATAACCTTTTGCCTCAATTCCTTACTATTGTGAGACTTTTCAGATGTATTAGAACAATTCTCCTTCGGTCAAGGTTAAGGAGTTAGAGACATCTAGTTTATGCTCTTTCTGTTTTCTTGTGCAGCAAGATAACGGCGTCGATGGCTGCTATTGTGGTGGTTGATCATGTCATAGACTCGTGGTGTGACTACAAGCCACACTTTGATATTATTTTTGTGCGTGTATAAAAATAATGAACTTTTATTTTTGGTTACATAAAAATAGGGGTTATATATGTTTTTAGTTCCTATAAAATAAGGATCTTCTAAATTTAGGCCCTGTAAAATTTTTCTAAAAGCAATTTTAGTCATTTTAAAATTAAAATTTGTTTAATTAACCTTAAATTTTTGAATGATTTTTTTACAAAGACTAAAACCGAAGATCTTCACTTTATAGGAACCAAAACATATTTAATCTTAAAAATAATGAACTTTTTATTAGCTAAATTTATTCTGTTTTATAAAAGTTTAAGAATTTGTTTTGGTAAACTAGAATACCCTCAATATTCAACTGATTAAGAGATTCAAATATATACTATTTATACTATTGTTGATGAGAAAGAATTTTGGGCCCAATTTCGCATGCGTCGAGCATCCCGTGTCTAGTAAAATCTCGTGATTCTGTAACGGTCAACATCGGAATAATGAATATTTACTGTATCATACATCACTAATTTGAATGTCGGAGTGTTTTACAGGCACACTCCACATCAAACTTATACTACGGAGTAGACCAATGATCACTCCTTCTGATCATGTAAAATCAAAAGAAAAATGGTTACCATAAAATAACTACATAGTTTATACCGTCGTTAATAATAATTAATCTCGAACAAAAAATCTCTAGAGCGTACAAGATGAATTCTCCTCTTTTAACTTAATTCTTGTTTTTTTTTTTTTTGTACAACTTAATTCTATCTATATGCAGCTATCAAAATTATTTGATTTTAAATCTGTGGACTGTGGTTAAGATAATTTTGATTAAACATATCAAAATTATTTTAAATGAGATTAAACATTTAAAAAAAAAATTAGGAAAGAGAAAATGACAGATAGAGATAAGAAGAGGGTAGGTGTGGAGATCGAAGAAGGGAGGGTCGGCAAAAGTAAGGGCTTCGATTTAAGCGAAGGAGGCAAAACAAATAAACTTCACTATTCAATTTCACACTTCACTCCAAAATCTCCTTTTAATTTCTTTGGAGGACTTCGAGGTCTATATTACTATTTCATTTATTCTTTCTATGATACTCTTGCAAATTTCAACATCACTTCTTTTTTATATTATGAATACGAATTTGAGCATAATATTCTTTCAATTATTTTTTACCTTTCGGCTTTTGTTTGGTTCTAGTGAATGAATCTTAGTAGTAACTCATACTACCACCCAACCAATAATCACAAGATTCACAACAATTTTAAATAGGGTAAAATATGTTTTTGATCCTATAAATATACCAAATTTTGTTTTTAGTCCCTCTAAAAATTTTCTTTGACTTTTAGTCCCTATAAAATTTTTTATTTTCACTTTTGGTCCCTTCTTCTAAATAAACTCATATGTGTGATTCATATTTTTAAATAAAATTTTGCAGAAAAGTTTATAAAATTATATTAATCTCTCTCAAAAAAATTCAAATTTTTTAATAAAATATGAATTTAATATGATTTTTGACATTTTTTGTGGTTAAAAATTCATAATTAATTTATGTTTTATTAAAAAATTCCAATTCTTTTACAGTGAGATTTTCATAATATTGTACAGATTTCTGCATAATTTTATTAAAAAAATACAAAGTTACACATGAGTTGAATTAAAAATAGGGACTAAAAGTGGTGAATGAAAATTTTATAGGGACTAAAAATTGAAGAAAATTTTTTGAGGGACTAAAAACAAAATTTGATATATTTATAGGGTTCAAAAATATATTTAACCCTTTTAAATACGTGGAGTATTTTTGTATAAGTTTTGCTAATGAATGTCTCCGGAGCACTCTTTAAGAATATTATTTAAAGAAATATTTTATCTAAAAAGTTAAACAACACGATTTCTAATGCGTTGATTTTACAGATTTCTATAAATATTCTATAAAATTTACTATTTAAGGGATTAAAGAGTGCCGAGGGGCACTATTTAGTCTTTGTCATTTTTATATATTCTCTCCATCACAATATATAAACTATTTTGACTTATTTTACACATATTAAGAAAATTTGGTAGTGTAATTATTGTGTCTAGTTTATGTATAAACTTTACCAAATTATCCTTCGTTTGTATGTGCAGAAATTTGATTTTTTATATTTCAATACAAGTTAGTAGTAAGGAGTAATTAGATGTATGTGTAGGAAAAACGTAATAAATACACCTAATAATTTACAAATGAACTTATATTTTAGGACTAAATTTTTTTAAAAAGGATACTTATAATTTGGGACAGAGGGAGTACATGGATATTATAATTCCTCTGTCTCATAATAAGTGTTCTTTTGAAGTTTTTTTTATTATTTATCCATTTACAATATTTATTAATCTATTTTTTTCAATAAACTACTTTTATTTATTATTTTTCAACTCACCAAATAATCCCACTAACTATCATTAGTAAGAGCATTTTAATAATAAAAAAATTAATTTACAATAAAAATCAAGAAAACTAATCATTTTATTAAAAAAAATATGAAAAACTAAAAAATGACATTTATTGTGAGACGAATAAAAGTATTTATGTAAACAAGGATTTCATGTGTTGTATTTGATATAGAGTAAACAAAATAGGACAACCCTTTCTATCTTAACCCACCATGGTGATTCGAAATAAGGTGATTTGAAATTCTTTAATGTACCAAATGATTTCAAATTTATGTAAACATGTATATAAATGAGTTAGCACGACTGAGATTATTTTACTTTGCGGTATGATTTGTTAATCTTATTTGTGGTGCTTAATTTTCGTCTAAAATGGTGTCCACAATTCTTGTCCTCAAAGGCTAGTGGTGCTATAAACATGAGCACACTCAGAACACCTAAATGTCAAGTCCTTTTCCCCTTTTGATAATATCTAAAGTCTTGGTGATCATATTAGACCTTAGTAGATTTGAGAAAGAATTTGGTGCATTATGTACATCTTAGACTCTTAGTGATCATAATCATTGGTCATTATGTACATCTTATGCTTAAAAAGGTTTATGAATTGCACAAAAGAATTTGTAATTCACAGTTAAGTTGATATGCTAAATGAATCAAATCTAAAAGTCAAATCAAATATTTGTTCGCGATTGGCACACAATCATTGTTTCTTCATGTCTCATATATAAGCAACAAAAAATAAAATTGTTATCTATAAATCTATAATCATCACATTCAATGTCAATATTCCAAAGATATCTCTATTTTTTTTTCAAATTTCTATATTTTAAACGGTTTTCAAAGCAAAAGATAAAAATAAAATTAAAAAGAGTGTATGACTCAAATGCATTCAGACATTTTTTTTAAAGGGCAAGTTTTTTTGAAAAATTTACTTGTATATGAAATCGGAGAGAGTAATTCTCTATGACATTTTTGGGTGTACATAAGTACGTTAACTAGTTATATGTGTGATTTGTGATGCATGTGGTTCTTGGTTCGTAGAAAAGGTCAAATTGACTGTGGTCAACGTACACCTTAGATATGGGAGTGTCTATATCATTGGGATTGAGACACAAGTCAAGATTTTGCAGCGTGTTTAAGTGGTTGTTGAGAGAAAAACTCATCCAATAAGCTCTCAATTCTAATTCCCATCTTTAAACATCATGATCACTCCAAAGTCCAAATCCAACGTGGGAAACAAATTAAAGGAACAATTTTTTGTTCTAATGTTAAGAACCAAGTGATAGAGTAGAAATGGTCATCGTCCTAAGTCTTTTTTTTTTATCCATGTTGAATAGAAATTAATCTTTGACCATTGTGATTGCAAAAGGAATTTGACCAATTCTACTAAATTTTAAATTTTAAACTTTCAATTTTCACTTTCAATGACCAATTCTACTAGATATGCATGCAAGCAAATTAAATAGTAAAGAGAAGCAAAGTAATTTTGTACTCCCTCCGCCCCAAAAGTTTATATATATGATTAAGAATTTAGTCCAGATATAAAAAAAAAAGTGGCCAACAAAAATTAATATATATGATTAAGAATTTGGTCTAGATACATGATTAGCTTTATTTGACCAATTTTCTCTTATATTTTATAATGGAGTAGTATATTTTTTAAAGGGATTGTACTCAAAATTAAAATCAAGAAATTAGCATAGACAATAAATTAATCTAATTTTACCACATTTTCAACTCAACATGTCCATGTCCTCATTTCTACTACACTCATACTCAGTTTTATGTTCGTGTTGGTTCTTCACCATCCAACACTTCTGTCTCGCACAAAATCGCCAGTAAATTATTGTAAAAGAAATACATCAACAAAAAATTAATCATTTGTGATATTAATTAATGTGCTTTTTTGTTCTTCTTTTATTACTACCTCCGTACCAAAATATATACCATTTTGACCATATCACATAAATTAAGAAATATAATCATTGTTGTATGGAAAAGATAAATTATGGGTTAATTTACAAAATTATCCTTCATTAATAGTATGTGAAAAATAAATTATAAAATTAAAAGAAGAAAGAGAAATAATTAGTTAAGGGTATAAGAGGAAAAAGATAATTAAATGTTTCATTGGTAATGTAAAACGATATATTTTAGTGTACAGTTTTTTTTCTTCTCAAAATGACATATATTTTAGTACAGAGGAAGTATTATTTTTATTTGTGTGCACTCACTCTTAAATTTTGCGTCTAAATGCTTTGACCATGCATGTCAATAAGACCTCCTCCCTCGATTTAGTATGTTTTCACTTTCACTTTCCAAAACTATATACTCTCTCCGTACCAAAATATATGTCGTTTTGAGAAAAAAATTGTACCACAATATATGTCGTTTTACATTACCAATGAAGCATTTAATGCTCTTTTTCCTCTTATACCCTTAATTAATTATTTCTCTTTCTTCTTTCAATTCTATAATTTATCTCTCACATATCATTAATGAGGGATAATCTTGTAAACTAACCCATAATTTACCTTTTCTATACAACAATGATTACATTTCTTAATTTGTGTGATTTGATCAAAACGACATATATTTTGGTACGGAGGTAGTAATATTTTTTATCTTCTCATTTCATATGCTTTCATTATAAAACATAATATAGTCTTGGATTTATAAAGCCAATTTTCCAATTTTGTGTGCCTCTTTATTTTTACAACGACCTTTATAATTTAGGCAATGTTTCAATAATATTCAATCAAAATTAGAAACAGGCATCGGTTCTCATCTTCTATGTGATTATTTTGTGGTCAACAATGATGTTTATTGAATATGTAAACTCTGTGTGTTTTTTTTTTAGATTAGACATTACATATTTATATGAGGATACAATGTATTCATTGAATGCCTAGGAATGAGGATACAATGAATTCATTGAATGCCTAGGATTCATCTATTCTAGCAAGCCTAGGAATCATCTACACATGTTTAATGTATACACATTCAGCACATCTTTCTTAATTCTAACACTCCTCCTCAAGCTGGAGCATACATGTCATATGCACCAAGCTTGTTACAAATATATTCAATCCGAGGTCCTCTGAGGGACTTAGTAAATATATCAGCCAATTGATCATTTGAACCAACAAAATTAGTTATGATTTCTCCTGAAAGAACCTTATCCCTCACAAAGTGACAGTCGATCTCTATGTGTTTAGTTCTTTCATGAAAAACCGGGTTGGAGGCGATATGTAGTGCAGCTTGGTTGTCACAAATTAATTTCATTGTTTTGACGTCTCCTAATTTGAGTTGTTGGAGTAACTGTCTTAACCATGTAAGTTCACAAGTGGTTGCTGCCATAGCACGATATTCTGCTTCTGCACTCGACCTTGCAACTACGTTTTGTTTCTTGCTTCGCCATGAGATCAAGTTTCCTCCAATGAGGACACAATACCCTGAAGTGGATCTTCTATCAGATGGTGAACCTGCCCAATCAGCATCTGAATAGCCCACAACTTGAGTGTTACCTTTGTTTTCATAAAGTAATCCTTTACCCGGCGCACTCTTTATATACTTAAGAATGCGAATCACAGCATTCCAATGGTCATCACATGGAGCATTTAGAAATTGACTAACCACACTGACAGCAAAAGTAATGTCTGGTCTGGTTACTGTAAGATAATTAAGTTTGCCAACCAAACGGCGATATCTACCAGGGTCTTTCAGTGGCTCCCCCTGACCTGGTAGTAGCTTGACGTTTGGATCCATAGGAGTGTCACTAGGTCGACAATCAAGTAAACCGGTTTCCTCAAGTAAATCCAGAGCATATTTCCGTTGGTTAATAGCCACACCAGTCTGTGATTGAGCAACTTCGATCCCCAAAAAATATTTTAAGGGCCCCAAATCTTTAGTTTGGAAGTGTAGGGACAGATGTTGCTTCAACCGTTGGATGCCAGCCTTATCATTACCAGTTATGATGATGTCATCGACATAGACAAGCAGATAGATGCAAGTGGTTTGTGAAGAATGCAAGTAGAAGACGGAGTAATCGGCTTCACATCTTGTCATGCCATACTGTTGGAGTACATCGCTAAACCTTCCAAACCAAGCACGGGGAGATTGTTTCAAGCCATAAAGGGATCGACGAAGCCGACATACAAGGTTAGTAGCACCATTAATAGTGAATCCTGGTGGTTGTGCCATGTACACCTCCTCCTGTAACTCACCATGTAGGAAAGCATTTTTGATGTCTAGTTGATGGAGCTGCCAATGATGAATAGCAGCGATGGCAAGAAAAAGGCGGACAGATGCAATTTTGGCAACTGGAGAGAAGGTGTCTCCATAGTCAAGGCCGAAGATTTGTGTATATCCTTTGGCCACAAGACGAGCTTTTAAACGGTCAATCTTGCCATCAGGCCCAACTTTAACTGTATATACCCATCTACATCCCACTGTTGTTTTTCCATCGGGCAAAGGAACTAAGTCCCAAGTACCATTGGAATGTAAAGCAGCCATTTCGTCTACCATAGCCTGTCGCCATCCAGGGTCAGACATAGCTTCACCTGTAGTTTTGGGAATAGACACAGAATCCAAGGATGCCACAAAAGCAGAATATGATGTAGATAATCGATTATAATCCAAATGACAAGCATAAATAGGATTAGGATTCCGAGATGACCTGTTACCTTTCCGAAGGGCAATGGGCAGTTCTGATGTTGGATGCGGAGTATGAGAGTCAGACGGAGCAAGAGATGAGTCTTGAGGAGCAGGTGGTTGGCGTGGCCTCCGTTGATATGTGCGAAGGGCAGGAGAAGGGATATTGTTGCTAGATGTGGGGATAGAGACAGGGGTGGGTACAATGGGAATAGTAAGGACCTCTTGAGGAAATTGTGATGGACGAGAATCATTATGCTCTGTAGGAGTAGAAGGGAAGAAGGGACAAGTCTCAAAGAAGCTGACATCAGCAGATACAATGTATCGTCGAAGATCTGGGGAATAACATCGATAACCTTTTTGAAGACGTGAGTAGCCGAGGAAAAGACACTTGAGTGATTTTGCAGCAAGTTTATCTTTACCTGGAGTAAGATCATGAACAAAACATGTGCACCCGAAGACGCGGAGTGGTAAAGAATAAAGATGTTGTTTGGGGAACAAAATGGAATGTGGTACCTGGTTTTCGAGTACAGAGGAAGGCATGCGGTTGATTAAGTAGCAAGCTGTGAGGATCGCATCTCCCCAAAATCGAGGAGGCACATTATTGTGAAGGAGCATGGTACGAGCCGTTTCAACTAAGTGTCGGTTCTTTCTCTCAGCGACACCGTTTTGTTGAGGAGTATGAGCACATGATGTTTGATGGAGGATACCCTGTGTTGTCAAAAAAGATTGAAAGGATGTAGACAAATATTCACGAGCGTTGTCACTTTGCAATATTTTAATTTGCCTACCAAATTGTGTTTTGATTTCTGAACAAAAGGTTTGAAAGATTGAGAAAACATCTGAACGATTTTTCATCAAAAATATCCAAGTGCTTCGAGAAAAATCATCAATAAAAGTAACAAAATATTGATAACCCAAACTTGAAACAACACGACTAGGGCCCCAAATATCTGAATGAACTAAGGCAAAAGGAGATGAAGCACGTTTGTTTACTCTTTCGGGAAAGGAACTCCTAGTATGTTTTCCGAACTGACATGACTCACACTCTAAGGTAGACACTTTTGAGAGACTTGGTACCATAAGACGCAACTTTTGAAGACTAGGATGTCCTAAACGTTGATGAACGACAAGTGGAGACTCAACGGCTGAACAAGCAATAGGCGGTGTAGGTGCTGAAAGGTAATATAAGCCGTGAGACTCATGCCCTGCTCCAATCGTCTTCCCAGTATTCCGATCCTGCACCAAAACAAGATTTTTAGCAAAGGTAACTGAGTAAGGTAAGGTATGAGTGAGCTTACTTATGGATATTAAATTAAAAGGACAACCGGGAACGTAAAGCACCGAGTCTAAAGTAAGTGTGGGTAAGGGACTAGTTTTGCCAATGCCTTCACATTTAGTTTGTGATCCATTTGCTAAAGTAACACTTGGAAGTGTATCCAAATAAGTGAGATGGGAGAAAAGGATTTTGTTACCGGACATATGATCAGAGGCGCCAGAGTCAAGGATCCAAGTTTCAGGTGAAGAGGATTGTGAAATAAAGGCAACAGAATTACCAGTGTGAATAACAGAGGCAACTGGTTTAGTGATACTCGCAGCAGATCCGGTCCCCGGCATGATGAACTCAGAATATGGCAGAGGGGATTCTACGACGGTTGGTGGTGGAGCACGGTGATGGGTCGCACCGGATATGTAGCAGCTGGTTATGGCACAGCTGGAAAGTGTTTTAAGTATGTAAAAATACTTAAGAAAAATGCAGAGCAGCCCTGGGATGAACCACTCCTGATACCATATTGAATATGTAAACTCTGTGTGTTTTTTTTCCAGATTAGACATTACATATTTATATGAGGATACAATGTATTCATTGAATGCCTAGGAATGAGGATACAATGAATTCATTGAATGCCTAGGATTCATCTATTCTAGCAAGCCTAGGAATCATCTACACATGTTTAATGTATACACATTCAGCACATCTTTCTTAATTCTAACAATGTTCTTTTTAGGACCATTTTTCACTTTACAATTTAACCCATTTTAGTTTTGGTTTTGTTAGAATTTAGAACACTTAACTTGATTTGTGTTAAGTTAGAATCACTATTGAGCTTTGAAGGACTTGAAGTATGATAAGAGCAATGGTGTGCATGTTTATACAGTTACACTTGAAACGCTTTCAAATGTTTCAATAGTTTATGGTCCATTTCTATTTATAGTACGTCAATTCAACATTTTAATTAATTCTTTTGATGCACTTGCTGATGGGAAATATAAAAAACGGTTCCGGCATCTTATTTGGTTAACCACAACTTATTATATTTGGCGTTTACGTAACAACTTTATATTTAGAGAGGTTAATGTTAATTTTGATTCTTTAGTGGAATATATGTATTCGTTATTTTTCTTGGTTTTGGTTTGTTGACCGCATAAAGAGCAGTGTAGATGTCTCTTTCACGGATTGGTGCAATGACCCTTTAGGTTGTTTTGTTTCTACTTAATGGAGTTGTTCTCAAATTATAAGGGTTGAGTACTCCTTCGACTCCTTATAATCCATTTTGCTTATCAAAATTTTCTTTTTGTTAAAAGGAGTATTTATGTCTTTTTCTTTCAAGTCATGAGATGGATTTACTCCGTATTTTTATTCGCAGAGAAAGTAAGAGAAGGAATATTTATGATAGAATGACCTTCATATTGTGATTTTTTTATGTTTTGCTCTTCCTCTAAACGCCAATGCAACACAGTTATTAGTTATGCATATGTTCCATATCCTTATGATAACTTTTCATTAATTAATTATTTTCAATAAAATTTGAGTCAAATTTTTTCTAATAATAATTTTAAATAAATGTTCACACCATTGTTTGTTGTTGTAAATATATTAAACAAAATTATAAGAAAATATGTTGAATGAATAAATTTAGGTCAAATTACACTCTTAGTTTATTAAATTAATTTTATGTTTTATTTTGGTTTTTAAATTTTTTTTGATTTATTTTAGTCCCTTAACTTATAAACATTATACAATTTGATCCTTTAAAAAATTTTTGTTTCATTTTAGTCCCTTAAATGATAAATACAAATCACTTTGATCTTTTAAATTTCAAAATTTGACAATTTACTCTTTTAATAGAAACTGAAATATCTTAATGTTTTTTAATCTCTACAAAATCAAGAGCTTTTAGGTTTAGCCCTATAAAAAAAGTATTCATTTCAATCATTATTTGCATTTTATAGAGACTGTTTGGAGGATCAAGAGTATCCAATTTTTATAAAACTTTTAAAAATAAGGAATATTCTTACAAATTGCGATATTATAGATGACTAAATATACCATTAAAATTTAATCCCTCCGTCCCAAAACTATTGTCCTTTTAGCATTTTAGGTTTGTCCCAAAACTATTGTCTTTTTCGCAAACCAATGTAAAATTAATGTTAATTTATCAATTGTACCCTTACAAAAGTTAAAACATTAATTAAATATATTTTATCTTTCTTAATAAAGTAAGGGTAAAATAAACTTAACTTATCAATCTTTGTTGTTTCTTAATCCAAGTGCATAACTCTAAAAGAACAATAATTTTGGGACGGAGCAGCTAAACTTGAATAATTATGATTTTCTAGAAACTAAAATATATTTAAGCTTATTTATAATTTAAGGGACAAGTTGTTCAAAATTCATATAATATACTAAAATGAAACAATTTTTTTTGTAAGGTTTATTAAATTCATATAGTATACTAAAATGAAACTACAATCTTTGAAATTTAAAGGATCGAGATGACAGAAATAAAATTTAAGGGATTAAAGTGAAACTTAAAATTAATTTTAAAGACTAAAATATAATTTAGTCTTAAAAAAATTAAAGCATCATCGCTTTATTGAGTTTGAGTTTGCTCCATTTTTTATGCTTTATTTTTTGCACTTTATAAATTTTTAGAATGTAATAATAAAAAAAATTATTTAAAAAAACGCATTAATCTAATAATCTTTAATACGTTATAATTTTAATTTATTCTCTAATGATTTCCATTGAATTTTCATTCTATGATCATATACGTTAAATTTTCAACATATACCCGTGCATCGCACGGGTAAAAGTACTAGTTAAATAGTAAAGAGAAACAAAGAAACAAAGTAATTTTGTACTCCCTGCCACCCCAAAAGTTAATATATATGATTAAGAATTTGGTCAAGATATAAAAAAAAGTGGTCAATAAAAATTAATATATATGATTAAGAATTTGGTCTAGATACATGATTAACTTTATTTGACAAATTTTCTCTTATATTTTATAATGGAGTAGTATATTTTTTAAAGGGGTTGTACTCAAAATTAACATCAAGAAATTAGCATAGACAATAAATTAATCTAATTTTACCACATTTTCAACTCAACATGTCCATATCCTCATTATATTTCTACTACACTCATACTTGTTTTATGTTCGTGTTGGTTCTTCACCATCCAACACTCTGTCTCGTACAACATCGCCAATAAATTATTGTAAAAGAAATATATCAACAATCATTCGATTTTAATTACATATTTTTTAATTTGTGTAAAATAGTCAAATGTAACGGAGCCGTAAAAACTAGAAAGTGATGAAGATTCCAACTTGCATGCCTATACTATAGTGTGAGTGTTAGAGAAATAGGTGGAATGTAGTAGCTGGTTGGTGGTGCAAATAATGCCGTAGTACTTGCTGGTTGTTTGGTGGATGGATAGATACTTTGATAGATTAGTTTGCTTAGCACACTGGCAAGGTAACTGGTTGTTGGTAGTAGGTGAGCTGCTGTAGAATATTGTTTCCTGTTAGTCAGTTATTACAGGATCAATGTTACTCAATTTTTGCATAGATTCGAATCTTATCTTAAATGTAAACATGTGAATTTTATTTTCTTGCGTCAATAGTAGTACTAGTAAATCAGTAATAATATGGTCCTACTAGTAATAATATGGTCTTATACCGAATTTAGTTAGGATAGTAGTGATTGACGCTATATTTGGTAGATAAGATCACGGTTCGATTCCTACAAATGTTGTATTTAGGAGAAGGTTGAAACCACTTAATGCTAACTGACTCCACAATAAGATTAAACTGGTAGTAAAAACTAAAATTAAAAAAAATAATAGGGTCATATTACCAAATGTTTTTTCTATAAGCTCTTATTACTAAACACTAATAGATTCAAATTGATATTGAAAACATAAGATTGATAGTGAAATAAAAAAAAGAATTGACACAATATTGAAGGAAATTACATAGAATAGCTAACGGATCATAGACACAAATTATAGCATATCTACATCAATTAAATAGATTAAGGAATAAAGTTGTGTACCTTTCACCCTTAGGGATTGAATGAGAAGGAAGAGAAAAAGTTAGAGATGAGAGAGAATACTTCTACCTCTTACTGGTGAGCAGTTATCTTATTTCTATGTGTCTAACTTAATGGGATAGTTAGATTTATTAATACTCACCAGTGGAGGCAGGGACCTCTCATTGGGTTAAGAATAAGAATGGACCAACCCATCACGGCCCAATTCACAATAGAACCCAATATAAATAACAAGAATAATAACTTTAATATTTGATACTATTTATTTCATATATATATATATATATATTATATTAATTAAAGTAAATCCAAAATATTTAACAATCTCTCACTTGGATTACTTTAATCCATTAATAAAATATAATATGAGAATATTATTAGAAATATATCAAATATCTACAGTACTTGTCATCAAAAGTATAAGAAACATAAGATTTAATCGGCGCAGAAAATGAATTCGATAGGACAAACAAGATCATACACGATAAATCTTAAATTTCACATTGTATAATAAATATGGATTAACATTATAAAATCAAGAATTTGTAATCCAATATAATGGTCCAAGCATCTGAAATGCTATAACAAGTTCCCACTAACCCAAAATATCAAAAGACTTAATCATTTCAATATAAGATATAATACTCATATATATAAGTCTGTGGTTAATGACTCTGCCAATGAGTTTGTAATTTTATTAAAGTCATGCATAAAAGTAATTACTTATAGGGATAACCTATTAAAGAGAATAATTACTTTTAGTCAAAATCAATATTTGTTCTACAATGTTTGACATTCTATTAATCCAAGTTTTAATTTAGAAAAAATGTGATTATGAAAATCCATAAGGAATTAGGAGACTAAATAATCTCCAATTGGATTAACATAAACACTTAGTTTTAAAGAAAAAAATATATGGATTAATGTGGCCACAAGAATGTCAATAATGAACAAAATTATGATTATGCAATTCATAAGTACTTTAAGAACACAATATCATACTCGATAGGAGTATTGATATTATACATTAATGTACTTATTATTTATGACCTTACAAGTGTGTAATGTTGGTAAAAGAGAAGCACAATATATTTGCATGCTAAGAGATTATTGTGCATTTTCCAATAAAATTGACTTAGACATCTAATTATGATGCTTACTGAGATTAGAGAATGTTTATAAATATATCTCAGTATAGCAGAATGAGACTTAAATTCTAAAGTCTCTTTGGCTATGTCATATCTTATAATGTGCACAAGAATATATGACAATGATAAGAATTTTAAAATTTCATAGTGTACACATTTTCATTTATCTCACATATATATAATTATAAACAAGAGTGAGAATTTTATAAGAGCTCACAAATATATAACATTGTGTACACACTCCCACTAATCTCACATATACAAACAAGAGTGAGATTTTCATTAGATCTTTCTAATATATAAATTCTCTAATGATAATATACTTAGTAGTGGGATACTTGATTGCTAGTGCAAATTATCTATATATGTGGTTATATTCTATTTCACTAATAGAGTTTTACAAACTCAACCACATATTTTGCACATGAATATAGCAGAATTATTAATACAAGTGGTTACAAAATAATAAGCCCAAAATAATAATATGAAACTCATAATTTATCAATAGCAAATTTTAGCTAGATTTGAGTTTCATAGTTAACCACATATTCTGCATATAGAATTAAGGAGAATGTAAGTTTTTACTTAATAGTTTATAACACAAAATCTCCTTATCATAAATAAATTTCTTAAAAGAGTTTTATAAGTAACCTTCACATAAATAGTGAGACAAAATCCCTATTGTTTTAGATTATGGGATTATAAGCTAGCTTTCTTTTAATAGCTCACTTAAAATTCAAGTGTTACAATTAAATTCAAACACACACGTGATACATAATTAGGTTACGTGCAGCAGAAATAAAAGAGACTTCAATTTTACCATTATTGAGGATATAACGAAATAGTCATAAACTTTTCAAAATAACAATATATACTATTTTATCCTCAAGTCTCTATAATAACCAAGATATACATAATGATGATTATATATGAAAGATTTATCATCATATGAGGGAAATTAAGTCTCTAGTATTATAAAATAGAATATGAGACTATATATATATAAATGGTTTAATAATTCACTCAGTAAACTCAAATGCTACAATTATAGACACACACATTTGAGAAATAGTTAGATTATAAGCAGCGGAAATACACGAGACTTACATTTAATATTATTATTGAGGATATTATAGAGAAAATAGTCATTAGCTTCCACAAGTGTTGAAGAATAGCAATAATATAAAATATGTCAAATATAGTGAAAATGACAGAATTGAATATGCCAAACATAACATTTATCATTATTTAGAATAATGATATAAAATAAATAAAATTTTCTTAATAGAATTGTTAAGGATTTTTGGGATTTTGACATATTGCTTTTATAAAATAATTTGGAAGTATTGATAGAAGACTATAATTAATATCCTCAATATAAGTCTCTACGATATTTTTATGTCTAGAATTAGGAAACAAATATATTTATTTGTCTCTTAGCTATAGTTAATTAGCTATATAATATAAGTCACAAGGTTTTAAAAGTAATAATGAAAATTACACTAACCTCGAAGAGTGTGACTTTCATCCTTGTATCTAGAGTCATTGAACTTTAGCAAAATTCATGAGGTCTTTTACAACATTATCTCAAACAGTATAAAAAACAAACTGTTATATCAAGATATAAGACTCTAATAATAAATCAACACATTTCACAAGGATGATATTTTATAATATGCCTTAAAGAATTGCTCAAAAGAATAATTTTGATAATTGAGCATGTAAATAAAAAGAAGGCAACATAGAATGATTTTAAATTCAAGAATATAATATTTGGTGTTTGAATCAACAAAATTGAGTCTAAAATAATTTTAAAATATAACACTTTATTTAAAACAATTCATATTAGTGTTACTATTATAAAAGATTTTCTACAAAATAGTTTAGACTCATATCTAAAGAATATGTTATATATAATGAGAATTTAATTAACACCAAATATTTACATTATAATGAGAATAAAATTTTAGTCACAGAAATCAAGAATATGATACTCCCTCCGTCCCTTAATATAAGACCCCTTTTGACTAAATTTTACTATTCATCTATCATGTTTTGACCGTATTTTTCTAATAATATACATATGCAAATATTAGCATATAAGATCTTGTTTGATTTGTTTTGATGAGTATTTTCAAGATATCAAATTTTTATAATTTTTACTACTAGATAACTAAAGATATTAGCGATCAAAATTGTGCATTGGCGAACGTGCAGTGGTCAAAAAGGGTCTTATAATTAGGGACGGAGGGAGTATTAAAATCAAACAAATATTCTTGAATTGAATTATAAAAAAAATTATGGATATAAATCTAATTCATAATTTTATTCTAAAACATCAGTTCCTCAATATGACACATATAATAGAGAATTAGAACGAAATATTGAAGTGTGACTAAAAGAATAAGGAACATATAAATAAATAGTGGACACTATTTATTTTGAGAATATGATAAATTAAAATTACAAATTTTCTCAAAATAAATTAGTAATATTAGTTACTTTAGGTGTCCAAACGAATATACTAAAAGATCCCATTATTATTAAGCAATTGGCAAAAAAACGTGGGATGGATTATGGAACGGTTTCACCGAAACCTCCTCAATTTTTTTCTTCTTTTTCTTTTCATAAATGATTAACACTTGATTAATCAAAAATTAAGGTTCTAGCATGAAACATGTCGATGAATTGAAAAACAAGCACCTTGGGAGACGAAATCTAAATTGAAGACAATGATGCTTGTATATTAACAGGTTCAATTTTCCAAATCGCCTTGTTCAAAATTGTAGAATTATATCCCACTAATTTTCTAAGTAGCCAACACAATCAGGATTCATATGGCGACTTAATCTCACAATTAAAGAAAACGATTTTCTATCAAATAAAGGTTTCGATCGCACCAATATATTCACATTTCAAACATGCAAGGGTTCGTGAACTTTAGATTAACAATAGCTATAAAATGTATCTATTCTGGCTCTGATACCAATCGAAGGAAATTAAGTAGAATAGCTAACGGATCATAGACACAAATTATAGCATATCTACATCAATTAAATAGATTAAGGAATAAAGTTGTGTACCTTTCACCCTTAAGATTGAATGAGAAGGAGATGAGAGAGAATACTTCTACCTGTTACTGCTGAGCAGTTATCTCATTTCTATGTGTCTAACTTAATGGGAGAGTTAGATTTATTAATACTCACCAGTGGAGGCAGGGACCTGGGTTAAGAATAAGAATGGACCAACCCATCACGGCCCAATTCACAATAGAACCCAATTTAAATAACAAGAATAATAACTTTAATATTTGATACTATTTATTTCATATATATATATTATATTAATTAATTAAAGTAAATCCAAAATATTTAACAAATATATGGATAAAAACTGTACATAAAAATCATCTTATAACAAAAGAATTACAACCATGTATAGAAACGCCTACCTACTCCTTCGCACTACTATGACTATCTCTCATCTCATAAATCGTTTTGAAAATAAAATGACCATTTGAGATTCTCCACAAAACCACATCCAACCCAACTCAACCCCTATCAATAGTGGCGGATATAGGGGTGGCAGGGCAGGGCTGCCGCCCACCGCCGATTAAAAGGAAATTACTATTATGCCTAGATATTTTAATAAAATAATTACAGTTATACTATATATAAATATTTGCGTGAAAAAATTGCAAATTGCATCAGCGGAGTAATGGCAAAATAGAGTGTGTGCTGTATTTATATGATTTAAAGGGCGTGGGTTCAAGTCTCATCTCTTACAATTTTTTTCTATTTATTTTTATTTAACAAAAACAAATCTATTTTAACAAATGCGAAGAGGCTTGAACATGAGATCATTACCTTATCAAAAGAATATGAGATTTTTAAAAGTAGAATAGTTAAATTTAAATATACTTAATCTTACAAAAATAAACATTCTTATGAATAAAAAATATTACTAGTATTTGTTAATTATTTTATTATTTATGCTAATTTCTTATATATATTGTTCTCGTTTAGAGTTAAGAGTAAGCTAGAATTTAGCAGTTACAAGTGTTTTACGTATAATTTTTCGTTTGTCCTTTTCTCTTTCAGGTTAGCCCTATATATAGGCCTTCGATTAGGGAAGTTATTTCCCCAGCGTAGTGGGCGATTTGCCCTAGTATTTTACGTGATTCTCCCCCATGTTGACGATCGTGCTCTTGCTCATGGGGGAGAGACTGATCGTGCGTTTTTTGGCATGTAAAACATGTGTTGTTGTTGAGGAAACCGAGTTGGTTTCTGAGATCGTGCGGATCGTGCTCTGAGTGTGACTTTATTGGGCCGGTTCGGTCCTTCATGTGCAGGCCCAAATATTTGGCATATGGTTGGGCCCAACTCTGGTATTTGGGTACGGTCCATATATTTTCATTAAAAAATTCAATATTCACTATTATGAGTAATAATTTCCTATATATTTATTTTATAATAATTTTGGTAACTAACATTTATTTATTATATTTTATAAAATGATAGAAAAGAAAATATCTTTCAAAAATATTCATTTACCTGTTATAATATTTTAAAGTATTTAATTAATTTTTTATATTCAAAATATCTTTCAAAGTACTATTTTAAGATATTTTATTAAATATTTTAATGATCAACTTTATACTTAACATTTTTCTATACAGTATAATTTTTATATTATAATTTTTTAACTGCCCACCCAAACATTTTTTCCTGGGCCACTGCCTATCATCAATCTCCGCTATTTTGGTTTCTTGTGCTTTCTATGGCTGCGCCACCAACAAGCTCCATACCATAGTACCATGTCTCTTTGTAGGTTACTTATTACAAACTCAATATGCATCTCACCATGTTTGGTTTTTATTATTTGTTCACATCACACATCTTTTAAATTAGGGCCGATCTATCACCTATGCCATGTGTAAAAGTAGTGAAAATTTTGATGGAATTCATGATAGAGGCACCAATTATTATATAATTTTTTTGAATATTTTTATACGTTTATGTTTTTTTAATCGGGTATCCTTTGCATGTAACTGCAGAGACTAATCTCTCGAGCTGAGTAGGATCACAATTCACAAATGATGGCAAAGCTCTCCCTCGAGAGAATTTAACACTGATGTAAGGCTGGTTTCGATCCCATAACCTCGGTTAAGCTGAAAGAAATCATTTACCATCTCATCCAAGTACTCTTGAGTATTGTTATATGTTTACGCAACAAAGTGTAATTTTACCAAAAAATAAACAAACAGTAATAATTCATTTATCGATTGTCCCATGAGTTTGTTTCAGTTGGTTGAACATTTGCACGTAATATGCAGGGATTAAGATTCAAACTCTGATATGTCTACTTATTCACTTTTAACCGTTAAACTACTTAAAAAAAATTTCACCAACTTTACAAAATATTGGGCTTCTAAAAAGGCGTTTGTTTTTATTAAACCACCTAGTTTATTGGGTAAGGCCTTAACCAAGTGGCTCATCCTTGGGCCGGACCCTTTTTCTCAATGTCATTCCACCATTTTATTTTTACACTACATAATTTAAAATTAAGTCTTCAAGAAATTTTTTCATCATAATGATGTGAATAAACTTATTGTTTTCAGTTTTCACACATATCTACCATTTAAATCAATGTCTTTGTCATAAAGAAAAATATACCATATCATTCTTTCATTTTTTTTTTCGAAACTAGAGTTTCCATCGCTGAATGCAGTGACTGTTCTCTTCGCTGAATTAAAAGCACACCACATCCAATCCAACAAAATCATTTATCTATAACACCCACATCATATCCAACAAAATAATTAAAAATTTGTATATTTGTCAAACATTTGTTCTCGTGAATTTACGGTTTTTTCGCCAATTTTTAGAGCTTGTATCTTATAAATTTTCTCTCAACTATTTTAATTAATAAAAATTAATTAATTTTTTTTAGGCATTAATTAAATATTACTTCAAATATGTATTTTTGTCATTCATATTTAAGATTAGTTTAATAGTTGATTTTACTAAATATTAGTAGTATAAATTAATAATTTATTCAATATTAAATAGTTACTATCCACATATTATGAACATATTTTAGTTGATAAAAATACAATATTTTTATGTAGAGTTAAAATTTGAACCAAATAATTTATTTGATTATTTATTTATCTTAAGAGATGAATATTTAGACAATGACCCTTACCACAATTTGACAAAAAAATGCTATCCACTTACTAATTTTTACCAAATGCCTAGTGTTTTATCCTATAGCACATCATCATCATCCGCATCTTAAGAGTAGAGCATTAATATATTATGTTCCATAAAAAAATGTGTAGAACATTGTTACTACCATATTTAGAAGATAAGGTCCTAAAAAGAAAGCAAGAAAAGATACATAAAGTTGTAAAAAGGGTAATAAAGTAAAAATAAACAAAACGTGGGGACACTTGTAACACGAACCCACAGATAGCCCAACAACAAACTCATAAATTACCCATTTCACCCCCAAAACAACTCACCCTGTCATCATTTATAAGGGACACACACGTCATTTCCACAAAACCGAACCTTCCTCACTTCGAAAGTGTTGTTGTAGTAGTTTTTTTTTTAACAACAACTATATTATTAATAGTTAAGCGATTGAGCTCATCCTCCTCCTTTGACCAAATGTTGTTGAGGATTTAATTCTCACTTTAGGAATGAATCAGCTTTAAGTCTTTGGGTCAGCTATTCCATCCATCAAGGTACCTTCAATTTAGCGAATGATTAATCACTGGATTCGGCAGTGAATACTTCTATTTCGACAAAAAAAAAATCAAGTTAATAAAAATCGTAAATGATAAATCTGCGAATAAATTCACAATATCTATAAGTATTATTGCTCGCAGTCTTTATATTTTTTAGCGGTGTAAAATTTATATTCGTGAAAATTGGGTCAAAGCGGTGTAAAATTTATATTCGTGAATATTTCACAATATCTAAAAACGTAAATGAATGAATATTTTTTATTTTTATTAAAAAAGACCGAATATCTGTACAAGACGAAAAAAGATCGATAAAAAGATTTGTTGTTGTTGTTGTTACCTACAGTCACTCACAGTGTACACAAACACAATAACTACAACAACGCTTTTTTCAATTTTTCACAAACTTCTCTGAAAGCATCTTCACTTTCTTTCTCAAAAATGGGGACTCGAATCCCTTCTCACAAGCTCAGTGGCGGACTCTACGTTTCGGGTCGACCCGAACAAGCTAAAGAAAAACAACCACCGACAATGACGTCACGTTCAGTACCGTACACCGGCGGTGACCCGACCAAATCCGGCGAGCTCGGTAAAATGTTAGACATCCCCGGAGTTGATTCCAAATCATCGAATCCAAATAGTGGTCATGCTCCGGCGAGATCCAGACCGAATTCGGGTCAAATCGGGAAAACTAGTGGTTCCGGTCCAATTCCGATGTCGTCGAGGAAATCAACCGGGTCTGGACCTATAGCGTTACAGCCGACCGGGTTGATTACCTCGGGTCCAGTCGGAATAGGATCCGGGCCAATTGGTGTGAGCCGGAGGTCGGAGCAAACCGGGTTAACGGGTAAAACGGTTTATGGGTCTGCTGTGACTAGTTTGGGTGATGAAGTGAAAATTGGGTTTAGGGTTTCAAGGTCAGTGATTTGGGTTTTTTTGGTGGTTGTTGCAATGTGTTTACTTGTTGGTGTTTTTTTGATGGTGGCAGTGAAAAAAGCTGTGATTTTGTTTGCACTTGGAGGGATTATTGTTCCTGTTATGTTTTTGATTATTTGGAATTGTGTTTATGGAAGAAAAGGGCTTTTAGGGTTTGTTCAAAGGTACCCTGATGCTGAACTTAGAGGTGCCATTGATGGACAGTATGTTAAGGTTACTGGGGTAATTATCTTTCTTAATCTTTTTCTCTTTTGCTTAATTATAATATTAATCATTTTTTATGGTATATTATTTTTGTGATTATTTAATGATTATTTTAATTTTGTGGTGTTTAGTTAGTTTACATTGTTTAATGTTTATTTCTGACCACACTTTCTATTCTTAGTTTTTGTTTTTTTTAGATGAGAGAAGTGTGGAGAGGTTGGTTTGTTTTTTTTATATTCAATAATTTATTAATTTTTTGTTAGGTATGAGATTTTTTTGGTTTGGTTTTGATACTTATATATGACAAACAAATGGAGTTGTCATCTCATGGTGTTTGATTGCAACTACTTCTTTGGTAGTTGACATATACATTGATGGTTCTTTGTAGGGGTCTTTGGAGTGTCCTATATCAGTATTTATGCCAGTGAATTTTGCTTTTGTAAAAATAAATATATATGTTGGGTGTCACGGTGGATATGACAGAATCATGGTGATCCATTGTTATTTTTTAAAAGCTACAGAGTGTAGCTTCTGCAAAATCACGGTGTCGGTGGGTCATCGTGATGCTGACATACCTACTGTGATATACCAAATATAGGTTAAATGTAGTTTGAAGTATAGATGTATAGATATGTTATACTAATGGTAATGCAAGAAGAATAGTAGGGCAAAAGAATGGTATGAAAGGTTGGAGTTAACTTGCATTTTGGGGAATGTTTTTCTTTTTTTGACTAAAAGTGGTGATTATGGTGACCACTTGAATTAGGTGTGTAGATGGTAAGGGATAATGATGATGTCTGATGTACATTTATGTTGTCAACTAACCAAGAAAGGATCGCATATTTGCTTATGTAAGAATGTTACAATTAAGAAACTTTTTGCTTTATTACCAAAAATGGATGCTATGTTATCATTTTTGTTTTACAAAAGTGGTATTAACATTGACTTCTTGGGTTTACTACTTTGTGATATTTAGGGAAATTCATATTGTTGTAGAATTGTATAGCTTTTTTAAGAAATAATTTTTTAATCTCTCTTCACACGTAATATTTTTCCGTGGCCGTAGCGGGCTGCAGGGAATTTGTTTAGCTAGATACGGTGTATATATATATGTTGCTAGTAAATAGTAAGGTTGTTACATTCTTTAGTTGTTTTTATCTATGATGCACATACATGAACATTGACAACAACAACCATGTCTTATCCCACTAAAAGGGGTTGACTACATGGTCATGGACCAAACGATGTCATAATTTTCTATCATGTATCATATCTCTATCCAACTCATTAGTCTCTGATCTTTTTTAATAGTTTCTCTTATAGTTTTCCGAAGTCTTCTGCTGCCTCAAGTTATTTGACTATCCTTCATGTGATCTACTCTCCACGCTATAAAATCTACAAGCATTCTCTCTACATGCCGAAAGCACCTAAAGCCTAAGCCAAGTTTCCACAATCTTTTCTACGATAGGTGCTACCCCAACTCTCTCTTATGTTGTCATTTCTAAGTTCTAACCCAATCCCGTCTAATTTTCCACACATCCAACACGACATCTTCATCTCTGCTACACTTATTTTATTCTTGTTTTGGTTCTTTACCGCCCAGCACTCTATCCCATTCAACATTGCTGGTCTCACACTGCATGAAAAAAGTTCCCCTTTAGCTTAGAAATTTTTTTCCCTTGGTCAAACATGACATGGACACTGGTAATAAGTTGAGAAAATTAATTGAATGTATTCATGTTTGTTGTTGTTGTTGTGTCGGACACGCATTTGACCAGAGGTGTCAGTGCTTCAAAGGTTTTTATCCTACTACCATAATAGGATTTACTCACTTACTCTTAATTCTTACTTAAATTCTTTATCGTTTACATTAGCACTACGATGTACTAAAATGGGATTGTTCTGTTTGGGTTGATGATAATGTCCTATACTAAATTTGATGTGTGCTTGCCCTATGAAGATGGATTTAAGTGAAAAAAATATGGATTTCAATAACCTTTGCTGCAGGGGAAGATCTTGGCACAACTCCTTGATATATATTTTTATACCTATTCTGTTTCTTCGTATAGGTTGTAACTTGTGGCAGTATTCCTTTGGAATCATCTTATCAAAGAGTACCTAGATGTGTATATGTCTCCACAGAATTATATGAATATAAAGGATGGGGTGGAAAATCAGCAAATCCTAAACATCGTTGCCTCTCTTGGGGTTCTAGATACGCTGAGGTTAGTTTGTTCGACTATTTTATTAATGCTTTATGTGTACTGATACAAAAGTATAGACATACACAGATAGACATATGTTGACTCATATATGGCATGTAAAGCATAGAATGATTAGATGCTTCAGGAATATTAAATACATTTAGGCAAGATATTTCTATATATCAATATGGACCCGCATCACCAAAGTCAAATGATACTGAAATTGTCGATTTCACGAAATAGGGATAGCAAAAACACTACTGCAGCTTACTCTAAAGCAAACTGGCCTATTTCACTAATACTAAGGAGCCCTCCCATCACAGGCTTCAGTAGGATAATGTTCCATTATCCCTCACTGCTGCCCAGCGGCAACCACAATCCACGTAAGACATGGAAGCCAAAAATATGAGGACTAATTAAATTAATTAACATGCATATCTTTTAATGGATCATATTGTCGGGACAAAAACCCAAAACACTAGATTATTGTTATCCCACACAAGAAAATACTTGCACCAAATATCTTTGAACTGTGCATTTAATGAAGGAGTATACATTTTCATGGTGGTTTTAAGAGTAAATAAACTCCAATACAAAACACTCCCATGGTTGGTTTTATCTTGCTTCTTGGTTACTTTATGTGGTGAGATTGTCTCAATTACGCTTCATATTGACCACAATTTAATTAGTATTTGATCCATGTCATAGATATTCAACTAAGTTTTATGTTGGAAGTCGACTGCCTAACACAACCCTCTCCATTTATCCGGGCTTGAGACCGGCTATGCATAGCAACAATGCTAACCTAGGCAGGATTTATTAATTTTATAATTTTGTATGAACAGAAATATGTAGCAGACTTCTACATATCAGATTTCCAGACTGGGTTAAGAGCATTAGTGAAAGCAGGCTATGGTGCCAAAGTTGCTCCTTTTGTGGAACCCACTACTGTCGTTGATGTAACAAAGGAGAACAGAGAGTTGTCTCCAAATTTCCTAGGCTGGCTTGCCGACCGCAAACTCTCTACTGATGACCGGATAATGCGCCTCAAGGAAGGGTATGGTCGGCGTTATTCATTGGATTACTGTTTGAGTTAACTTGATAGGAACTAATAATCTCTACATTTCATTGTTTTTCTCATGGCATATACTTTAGTGTTAATGCTGGACAAAGTTACATTCCCTCAAATTATAAATATCATTTTGATTCTTCCTATCGGCTCGAAACATTGCCCAAAGTATTTTATCGTCCAAAAAAGTTCAACTAGTTAGCAATGTTGAGAGTCATATAGGGAGAAAATCTTTACTTGACAGATTCATTCACATTAACATGATATACTAATATGTAGCACACATGAAGAGTCTAATCTACCTTTTTATCATGTTCCAAGATGTTTCTTTACAGTTTCCCTTTTATTTGTTATTTGGTACTTAGAAGGTTAATTTGGGGAATGTGTAGGTACATCAAAGAAGGTAGCACAGTAAGTGTGATGGGAGTAGTCCGCCGACACGAAAATGTGCTCATGATTGTTCCTCCAACAGAGCCTGTTTCAACAGGTTGCCAATGGATTCGCTGTCTTTTACCTACCGGTGTTGAAGGTCTTATCATGACATGCGAGGATAACCAAAATTCCGATGTCATAGCCGTTTAGTATCTACCCCTGCTTTCTATTCCTCGGAAATAGATGTCACAATACTAAATGGCACTAACCGATGGGGAAATTGAAATCCTACACTACGGAATATGTATTATTTCCTTTCCACGTGCACGTTTTTGGAAGATGCATAACAGATTACTAATATTTTCCTAATATTCAGAATACCACTGCATTGATATGATGTGAGATTTGGATTTGGTGCAGTCAGCAATCTATGCATTCATGTAGTCAGTTCGTTGATGGTCATTGGATCAAAAATGTCAAGATCGGTATCCGCTAACGATTTTGACTGTTTGATCTCTATCCACTAACGAATTGATTGCGTGAAGTTGCTTACAACAACAAATCCAAATTCACATTATGCGAGGATGCGTCAAGACCAACTAAAAGCAGTTTGAGAATATAATATCAATGTATCCACGAAGTTGAGCATTGTTATTTTCCTATTTATTTTATGTACATAGGTAGAGCTGCCCAAAGGGGTTCAAAGTAGTTGTTTTCTTATGTTTTTCTAGAAGGAATTTGTTGACAAATGTTAATTGTCAAGCCTTGGTAAAGTCTATTCTTAAGTTGATATTATTGTGTTGTGCAAGTATTAGTAGTTGTAAAAATTGAAAACTATCAATGTTAGCACGATAATGTTGTATAAATGCTAGCTTAAATTAAGTTTTTACTTGTGTTGCTGCTTCTTGTGTGTTTCTTGTCTGTTGCCTGGTGTATTTTTGGTATTAGCCTCCGGTTCTCAGAGAAAGGGAGTCTGGATGTCTAGAAATTTAGAGTTCGACTACGAAATAGTAAAGTTTGATAAAAAATTATTCTCCTCAAAAACCGAATTCGAGTTCTCCACAATTTATATTTTTTGTTGAGGAATTTTAGACTTCTCCTGGCCTCTGCAAATATGCAAATATATTAGTATTTGCTTTTAATGTCTTTATAAATATATATACAATATTTTTCCTTTTGCTTGTTATTTTGTTTTAATTTGTGAATTGATCATTGTACTACTAAGTAGAATATTCAATATTTGAGTTTATTCTTTTAAAAACGGGGACAAATGGTGCCAACCTACAGTTGACAATTATAGACACGCTAGCTTTTCTTTTGCTATATTTGTTCTTCTGATTTCTAGTTGGTATCATTGGATCAAAGTAACATTTTATATGTATTTTAAAATAAAAATGGTTATAAAAAAATTCTAATGATTGAATAAAACAATATAATATTTGTGTTAACAATGATTTTCTAACTTCATAAAAAACCAATAATGATCTTATAACTAATTATTTTAGAGAATGTCTTGCAAGTTGAAAAGAGTTTATAAATACATTTCCATATTTGAATGTTGGACCAGTTTAAAATTTTGGTTTGCCATGTTTTATCATTCAATTTTATAGGTCTTGGAGTGATTTTATAATTTAGCTACAATGATTCTTTGTTAGTATTTATTAATTTATTATAGTTATAATGTGGATAATTGTTATTGTTATAAATACATATATCCCCACATTCCCTCATAGTGACCACTCCTCTCACTCTCACACACCAGGGCATTCTTCCTGTCAACCAAGCTCATGGGTGGACAATAGAAATAAGAGTATCTTCCTGTTTTTACAAAGGTTATCCAAAACTATAATGAATATGAATATTAATCAATGAAAATAAAACCATCTATAATTTTTTAATAACTATTCAAGCATCAAGAGTCTCACTCTATTACATTTATTAAACATATACGATGATTGTTAATGTTTAAACATTTTTCATTTTAATCATAAGGATTTCTGAATTTCTTCAAAAGCTCTGGGATTTCATAACCAAGCATGTCATCTATGGCTTGAATCATTTTAGGCTTTAGTTTCTCAAATTTGTCGATGCTATAGCCACTCAAAACTTCTCTGAAGTGTTCAACACTGGGAAAATCACCAGATGGTAGATGGAACTCCCTTTGAACCTGTTTTATAAAACATAAATGAAAAGTAATTAAGAAATTAAGCAACCTAAGTAGATAGACAACAAGTGAAGGTGAAGGAGAAACCTTTGCGAATTCATTTTCGAGATTATCAATGAGTTTTTGTTGAGCTTTGGCTTTGCCCATTATTGCTGGCATTTCCTTCTTAAGTTGACTAATTATGTATGCATGAATTTTAGCAGATCTAGCTCTTTTCACAAATTCATTGATCTGCACAAGTTCAATGACAACAAATATTTGAAACATGAATACAACATCAAACATGAGATGTAGGCATGCAATGATATATCGTAATATCCACATACATTTCAATCAATTTGCACCAAGTAAGCAAGATAATATGAAATTAGCAACCTACCCGACGATCACAAGCCTTCTTTGGAATGTCGAGCAAATCTGCCAACAGATCATTCTGTTCCTTTTCGAAGAGATTTTTTCCTAGTGGACCAGTAAATCTTTCATCTGCAGGCTTATCATTAAATGACCTGTCAAAGTCATAAGAGCATTTGCAAAGAACAAAAGAATATCAAAATAATTAACGAGAAACAATCCAATCATGTTAAGTGATTCATGATTCATGCGTATCTCTGCAAAAGATACTACATAACATAAAACAAGTTTTGAAACTCCAACTACAACAATGTCATTGATCTTTGGGTTTCAAATCCCAAGATGGTAAAATAATGGTTAAGTACTCTTCCAAGTCGTAAGCAAAGTAATGGATCATGAGACATGTAACAAACGTACCCAATGTACACACGTGAAACTTCAGGAGTATTCAATACTTTCCCTAGCGACCACATCAAAGCTCCATAAACTCTCATAAGCTAAAATGTTACGATTACACGAGATGAAATAGACAAAAAATTAGCAAACCAATAAAATAAAACAATGTGTCAAAAACAAAGGTTCAATCTTATTTAATTTGTCATACTTGTTGAGTATCAACTTGGTCTGCCTTATTCAAAACCACGCGTATCTTGTCCTCATTGCCACGTAAAGATGAAATTACACGTTTGAACTCATCACTGATGTCAAGTTTATGTGGATCAAATAGAAGAAGAATGACATCAGATTTGGCAGCAAACCAAGATACAACACCAGTAAAATCATAGCTTCTTTGTGTCCTTTGTTTCTCTCCAGATAGGACACCAGGAGTGTCCACAATTGTTACTTCCTCCAGCAGCTAAAAGAAAAAGTTACTTCAATTTCAAGTACAAATATTGACAAAGTCATTTCACTTGGAACATATGAATAAAACTCACTGGATGTGGCATCTGAGAACATTGGAACTTTGATAAAAATGAACCACCGAAAGTTGACAGGCTACTAAAAGGCATATTAGCATCAACGGCTATAGTGTTTCCAGGAATACTCCTCTCATCAGGTCCAGACTGTAAATAAAAAGATAGAGTGGGTTTTGAAGCATGCTCCAAGAATACAATCAGAGCAGAAAACAACATACTGTAAGTTATGAAAGATAAGTATGCTAACAGTAACACTTATCCCACATACGCACATAATTTTCTGTTTGGAATCTATTGATTTCTACATGCAATACTAAAACAAATATTTTCATACCATGACAACAACAAATCTATCTGTTGTAGGCTCTGGTCCAATGTGTGAGCCTGTCCATAGGGCGGATTAAAAGAGAACATATACAATTAGTATAGTAGTTAACTAATTATGTCTATGTATCATTAATTTTGTAAATAAAGGAAATGCAATAATGTAGCCATTGGATCAGCCACAATTTAACCAACCTGGATAGTCACATTTTAACAAATGTTTTATAAATGTTGTTTTTCCTGTAGAGTATTGACCAAGAAGCATAACCATGGGCTTAGCATCAAAATCACTGTTGGTCTGAAAAGGAAAAACCAGGACATTCTTAAATTTAACAGCATATTTACAAGGATATGACGTGTTATGTAGAGCACAAAATTTGGTATATTTTACTTATAAATTGGGTGCAAATGCAACTTACCAACAAAGGAGATACAAAATCATTATATCTATAAGTGACTTCCAAGGGCTTTAGTTTCTCAGTATACAATTTCTTCAAGCCATCAACTATTGATGTAACTGCACTGGGAGGTATCTAAGAAAAAGCAAACTATTATGCTTAGAATACATCTAACAACATGTTAATTAATATTAAGGATATATACGGTATATCTTGATATCTGATTATTAAAATCAATCACAACAACACCTTCTAAATTGTTTTTAAGTAGAATCACCATGTGCATGTGTTCAAATATTGGCGTGTACATGTGATTAAGCTCGTCAGAGTAATGAATAGAAATGGGAGAAGAAAGAAGCTACATGAGATGAAATACTACATTCCTATTAGAAGTGAGTACAGGATTGGCAACATATACAGCAAACAAAAATCAATTAGAACATATAATTTCCAAGGGAAAAAAGGTGGTTGTGGTTTATTTGCCCTTATTTCTAAGCTAACAACTGTATAATTGCCAGAGTGAAAGTGGGCAGTAATCTTATCCTCTTCATCCAGAAGAACAACAAAGAGGAAAGTGAATTTATGTACTATATGTTTTTCTTAAACTCCTTTAGATAATTATTAGAGAGCAAAATTTGTTGATATTCTTCAAGGATCTCTAAAGAAAATAAATAAGAAATTCATCTAAAAATATAGCTAACACCAAAACCTTATTGAACAAAGATGGAAATGAAATCACCTATCATCATAAAGATACACAATGTCTTCAACTCAGAATTATAAATTTCGTCAAAATCAAGTAAGACCAGTAAATTCGAGAACGGAAACGAGACTCACTTTCTTTGAAGATTTTGAACTGAACCATGAGTTGGGTAGAAATGGTTGAGGCTGAGCAGTCACTACATATATATCGATAAGATCAAATCAAATATTAAACATTAACTAAAGAATACAATATCATGAATCATTAATAATAATCAAAAGAATTAGTTACATATCGAACCATTCACTTCACGTGGAGGACTAATTGTCAAACTCTTAGTTTGCTGAAAAAAAGAAGTAGAAAAAAGACAATCAGATCGAAATTCTCAGCAATTAAACACAAGGTGTGACAGAAAAGCATGCTTACTGCTACCAAAGAATCTAATCCTTCAATCACAGGTGGTTTAACATTTTCCTTATCCACTGCAATCAATAAAAAACGAACTAATCAGTTTCATTGAAAGAAGAGAATTATTTAATAAAAATAAAAGAATAAGCCATCAATTTAGTCCTAAATAATCACACTTTCCAATTTAGTCCCTAAATTATATACATATAATATAATAAGTCTCTAAACTATATAAAATTCATGAATTCAGTCTCTAAAATATCGACCACTCTTTCAAATTTAGTCCCTAAACTACATAAAATTCATCAATCCGGTCCCTAAAGTTAAGTATAAAATCCGTCAATTTCGTTCTTAACTTGTTAATAACGAGTACTAAACTATGAAGCATGGACACACCTCAGATTAGACGACGTGTCCGACACTTAAGATTACACTGAATTTTATCATTTTCTCAAATTTTTATCTGACATGCCAGTGTCCGTGTCGTGTCAGTCTCAGTGCTTCATAGATACTAAATCATTTTATATAGTTTAGGCCTTAGGGACTACATTGTTATTCAAAATGAAAGCACGCTTACTTACTTTGAATCTTTAGAATATCAGAATTAAGTTCATATCCTGCTTGTGCAAGCGAAACCAACTGTTCATGAAAAATCAAATCGAATCAAAATCCATTTTCTCAAAACAGAATCGAAAAATAATCGAAAAAATTCAATTAACATAGATTAAAAATGTAGAACCTGCATCGCAGTAACGAACTCTGAAAAACCTAAAAATCCTTGTCGTTTGTTATCAGAAAGAGCCCAAAGCTGCTTAAGTTGAGAACGAGACAAGTTAGATAGAGCAAAAAACTTCGTAGCTTCGTTTCCACTGATGCGTCCATCTCCATCTACAAAGTACAAATCAAACACCAAATCGAAATGAAACGAATTCGTAACTGAATTAATGAATATGTATGAAGCACGAACACCGACACACAGACACCGGACACGATATTGACGCAGATAATTTATTTTAAAAAGTGATATAATACACCAACACAGACACCGGACACGAGAAACGACACTGACACCGATAAGTTTTTTAAAAAGTGAGATAATTCAATGTAATTATAAGTGTCGGTGTCAGACAGATACTGGGAAACGCTTGATCTAAGGAGTGTTGGAGCTTCAGATGAACACGATTGAGTAAAAAATGAAAGAGTGAAAGATTATTACCTGAATCTGCTAAATTGAACCATTGTTGATAAGTTGCAGTTTCTTCTTTAGAACGATTTTCGGTTTTCATTTTGGAAGACGCTCTCGTTGAGTTTGTTACGGTGTTGTTGGAAATTCAAATGGTTGAAGAGAGGGTTCTATGTGAATTAAATAAGGGAAAGTGAGGGTTCTTTGGGATTTTGACACGTGGATTGTGATTGTTTTGGTTTAATGTGAGGCCGTTAGATTATATTTCTTAATTTGAATTTTTGCATTACGGCGCCACGGGTTTGAGGCTATAAAGAACGTTACACAGGAAAACGTTTCAATCGTAGACCATACATTCAAAATTCAAAAATGATTAAGAAAAAATTAATTAAAGATTTAGAGTATCCACAAATCACTCATTTGAGTTCTTTAAATAAAGTCTCACTTAATTTTTAATTATTTAAATAACTCAATTATTCTCTAGATTTCTTTTTAAGTATTGTTTGAGATAGTTGTTCACTATTCATGAAAGGCAATACTAAATAGTATACTCGGGACACTCTTTAAACTCTTAAATAATAAATTTTTATGGAATATTTATGGAAATTTTTAAAGTCAACGCATTAAAAATTGTGCTGTTTAATTTTTAAATAAAATATTTTTTTAAATAGTATGCTTAAAGAGTACATCGGGGACAGTCGTTAACAAGACCCTTCATAAAATACATTTTGATCAATAATTACAAAAATACATTAAGAGAACACTGCAGTGAGTGATCTTAGAGCATCTCCATCGCTGGTGCTTCAAAGCTTGTTTGCCAGCTGGAGGATTGGAAAATTGAAGCTAACATCAAATTCACTGATATTTAGAACAATGAAGTTCGCCAACGTGGAGTACCACTACTTCACAAAGCAACATACTTTGTGGGTTCTTTGTGGGTCCCATCCAATTAAATATAATAAATACATATACAATTAATATTTTAAGTTGTAATAAAATTTAATATGAATAAATTATTAATATGTAATGTAAATTTGTGGGACCCAATATGAACTTTTTAGAGTTGTACTGATGGAGTAAAAATTAAGTGAATTATTTCAAGATGATGTGGCTTTGATGTGACCCATAAAATACCATTGATAGGGTTCACTGATGGAGATGCTCTTAGTTCTCCCATTTTCAAATCATTTTTTTTTTTGTATATAGACGAACGGAATGACAAATATCACTTTAAAATTACAATATAAACAGTTTTTAATTCGAATGATTATGAAAGATGATCGACCTAACAATTTTAGAATTAATTGGACCTGGACTTTAAATATGAATTTTAATCTCCCTTTCATAAGTTTTCCCCCAATATCTAGTTAAAAAACTTTTATGATGGCCATTGCTAATTTCAGACATTGTTATTTTTCCTTTTAATTTCATTGATCAAATGAAGACTTATTTTTCTTACTATATTACAAAGACAAATTTGCAAAACAAAACCCTGTACTAGCTATCATTTTAGTAAAATTTATAAATAAATCTAAGTTTTGTCAAAAATAAAATAAATGAACATAAATTTACAATTACATTAAACAAGTGTAAAATAACCATACAAGTAGATGCTACAAAATTAATGTAAGACCATCTTCAATTGTACACATAGTGAAAAATATAGTCACAAAATAGAAAATCAAAGTCACAAATGAGACTTAATTCACATAAGATTCTAAATTCAAGTCTCTTGTGGGCTAGACACCATAGTAAACATCAAATCCATGTTCATTTGTTTTCACTTGTAGCCAAACAGCAACAATACTGCATCAAATTATGACCATATTCATATATTACTTCAAATAAAGAAAAGATGAAATTTATGAACAAAATTTACAAAACAATAAATATGAAGTAATATTAATTACTAAGCATTATTATTCACCTTGGATAAACTGAAAGAAGATCCATCATATTGATTCTTAATATTTGAATCATTGTTATGTGGTAAAGTCCTTATACCAGAATTAATGCGGCTCGACATGATTTTTCTTTCTTCTTTTATTTTGCTAAACATAACAGTATAGCCTTCTCCTGATTTTGGGTCTTTGACATCCCATTTACCGAATTCAGGTATTGGTGTCGCCTTATGTTCCTGTGAAAATCAAACGTTTTTAATGATCTGACGGTTATGATTGATTGACGTTATAAAAATTATTTCCACCGATAGTTTATATATAAGACTAAGACCATATAAGGAATGTTACCACATGGTTATTAAAGGAATGGCTTCGATTATCGTGTCTACTATGATTTGATGAAGAGAAGCTACCAATGTTACCACTACCTCCTTTGGACACAGTCCTTTTATAATCTGATTGTGAAGTTTTGTTGATGACAGCTTGATCAGCGTGTTTTTTTTCGCTGCCAAACTCCGATGTGTAGCTACCTTTACTTCCCCTACTCCTACGACGGTGCAACTGGCGTGTAGAATTGTTTTTCAGTAGTTCATTGTTTCCTTTCTCCATTGAACTTGAATTTGTTCTGTGAGAGTAAGTATGAGAAGATTTTATTTCATCCGCATTAACATTTTCGTCAAATTTGTTGAAGGCCTCTGGATTTTCTAATGGATCGTTTGGATTCATCCTGAACCCGGCCTTTTCTCTGCGTGCACTCTCGAAACATGCACTGTATGGAATGTTGTCAGCTTCCCAATTGCCAAACTTTGGAACATGCTGTTAACAATGAGGAAAGATTTGTCAAACATGATCTCTGATCTAAACTTGATAAATGAACACTTACTAAGCTCTCTAGATTAACTTGTAAGTATTAAATTAAATAAGAATTGTTTAGACAAAATAGACGTACGTATATTTTCTCTAACTTAAAAAATTGAAGGACCTATTTGTTACCTAAAAAACTTAAAAGACATATTTGTTATAAACGTAAAACTTAAAGGACCTCCATATGCATTTGGCCTAATAAATACTACAGTCCAGTTTATGTGATTACCCCTCCTTGTACCGTAGGAGCTTCGCCCCCCGCACCTCAACCCTCCTAGTCGTAACCCTACAAACAAATAGGACAGCCAAGACCATAGGGTGCACAATCTCACTAAGCTATACGCTCGAGAGTCTGCCATATATCAGGGAATACAAGTCATACTCAACAAGGACAACTATGTCTGATCAAATCAAATATTTCATGAACTACAGTTAAATTAAATCTTATTATTAGATCATACAATGAATAAATGGTGACAGTGGAATAGTGTGAGTCTAGGTGATTTTATCAGTAAGGACGCTTTAGTTTACGAACCAAATACGATACCATCATATACATAAAATGATTCACTATAAAATTTTCATGAGTCATGACTAATAATAATCCAACTTGAAGTAAATAGCAGATGATTGTATTTGTAGACACCAACAGAAAAAGGAAATGGTTATTTGATTAAAACCAAATTTCATGTTTGATTCCATGTCATAAGATGTTGATGTGTGAAAACTTACCGCCATAATTAATAGAACAGTTTCTTATGGTAGAGAATCCAGGACACAGGATCTTTGGCCTCTATCTGTGCTTCTGATATTACACGTTGGCTTAAGACATTGATCTATATGGTTTGAAAGTTTCTGCTAGAACAAAAATCTTTATACCTCAGACAGTAAAAATAAGCTAGAAATGATTATTAATAACTCAGAGATGTAGAGAATAGAAAACTTCAAAATCAGAGGGGACATACATGGGAAAAATAATAATTAATCGATGGTTACAAAGCTCGTGGAATGCTAAAACACGCTTTCTTCCAGTTTGCGTATAGAAAGGTATAAAGGAATATGTTGCTGTCTTGACATGAGTTTTGTTCTGTTCTCTGCAACAAATTCTCCTTGTCAGTATCTTATTTCCAAAATTTTGAGAGGCTTTGTCGTGGCTCCACGCAGAAATGTTATTTAGTATATTAATTATGTTAAACTTTCATCACCTTTTGTTTGATATGTGAATAAAACATAATCTACATTCTACACACCACACTTTTTCCAACACTCTATGTTTTATTGTCTTATATTGCCTAAATATCAGTTCTAATGTTTTTCTGTGAAACTATAATATTCTACCTTTTATCCTGATCTTGCTCATAACTTTCAAGATGTTTTTAGATATTTATGCTGAAGGTAATGTAAATTTCATATGAAAAGCATTTATATTTACCATAACAATTTAACAAACATGCATACAAATGGAAGGTAAATTAATTTATGATTACAACATTTTAAAAGCACTAGACTGACAAGATCATAAACTTCTTATTTGTAGCGAGGTTTCAGCCGTATATATAGCAGCATTTTTTTGTTGCCGGCTCTTCACTTCAACGTGCCTGTCTTGTGTGTCATCTGATATGAGGATATGCCTCGCTGAGTAGTAGGAGACGTGGACGCATTTACAACTGTCTCAAAACTATGTACATCAAATGCACATCATTTACATTTTGAATGTCATAACCAGAGCTATGAGATTCAACGAAAAGATGAAAATTCAAACTATGTACTGGACATTGCACAAGGTAGGACTAGGAGGATCATTGCAATTCTTTTTGTCTCTAGATACCGACGGTCTTGTTAAGTAGCCAAAGGCAAAGAGCCAATTGAATGCCAAAAATGGAATGAAGCCAAGTTCTATCAAGCATGAACCCATAAACTGTGATTCCTGCTCTATTGTTCTCCATATATGTCACTGCATTAAATAAGCAAGAAGTTCAGGACAAAGCAAAATTTGACTGATAATTTGATACGAAAGTAATGATTTCCTATTTACCTAAAGCCTGTCTCTTATGGAAGGAAATAGTATGTGTGTTAATTGGAAGCATTTTGGTGTTATTCAACTCATCCTCTTCATCTCCTAGCTCATCGTCCGACGACGATCCCCAATTAATATTGGCAGCCATAGCTTGTGCTGAAGTTGCATGTGCTGTAGGTGTCTCACCATCAATGTTGTCAAAGGAGTTCACGGTAGCACATATATGCCACTTAGCAGCAAGTCCTGTGATGGATTGTGCTTTATGTGTGATCTTCGTCGCACTTCGTAAGAGTATGTATAGTCCACTAACAAGGGTGATGGAGACTAACTGCAACATTGAGAGTAACAACCTGTTAAAATCTATTCCTAGCGGAGTAAATCAGCATTTTAATCATTGAAATCGCAAGGGCCGGTCAATTTAGTCATCCAAATTTACGAAATAGCAATTCAGTCCCTGAAGTTGAACAATGTCAGTCAATTTAATCATCTTTCTATGTTTAGCACCTGTACCGCAGTTTCAATATATATGCATGTTTTCATAGGCTTGGTTGAATGTTTACTAAAGAGATCTTTTGGTCAAATGGCCTTCCTTAATTTAAGGGATTGATTTGCACTTCGTAAATTTCAGGGACTAAATTGTCCGACCCTTACAATTTTCAGGACCGAACTGATCATTTAATCATTTCTAAATTCTAACTATACATTGCTTAAATGAAGGAAAGAAGCATTACCCCAAGCTCACCGCCCCTGAGAATATCGACATCAGCATGTGGTTTTATAACCATAAGAAGAAAAATGAGCTGACTTGCAGTCACCAAAAGGAGAGAAGACAAAATGAAAGCTCGAAAACGATGGCTAATGATGCGTAGATTCCTTCTTATTCTTAGGTGCTCCAACAAGATTGAGCCTACCTCAGTTTCTCTTTGAAAAACAGGAGCAAATTCATCTAGTCTCTGTATTTGAAGGTAGCCAATGAGTCGAAAAAGGACACATACCAAGAAGAAAATTGAGGTTCTATAAAGCCAAGAACATAGCTCCAATGTGCACATAATGATGCTGCTCACATATATATCACCATAATATGGTATTTGGGATGCTCCTGAGACATACCACCATATCTTGTAGACACATTCAGCTATGAAACAGGGAAGTCCCCAAAGCAAGATGAGCTTCATGGTTCTCTGCATAATATAAACAAATGTATTTTGTTCAACAAGAGATTTTAAGTTATGATTTTCTATTTCATATAATAACTATTACAACTCCTAACAATAAGCGATCGGAAAGAGAACATATCAGAACTACAATTGCCAAAGAATCAATACCGTGTTCTCTTTTTCAAGTTCGGATTTTGTAACCAAGGGAACTCAATTCTTAGTTCCTATCGAATAGCACTTGGATGAGATGATTCGAGTCTCTTCCAACTTAACTACATGTCATTAGTTCGAATCCAGTACTGAAAATCCATCAGTGTTGAAACTTTTGAGGGAAAGTTTTGCCGACCACCATTATGGTTTTATCAAGCTCAAGAGATTAGTCTCTGCAGTTTCACGCAGAGGATACACGGTTTACACACACACACACACACACACACAATTTTTTTAGTTTTTAGGACATAACTCTCCTTATGCTGCTTCTGTTTCTTGTTTCTCTTTTTCTTGTGAACCTATGAAACTCTGCACATCTGAACCAAGATCCAGGATTCATCAAACATTAAATGTAACGCCTCTGCAGTAGAGATTCAAATTGCGATCCGTCTCCTTAGGGAGACTAATCTCTTCCGCCAGACCCAACCAACCATTTGTTTCTTTTCTCCCCAAACCAGATTAAACTGGTAGTAAAAACCAAAAACTAATAAATACTATAATTAACCCTATAGTCCATACAATTATCATTCTTTTCTTTTCCACTTTAGGCACAAACGTTGACTTATATCAATATTTCCCATATTTCCTATAACTATTCATCAAATAGACAAAGAAGCAAAAAGACAAACACAAAGCATGCATAACAAAATTCATTCTTCATATAACTAGTTTCCATGATTATGCATACAAGTTACAACAAAAAAATTAAATTGCAGAATTCATATACTAACCAAAAACACAAATTATACCTTCATTTGATGAGCATACCCACGTTGAATCTTGAGACTTTCATCACTAACTTTATCAAGAAAAAGAAACCTACTAAAACCATATCGCCGATCCCATATCGAAAGACTAATAAAAGACAAAGTAGCAAACACAGAAAGAGAAATCTGAACAGGTATATGATACGGTCTACCATGATCAGCGTCGCAGTTTGTCGAACAATCAAGAAGAAAATGTGAAAGAATTGGTACAACATAAGCTAAGGTAAAAAACACAGACCAAGATATAACAGCTTTGCATATATTTGATTGGTCTACATAAACCCATCTTAGATATTCTCTAAATTTTCTTAATTCTGTTCCATCATTATATAATCCTGAATTTTCTTTGCTCATTGCTAAAAAACTACTATCTCTTTCTTCTTCCATAAGTTTGGTAATGTTTCTGTCTCCTTAGAAATCAAAGATACAGTAGTACGATCCTATAAAACAGATCCTGTTTCGCAAGTTTGCTAGTAATGTTGTAGATACATGAATTAAGGTTCAATTATGTATCTAATTATTGGGATTTAGATTTTTGAAGCAAGGTTTTGTAGTGGTTTGATTGATGGTTGGCACGAATGACACGATAACATTTTTTTATGATGTTTTTTATGAAGAAGAAGTAATGTGACATTATTTAAGGATGATTATGATTGTCACGGTGAATTTAATTAATCACTGCTTGCCACGTCTATAAGGCGATATCTGTCAAGATTTTTTTTTTTTTTGACTAAATCTGTCAAGTTGACTATATGAAAATTTGTTTTGGAAGGTATTCTAATTCTAGTCTAAACTGAATTTGACAGAATGGAAACAGGTAGGGGAAAGAAAGTTGAAAATGGATTTGGTAATTACCATCCGTTGAATAGTGAGATCTTGCTGAGCTGAACTACGGTTTTGATATCACTTGTTAAAAAGTTTGAAGAAGTGTCGAGAGAAATAATAGATCAATATTTTAGGAGAACAAAAGAGATATGTCTCATTTGCACTCAAAACTTTAAGGCAAGAAGACTCAACATTCTTCTCATTCATAGTTGTGGAACTTCAACACTGACACTTGAAATCCAACATATTGAATTTTATGCATACACACAAGTCAGAAATCAAACCTCTGACCACATACTTAATGTTGGGTCATTGGAGGGGAAGTCCGGGATCATTAACATTGGATCTAGAACAACGATACAAGTGAGTCGGACATCATACTTTTATCCAAAATATTAAAACAATATGAGTCCACCCACTTATAAAGTATTCAACCTCCATTTTTCTAAACAATATGAGACTTACTCACACTTGCAACAACAATCTTCCCCTCAAGTGTGAGTCATTTAATTCTTTATGCTCTCCCCTCAAGCGGAAGTTTCTTCCAACCATATACACAAGCGGAAGCTTCTTCTAATCATATACACTTGTAGTGTCGTTGTGCACTTGCACTTAATGAAACCCGCCGCCTGACCATCTTTGTCAGGAAGACTTTTGACACAAGGACCCCAATCTAACCATTGGTTATAATACCATTGTTGGGTCATTGGAGGGGAAGTCCTGTGGATCATCCACATTGAGTCTAGAATAACGATATAACTGAGTCGGACACTAATTTTTTACCCAAAACATCAAGACAATGAGTTTATGGATCTTTCCATTTATAAAGTATTCAACCTCCACTTTTCTAAACAATGTAGAATTTATTCACATTAGCAACAACACTTTAGTAGATCAAGATTCTTACCACTTGAACCGATTTACTGAAGGCCAAGTAAAATATTGACCATAAATTAAATTTGTTTAAAAAAATTGGCGAAAAAATGAGTGGTCTGTACAGCTGGAGGTATCTCCGGTTTTGGTCTCAAAAATCAGAGCTATCGACAACTCATGAGTGCTCTTTTTTGGCGGGTTGTGTTCTTCAATCTAGTACTCCATCAATAGACTCATCTCCATCAACCATCCGAGAATAAACAAATTTGTCAACAAAAAATATATATAAATACAGACATTTTTTAACAACCACTTGCTTGTGAATAATAATGAATAATAAGACTATACTATAATATAAATTAATTTAACTATACATTAACATTACGAATTACGTGGGCAATATTGGTTGCTACCTTTTAACGCACAATAATATAGTTGATTGGTTGTTTACTAAGTAAGACCCTTCGTGAATGCCAAGTGCCTTGTGTCTTTTTGATTCACGAGGCGTTCATATATTGCTTGCAACTTGTTAAGTTTATATTCATTTCTCATAAGAAAAAAAAAATCATCTTTTATCTTTTCAAAGTAGAATTGATTAAAAATAATATATTTAGTTTACTTTCTCTTCTATCAAAGACACAATGAATTTGACCACCGCACGTATTCCAATACATAATTTTGATCACTAATATCTTTAATTATGTAGTAGTAAAAATTATAAAAACTTGATATTTTAAAAGTACTCATCAAAACAAATCGAACAAGATCTTATATGCTAATATTTACATCTATATATTATTAAAAAAAATACGATTAAAACATGATAAATAAATAGTGCGATGTTGTCAAACGGGTTTTATAAAAAAGGACAGAGGGAGTAATTTTTGTCTATATTTTATTACGGACGAAAGTAAATAGAATCGGTGGCCTTGTCAATATCAAAAATATTAAGATTAAGGTTAAAAGTGATAATTGACGGAGTATTTCTTTTTTTTTTGATATATTGGAAAGATAAATGCTCCCACCAGTATTCGAACCATGGATCTACCCTACCTACTCTATGTCCTCCAGCTCTTACTGCTTGAACTATCCTACGGGAACAATTGATGGAGTATTTTCAAACACTATAACATTTTTATAAAATTAAAAATAATAAATTTAATGTAAAATATTATATATAATATATAATATATTCAAAAATAACATCATTCAATGAAAATGATCATTCAACATTATGAAAATGAAAATGATATAATGCTAATTATTGCTAAAGCTATTTTCTTTAAGAACTAAAGTATTATTTAGTTTATCAAACGTTAGTTGGTTTAGTGGTGATTGATGTTGAACTCTTAATAGGGATGACCGTAGTTTAATCCTGCAACTACGATCGGGAGGAGACTGAAACCAGTTGAATGCATAACTGACCCCTGAACCAGATTAAACCGGTGATAAAAACCAATTTTTTTAGTTCATCAAACGTTAGTTGATTCAGTAGTAATTGATGTTAAACTTAAAATTAATAACCATAACTTGATCTCACAACTGTATTTTACATGAGACTGAAACTATTTGATATTAGAACTAACATCGAACTCTCTGGACTAATATACCTCCTCTTCTCGTAATCTTATATATATAAAGGGAAGCTACCTAAGCTTATATGCTTCCATTTTGCCTATGTGGCATATCTAAATGAATTTCATATAGTTGCTCTTAGGCTTTCATTTTATTATGTGAAAACTTTATGTCTTCTCTAATCTTATATATATAAAGGGAAGCTACCTAAGCTTATATGCTTCCATTTTGCCTATGTGGCATATCTAAATGAATTTCATATAGTTGCTCTTAGGCTTTCATTTTATTATGTGAAAACTTTATGTCTTCTCTAATAAATTAATTTAATACATGATTATACAAATATCAATTAAAAGTAAATCAAGAGTTTTTTTTTAAGCATAAAAGTCAAGAGATTGGTATATATGATATTTACTTATAAAGTTAACATACAAATTAAATAATTAAAAATGAAACTTCCTTCTATATATGTTATAAGAGGTTAGTATTTTTATTTTTGACAATAGTAAAAGGTAACATGATATTCAAAAATAAATAAAAATAAAAAAATGAATTACATATAGTTGTTCTTAGGCTTTCATTTTACTATGTGAAAACTCTATGTCTTCTCTAATAAATTAATTTATTGCATAAATATCAATTAAAAATAAATCAAGAGTTTTTTTTAGCATATAAGTCAGGAGATTGGTATATATGATATTTACTTATCAAGTTAACATACAAACTAAATAATTAAAAATGAAACTTCCTTCTATATATGTTGTAAGAGGTTAGTATTTTTATTTTTGACAATAATAAAAGGTAACATGATATTCAAAAATAAAAATAAATAAAAAAATACGTATAATTAAAAGTTAAACTTCTCTATAATATATTATAAATATGTAAATGATAAATATAGAAATATGGTAAGTTACGAATTATAATAAAAAATATAAATAAATTTAGTAATTGTAGTCTAATCTAAACATATACAACTCCTAAAACCAAAAATATTGTATTGAATATATAAAAAATAATTATGATGGTAGAAGAATGTGAATAAACTGGCGCAATTCGAAAAGATTAAAGAATGATTGTAAGTTATAAATAAAAATAAATTTTAATATTAAGCATTAATCATAGTAAAAAGAAGATGAAAATATTCTGATCAATAAAATATGTGATATAATTGTTACAAGCAAAAGTTTGAGAAATAACTTCAAAAGAAATCAATTTATTATAAGAACAAGAATCGTCTTTTTTATAAATATGAGACATCTTAAATTGTATGGAGGAATAGAGTAAAATGTTAATTAGTGTATAATTTTCCAAAAAATAAGATGAAATGATGAAAAGACAAAATCTTCAACTGCAGAATTTATTGATGCTCATACGTTAAAATAAATTTTAGAAATTATTGATTCTGTATATATTAAAATATATTTACATATATTTTAAAATATAATCACACGTATATTTATAAATATTTACACGCAATGAAAGTTTATTAAAAATCCAAAATTATTAATTTAATTTATTTAATTATGTTAATATTTCAATGAAATAAGTACATATTTTAAAGTGTTAAAACAATATTTTAAAGTAGACTCAAAATAAAATGTCGAGACATTTGTAAATATAAGATTACATTTTTTTAAGCAAATAATAACATGATATGTTAAATGTTAAGTTCTTCTAAGCTATTATAATAAACTATATATATTTACCTGAGCCAAATAATTAAACCTAAATTTAAATATTATGAAAACCATCATCAAAAACTTATATATTAGCAACAAAAATTATTCAAGTTTATATAATAACAAATAAAAACTAAATATTGAAACAAATATTATTAAATAAAAGATCAAAAAATTAACAATAAATTTATACTTAGCACAACTATTTTGTTTTAAAAGGCACAATTACAATTTTTCTTTTATAAAAATATTTTTATTATATAATTTAATCGAAATCGCTCGACGCGCGGGTTAATCTCTAGCAGATAGTGAAACAAAACAAAATTTAGCTTTATTTTAGAAAATTGAACATATTACATTTACATCTCTCACACTATTCACCCCAAAGAAAATTCAACCTTACATTTTGTTTTTTTCTTCAACTCAACACAAATATCTTCCTCCTAAAAATCTACTACTCCCGTACCGGACCCCTCAAACCGAATATACCGACGCGTCACTACTCGCCGGAATCCCAACTATAATAAAACCGCCAAACGACAAAACAAACAACATACATGTTAACTCTAACTAACATTGCATCTACCATTTCCACTTAATTAAAATATCCCACACCAACACCAACACCAACACCACTCACCCATTTCCACCACTCATCATGGCGGCGACGGCGGCGTTGTTCTCTTCTTCCCTCTTTCTAACCACTCCTCTTAACAAATCACCTTCTCAATTCCTTCGTCCTCTTTCATTTCGTCCACCACTTACCAGGTTTCTTCTCATCTAATCATAATAATAATAATCTCTTTCATTTCCGGTTTGATTCCTGGGTGGAACAATTTTTTATTAGCCGAACTCTGGATTACTACGACTCTTACTTAAACCGGAGAGTTTTAATTTTTAATTTTATCTTTAATTTATGATTTACTTATTTAATTTTTTTTTTGTTGTTGTTGTTGTTGTTGTTGTTGTTTAGGGTTCGTGCATCTGTATTGCAAGATAAGGAAGAGAAAGTTATTGTACAAGATACTTTCCCTTCTAAAAATAATTCTCCTTTGGATTCAGTTACTGGGAACAATTCAAGTAATGATGATGATAGTTCATCATCTCCTAGTGCTTGGGAGAAAGGGGTTATCAAGGTTGAACAATCAGTCAATATCTTTCTCACGGTAATTGATTTTGTATTTGATATCGATTATTTACTACTATAAAGCACGGACACAGACACAGACACATGACACATAGTCTGTGATGCTAGTTTGAGAAAATGATATAATTCAATGTAATGATATGTGCCGGTGTCCTGTTGGTGCCCGACATGTCTAATTTGAGGAGTGTCTGTTCTTCATAGAATTTTACTATTTTTGATGGTGTAATCATTTTTTTAATCTGATATATCGATTTACCACTAAAAAGCACAGACACACAAACATATGATAATAATTTTTGAGAATGATATAATTCAATGTAATCATGCATTTCTGTGGCGTCTGTGTTGGACATACAAACACATCTAATCAGAGGAGTGTCTGTGTTTCACGGTAATTGAATTATTTTTTATCTGATATTCAATTTACCACTATGAAGCACGGACACATACACACCCATGATACATAATTCAATGTAGTCATGTGTGTCTGTCGCGCCTGTGTTGGACAGACGCGTCTAATCTGAGGAGTGTGATTTGTAGACTTTTACCATTCTTTCATAATTCATTGTACAAGAAGGATATGAATTTCGTTGTTTATTATGACTCATTTTCAGCTTTAATTGATAATTTCAGGATTCTGTGATAAAGATACTTGATGCTTTGTACCGTGATAGAAATTATGCAAGGTTTTTTGTGCTTGAAACTATTGCTAGGGTCCCTTATTTTGGTAAGTGCTATTTTTATTTATTTATTTATAAAAGATGGATTTGGAATATTAATCTCTAATTTATAAAGTATAATACATGATTGTCAAAACAATAAATACATGATTGTCAATTTCTCTGTAGATTTGTATGAGTTAACTTAGAATTGTATGAGTTTATGACTACGGACATCAAAATCGAGTTAGTTTGCTTACAGAGTCGTAAACTCAAATAGATTTCACATACTATCTGTGTAGAATCATGAGTTTGAGATAGATTGGATGAGTTTGCAACATAATGATAATTTTTCCCCATACTTGCTTAAAATTACAATGGTTAAGTGTTACTTAAAAACTCAATGCAACAGAAGGCGTGCACAAAATCTTAACTCACAGTTGAAACACTTGAGTCCATAGATGTATGTAATATCCTCTGAAGGATATGACTATGACCAATGCTTTATTAAGTCTCATTCTCATAGCTCCCCAACATAAACAAAGTCATGAACTAGAAAACATGAAAAAATTCATTGTTGCAAGTTTGCAATGAACCCGGCAAGCCAATAAGGTGAACGAACTCAACCCCAATGAGCTGAAATCTATCTCCACTGCGCTAATTAAATCAATCTCTCCAATGTGGGGAACCTAGTACCGCCATTTTTAACTCTAGTAAATTTGAGCCTTGTCAATTGTCTGTCGATTTTGAACTCTAGTAAATACGTGTTGATTGATTTGTAAACATATAGAAGGATATCAATCAACACATTTACTAGAGTTCTAAATTTGAGCCTTGTCAATATGTGTTGATTGATTTGTAAACATATATTGTGATCTGTGAATTTTTCCATCAATTTTGAGTCATGATGCTATGTTTGTGTATTTTGGTCTGTTCTAACATAGTCTGGCTGGGCATCTGGTATGGTTTGGTGTGGTGGAGCTATGAACTCTTGTTGTTTAATTTATTGGTTGATTACAGGATATTTATATTTTGTTACTGTTGTTTTCTTTATTAGTAAGTTAATGCTGAACGTTTACTATGGGCACGCAGTGAGTTTTGTTGGATACTATGGTACTTTGTGTTACTTATGTAAAACTCTTATGAATTGACCAGTCGAGTTTACTGAGATTTCAAGAGTTTATATATACTACTGTGTTGACAACCTATTCCTTACGGCTACACATGATTTTACTCTTTTATTTTTAATCCAAAAAGAACAGACCATTATACCAGCTGTTAGTTTTCTTCGAAAGTTCACATAGGGAACTGGAAATTCCTTAGATGTACATGAAAATTACTACATTAATATAGAATCATAATCATTTAATTTACTTGTAAACGTAGGTAGTCACTGTGCAGCGTGATTGCAACTTTTCAGCTTTAAGTATTAACTTTTGCTATATATATGTGGCAGCCTTTATGTCAATTCTCCACATGTATGAGAGTTTTGGCTGGTGGAGACGGGCAGACTATCTGAAAGTGCATTTTGCCGAGAGCTGGAACGAAATGCATCATTTGCTCATCATGGAAGTAAGATATTTCACAACTTTTTTTCTTTAAAGCGGCTGATATCTTGTTGGTTAGTCCTCAAAAAGATGTCATCCCGCAAAACCTCAGTAGTTATCTATCCATGAGATTTGTTTTTGAAGGGTTGGTAGTTGAAAATACTGTGAATGAATACAATGGTTGAATTATAAATTTATATGACTTAACTGAAAGTAGGCAAAAATTGAGGGAGATCTCTTTCACTAACTACATTCAGATTTGATTTTTAGGGAAATAATCAGTGGTATTTCTCAAGTTTTGCAGTACGAAATCACATGCATGTGAACTCTAATATTCAGATACTTTATTGCAATCAATAAGCTTGCATCTATGGTTGCAGGAACTTGGAGGCAATGCTTGGTGGTTTGACCGGTTTCTTGCTCAACATATTGCAATATTTTATTATTTCATGACAGCTTTAATGTATGCAATAAGCCCAAGAATGGCATGTAAGTATTATGTACTTGATCTTTGTTTTGTTATGATCCCTGCTACATCTTTCAATTTGTTGGTTGGATTATAATGAAAATTTAGCGACATAAAGTTTCATGCTTATGAAAAGTTTTGAAGAGACTGAATGGTATTCTCTTTAACATGTACATTCTTTATCATGGTAAAATGAAAATGAAGAAAACATTTGAGTTAGAGCATCATGAGCTTAAAAAAACTAAAATAAAGCTTATCAATCCAATCAAGCTAGAAGGAACAAACTGTATTACACATTCTAGCATTCCATACCTGTCTGCTTGGTTCTTCAATTTCTCATACGTGTTTATGATTCATTACTTGTGCAGATCACTTTTCTGAATGTGTAGAGAGTCATGCATTTGAAACTTATGACAAATTTATCAAGGAACAAGGAGGTAATTTCGATGTTTTTTCCGTTCTTCTATGTATTTATCAGATTGTAAGTGTACGTGATAACGGTTTATACTTTTGGTTTTATGTTTTCATAACTATCTGTGTGCCAGAAAACCATTGATTCATTAGTTATCTTGCTCCTGAATCATGATCTATTTAGTATGAACTTAGTTGTGGGGGAGCTGTTAGGCTGAAGTATGGATGAATAATTGTAAAGTCAAGATTATTCAAGCTGTGTAGAGACTCTTTTTTGTTTTGTTTTAGACTATCTTGTTCTGTTATGACATTCTTTTGTCGATAACAGAAAATAAAAGAAAAACAGATAGATGGTCCTGCATTGATTATTTAGTAAATAAATAGTATCTTAATCTTAATCGATGAAGGTTCCAAAAATTGCTCTATTTTCCTTCACATTCATCTTTTATTTATTTGTGTTTTCTTTCCAGACAATTCAATACTAACATGGTTTTATAAATTTTTTCTAGAGGAATTGAAAAAAATGCCTCCTTCTGAGGTTGCTGTGAATTATTATATGGGAGGTGACATGTATTTATTCGGTAAGTTTTTTAATTATTTTTGACCTGATATGTCTACGCGAGGCACAAAATCTGTAATTTCACACTTCCGATATAATTTTCCTCAGATGAATTTCAAACTTCCAGAGTTCCAAATACTAGAAGGCCTATTATAGGTATGTCTTGTCACCTGGTCCAACATTCATTACTATGCACCATTGCTTTTAATTTCTTAAAGAAGTAAAATTTCTCACATTGATTATTTTTATTTCCTCTCTAGAGAATCTATACGATGTATTTCTAAACATCAGAGACGATGAAGCGGAACATTGCAAGACAATGAAGGCTTGTCAAACTCATGGGAACCTCCGGTCGCCTCATTCATATGTAGACGCAGAGGATGACGATGAATCGGTCTGTACAATTGAAGCAAATTGTGAAGGAATTGTTGACTGTTTAAAGAAATCTGTTACTTCTAGTCCAGTTAAGGTGAAGTAAGATATGCAGTATAATACAAATACATAATCCATTCATTCATAAATAGAAGAAAACGAAAACGATACGAGGTAGATTCCTCTATAGTAAGGTATAGAAATAATGACTAGAGTTAGTAAATTGTATTTCTTAGCTTTCTTACCAAAAAAAAAAGAAGGAATAAGAACATTTTTTTTCCTTCAAATTTCTTTGGATCATGTATGCTTTAAATTAAAGCAATAGTAACAATATCTGTATTTATTTACTTCAAAAATAAATATATTTTTAAAGAACATATTCATTTTGTCTTCGTAAGTACGCGTCTTTGTTCCTTTCCATAATCTATTTTATTTATTTATTAAAAAACACTAAATGATGAAAAATAAATAAAATTTGAAGTTAAAAATAACAGTATTTCAATATTTTGTTAAATATTAAATAAAAAAGTCAAATTAACAAAATGTTTTTTTTGCCTTAAAAAACTGAAAGGGATTGATTAGTAACAAACTAATAATCAATAGAAAAAATAATTTTCTAAAAAAATACAGAAATGATCCTATTGATTTCAATTTTCTCCATATTATCAATGGAAAAAGCATGAAAACAGGGGATCTACAAATTCAATGGAACCATCCCTTTCTCTTTGTCCCATGTAAGTTTCTTTCTTGCATGTATGCATCTCTTTCTTTGGAAACACGCCATCACCAACATTGATTGATTTTGATTTAATTATCCATTTCAATCTTTTATCAACAAATCAATGAAATGTATCTCAAACTATATGTGCATGCTTGTTTGATCGATCAAAAGAGATAACTTGAAACAATATGAGGAAATCCGGAGGTAGAAGAAAAAAAGGTAAGGGGTCGTCGCAACCAAATTCCCCATCATCATCATCATCGAATACTGCATCTGAACATTTCCCTAACCCAAAAAAACCCGCACAAATTTCACCTTCTGAGCTCAAGCCGAAGCCTAAGCCTGATCCACCAAATGAATCCCGTAAGGAAAACCAGACCAAACATGTTACGATTGTGTCGAGGCAATTGAAGCTTGTTTACAATAATGACATAAGGCTAGCCCAAACGCCGTTGAATTGCAGCTTTAGAGTATTGAGAGATACAATAAAGACAATATTTCCAACATCAAATTCAGTTTTGATAAAGTATAAAGATAACGACGGTGATTTGGTGACTATAGCCTCTACAGAAGAACTCAGATTCGCGGAATCTACCGTTGATAGAAATGATTCAATTGGAATTCTGAGACTAAATATCATTGAAGTTAGTCCTGAACACGAACCACCTTTTCTGAAAGAAGAAGAAAAAGAAGACGAAAAACCAAAACATGTAGATCCTGTTTTGGGCGAAAAAGATGGTACTACTGAATGCAATAAAGTAGAAGAGATTGATGATTGGTTATATGAATTTGCTAGGTTATTTCGTTCGCATGTTGGTGCCGGTGAATCTATTGATCTGCGTGGGTTAGGGACGGAGTTTTGTTCAGAGGCACTTGAAGATATAGTGACTTGTGATGAAGCTCAAGATTTGTTTTACAAAGCTGAATTTAAGTTTCAAGAGGTTGCAGCTTTGGCATTTTTCAATTGGGGAAATGTTCACATGTGTGCTGCTAGGAAGTTTATTTGGTCAGATGAGAATGAGAATGATGCTGTGGTATTTAAAGAATCAGAATTTGATTTTGTTAAGGAAAAATACTATTTAGCGCGAGAAAAGTATGAACAATCAGTTGTGATTAAACCTGATTTTTATGAAGGATTATTGGCTATTGGACAACAACAATTTGAATTGGCTAAGCTTCATTGGTCTTATGCAACGGCTAATAAGATTGATTTAGGCAAAGAGACGCTTCGGCTTTTTGATGGTGCTGAGGAGAAGATGAGTGCTGCATCCGATATGTGGGAGAGGTTGGAAGAAGAGAAACTTGGTGAACAAGGAAGTAGTGGGATGAGATATCAGATTCATCTTTTTTGGGGTAATATGTTGTTTGAAAGATCTCAAGTGGAGTTTAAATTGGGAATAAGTGATTGGAAGAGAAGATTGGATGCTTCTGTTGCGAGGTTTAAGATTGCCGGAGCTTCTCAGGTTGATATTTCGACGGTTTTGATGAAGCATTGCTCTAACGGAAATGCTAATGATGGAGAAATAAAGGGATCATCAAGAACAAACAATGTAATGAAAATGATGAAATAGAGTACAATGAATGAACGATGTGTCTCCTACTGAGGTTCCGTGTCTGTTTTCGCTTTAAGTTCATTCGAATTCTCGGTAATATATGGAAATTATTTCTAAACATTATTTTTAAAGTTGAATTTGCAATAATCAATTTTACATTAGTCTATGATTCTTGTTTTCTAGCCATCATGCATGAATGTGTCGTGAAATGTCAGCTCGATGATAAGAGTTTGACGTTTTGTAACGTTAAGGAACCGAGTTTTGTGTTGAATTTATTGTTTTAGAAAGTGTGTTGTATGCTGACAATGCTTTGTATGGAATAATGCAACTGCAAGACATGATACACTTCTTAGTGCTGAATCATTTTCTTATCAAAAAAGCTATAAGTAAAAGCAAAAGTATGAAAGCAAAAATAGAAATGATAGCAAAAATGAATGAGGCCCCTCACTCCAGATTGTTTCTCAGGTTGAGTGGAAAAGCATACAGTATGATAAACTCTGATTTGACATGCATGATTGTTGATTTTATGATCACATTCACTTGAATTTAAGTAGATAAGAAAAATCAAAAAAGCTTCCATGTTTCTGCTTATAGCTTATTCCTTACGTGTCAACTAGGTGTTTCCTTAAGAGGGGAAACATTGTGGTTCTCTTGGAATTGATCTTTGCTTGTTAAATAAGTTTTCTATTCAATAAGAACTTGTCCATATTTGAGATATAGTTTTTTCTGTTTGTGGAATCATAGATGGAACTTGTTAATTTCCCCTATCAACAAGTAACACTGTCACAAAGTATTGTTACAAAGTAATCATGTGACACTCCGACGATCAAGTTAGAATATAAATCAATAGAGTAATAATAGTATGATAGGAAAATTGAACATAGCGCATTGCGTCTAAGTGTGTTTATAAGACGCGAGTTGGTTTGTCTCAGAATTAAGACATATTAGAGATATTCCTTTTGATAGTTTGTCAAGACCAAAAATTTAGTTTATATATATTTGGTATCACGATGAGTATGTCAGAATCACGGTAATTTATTGTAACTTTGCACAAATTACCGACCGTAGCTTTTGGAAATCGCGATGACCCTGATTCTGATATATATACTGTGATACTAAACATACACTTAGATTGTCTTGACTCTTGCCCATTCGCGCTGTCTACTATAACTTCAATTCTTGAACATCTTTATGCCAATACACAAACACAATTAAATCATGTAAAGCAAATATCACCCTTAAGCCTTAATTATGTTCATAGTAAACACATTCACAATCAACTTACATTTTTGTTAAATGTTCATGAACTATCTAATAACTTATTGGTTATCAATTCAATCAATATATGCTACATTTTAACAAAGACAAAATTTGTCATCATAAGAAAGTCCTTACCCTTATCCTTACATAGTAAATAAAGCTCAATTAAAAGAAGTATATTATCCTTACATATTAGTAATATTTATCTTATCTTATCTGTTTGCATTTGTATTTTTAACTTGTCTACTCACTTTCATCGAAGTTTTATGCACTGTACATCTTTTACTTGCTACTGCTCTTAGATATTCTCTTATCTTCTGCAGCTAATTAAACATGCATGTATTTAATTATAAAAACCACAATTTCTGTGGTGCATGTGTAATGAGCCTAAAAGTGGACATATTAATTTTATACAACATAATTTTGTTTCAATTTAATAGCAATAGGAAGAAGGAATTTTTTGTTGTTATACATAATACATTAGCCTTTCATTATTCGACACATTGCTATGGGTGAAGGTGCTTGTGGTCCCAAATCCCAATTAAGCATTTTATTATACTAAATTGAAATTCTCCGTACAATTCTATAAACTAGACTAAATAAGTGGAAGATACGTTTCGAGTTGAAGATTGAAATTTAAGGTGGAGATGACGGTGTTGGAGGTGGTGTTTTTGCAAATACTTTGATGTTTAAATCAGCAAGAAGAATAAGACAGATCTTATGAGGTTGTAATATGGTGAATACATGTCTTATTAGGTCGATAAATGTGTCTTTAAGTTTGAACAAATCTAAAAATGTAATCCAGAACACAACTTAGTTTTTTCGTTCACTCTCTAGTTTCCAAGTGCCCCGGACAATCCAGAGCTCGGTAGAGAAGTAAATAAAGTCTGATAAAAAATTGTTTTTATCAAAAATCAAACTCAGGTTATCCTGAACGATTCGTCCTAGAGGAATTCATTAATTACTTGAGTTTAATATCTTGATTCAACACTACTTAGTTAGTTAGTTCGTTTGATTGAAAAATATAAACTACTTACGAATAATATAGAAGAATAAATTCAACAATATATTTTCCGCTGAACTCCAAATTATCAGACTTCTATTTTATTTTATTTTATTTTATTTTTTAAATTAGAAGATTAACAAAAAGTTGCACCTATAAGCCGACTTACTTTTTTCTAAATTCTCTAATTTCCCTATGTTATTGGTATTCGTTTATGTTGGTTTCCATATCCAAAGAACATGCTTTGTTACCAACTTTAGATATGATTAAAATTAGTTTGGTAGCTATCTGTCTTATTAGTTTATAATATGTCATTATTAGGTGTCTTTCGGTTCCTCAAATTGGAAACTTAGAATTTATAAACAAAGTACCAATCAAATGGATTATCTCCTTTAGAAAGTAAACTGATTTGAGAGATTGAAGAGACATTGATTATTACCCTACATGCAATTGAATTTCTATTTTTTAGAAAAAGACAAAAGATTCTAGCACTTGTTGATAAAAAGAAATACTATGCAATGGAGAAAGAATAGTTGAGATATAGTGAATTAATTAATAATCAAATCTCTAATGAATAATATCAATGCAAATTAAAATATGCATTGTGGCATATCTGAAGTTTTTAATGAAATAACATATAATTTAGATTTGGTGCACTTGAATATTGATTGCATGCAATTAAAACAATATACAAGAAGTAGTCGTAAGTTATCTGATCCTCCAATCAAAATCGGACAAACGATAAGATCTTGATTGATTGGACAATCAAATTTCTTGTGACTGCACTACAATACTATATGTAGTTTTGACCGCATGCAATCCATATCCGTTGTAGTTGTGTCACATCATTATTTTAAAATAATAGTTGAGATCATTTTAAACTAATTTATTATTAAATAATTGATAGGTCAGATACATTATTTATTGAAAACTGCGTGTAAATATGTAAATTTTTTACATTGACAAATACTTTGCCTTTAGATCATCTATGCAAAGCTAAACCCAAAGTTAAGAACATGGTACTCATCGATATTGATGGGAACAAAACACAACAATAAGATTTTCAGTGTCCAAAAGCATTTTATGATATTGATGTTTAATTAAACCAACTATGGCCAAAATAAATCCAATTAGCAAATTTTCCCAATATGAATAGAATGAATGAACCGAATAAAAATTCCATTTCATGAAAAACAAAAAAAAATTAATAACAAAAACTTAAAAGAGAATATATTTTCCAGCTAACGTTTCCATTTAGTGTGTGCTTGAGTGAATGTTTGATAAACGCAACTTTAATTAAATTGCTTTCATTGCAAATCAGCTTGAAGTGAAATGTAGAGTTTATATTTAAAAATATATTGATGTAGAAATTAATGAAAATTTTCGATCTAAAGAAGAAAAAAAAAGTATAATTATTTTAACAATTTGAGACGTAAGTATAATTATTTTAATCAAAACCAAACAATTCAAATACTTTATCTGGCGTAATTAGAGATGTCAAATGCGTCGGCCCGAGAGCTTTGCACTATTTATGGGCCAGACTGGCCCGACCTAATATTTGTTGGATCATGATTTAGTGAGTTCGGCCCTGCATTGTAAAAGTTCGGCCCGGCCCGATGAGCTTATAGCCCATCTCGAACCAATTTATATATATTTTTTTTCAATTTATTCGATCTTTTTTAAGTGACTTTGATATATTCGTTCTTCATCATTATTAATTTTATTGAGATATAACTGTATGCAAATGTAAATTACTAAAGTTTTAGATAAATATAATCATTTTTATTGAACTTGTCCATTAAACTGTGTTTTTTATAATAAATTTTCAATTAATTAATGATAATTTTTTATGTATTTTTTTTTTACAAAAATGATATAAAAAGTTTGATAATGGGCCGGCCCGAAGTCCAATGGGCTAGCCCAACCCAGTTCTCAGATGGGCCACATGGGCTTGGGTCAAAAAAGCCCGATTACTTTTGGACCAGCTATTTTGAAGCCCTAGCCTGCCCAAATTCGTAGGTCAATGGATCGGGGCCCGGCGGTCCGGTCCATTTTTAATAGCTCTAAGCGTAACCTATTTGGTTCAATTGTGATTGGTTAGTCTCACGTCGAATGTAGTGACTAATATGGTCATCATAAAACATTGACACATTGTTGTTTTGTTTCCGGCACTTCCCTAGGCTCCGTTCAAAATAACCAAACAAACACTTAGTTTAATTTTCTTGTCTTTTGAAGTGCAAACACTTCATAAAATAGCGAATAGATTAATTGAAGATAATCATATTCGAAACTTGTTAGATACTAAATATAAACGTCTTTTACCGAAAATTCAAACTTTGTTTTAAAATATATCATATACCTACTTCCCCTAATCTTATTTATATGCAATTTTTTTTAAAATTTATTGAATAAATGATATATCTGACCTATTTTAAGACTAAATATCCCAGTTATTCAATAAATTTAAAATATTCACTTTTATTTATAAATAAGACCGAAAAATAAATTCCAAGGGAGTATTAAATATAAATATACCTCTGGTATCAATTCCAACTTTGTTTCAACATATTGTGTGATCATTTAACAAATCTAATTATATGTCTTTGGTTTCACCACCTTTGTTAATGTAGATTCTAGTAGGTAATTGTGTTTTTCACTTTTCACGTTAATTTTAATGAACTTTTCTGTCTCTAATACATAATTTCTTAATGCAAGAAGAATAGTATTTTATTACAAAAGCACAATAAGCCAAAAGAGGAAGGAATCATTAGCACCTTGTTTTGCTTTATAAAACAGTACTACATCACTGCATCACATTACATTACATAACTTAATCAGTTAATCATACAACCAACATCACTAATCACTGATCACACACAATCTAACATCAAACTAATCATACTTTATTATAATAATAAACTTTAATAACATTTAAAGTAGTACTTCACAATCTTAACCTCCCATACCAATTATAATAAACACCAAACACTACTAATCGCTTAATAAACTCAGCTTATTAACAAAACCACACACAATAATCTAATAATATGCTTTTTTTTTTTCCTTTCATATACTCACTACATGCCCCACATCAACACTTGACATAGCTTTCATCATTGCTTCAAATCTAGGCTCTTTAGCTTGAAACTTAAGTCCCATATAGAGTTTCATGTAATCATCAAACACAAATTTTGGATAAACTTCACTTGTAGTTTCATTTTCATTCAATAAGGTTGGTGCTGGTGAAATTATAGCATCATCACCTGGATTGTAGAATGAAGCTATGGACATTCTAGCACCATCTGTTTGAGCAATTACTCTATGCATCACACTCTTGTACTTTCCATTGGTTATGACCTGTTTGGAATAGAGAAAGTACCAAGTTGAATCAAATTAATTAAAGGAGAAACTTATGTGTGCTATTTTTAGTGTCACTTTGATTGGAACATTTTTTTGTACATAGAAACATGACCTATGTAGTAAAAAATGACAAGTGAGAAAATTAGACTAGTAGGGTATGACTATGAGCCCATTCAAAAGTTGTCAAAAAATAAAAAAGATTTGCGATTATGATTTAGTGCATGTTTAGTATCACGGTGAATATGTCGGAATCAGCAAAAACTACAAAATGTAGTTTTTGAAAAATCACGATAGATTATCGTGATTTTGACATTCGCCCAATGATAACAAAGATAGACTTAGACTACGTAAGTTGTATTTGCTTATGATTCTCAATAATATTAAAGATCCAGATGCGTGCGATTTAAAATCTTATGAATATTTATATAATGAAATTTTGATTTTTTATAATCATAAATTTCACGCATTCATGCAGTCAGTATATCAATAATTTTTAGATAAGACATGTCAGATTTAATACAAATTTTGATTTTTAAGAAAGTCTAAAATGCTAAACTTAAAATTTAGATTATCTGTTCTCGATCTAATAGTTACCATATAACAGTGGCTGATATACTGACTACGTGAATGCGTGTTGAATACTTATAAATATCTTGTTACCTCAAGTTGATCACCAAGGTTGATGACAATAGAGTGACGCATTGGTGGAACATCAATCCATTGATCATCTTTGAGTAGCTGTAATCCACTGACTTTGTCATCTTGGAAGAGAAGAATGATGCCACCAGCATCTGTATGGGCTCTTAGTCCCTTGATGAGATCAGGCTTAGGACAAGGAGGGTAGTTACTAACTTTTGTACCAAAATTTGGACCCTTTGAACCATAAAACATCTTCTTCAAATACCCTTTCTCAAGTCCAAGATTCTCACACAATAAGTCAAGAAGTTCCTCAGCTAGTTTCTCCAATTTTAGTGCAAATTCCTTCATTACCTTCCTAAAATAACACAAAGTTTGTTGATTTTCTCTGTTAGAAACAGAGTTAAGCTAGCTTCTACCAAAATCATATAAACATTAATGCACAAAAATATAAATAAATGAGTTTAATTGTTATACACGGTCATGTCACCGTAAAATGTTTATACTTTCAGCAAATCAGAATCTAGCTATGAAATACAAACACTTTTCAGATTAGATGTATCCCGACAGTGACACTTCTAATTATATTGAATTATATCATTTTATCAAAATTTTATTTTTGTCGACATGTCTGTGTCCTTTCTGTGTCCGTGCTTCATAGAAATCATGTATATACGCGACTTTAGAAATCGTTATGATCGATTAAAAGTGTAAACATTTTTTACATCGAGAACGGTATATATTATAATAAACATTAAAATAAAGTGACCTGTAATCTTCATCAAGATCTGGGATCTCTGAAATATTAGAAAGAGGAAGGTGGCGCAAATAGAAAGTGCTTTCCCAATCTAAGTCATTTATTTCTGATTGAACACATTCCAAACCTTTGCTTGCAACCATTTCTTTGAACCTTTGTTCCATACACTTCTTGTAGTGATCTTTTGTTAGCTTCTCCACAGTGTCCATCATTTCAATAGATATACCATGGTTCACCAACTTGACAAAACAAAACAAAGAGAATCAACACAAAAAATAACATTAGCAAAAAACTTTAAATTCAACAAAGCATGTTTAAAATCACAGTAAGTATGTCAAAATTCACGATGGTATTATGATTGTGTTGAAATTTTAAAATGAAGTTTGTCAGAATTACGATGAGGCACCATGATTCTGGTAAACGTACATATATACCGGTAGTGGTCCGAACATAAGAAATTTTTATATATAGAGTTTGTACCTCAAAGAAACCCCAATTCTCACAAGCATCTTTGATAATCTCCATGGTAGATTTTCTCTCTTCTGTGTTAAGCTTCCCCATGTCAACAATTGGAAAGTTTTCCATTTTCTTATCACTAATTTCTTTCTATGTTTTCTCTCACTTCAATATAGATATATGTGAATATAAGAGTATATGTGATGTGAGTAGTGTGATTGTTAGAAGTGCAATGCAATGAATGAATGTATTTATAGGCTCCAACTTGAGGAAACGGCTAAGAAGGGAAAATATTATTCATATTTAATTAACAAAATTATGTTACTTTATTGAAAGATCTCTTATTAGTGATGATTAATCTCCATTAAGAAATTTGTGGGACAACGTGAGTTCGTCCCTTCTAATCAAATTATTTTTATGCGCATGAGTTCAAAATTGAATTCTTAAACATATGTTTAAGAGCTTAAAATTCTTACTACTTGAATTAATTCATTGTTGGTTGGTTTTTGAGAATAAAATCTATTATTAATTAAAAAGTATATAATAAGAAGGTTTGTTCCAAAATTTCTCAACAATTTTCAGAATAAAATTCTGACATGTCAATTTCTAATGAGATTTCATGTGGATTAAATTCAAATGTAAAAAAAATCTCTCCTTAAATAGGAACTAATTTATACATTAAATAATTATTACAATTTTCATTGCATTTCCGTACACAAAGATTCATCTTGATCAATAACTTCAAGTAAAAATATTCTAGTGAATCATTGAAATCAAATCAAATTATTAAATCATGCTCTGTTATCAAATCAAAACTTTGTATCCAAAATAAATAATTAATTCAATTCAGCAAAACTATTTTTTCCTATTAAAACCGTCCTCAACCAAATTGATTAAAACAAAAATAACGTCAAGAATCAAATTTTTTTTGTCAGATAACTATAATTATATTGTAGTTTTTAAAAGTGAATAAGTATCTAGAGTACTTTTTGTCAAAAAAAAAAATGTATGTAGATGTACCGGTTTCAAACTTCGATTGTTGTCTATTACATAAATATTTTTATCAACGGAATTAAATTTGTTGACAATGCTAACTGCCATTTTTAAAAGGAAAGAATATAAGAGAAATTTTTTAATAAAATTTACAAAAATCATTTACATTGCGTCAAAAACAAAAATCATATATATCTTTTATAATATGCTCTAAAGAACAAAAACAAAAAATAATAATGAGAATTTGAGGTTAATTTCTGTACACCTATGCAAAAAAAAATTACAATTGTGCATTCAACCATTCATCCATACCAAGTAGGTTTTATTAATTTCTGTGTCATTCAACCCACTTTTTTAGATTGTCTTTAATTAGGACATATGAACAGCAAAACAATTGTGCCCGAGGAGAAGGGCGCCCAGGCGCGCAGGAGTAAACTGGTATTCTGCCCGTTTTCGCCCAGGCAGGGGAAAAGAGTGCCTAGGCGCGCGCGTGGCAGATTTGTTTTTGGCAGTTTTTTGTCTGTTTTTGGTCAGATATGTTCCAGATTAAAATATATTTGTTTCTATTTTATAGGTATATTTTATTCTATATAAAGGGAGGTTTAGAAACAAGGATTAACAAGAATTGAAGGGTTTTGAAGCCAACAAGCAAGCTAGTGATTAAAGAGATTTTGCTCTTGGTAATATTACTAGGGTTGGGGTTTATTCTTAATTCTTGGGAAACACTATATTGAAGTTTCTTGGTCACGGGAAGAAACTTGGGATTAGGGTAGAGTTAGGATTGAAGGCTATCTCTTGTAACCCTAATTGGGATTTCTTTGTAACGGTACCGGAATATTATAGTGGAACGGAGAGGTGCTCTCTCCCCCAGATTAGGTCGGTTTGACTGAACTGGGTAAACAAATATTATTCTGTTCTTTATCTTTCTCGCAGATTAGTGTTTGTGAATATTATTGTCATCTCGCTTATTTGATTGCTTATTAGTTTTGCTCCACACATCAAGTATCTTTATTGGTGTGATTTTTTCAAACGAATTCACAACAATTGGCGCACACCGTGGGGCAAGGATCTAACGAAGTAAGTATCATGGGTTCTAAGTGGGAGATTGAGAAATTCACCGGTAGTAACGACTTCAGGTTGTGGAAGGTGAAGATAAGGGCAGTATTAGTTCATAACAATTGTGTAGAGGCGTTAAAGGGTGTGACATATATGCCGGGAACTCTCTCGGATGCTGAGAAGACTGCAATGGATGAAAAAGCATTGAGTGCTACTACTTTGTGTCTCGGTGACAAAGTGTTGAGAGAGGTTGCAAAGGAAAAATCTGCGGTTGCTATTGGACCAAACTTGATGCATTATACATGACTAAGTCGTTGGCACATAAGCAATTTCTGAAGCAACAACTGTATTTCTATCGTATGGTTGAAGACAAATCTGTGGTGGAGCAACTTGCGGAGTTCAATAAGATCATCGACGATTTGGCGAATATTGAAGTGAATTTAGAAGACGAGGACAAGGCCTTTCATTTGTTGTGCGCTTTACCTAGGTCATATGAAAATCTCAAGGATGCTTTGCTCTATGGCAAAGAAGGAACTATCACCTTGGAGGAGGTTCAATCGACTTTGAGAACCAAGGAGATAACTAAGTTGAGAGACTTGAAGATTGATGATAATGCCGAAGGCTTGAATGTTTCGGGAGGTAGAAGTGAGTAACACGGAACAGGGAAGGGAAAGAAATATGGGGCCGAGTCTAGGCCAAAAGGTGATAGTGGTAGTGTTAGCCCATATTTTGGTTAAGTCAAAATATGCCCTAATTATTCTTTGAATATAATTACTAAACCTTTTAATTATGGAAATTAATGTTTCCAAATTATTAGTGATGCAATAAAGGTTAAAAGTAATATATTTAAATAATATTCTCATTTGAGAATATTTTAAGGTCTCAGGAGATGGAAAATATTTACAAGTCCAGGAAATCAATCAAGATTTGGTTCAAGTTATCAAACAATTCGAATGACATTCAAGGGTTACTCGAACTCGAAGACTACTTAGAGACTTAACATATTTCAGCATTTTCTGAAGATTCAAAATTCAAACCATTGCAACGTTTCATTCAAAAGTGACAACTATTGGCATTTAGGAATGAAGATCAGATGGCAAGACACTTGTCAAATGGATGTTAGTAGTTGTTATTAGATAGCACTAGATTTTATCTATAAATACTAGTTCATTTGTTGTAAATCACATCACAAATTCACATACTAAAAATTCTTATAATTTCTGAGTACCCAAGCGTTCGAGCGAAAGGAAAACAAGAGGAACAATGTATGATCTTGTGATCACTTCCTTTTAATTCAATGCAATTTATATTTTTATGCAATTTACATGCTTTCATTTACATTTCTTGCATTTTAATTCATTGAAACATTTACTTTTCTTTGTCAAATACGTACTCATTTTTGAGTATTTTTACTTTTCTTGTCAAACAAGTTATCTTTTTGTCATTTACTTTACTTTAAACAAACAAACTTGTTCATTTGCGTTAATGAACATTGCTATTTTCAAACTTGAACAATAAATGCACAAACATGTCCCGAGATTCTCTAGTTGGTCTCTCAAGCATTGCAAACTAGCGGTTGTTTACCAAAAATCAGTGTAAACAAATTGGCACGCCCAGTGGGACTGATTTTGTGCGTTTTTATTTTCAAAGTTTTCTTAAAATTTTTTTTTGAAAATTTTCTTCTTTGTTGTTTTGGAAAGTTGTGTGTTGTTTTCAAAAAATTACATTGTTTAGTGCATGCAATTGAGAAGTGGTAGGATAAAACCAGAGATGGTGAGACCTAGAGGCACTAACGCTAGTACAAGCAACAACAACAACAATAGTAATGACAATAATAATGTCAATAACCAAAACAATCAAGATCCTGATGATTTTAACCCATTATTGGGGCATGTAGACGCTTCGAGCGCTCCGACAACATCCGCCACAGATGCAACATCTGTGGGGGCAACACAGGCAATTCCTGTGTCTTCTTCTATGCCCTCATTAACATCTAATGCTGCAACCACAATGGCTGAAAACACATCAAGCATGCCTTTACAAAAGACTATTGGTGGGGTTCCTCCCCCATTCTCAGGATCTTCATTTGACTTTTGAAGTCAATCAGGGGGCTTGTATCAGTCCCAAAGATCTTATCCATATGGAATGCCTACAGCCATGATGCAAAGCGTGTATTCACACCCTGCATTACACTCTGATAGGATAACAGTGAGGTCTCCCTTTCCACAAGGGCAAAACTTTAATAATGCTAGAGTTCGAGTGAACCAACCAGCCCTCACTACAGATTCACTTTTATCTATGAGGCAACAAATGGATGAGAGTAATTATGATATGGTGAATTTACTCACTGAACAAATGGGTACAATAATCAACCCTTTAATTCGAGATACAAATCAGACTTACCAAACCCTGGCTACCCAAATGGGTAGAATTGCTGATTTCTTTGGAGGGGCACAACTGCCCATCCAACAACCACTTCAACCACTGCAGGCCCCTAGACCAAGGCCCGGACAAGTTGCTGATAATCGAATCGAAGAGGCTCGAGGTCAGCAACAAGAACCACAGGTTGTTAACCAACCTGTACTAAGAAATGTTGAACCTGAAGTGGTGCTTGTTCATCGAAACCAAAATGCTGATGAGGTTTTGAGAAACATTCAACATAATGGTTTTGCTGAAAGGCTTTTTCATGAGCAATTCTATATGGGTCAAACAAAAATAAGCCTCAAAGAATTAGCAAGTGTTAGGCGTAAAACACCAGAATCTATTGTTGACTATCTCAATAGGTTTAGACTTCTTAAAGCTAGATGTTTCACTCAGGTTCCTGAACATGAATTGGTAGAAATAGCTGCTGGTGGCCTAGACTACTCGATTCGAAAGAAATTAGATACACAGCATCTTAGGGATATGGCTCAATTGACTGATAGGGTTAGACAAGTTGAAAGACTTAGAAATGAAAAAGCCAGGAATACTAAGTTCCATAAGAAAGAGAAAATAGCCTATGTTGGGAACTATGAGAGTGAAGATGAGTATGAGTTAGAGACTGGTGAGGCTGATCCAAATGAAATAGACTTGGCAGAATTAAAACCAGGACCTCCTTATACTTGTAAATTATTAAAGCCCTCGAATGGAAAAAATCCTAGTGAACCCAAAAGTGAAAAGTATGTTGCTAAAACCTACACATTTGATGTCACCAAATGTGATGAAATTTTTGATTTATTGGTCACTGATGGCCAAATAATTGTTCAAAAAGGGTTAAAAGTTCCTGCTTTAGAACAAAGAAAGAAAAGAGGTTATTGCAAATTTCATAACTTTTTGGGTCATAAAACTTCTCATTGTGTTGTTTGCAGGGACTTAGTGCAAAAAGTATTGGATGAGGGGAGATTGAAGTTCGATGAAAAAGCTAAGCAGCCCATGAAGGTAGATACTGACCCTCTCCAAGTGGCTGAGGCTTCCTATGTGGAGCCATTCGAGTGCTTAATGATAGATGCTATGGAAGCCTCCCCGGTTCGAGCTGTTACTGAGGGAGAATATGCTGAGAAAATCAAAGTGGTGTATCCTCGAGCTGAAGAGGAACTCATTGATTTTCTGAATAGATGCAAGCTAAGCAACAAGGAAGTGATGCTGTGTCCTCGTTGCAGTGCTGTATGTGTTAAGGAGGCTATTGCAGGCCTCAAAAATGTTATGCCCTATGTGGATAACAAGAACAAGTGGTCTACTGAAATGCCAAACAAAGGTAAGGCCACAAGTCAAGGCCCTACTATCCATGACAGGCTGGGAAGGAGGCAAACATATGTGCCTTCAAATAGAATTCCTGTCAATCAATGGTCATCAGGCCAACACCAGGTCTATCAGAAGAGAAGGATGGATTTAGGTGGTTCGAGTCAAGTTGCTTCGAGCAACAATGCTGAAAATAGGAAGTACTCTTATAACAACAACTACAAGGGGAAAAATCCTATGACTCGAACCCAATAACGTAGGTATCAACGCCTTAAGAAGTTAGAAAGGGAAAATGCCCAAGCTGAGGGCAACTCGAATTCGAATGCCCAGGCTGGGGGCAAATCTCATTCGAATGCCCATGCTAGGGGCACTAACAAAATTGCCCATGCTGAGGGCAATACCAAGGTTGCATATACTGAAGGCAACCACAGTGATGCAAGGAATAAGAAGGAGGTTGTTCCTAAAATGGCTGAAAAAGCCTTGGTAATTGAGAAAATGTCCTCTTCAAAGAGGCCAGCCAAAGAAAGACTATCATTCCCAGAGGATAACATGGAGGATGATATTCCAGATGAGGACCTGCTCGAATCTGACTCTGAAACAGACTTCGATGTGTTGGTCAATGTGGCGTCTATCCTACCACGTGAGTATGATCAAAGGTCCACTTCAGACCCTGATGAAGAGTTTGAAGAACCTGAGCTAGATGATTACACCCTTGTATGCTACTATGTTATGAATAATGGGTGTATTGAGCAACAGAAGCCTACATTCGAGTGGCCTCATGAAGGTATGAAGAACCACCTGAAGCCTTTATACATTAAGGCTAAAGTTAGTGGGGTTGGTGTAAACAAAGTCCTTGTGGATGGGGGTGCTGCAGTTAACTTAATGCCCCATTTCATGTTAAGGAAGTTGGGAATGTATGACACTGATATGCATTCTCACAATATTGTTCTCTCGAACTATGAGGGAAAGAGTGGCAAATCACTTGGTGCCATTCAAATGGATGTTGCTGTGGGCAGCACTATTAGGCCAACTCTATTCATAGTTGTGCCATCAAATGCTAGTTTCAACTTGCTTCTAGGAAGGGAATGGATTCATGGAGTGGGTGCTGTACCCTCCACCCTTCACCAAAGGTTAATACTTTGGAGGGAAGACAAGATTGTGGAAAACATTGAGGCTGACCAAAGTTTCTATAGGTGTGAGGTGGATCACATTACAAAACAGACCTTTGATAGAAACTTAGCCTCAATTTCTCCTTGTAGAGACATAGATAGTGGCTTTCGAGGAGCCACCAATAATGTGTACCATTCTGTCAAACTCCATCCAACACATGGTTTCTGTTGGGAAAGGGAAGTGATTGAAGAATTCCCTCCTGAAGATGGAGTGATCCCACCCTCTAGATGGGATGATGATGCAAAATCGAGCAATGTCTGAGCCCTCTGCTTGGGCCAAGATAACGGCATATATTGCCGAGAAAAAGATCGAAACGGCCTTAGAGGCTGCATACGAACAAAATATGGTTGAAGAAACCATGGATGAAAATAATGGCAAGCTATTGCCAAATGAGCAAAGGTTGAATTGCATTTATGATGATGAACCCTTAGGTTTTGAAAAAGACCCATCTAGTTCGAATCCTAAAATGCAAGCACAAGATCCTTTGCAAGAAATTGATATTGGAGATGGCCCTATAAAAAGGCCAACATATATCAGTGCCAATATTGATTTCGAGCTAAAGCAAAAACTGGTTAATCTGCTCAAAGAATTTAAAGATTGCTTTGGCTGGGACTATAATGAAATGCCAGGATTGAGTAGAGATTTAGTGGAACATAGACTACCACTCAAGCCAGGGAAGAAGCCTATCAAACAACTACCAAGGAGATTCAACCCAGAGATCCTCTCGAAGATCAAAAGTGAGATTGAACGGCTACTAAAAAGCAAATTCATTCGAACTGCCAGGTATGTTGAGTGGTTAGCAAATATTGTGCCTGTGATTAAGAAAAATGGTAGCCTTAGGGTATGCATAGATTTTAGAGACTTAAATAATGCAACACCTACGGATGAATATCCAATGCCAGTAGCAGAAATGTTAGTGGATTCAGCAGCAGGTTTCGAATACTTGAGTATGTTAGATGGCTATTCTGGCTATAATCAAATCTTTATTGCTGAAGAGGATGTGGCTAAAACAACATTTCGATGCCCTGACGCATTAGGGACTTATGAATGGGTTGTTATGCCATTTGGTCTAAAAAATGCTTGAGCCACATACCAAAGAGCAATGAATCTTATTTTTCATGATTTCATTGATGCCTTTATGCAAGTTTACATTGATGATATTGTTGTGAAATCCTCATCAAGTGATGATCATTTGAATCATCTTAGAAAATCATTCGAGAGAATGAGAAAATGTGGATTAAAAATGAATCCACTAAAATGCGCTTTTGGTGTACATGCAGGGGATTTCCTTGGTTTTGTGGTGTATAAAAAAGGCATAGAGATAAATCAAAACAAAACGAAGGCTATTATGGAAACTCAGCCTCCAAGAACAAAGAAACAACTTCAATCCCTATTTGGAAAGATCAACTTTTTGAGAAGGTTCATTTCAAATCTAAGTGGAAAAGCTCATCCTTTCTCTCCACTACTTAGAAAGCAAAAGGGAGATCAATTTCATTGGGGGCAAGATCAACAAAAGGCGTTTGAAGACATTAAAGCTTATTTGGCTCATCCACTAACGCTAATGCCTCCTATTCGAAACAAAGCAATGAAGTTGTACATTCCAGCATCTGATTCAACTATTGGTAGCATGCTTGCCCAAGAAGATGAAAATGGTGTTGAAAAGCTATATATTATTTAAGTAGAGTATTAAATGATGCTGAAACTAGATATAGTGCTATAGAAAAACTATGTTTATGTTTATATTTCTCTTGTATCAAACTTAAGCATTATATAAAGCCTATTGAAGTTTATGTCTATTCTCATTTCGATTTTATTAAACATATGCTTTTGAAACCTATTTTACATAGTAGAATTGGTAAATGGGCTCTGGCTCTAACAGAATACTCACTAACATATAAACCTTTAAGAGATAAAAAAGGTCAAATAGTGACAGATTTTCTTGTTGATCATTCAGTGATTGAAATGCCACTAAGTTATGTGGAAACACAACCATGGATTTTGTATTTCGATGGTTCCAAACATAAACATGGGACTGGAATTGGGATTTTGATAATCTCCCTAATACAAATTCCTACTAAGTTTAAATACAAGATAAATGAGTTTTGCTCCAATAATGAGGCAGAATATGAAGCCTTGATAGCAGGTCTTGCACTGTTAATAGACTTGGGGGCAAAAAACATTATCATTCGAGGTGATTCAGAATTGGTAATTAAGCAATTGACAAAAGAGTACAAATGTATTAAAGAACATTTGGCTAAGTATTTTGTGATTGCAAGTACCTTGCTGGATCGATTCGAGTCTGTGGAATTTGAGCATATTCCTAGACTACAAAATCAAGAAGCCAATGATTTGGCTCAAATAGCCTCTGGTTATAAAGTTACTCCAGAGAACTTAAATAAATTAATAGAGATTAAAGAAAAATTGGTTTTCCATGAGCCATTGGCCTCAGAATTATCAATGGCAAAACATGTGGGGGCAACTTCACCACCAGATTTTGATGGCTACTCGAATGAAGAAGAATATGAAAGCCATGACATTTTTACCATTGATAACTTGGTAGATGGTGATTGGAGAAAACCAATAGTAGAATATTTACAAAACCCTGTAGGTCAAGTTGATAGAAAAGTTAAATACAGGGCTTTGGGTTATGTAATAATTGGAAATGAGTTGTTTAAAAAGACAACTGAAGGTGTGTTGCTAAAATGTCTTAGTGAATCTGAAGCCTTCATTTCAATTTCTGATGTACATAGTGGAGTTTATGGTGCTCACCAAGCAGACCACAAAATGAAATGGTTATTGTTTAGACAAGGTCTATATTGGCCTTCTATGCTGAAAAATTGCATAGAATTTGCTAAAGGTTGTCAAGAATGCCAAATACATGCAGGAATTCAACATGTCCCTGCAAGTGAACTACATTCTATAATCAAGCCATGGCCATTTCGAGGATGGGCTTTGGATTTAATTGGTGGAATTAAACCTGCTTCATCAAAAAACCAACGTTACATTTTAGTTGGTATTGATTATTTCACAAAATGGATTGAAGCAATACCCTTGCCTAATGTAGATCAAGAGGCAGTAATTAATTTCATCCAAAATTATATTATTTATAGATATGGCATTCCAGAGACAATTACCACTGACAATTCTCCTTTTGCACTACCTTGGCGTATTGATCAATTAGGCTTTCAATTGCATGACTTTACACAAAGTAAGAGTGTCAGTGTGAGAATTGTGCAATTTTTTCAGGAAAGCCAAGTACTCAAAAGCCTTCGAGGGGTTGGTTTCGAGTACATCTAATACATTCTGCATCCCAAAATCTGTTTTCAATCTATTAAGTAAGGAATCTTGCCTTACAGTAGCATTAATAGCAGCAGTAAAGGGATGAGATGTGCCATCAATTTTGTCACTCGAAGTCTGAGATTGGGATTTGGACTGCAGAAGAAGATTGAGGGCAGCTGCTGGGTCAGTCTTGTGAATTTTAGCAAAAGCCTCTTTAGGAACCCCCAATGCTAGCTGATAGCCTCGAAGTAGAAGATTCTGATAACAATTCAGGCCCACCAGCCTTAGCTTCTCTAATAAGTGTGTCATCTTCAACTTCATTCTCTTCTTCTGTTCCAACCTCGATAGATTCACTCGAATCACCTGTGCTAGGAGCTGGAGTTGGTAGTTTTTAATCAGTGCTATGCATCCAATCTCCCGGACCCTTTGTACGCTCGAAAAAAGCATGAGCTTGGTCTTGAGTCATGAACACTGGTGGACCGAACTCTGGTTGAGCATTCGAGTTTGCCTTGCCAGATGTCAGGATAGAAAAATGAGACAGTTATCAAATTAAGATGATTGATTTACATTTCGAGGAAAAGATGTATACCTGGTTGGGGGATGTTTCAATATGTTTATGCAAAAGGGGAGAACTTTTGCTCTGAGTCTCCACAGTTGGGTTTCCCATAATGGGCTCATCCTGCTATACAAAAGAAAAGTCAAAGGTTAAAACTTTGATGAATGTGCTCCTTCGAGTATTTATATTAACACAGTGACATACCTTGTCATTCCCGTCTTTGTTCTGAGTTTCTTCTTCGAGGGGAGTTCGAGAAGGGTGTTCAGCCACTGAGAAAAGAGAAGGGGTGTCTAGAACAATGGTGTTGTCATTGACGACTTAGTTATTACCTTCAGTTCCCACAGATGAACTAGTATCCACTCGAATGGAACTAGTAGTCTCAGACTTTGAAGAATTTGAGGATTTGAGATGTTTTCTCTTCTTTTTCTTTTTCTTTAAGTCTTTGGGAACTGTAGGATTCTCTTTGTTTTCTCCAGCTTGGTCCTTCTTTTGGTTTTCTTCCCCCTTTTCACAATCCTTGATTGTTTCAGCATTCGAGGAATTATTTTTCTTCTTTTTCTTTATCCTCTTTGGCTGGGGTTGTGTTGGATCGGCAGGGTTAGTCACATGGTCACTCTCAGACTCATGTTGTCGTTTCCTTGTTAAAGTAATTTCTGGTTCATCTTCACCCTGCACAGTACAAGAGAAGATTAGAAGTTAAAATCCAAAAATTTGTTTCCTGAAAGAAGTTAAGATGTTTGAGAGAAACAGTATTTCGAGTTGCTAACTAACTTCTTCATCATCATGCACAAAGACAGAAGGAAGTGTTTGGTCCTTGGAAGTTTTACTCAATGCATGTTTTTCTCTTGTGATCTATCATATTAAATAGGAGAACATGAGAAAGATACGTATCTGATTCGAGAGAAGCAGAAAAAGAAAGGTGCAAACCAGGTCTGTTTTCTTCTTGCTTCGAACTTCTCTTTTCCTTCTTTCTGCTTCAGCCTTCAGCATGGCTTCCTCCTCAGCTCTTCTGATATCTTCGTCATCTTTCAAACGCACGCCACCAACTCTTCGAGGGTTGATAGTTCGAGCTACTGGCTGGGAAGGTCCTTCTGCTACTGCTTTGCCTGTACAATGATAGTGAAATTATGGTTCGAGTGACACAAAATATAAGAAATTATGCAAGAGATGTGGTCATACATACCTTTATCTTTATATTTTTCTTTGAGTGCTTCTACTTGCTCTTGGAAGAATCCACTTTCAAGTCTTGAAATGGTATCAACAGTAGTGCTTACCATGTGTTTGTTGAAATGGTGATTCCACCAAGATAAGAACTTCTCAGTACAATAAAAAGAGAAGTTGAATTCGATTGGGTTCACCTTATAAACATACCTCGAACAGGTCTTGACATACTTGGCATAGAGTTCTTTCGAAACCTCTGTACCCATCACCATATTCTTTTTCCTTTCGAATAGACTCTTGGGAAAAGTTTGGGAAAGTCCAAATTGTCTCGAAACCAGGTTTGGTTGGTAACCAACCAAGACCAAGTGGTTTGAGTTGCTTCTAATCCTGCAAGAAAGGACTGTGGGGTGCAGGTAGTGTTGCCAGATCTCATTCACTTCATCAGCATTGTCAGGATTACTTGCTGGGAACTCGTCTTGCAGCCATGCAGGGCCTACTTCTCTTGTTAGGAACGGTGCATGACGAGGTTGGAAATGTGTGAAATTTAGAAAAATTTCATATATTTCATGAAGAGCTTTTGGGGGTCAGTCTCTTTCGAATCAGGGGTTAGTACAGCTAACCTGATTCCCTCAATCGAACGATTGCTTACTATGTCTTGGAATCTTGTGGGGATTTTGAGTCCCATTTCCCTTGTAAAGGTGGCATTAAGCCACAATTGCAATAGCCATAAAGGTCCTGAAACAGGAAATGGAGCCCCAATTTTGTGTTTTTTGAGGTTGTCACAAAATTCCCCCATAGATTCATACAAAACCCCCAACAGAAGACGCCCTAGACCTATAGGTTCACCTTCATGAAGTTGAGTGGCCAAGGGTATGTACATCTGAGCCACCTGTAGAGACTTCGAGCAGAAGACATAGCTCGAAAGCCAAAGGGTAAGAAAAGCCACATGCTCTTCTGCTGAAACTTCACCATTGTCTTGGTGTTCTTGAATGAATTTATAGAAGGTCTTCTCATTCAATTTGATGTAGTGGTTGCTGCTGGTATTCGAGGGATTGAACACCTCTGCATTGGGTCTTAACCCAGTAATGGTGGCCACATTCAATAGAGTAGGAGTCATCATTCCACAAGGAAAATGAAATGTATGAGTACTCCTCTCATAAAACATGAGTGCAGCAGTTAGCATCTCGAATCGATAGGGAGGGCCATACCTAGAGATTTGAATTAGGTTATAAAATCCTAAGTTCTTCCAGTATTCACCCCAGTCTTTTTCTACTCGAATTAGCCATGACACGAACTTGTCATTTTCACAGCTAGGAGCAGATCTCCACATGTTGTGAGGCTTTCGAATGAAGGTGAAATTAAAAGTATCTGTTGTGCAGAGCTTCGATTCACAACTTTCATGCACAGGGAAGAATTCTGAAACTTCCGGTTTCGATGCAGCTGCATCTGGAAACGGACCTCCGAATGCAAAAACATCATCACCCACAGAAAAGGGAATGATCAGTTCATCTTTCCAGCGATTTTGCTCTTCTACAGTTCCTTGAGGTTCAGGAACTACAGCAACACCGTTAGGTTTAACGGTGACATTCTTCCATTTTCCTGCAAAAGGAACTGGGTTTGGTTCGTATTGTTGTTGTTCTGACATTGAAACGGTTTTGGAAAAAAATGAACAGTTAATAAAAATTGAATCTTTGAAGGATCAGTTACAGATCTGATGTTGCTATAAAGATTCAAAATTTGGGAATGCAGAACAGAAGCGAGTTCCTTAGTCTGATGAACGTGACAGATAGGGAAATGAGTATAAGAATTTCAAGAACAGATTCTGAAAAGAAGGGTTTTGAGCGTAAGAAGTTTATCATACAAAGATCATACAAAATTATACCTTTAGCTATTTTTATATTTCTCGTTAAAGTTTATCATACAAAAATCAATAAAATATTCTCTTTCAAATGCATTAATTGTATAAGTAACAATAACAACAAAATATTTCACATCCTTTATTTTGTTTCCTGGAAGTGGAAGATGTACATCATGTTCTTCAATTGCAATGTCATTGTTAATGTTTGGAAAAATATCTTCATGTGATGGGTATTAATTATTTGGCCTATACCACGATTTTCAATCATTTTATTTCTTTTGGGGCTTAATTAAAGCGAAGACTTCAAAGAGGTTTCGCGGCATATTATTTGATTAGGATCAACATGCTGTATTTGGCGAACACGTAATAATTTTATTTTGAGGAGATAAAATTATTGTTTCTTCTTTAGTGAAACAAATTATTTATATCACGTGGTTATGGTTTGTTGGTATAACTAGGAGTAAGTCTAGTTTATCTTTTCTGAAGTGGTGTAATAATCCTCTACAGTACTTTTATCGTTAGAGGTACTCCTTATAATTTATTTTTTGCCTATCAAAAATAAAATAAAAAGTACTTAAACACATTAAATTTTCTATAAGTTTCCCAAATTGTCTCATATGAGAACTTATTTCATGTAAATAAAAGTGTTATTAAAAATTATGATCTGCATTAATTGAAATTTAATTTAGAAATAAAGAAGATCAACATCTTTGATGGACATTCATGAAATATTAAGATCACTTTTTAGATAAACAAATCGATGTGTCGATAAACAAATCGATATCTTAGTAAATATGAGATGTGTTTTATCTATGACAACTATTGTTTATAATCATCCTCTTCAAGAGGTGTCTCTTAGTAGCTTCGTAGTTTTTTTGGACATAGATCCTTTTGTTACGTACCAAATAGAAATGTAATTATTTTAAAATAGTAGTTAATCAGCATTTACCTATATTTTAGTCTTTAATAAATACAATTTATTTATTTCTTACTATTTGAGAGACATGGAGAAATATACCTTTAACTTGACAAGATTATGACAAAGAAGTAACCGCCTAATAATTATATCTTTAACTTTAACGCGCCACATTGATGTGCACTTTTTGAGTTCTTATTTTAAACATTTTATTACGTAAATGTTAGAAGTCTCACATTGACAAAAGACATATATAGTATAAATAGTTGTTATAAAGATAATACAAACCTCAACTCTTAAAGATAATTTTTGTAGTTTTGTATAGACCTTTCAAATTTTAACAATAACAAAATAATATGTTAATAAATTGCTAACATTGCGTTCAATTTTTTTGTTGTTGCTAACAATAGATTGATATATAAGTGTTAAGAAAACACTTTTTACGATAGTATCGAGTAACATATACCTCAATTAACAAGCCCACAAGTTGTAGTGTAGCCTGTGTAGGTGCATGTATATATTGTCCTGTTGTAGCATTTGCATGTATTAATTAGCATCAACATTTTTCTCAATGATTATTTTGGACAATGTATGACGCTATTGAAGTTATCCATCATATGAAGGCCAAGACAAAAGGTTGTTGCAAATTCATCGTAAAATCACGCCAATAATATTTTGATATGTGGAGTAATAAAACGACAAGCAAACTTATGTTAACTGACTCTCAAGCTTGATTAGTAAAGCCTTATGACAGGATAGATTGAAGTTATCTCAAACGTATTATGACTAAAATGGGCTTCTCATGCGAGTATGGATGAAAGGGATTATACTATGTGTTGAAATAGTTGATTATTTTGTTCTTGTTAATGACCAAGTGACCGATCCTATTAAGCTAGGTTGTGGATTGTGGCAAGGAGATCCTCTATCTTCCTATTCATTTATATTATGTGCATAAGGCTTAGTAACACTAATTAGACATGCAGAAGTTAGAGAAAATATTCATGATATTAAGATATGCATGAATGCTCCAATTAATTAAATCTCATTTATTGTTTGCTGACGATTGCTTTCTTTTCTTCCGAGCTAATGCTAATGAGGCGACAACTATAAAACATATTCTTGCTATTTATAAAATAAAACAGCATTAGAATAAGTTGTTAATTTTCAAAAATCAGAAATTTTTTGTAGTCAATCAAAATATGGTAGAAGCAAAAAAATCATCCTTCAATAAAATAATATATTTGTTCAAAAATTCTTTCCATTCTATTGTATTCTATTTTATTCGAAAATTTCTCTTTAGCCCCCCCTCAGTTCTCTTTAACCCCCCTAGAATCGCAAAATACCCTTGACTTTATTATACCTTCAAGGAAAAATTCGGGACGCATCTCACGAAGTGCACTTCGGGACTTGTATCCCGAATTTTATTACACCCCCAAGTTTTTAAGTTCAGTATCGATACTGAAAAGTTCAGCATCGATGCTGAAATGATTTCTGAGTGAGTTTTGGGGGGTGCAGGTACAATTTTTATGTTCAGTATCGATGTTGAAAAGTTCAGCATCCATACTGAAATGATTTCTGGGTGAGTTTTTGGGGTGCAAGCACAATTTTAAAGTTTAGTATCGATGCTGAAAAGTTCAGCATCCATACTGAAATGATTTCTGGGTGAGTTTTTAATTTCAGTATTGATGCTGAAAAGTTTAGCATCCATACTGAAATGATTTATGAGTGAGTTTTTAAGTTCAGTATCGATGCTGAAATGATTTCTGGGGAGTTTTGGGGCCATTTCGGGATCTAGAACCCGAAATGGTGCAAGTTTTTAAGTTCAGCATCGATACTGAAAAATTCAGCATCGATGCTGAAAATGATTTCTGGGTGAAAATAGCTAAATTCGGGACGTAGATCCAGAAATGCATTTCGGGATCTACGTCCCAATTTTGCTTAAATACCACATAAGAGCAAATAAGGTAGTTAAGAGGGGGAAAGAATATAGGGGGGTTAAAGAGAATTTTTCATTTTATTCGGCTCGCATATATATACACTTAGATATTTTTCTCAAAAGTTGAATGAAGAGCGGGGGTCCGTCCCATTAACATCCTAAATATACAAGTAAGTAGAATGAGAAAGGGAACAACATTATCATACTACTTCAAAGTGAAACCGTAAAACCGAAAAGCAAAGGCATGCATGCCATTAAAGGAGCTTATATCGAACGTGTACAAGTAAAAGGTACTCCTTTACAAAGACATAAATTATGATAATCTATAAAGAGGTTAATAATCAAGTGTCTCAACTATACAAAAACATGCATTGAGAGATCTCGGAAAATGTTTTCCACGTAAATCATGATAATCTAATTACCCTCAATAGAGGAATACTTGTATGGTTACTTAGCATTTGGACACAATTTGATCACACACATACATAAATAAAAAAAGGTAAAAAGAAAAAATAATGAAAGAATTTGTATTTTAAAATAATTAAATGACATGTGTTGTTAATTATGTGTATATATGTGACTAAATATATGTGATCATACAAGTATTTTTCCTCTTCAAAATGCTTGAGCAACAAATGAAATTAACTACATGTAAAAAATATCTCTTAAAAATTATGCATTCAATATTATAAATTTTTAATTTTTTTAAGACAATTTTTTTATCTTTCTTTTTGATTCCATAACATGTGTGAGACATTTATTAGTAAAATCCTTTTGAAAATATAATAGTCTTAACTATTTATCAATAGAGAACTTGGTGGAATAGTAGAGACCTAAATCAAATTTTCACCTTTAAAAATGAATCACATAGCTTATAAATATCAAATTTTGCTTGTACCAAAAACAAAATCAAATATTTTTGGGTCCAATCATCTTGAATGAACATCTATAACTATATAAGTCATAATTATTAATAACTAAATTATTAATTTGTTTAAAATTTTGAAATCTAAATCTTAACTTGAGCTATCATTGAAATGACATAATAAATAGTTAATATTATTATATAGAAAAAGACAATAATTTCAAGAAAATAAATAAATTTTTAGAATCTTATACCAATTGTTACTTGGTTCAGTGGTGATTGGTGCTGAACTTGGTAAAGAGGACCACGGTTCGATCCCCCACAATTGCGATCGGGAGGGGCTAAAACAATTTGATGCCAAAACTGGTCCTCAAACCAGATTAAAATGGTGGTGTAAACAAAAAAAAAAAATTAGAATTTTTAGAATGTGTGAAAAAAACTTCAAAACAACAATATTAAAAATGAAGGGTTAAACATGTTTTTAATCCCTATAAAATGGTGACCTTCTATGTTTAGTATTTACTTATTTTTTATTAAATTTTTAGTCCCTGGAAAATTATCATGCACAGAGTTTTGGTCTGTAACCGTAAATTAACATGTATTTTTTATTGATTTTTTTCCCACGGTGAGTTTAGATCATCGTAAAAAGTTCCTTAAAAAAAAACAAGCTAAAAATTTGATTTCTAGATTATAATTTTCGTTATTTTTATCTCGAACTTTTTTCATTTAAAAAATTCATATTTAATTTATATCATGTTAAAAATTCTAAATTTTTAAAAATAAATTATATATGATAGTTTAAATATGCCCATAAAAAAAAAATCATTAAAAATTTAAGAATTTAATGATAATTAAAAAAATATAGGGACTAAAAATATGTGCAAGAAATTTTTTATAGAGACAAAAAATATTATAAAATTAAATACAGACAAAACTCAAAAAGTCCCCATTTTACAGGGATCAAAAACATATTTAACCTAAAAATAAATGGAGTAAAGTAATGTGTTAATGTTTTTTTGTTGTCGAGACGGATATATTTACCCTAAAAGGTGGGACAACTGACTCAAAAATTTAAAATAATTGCTGCATACTTAAGGTGAGAATAAAACTCTCAATTTTTAATTAATGGAGAATGAACTCCAACCACTCAAGATCAATGAGTTAATGATGTGTTAATGTTTGACTAAAGCTAATACTCCCTTGTCAACAATAATAAGTGGTATATTTGCTGTTTGCAACAACATAAATTAAAAAAACTGGTTAATTCTTGTAAAATAAGTGTACCTTCTAATTAATATTATGCACATTACTCTCAAATCAATTTTTTTAAGTCAGAATCAAATGTTTTATTTTGTGTATTGATGGTTATTGTGAATATAATTAACAATAAAGACTAATTTGGAAAAAATATTATATTTCTTTCATTTATAATTTTTCCCTTAACATATGTTATATAATGAAGTGTACTAATTTGACTAAACTAATAACTGTTACTACGTAAAATAGGCTTAGCAAAATAGCAGTTACTGTATTGATTTGGTATCAATTGATAATTGTTCAGTCACTTACGAAAGCACATTATTCCAACATGAAGGTGAAGATCTGATGATGAGTCACATTCATTAGAATATGAACTTATCACGGGATCGTTCCTAACCACAAACTCACATAAAATTTATATCAAAGTTTAATTACTTTTGAGATTCCAAGCTGATTTATTTAGTGATTTTAAATAAAACATAATAAAACAAAACTTGTACATGAAAAAAGTGGCATATGTTTATAAGTGTGTTTGATGCATTCTTTAAGGGAGTGTAGTGCTATCTATCTATATTTATATACTAACTCTACGTGTGACAGCTGAATTAAATTTGTTTTGAACGATAAATATATTATTAATAATAATTGAATTTGTGTAAAAAATAAACAAAAATCAGTAAAAGAAACATTATAAAATAAAGACGTCGTATATAAGCAAAATATTAATGAAAATACAAAGACAGATATCACTTAATAGAGGTTCGCTTATAATTCTATATTTAGAAAAATACTCCACAACTTCCAGACCATCAGAGAAGACATCAACCCGACTAAAAAGGATATTACTAAACGCTAACTTCCGATCTCAAATAAAAAATGATATGCCCATATAAAATCTAAAAAAACAGCTCCTTAAACTAAAAGTTGATGTAATAATAATACAAAAACCTAAATAAATATTCCCTCTGTTTCAAAATGAGTGTCGCTTTACTTCAAAAAATTTGTTTCAAAATGAGTGTCCCCTTTCAATTTTCAATGCAACACTTTCTAATCATATCCTCTAATTACTCTTGTACACTATTTCCAAAAAAGCAAAAGAAAAAGTAAGATTAATTTAATAAAAATATTATTATTTTTAAAATAATGATTACATTCTTTAATATGTACGAAAATACCATAAACAACACTCATTTTGAAACGGATAAAATATATCTCAGCTTACGATCCACCTCTAAATAATATGACAGCTGAATTGATATACAAGGTTACAAGAACCTCACAAATAATAAGTTTACTTGCTACTATATATATATATATATATATATATATATATATATATATATAGTCACTGACAAATGACAATCTAGGTAGCTATATAATGTCATGTAATAAATAATTAATTTTGTTGTTGTGCATGTTCTGCTATACTATATGCTATCTTTTTTGACCAAAAAATGTTATATCTTTCTAGCAATCTACCACTATAAACTACTATAAAGAAACAAAAAAAAAATATGAATTTTGTGGATGTATAATTTAGTCATTGTTTAATGTCAAGTAGCTAAAACAAAGGCATGGGACTTGCAGAGTTGACGGGAATTGGATTCATCAACTTTCGGTCTTTATTCACATGCAGTCTTGCTTTCTGTAGTGCCTGCGCCAGATTGTGTCTCATGATGTGGAGAGTTATTATTATTAGCAAAGGTAATTAAACAGTGACACAGTTATTTTTTAGGGAGAACAGAGAAATTTTTGGATGTGTTTGGTAATCAAAGGAATTACGGCAAGAATATAATAAACCACATTGGGTCTGTTTGGCAAAAAATAGCAGATAGCTTATAAACTAGTTTATAGCGGATGAGCTTATAGCTGATAGCTGATAAGCTAGCTGATAGCTTATAGCTGATAAGCTAGCTGATTGAATTTGTAGCGTTTGGTAAAATTAGCGGTTAGACTAACTGATAAATGTAAAATGACATAAAAGGACATTTTTAAGTTATTGTACAATTTATATTGAAAATATTTAAAATTTAGTTTAATCTTAAAAAAATAACTTAGAATTTATTAATTTAATATATTTAACATTTAATTATTGTATAATTAAAAGTAATAGTAATAAACTGATGCATAGGTCAATTTTTTTTTTCAATTTCTAATATATATAGTTTAATATTTTTTCTATTTCAAAGTTGTATCAGGTCTATTATTATCATAAAAAAAAATTGCATCATGTCTCAATTTTTTATATTTTTAGCAAAAAAAGTTCAGTTTTTATGAAAAAATGTTCGTTTAAAATAAATACATTGGGCATACCAAAAAAATAAATACGTTGGAACATGAACATGACATGTAGCTAGGAACAGTACACGTGAACAATGTTACTGGGACAAGGAATTTGGAACACATATTTATTATATTTTGAATTATAATAAATAATAAGGGGTAAAATTGAATTTAAGATAAAATAATAAGGGTAAAATTGGAAGAAAAATTGATAAGCTATAAGCCAAAAGCTCAAACGCTATTAAAAATAGCGTCTGGAAAATAAGTTATAAACTAGTCAAATAAGCTATAAGCTCATATAAAAAATGTGTTACCAAACAGAACTTTTTCTGTCATATGAACTTATAAGCTATAAGCTATAAGCTCAAAATAATGTTTTACCAAACAGACCCAATCCGACTATATATTTAGCATTTTCTTTTTTGATTTTATTGTTCTTGTTGTGAGATGTTGTGTTGTGAGTCGTAATGGTGCGGTATTGTTTTACTTTTCCGTTTTAAATGGTGTTTGTTGGATTCAAATTATCATATTAATTATATTCGATTCAGTGGTTTAATCAATGATTTTGATATTATCAATGTTGTAGATATATTATTTCTCATACATTTTAATTTTGTCATATCTTTATGTATTTTGTCGTTGTTGTATGCTATATTACTTGAATCCTATGAGTTTGTTCGTAAATTTATCCTTTTTAATTTTTAGTAATTTTAAATATTTATGTTATACGATATATTCAATGATTTTCAATGAATGTCGTTTTTAGTCTTAAAAAATATCATATTTCATCATGTAATCATAGGGTAATTGCTGCCAAATACACACACCTTCATGATCTTTGACAATGTTATTGATCAATTTCATATTGTGTTAACGACCACAATTTAAAACCATAATTTCTGCAATTTATAATTAATATGTAAGTTAAAATTTTTGGGTTGAACCTAACTCAACAGTTCTAGACTTGATCTAGAACCATATAATTCATTGTGCTCAACCCATAACCTAAAAGACCTACAGTAAAAACTCTATAAATTAATAGAGTCGGGACCTGAGAAATTTATTAATTTAGAGAGTTATTAATTTATCGATAAATTAATAATTATTAATTTAAATAGTTTTTAATAACTTGTAAATCAATAATGACTTTAGTAATATGCATTGGAAATCAATAATAACTTTAATAATATGCATTGCCATATATAAATTACATGAATGTGATAGAGTATTAACACCATATCCCACAAGATGGTTTCTCATCTAAAAGGTGTTGCAAAATAAACTATGTCATAACAAATACACGTAAGGAGTTCTATGAATTATTAATTTATGATTTTCTTGGGACCGAAAATTACAAAGAGATCTCTCAAAAAATTATTATCTTATTATTTTATCGAATTTTTCAATTTTTTACACTGGCCCAAGTCGGAACCGGACAATTTTATTATTTTAGAGAGATTCTACTGTAATTAGTCCATTTTGGTGGTCTATCTCTTCATCCGAATCACAACTTCAACCTTGACATGACATATTTGACGCCGGACATCTCTTCCGGATGAGAAACATGTGATTTTCAGATAAGATCATCAACCTTACAAAATTAATTTGTAAAGTGAGAATTATTTTTCACTTATAAACTCGTATTCTTTAGAATTAGACATCCAAAATACAACTCGATATATAAGTATATAAAGGAAATATAATAACAAATAATTGAACTAAATTTTTATATTGAATGCAACTCATCTTATTAAAATGGACTAAATAATACTACCTCTTAGATGTAAACCCATGTTCAAATCATGTAACACTCTCTTAACACCTAATCAATTTTTTTCTTGTGTCATTTTCAACAAAGTGAATTTGATTAGTGGAAAGTGAAATAAATAACTAATTGATCAACTATGTAGTATTATGCTTCACTACATAAAAAAGATTAATAACTGGGACAGAGTAGTAGTTAGAAAGAATATAACGTGTTGATGGGTCATTTCTTGTACAAATCAATTCTACTAAAACTGATCACATCACATCAAGATTAAATTCCCATTCAAGCTTTAGATTGAATTGACTATCTTAGTATTCCATACATTCTTATGATAAGATTTAACATGATTTTATTCTATTCTTTCTTTAGTTATGGTTAATTTGATGAACAAGGGAATGTCTTTCCAAATGTTGACCGAATGATTGTTGCATCTAGAGAAGTCTTCGAAAATGACTACACAATGAATAGATGAGTATATATTTTTGGACAGAAATGTTATTTACACACAAAAGTTAACATCAAATTCTTTTTTTCCTCTTTTTTCTGAATAGTAACAAATTATTAATAAGATCAGTGTTTGCATATATGCGGAACAGCAATGACAATACCAAAATCTAAACTACTTAAAAGAAGTATACTTCTAATCCGATTATTAGAAGACACCTATCAACTTTCAAACCACCCGAGAGTCATCAACTCGACCCAAAAAGATGCTATTAGACACTAACTTCCGAACTCAAATCAAAATTGCTTGATCTATCATAATCCAAAGAACAACTCGTTTAGTCAAAAGTTCAAGGACAACGGTAGAATAAAAACTTAAACAGATATATCTCAGCTTGCAGACCTCCACCAAACAGTCAACACCGATGCGGTAGAAGTCAATCAAATACAATGAAACTTGTAAATCTCAAGAAATTTGAAAACCATCAGAGACTCAAAAGGAATCTTGCAAATCTCAACAGATTAGAAAGCGGTCAAAGAATCAAGTAACGTAGAAAATCAATCCCACACGACATCAAGCAAACACTGCCGGCAGCGTCAGATCCAAATACCTCACCACCACAACACTCTTCTTCACCTCCAACCACCGCCACACATCACAACACCAACAACCAAACACGAAGAAACAAAATAAACTCCTAAATCTCCTACCAAAACACCCTACCAACAAAACCAACAAAAACCAATAAATGAATCACCACTGCCACCAGAACCGCTGCCACTGCCACCACCACCATATCGGATGCCACCACCACCACCAAGCACCACTAACACTATACCAAAAACAACATTTGCGCAAACCCCACCGGCGCAACATCAACACAACCACCAAAAACCCCAACAAGCCACCACCAGAACAGTAACCCTAGTACCACATACTGCCAAAACAACACTTTTTCAGAACACACTTTTGAGTCATATTTTAAATAACATTGACATAAGGCTTTTTTTAAATACATGGGCTAAAGCCTGATATAAGATATTTGATTACAAAAAATATTATTTATGGAATAAATTGTCTTTGATAAAAAATTAAATAACTATTAAACAGACACTAAAAATTCGTTGATAATATTTGAAAATTATTATGTACAAGTCAAATTTTCTCAAATAAAATATGAACTGAAATAAATTATCCAATCAACCGAATACCAGTGCGAAAGCACGGGTATTTTGCTCGTAATCCTGAAAAACTAACGACAATCAAATGTTATGCCATCAGACGTGTTTTAACATATATCTCATGAACTATTTAGCATTTTTTTTTGAATGCGTAGATGAAATGACAAGTTATTAGAAATATATACACATAAAATGAAAGAACCAAGATTTCATATTGTCTCTTTTATATCCTTGTCACTCTCTCGGGTTGACGCAAAACTATTTGGTTTGAAAAGAGTTTGAAATACTTGTTGTGATTTATCGCAAGGGGCTATTGGGATGTGAATCGATCCGTGTTGACAGTCAGTCTATTCACCATTTTCAAACTTTGGTCAGTATTTGTAGATGTTCACTACGCCCGTGCTTGAGCATGCATTATCTGTTAGGCTCGATTAAGTTGGTTAAACTTATACTGATTTATATATTTGTGCTGATTACTATTTTATGAAATTGCATGATGAGAGATGATGAAGAGCACACAGCACACGTGCAAAACAGGATAAAATAAATGGGCATGCACGCACGCACAAACCCATTTGCATATGTCGTAGTACTTTGTTAATTTGTTTCTTATTCACAATTCTATGAACTTGTTCTTGCTTATCTGATTTGTAGATACACCAATTTGTGTCCTCCAATGATCAATTAATATATAGTGCCGTTATCATAGACAACCATGACAACCAGGCATATCCACCCACAAATATTAATTCATGATCGATCTGACATAGTGCAAGTTTTTTTTCTTCTTTTCCATAATGTGGGAGGAATCTTCCATAGTGTCATTAAGTTTTGAAATTTCTTTCCTTGCCAATGAAAGTTGATTCCATAATCCATAATATATACCGCGTATAAATGATTTGAAGATTGTTATTTAGAGATCTTTTAAGAAAAAAAGTTAAAACCTTTTTCTGATACGCTCACCTACAAAATAGAGGAATTGCTGATGTTCGAACTCCGAATTATTAATATTTAATTTAATAATTTTAATATTTTCTGTCAGTTGAACTAGAATTTGTGGATAATTTTTTTTTTTACTAAGCATAAATATGGTCGAAAAATCAAAAACTTTGCATGTTAAAATAGTTTTTCATTAATATAGTGAAAAATATATAACATAAAAATCATGCTTTTCTCCCTCTTGTAGTAAAAAATGATTTTGTTCAAAATCTAATTAAACAAAATAAATATTTACACGCAAATATCGAAGAATTTGTCTGCTGTTCTGACTCTTTACACTCTGTCAATCTTATCAAAAGTCCACATGTTAATATTAAATTCATGCTTTTCTCCCTCTTGTGTGTAATTTATCGATGAATTTGTCTGTTATTCTGACTATTTACACTCTGTCAACCTCATCAACGGTCCACATGTTAAGAATCATATTCATGTTGTGCTGATACATGATATAAATGAGTTGCTCTCTCAAATAAACGTTTATCTTTATCACACACTTAGAAAATGAAACTAACGTGCAGACTTTTTCGCTAAAATTAGAGTTTCATGATATGCCGGCTTTTTGATTCATATCTCTCCTCTATAAATAAAGGGTATATCCACATTCTCTTTCTTTTTCTCAATTCGCATATATGTGTGCCTTTAACTAGAAGTTGTACGATTCATTGTTTATTCCTCCTCTTATATAGAGTGAAAGGAAATGCTAAAGATATATCAATAAAGGTTTCATTGATAGAGATTATACGTATGATCACTATTAATTATATTTATATACATCATATTCACTATCTCTTTTGAAATCTAAGTTTTATTTCGTAATCAAGTTAAAAGCATGCATTAAGAGAGAATATATTCATAATTTTTAAAGTATAAATCAACATTCAAATTCGTACCACGATTAATTATGATCATATACTATATTTTTTAGGGGAATAATTGTCTTAAAATTTGGAAAACTGTTTGTCCTACCATTATGAGAATCGAATAATGCATGCATATTTTTTGTCTTGAAGAGTTCCTCTAGGCATATTATGTATGTAGTACTTGATTTGCCGCCATCAAACAGTGGCCATAAGGTAAAGATTATTCTTAAGGAATACGTGTAGTATATATATAAAGGGTGTGGAAGATTATTCTATAATTTATTTTTTTAGAAAATGGATTATTCTTGGTATCTCTTTATTGCTTTGTATGTATCACAAGAATAATCAGTTTTTATGTTTTGGTTGTCATCTGTTTTTAACTTTAATGATTTTTAACCTTAGATGATAACTTTTTAAAGAATTTATTTTGAGTTTCATACATTATTGTATTTTGAGGTAGTTTGTTTTTAGGCGGGTTGTGCCGGTGTTCTTTGTATTTGTCCGGGGCTTTTCGCTTGTTCGGGTTTTAGTTTGAGTTCTTTCCGTGCTCAATCTCTATGTGGGTGGAGTACGTCTTGTACTTTGTTCATTTTACTTCTCTATAATAAATATTGCCGTTTCAAAAAAAACAATTATTTAAATTTTATAAGCAATTTACACTATTATGATCTCAAATGTGCTTTTTTTATAAGCAATTGTCATCAAGTGGTCTCCACGATGTCAAGTCACCTGATTTATTTTGATAGATTTTATTAAATTTTTAGCTGAATTTGGAGATTATCAAAGATTTTTTTCCCCAACAATAGAAGGGTTAATTCTTTTATATATAATTTAATTACATATGAATAAAAGATAAACGAAACTGCGCAAGTAATTTTTTTATGAATCGGAAAACTCATTATATTCTTTTAAATACTACAATTAGGTTAATATAAGCAAAACAATATCATGTACTAGCTAGATTCTAAGGAAGGCTAACATGAATTAATCGATCATTTCATTCAATAACCACTGAAACTGAACTGATTTATCAACAATTGGGTTTCATATACAAAGAAAAGAATGTTTCATTTTTAGCAAAAAGATTCTAGCCATAGCATAGTATCAAAGTTAAAGCTGAGCACTATATTTTGTATGAATTACTATGAGTCTATGACTATGACTAGCTATTTAGAGAAAAGAACCAAATGCTCTTTAGTGTATTTGCCAAAAGTTTAAGAACTCTTGTGCCAAATTAAGATCATGCATAAATAACTTGATTTATAAAGACACCAACTAATCTGATGCCAAAAGGTGCATATTGAAATTTTGATTGTACCTATAAACTGACAAATTAACCGACATATATAAGGTTAATAATACTATTGAGAAGTGACCAACATATTTTGGTGACCACATAATTTATTGGATCAAAGGGCCTAAAGTTTTAAATTTCTCTCATGTTATAATTTATTAGATGGTACAATTGAAAAAACTTGCATTGCAAAGGTTATAATGACATTTATTTTGAAACAAATTTTTATTATTAAAGGGAAACTTCATTTTAAAACAAGAGTAAAATATATAATTGTGATAAGCATATAGAGGGTCATGCATTCTTTGAACCAAATAGGAAAACATCAATTTTTGAACTAAATAGGGGAATCGTATACTTCATACTTTCATCCCTATCCAATGATAGTGCCTATGAATCTATTCCTAATTAAATGTTTGTGTGAGAGATAGTTTTTTCAAGGTATTCTATTGATGGACAATCACACAGTACTATATGGCACTATTTAGTAGTATTTAGTAAGGCTTATGACTGGCTAAGGGTCAAGCAACTCATATTAAGACTTTAATTAAGTCTCAATTAAAGTTAATAAAAGCTTCATAATTAAAGTTAATAAAGGCTTATTTGATAGATTAGTTATATATGTTGACCTTGCTTATTTGGTTAAGAGGAAGGTTGGACATCCCTTCACATAGGTTTAAGGATTAAACTTTAGAATCATCATAACTTAAAAAAGAATTTATATTTTATTTGCATGCGCCTTGAGGTTATTTTTATCTCGCTATAAAATTAGTTTTAGGTCTCTATATATGCATATTTGACAAGGTTTTAGGAAGAACAAAGTGCCCTGAAAAAAACGTTCGTCTTAAATAGTTTCACAGGGGTTTGCTCCTGTCAAATTTGTGAGGAGCATACTCCTGTCAAATTTGTATGGAGTTGTCCCTGTGATAAGTGTTCAATAGACTGATATTGACTATATTAATTTGACAATGTGTAGTAGATTGGCATAAACTATATATTTGTGGACAATTATACTTTTATTTTACTCTTTTTTATAATTAATTTTAAAATACTATAATTCAAATTAAAAACACAATTTTTTTGTATCTATGGACATGATCCATTAACGTTTTAATTTTTTTTGGATTTCCTTCAACCCATAGTAGCAACAACAACTCCATAATACATAGTATCCAGAAATTTCTATCGCAAAACTCCATATATAGTAGCAGCAACATGAGTGGCAAACATCATCTTTCAAAGCAACTCCATTCATAATATATTAAAAAACATATCTATAAAAAATAAAAAAACAGATCCAAAAGTTTAAAACCATAAATAAATTGAGAAAGAAGCATAGAAAATTACAAAAGGAAGAAACTTTTGGGCATTGTTAGTAAGAATTTTGGTATGAACTTGTGATTTGGTTTTAATAGTGAACTAGCTAGAAAGTGGCCCGAGTGTTGTGCGGATTAAATAAGTATTGATATAAATAAATTTTTGAAGTTCCAAAATAGTATAATTTATAGACTTTATTTGTAGGATGAGTTTCTAGCTAATGTTTTTTTTTAACGGCAATAGATTTTATTAAAATACGAGAATATGAGAAAAGTACAAGAGATACTTTACCCATACACTAAGGAGAAGTACAGATAGTATAATAGTATGAGTTTCTAGCTAATGTGAAATAGTATAAGTTTTATTAATTGAGAAAGTTTGGTTTTGTGACCGTTGTATTTTTTTTTTGATAAGCGTGACCGTTGTATGTGTCATTGTGCATGTCTTTGTTTAGTGTTTGATTATTGGTATGTACATCCATAACATAACACATTAGCCTTCGTGGTGACAATGAGAAATTCTTGTAGTTTGAGAGAAAAAAAATAAGGTAATTATTAAGGACCTATTGGTTCTTGACCTTAGCATGATTTGGTAAAAATAAAATAAGACGAAATATTGGATGTTGTATCTATACCATTTTAAAAATAAAATCAAATATTCCCAAAAGTCTAATCATTAATTCATGAAACTTGACTTTTACAGTACTCATGTAATTGAGTCAAAAAAAAAAAGTACTCATGTAATTAAGTAGAGGTTTTTACATTTATATTCGTGTAAATAGAGATTTTAAAAAGTGATATAATGTTACAAATTAATATAAATATTATAACCTGCAAATTTGCAAGACAATCACTAAGGTGATAATCCTATGTTGAGTGTGATTTCCATCCAAATAAAATGAAAGATGAAGGTCGTTTGAATTAGAAAACACAAAGCAAATGGAAGAATATAGTGCAAATAGAATATCTGAATATGTGAAGTAGATTTAGGAATTTGAGACCTTGAAATTGAACCATTGCTCACAAGGAAAACACTTCGGTATGGAATTAGGTAAGAACTTGGCGATGGTTGAATAACTTTGTAGAGAAAATGAAAGGTTATCACAAAGTAAGAAGTTTTTCTATCAAAACAAAAAAAGTAAAGTAGGTTTCATATTGGAATCAAATCATGTTGGAACGTTTATTGGACTGAACCGGGTTAGATTAGAAGTAATTATGATTAGAAATTAGGGTTTCACATACTTAATACTCCAAGTCAACCCTAAATCTTATCTATTTCTTACTATAATATATAGGTAGTTGCACCCGGTCACTCAACCTCATTCTTCTCTTTCAGCAAATAAATCTTCTACAACAAAGAGACCATTCCTTTCACAAGATAACGATGAAAACAAAAAGAAGAAACCAAACAACCAAAGCTTCACCTGCGGTATATGTTTGGATTCTAAAAAAGTCTCAGAAATGTTCACAAACACTATATGCGATCATCCCTTTTGTGCTAATTGCATATCAACATATGTCAAAACCAAAGAGATAGAAGAGGGGTGAGAATCCAGTGTCCTGATATACAATGTGCTCTTCATCTCAAACCAGAACATTTTCATTTTCAATCCATTTTGACTCAAAAAGTCATTATTATTGATTGGGAATCTGATATTTACGAATCTTCCATTGCGGAAAAAATTTACTGTCCTTATAAGTATTGTTCTGTTGTGTTGATGAATGACGCTGCCGAGGTTGCGTTACAAGTTGCGAATGTCCTTCTTGTCATAGGCTGTTTTGTGCAAAATGTAAAGTTCCGTGGCACGCCGATATGAATTGCGCCAAATTTAAGAAGTCGTCGAAATCCGGTGCAGAGGAAAAGAATATGTTGCAGTTGGCTAAAAGGAATAAGTGGAAGAAATGTGCCAAATGTTTGTGGATTGCTTGTTGAGAGAAATGGTGGATGTGCTATGATCCTTTGCAGGTTGTACATCTTACCTTCTCTGGCTCATCCTTCAGTTTAGTTAAATCTTTATATAGTTAGTTGATTATGATTATTACATTATGAAGAATTAAATATAATGATTGGATTTTATGTTTTTAGGTGTGGAGATAAGTTTTGCATCCAGTGTGGTAAGGATTGGAGTCGTCCAGGTGTACATCAGAGGTGCAAGTACAGTGAGTAACCTAGCATGGCGGCGAGACCCTCCACCGCTACGCCATTGGATCGAATCGCCACTGAGACAACTGTGTTCACATTTCCTTTTCTTATTTCTTCTCTTTTGAGTTCACCATCGCTGCTATGTTTCGTGTTCTTTCTTCTTCCTTTTTGTTTTTATTTCGTGTTTTTTCTCTTTTGAAATACTATTTTGATTACAAAATACATTTAGAACTTATATATGACAAAGTTGATTATTGTTATTAAGTATGATTGTCCTTTAAATTTTATGTATATTTCTTATTTTACTTTGTACATGGATTTTTCGTCTTTACAATAGCGCTTATCCTACTATCAACTATACCGCTATAGCATTTTTAGCGTTCTGCACATCTTAGATTAACAACATAGGAATATAATTGAATAAAACTTATATAGAACAACTTGAATAATGTATATGCATTGCTTCAAAAAAAAAACTTGAATGTATATGCAGATTTTTTAGTGTAGAGATTAAATTATTTGGACATATCAATTGCCAATTTCTGTTATTGATAGATACACATTTGTTCAAATTGTTCTATGATTGTAATGTATGACGATGAAGCAAGAAATTTCAAGTTTTCTATTGGTTATGCTTTTTAGGCACATTTTTATTTATGTGATGAAAACAAACTTAAAGTTTTATCATTTGTTTGACAATAGACATTAACAAGTTATATAGCTTCGTTTGTTCAGGTTTTTTTAAGAGTAAAAGCGCTCTTTAAGTTTAAAAAAAATAATAAAAAGAATTTTACAAATAAAGTAAAAGTTTTTTGATACTTTTATTTTATATTTAAAAATATTTATATTTTTTTTTGTATTTTAAACTAAAATATTTTGATATATAGTTTATACTTTGTACTTATCTTTTTTTTTACATAGTGTATTTTGATTTTTCTTTTTGTGGTCGAGACAATTTTTATATTTTTTTTCATTAATATTAAGCCACTTTTTTTTAATAAGAACTTCATAAAATATGTGTTTGATCCTACTTGTGACTCAAAAGATAAATAAAGCTAAAATAAAGTCGGGTCAAACGGAAATATAGTCTACTCATAATAAGCTAAGACATATAAGAAGGTATGTGATTGGTTTGGTTTGGATGATTTTTTAAAAATCAACGGAATTAAACCGAACCGCATGTATTTTAAGTACAATATATAAGCAAACATGAGTAAGGTTGATGGTTTATCTTGTTGAAGTATACACATGAAGAAATGAGAAAGGAAGAAGCAAAAAGCAGCAAAAGAGCAAAATGCGCAATAGAAGAAGAAGTGCTAGAAATAGAGTTAAAGAATGAGGATAAAATTGTAATAATTATATAATTATTCCATCACATATATCTCAAATTGTGAGGAATGAAAAACGAGATTAATAAATGGTATTGGATGGAATAGGTTTCATCACATTTCACTCCATTCCATTCATTTTTACAAATCCAAAGTCATAGCACTATCTCACTCCATTTTATTCTACCACTTACCATCAATCCAAACATAAGTTTCTTAGACAAATTTAGTTAAGGCACAAAATTTAAACATCTAAGGATGACAAGAAAACTCAAACCCGCGGACCTCATCCGAACCTGAGTCAACATGTGAAAACCCGAATTGATTGGATTTGGGTAGTGTTAAACCCACACCCGAAACCCGAAATCACACACATTATATGTTAAATTATATAATTACCCCTACTTATATTAACATGTTGTAGACTATTTTAATGTTGTAGACTATTTTTCATTTTTATTTAGTGTTAAAGACAATATTAGCATGTTGTAGACCGTAATTTCGTAATTTTTTTGAGCTTGATGTATTCATTTACCTTTCTTAATTCAGGTTCAGAAAAAAAGAAAACTCGAACCCAACAGATTCAGATGGTCATTTTGGGGTCGAGGTTGGATAGTGTTAAACCTGTACCCGACCCTACCGATTTCCATCTCTATAATTCTATAAACATCAATACAAAAAATGAATAATTTTAATTTAATACACCACATAATAAATAAAATGTTTTTTCAATGTATCTTGGACATATTCAGCTCGGGCCCATATAAATGAATGAACTAGGACTCTAATCAAGCCCAATTTAAGATGCAATTGGGCCATCAGATTTTAAAAAGTTCAAATTCTTCACTTAAGTGTAGTACAGTATCTAAAAGTTCCATTTTTTTTTTTATGAAGTTTCCATAGTTGAAAGTGATGATTAAATCTTCGTCGGAAAATCTGTTAGACACATAAGATAGGTTCTTCCCTCTCAATGAGTCAGGGATCGAACCCCTAATTACATGTTTAAGGGGACCAAGATCCTTACCACTTGGATCAATTCATTGTTGGTTCTAAAAGTTTCATGTTATTAGATGCGTAGGGTCTATTTGATCCGTAAAATATTAATACTAGACAGAACAGTATAAGACAGTACAAGATAGAACAAGACATGACACACTTAAAGTATTGAACAAATTTTGTTTTTACGATGAATGATAGAAAAAATGTTATTTTGGTGTTTTTGACAAATTGTGCTGAGAACAAAAAGTTGTGTCGTAGTTCAGTAGAGGATAAAAATATATGTTTTATCTTTTGATATAAATTTTTGATTTATTTTTTGATGATATTATATTTTCGTAGTTCAGTAGTTCGGGATGAATTCTAAAGTAAATAGTTTTATCTTTTGTTGAACACAACTAAAGATATTTTAATTAGGGGGAGCACTACACAATACACAACACAGCCATTGGAAGATAACAAATAAAGTGCAGAATAGCTAGAGAGAGTGTTGCAGACAAATTTGACATTTATAAAGAGCTAGTCAGTTACGTATGTAGCCCTTTATATACACTTTTTATTCTTAAATTTTTTACCGATATCAATTTGTTAGTGTATGTGTCTAATGTTCCGGTGCTTTATTTCCAGTTACTAGTACCATATGTCTAATAAATCTGTTGATGTGCATGCTCTTCAGAAACAACATAAAACCCAACTTGTCATGAAAATAACTTGAAACTATGTCATGTGATGTATATTTACAACTTAATCACTTATTTTACGAATTACATAATTACTTATTCTACTAATGATTGATTGATATACTAATGATAAACAAAAGAAAAACTATTGGATCAAGTCAACTGTGGGATGGGATTATGTCTTGAAGACAACAAAGAAAGAAGCATCATTAGCTGCCTTCAATTATAAAATTAGTGTATGATTAAATACAAATTAATTTCCTATTCCAAATAAATCCACAAGCAAATAATAGAGCCGACTTTTTTGTCTAATGAATGGTCACCAATCCATATAATACATTTCATAAATAATACTTTTTCAATCAACTTTTACTATATTTTAGACGAGTTTAAAAGATACCCATTTTAGTGTAAATGCGCTTTTTTTTTTTTTTGTGAACAGTGTAAATACGCATTTTATTGTAAAAAAAACTTTACAACCAATAAAAACAATTCTAATTTTAATATAATACTATAAAAAGGTGAATGAACTTAGTAATATGTAATTGGTTCGTGCATATTCATTTTTCTCATTTGAAATCGAATACAATATTACTAGAATTAGAACAATATAATTGAAGCAGTGATAAATATAATATGTCTGGCGAAAATCAAACTAAACTCCGTAATAGGGTAGTTTTTACAAAACCAACGTAGTTTAATGTAATTATCGCAAATATACCATAATAATAAACATATACGAAATGAAGCTCATAACAAAGAATGAGATCGAAAGAAAAACAAGAATTTCATTCTTCAATCTAGCACAACATAATGAAAGAATTATTCAAAAAATGTCAAGAATCTCAAGAATGGAACGATTACAAAGAGGACAAGACCCTCTATTCAACCAAAGCTCCCTAGAACAAACCCTACAAAAAGTATGACCACATGGAATAAAAGCCGCACCTTTATTCCTTCCCATGCACACGCAACACACCGAATCATTCCCCGCCACACTACTACTACAAATTTTCTCCTCCGCCTTACCAACCACCGTGTCACCATTTTCCGTTTCCTCCAACAACCGCATCAACGACACTCTCCACGGCGTCCCTGCCGCTTGTCCTCCTCGAAGTTCCCTCTCTGCCGCCAACGCTGCCGCAAGATTCATACTTGAACCCGAACTAGCCGGATCCGTAACCATACTTTGTTGGTGATTCTGATTCTGTAACAATTGAACTGATGAAGAAGAAGAACGGAAACCCCAAGTGGACCCACAACAACCTAAACCGAAGAATCCTAACCGTTCCTTGAAGCTACGTCGTCGTCGTTGTCTTCTACTATCAACAGCGTCCATTTGTTCTGATAAGAAAGCGAGAATTGTTCTTGACTCAGTGTGAGTTGTGGTTGTAGATTGTTGAAATGGCATTTAAAAAGGAAGAGAAGAAATGAAATGAAAGGGTATATTGTTTTGGTGAAAGGGATATGTATGGAATTGCGGGGTTTAATTAATGGAGTTTGGACTTGGCACGCATTGCAAGCTTGAATATTAAAGTAAGTGAAGAAAGACAAAATGGAAGGAGAAGATGAATGAAGGAATTAACGGCTTTCTTTTTTACAGTGTGTGAGTGTGACTCTCGGTGTTTGTGTAACAGAGCAAGTATTTAACTCAAATAAATTTTGCTTATAAATTATTAAGAACTCTCCTTTTGTCTTGACGTGCTGATTATAGGTACGGTGGCGCGTACGATGGAGATGATGGTGGCTCATCTTTAGTTTAGTTGTCACCAACATTGCATTTTATTATAATTAGTTTAGCAAAACAAAAAAGTGGGTTATTTAACTCAGATGATGTGGTTGAACAGTTGTGGTTCATCCTCTTTTAATTATGGGTCGAAGGTTGAATCTTGACCTTTGATACAGAGTAACTTTAAATTTTTGGATCAATTGTCCCATTATTTGAGGTGTCTCCAATCAGTGGCAGATATCCTAGTCTCGATAAAAAAAATGTTATTTTTATTCCATGTCTATGTTTTTTGTATATCGGAAAGATAAATTGTTCCCGTTAGAAATTGATCTCTGGACCTCTCCCACCAAACTCATATGTCCCTCAGCTCTTATATGTCATTTATCTTTTATCACTTGAGCTATCCTACGCTATCATACCTTTCAAATTTATTTATTTTTATGAAAAAATTAGGGCAAAGGATGATGATGTTTTAGTTTTAGTTTTTAAAGGTAAATTGCTCCCTTCAAGAATTGATCTCTTGATCTCTCTATTCAATCTATATATACATTAGCTTTTATTATTTGAACTATCCTACAAGGACGATGATGTTTTAGTTTAAAGTAGGAAATATTTTTGAGTCAAAAAATATTTACATAGATATGGACAAACACTATTAGGTTCAAATTCGGAATTTGTCATATCTAATTTTTTTTTACCACCAGATCATGCAACTTTAATATTATCTCTTAAATATAACACTCTTTTATTTATTTTCTCTTTATAAGGTTCTCAATGAATTTACAATTTCCCAATTTATAATTTATGCATGAGTTTAATTGTTATGCACTGACAGTGTAAAACTTTTTTACACATGCATCCAATCAAAACACAACAAATGCCATTTTTATAAGTTGGTTCCTAAAATATCTCCATTAATATTTACATGGCGTGATTTAATTGGATGCACGTGTAAAATAATTTTACACCGTCGGTGCATATAAATTAAATTTTTTATGCATATACTCCTAACTAAATTACATTATTTTCTGAAATTTGTAATAAATACAATATTTTAAACTTGTAAAATGTACATTGACTAACATTTTTTGGTAACTAAATTGACTAACATATTTAATTGTATCATATTACTAAAATTTTAATTTGCTTTTTGATTTACTAAAACAAAATTTGGTAAGAAAGTATTTTTTATGGTAAGGTTTTTGATTTACTTTTTTTCTTTGTCGAAATCAGGATATCCACCGCCGAAAGCAGTGACTATATTATCTCGTTAATTGGAGGCACCTCAAAGAGTGGGATAGTTGACTTAAAGATTTAAAATTGTTCCGTACTCAAGGCGATGATCGAACTCTCGACATTTTATCAACGGAGGAGAATGAGCTCCAACCGCTTAACCACACTCCCTGAGTTGGTTTTTTATTTACTCAATATGGTTTATATTGAAATTTAATAAAAATAATATAAAATCATTTATTTTTTCAAATTTGTTTGGATATACGTGTTAGTTTTGTTGCCGGCCTTAGCAAAGTCAAAAGCCGTTGAAGGCGGCCACAGCAACCAATGTTTGGGCCAAATGGCGTTTGCACTCTTGCGGTAAAAACTTGGATTATATTTTCTTAACACACTTTAGTTGCATTATACTCCATCAACACAATAGTAAATCATCATTTCTTATTTTAAAATTATAAGAAATATTACATTTGGTCAATGAATTTTATAAATTATTCACTCTATTTCAAAATAACATAGTACTCATTTATAAGAAAACAATTTGTCCCACAATGAATTATCAATTTTAATCCAACAATTATTATTATTTTTAATTGTATTATCTAATTAATTAAATTATTATAAAGGATCATGTACGAACTTTGCTTTCATCTTTGTTTTATCCAAATTTAGGAATTTTGTAGTTGAGGTAACCTAATGTAGGATTTCTTTTTCGAAAAAACCTAATGGAGAATTCATTATTTTAGTATTCTCAAGCATGCATGTTTGTAGTCAAGGAAATAATTGGAATTTTTTATTCAAACATGACAACACCTAATGTCCGCCTAAACAAAGATTAGGTTTGAAGATGCCATGCCCATGACGTGATGACGCCACCCTTTTTCATTAATTAGTTGCACCGGTGTTTTTTCAATACTTCCTTCATTATAAAATGAGTGTAGGGTGATAATTATCAAGACAAATTCTTTGTACAAATCACTTAAATAGTTAGTATTTTTTGTATGTAAGTTAAAAAGAATATTCACGAGAGAAGAAAGACTCTATTGCGTCTAGTGGCGGAGCCACTCACAGACCAAGGTGGGCTGCAGCCCCACCCACTCTATTTAATTCTTCTTTTATACCAATGGTAGTTTTGTAGTATGTATTATATGTGTGATTTTTTTTTTGAGACTATATACATATTATTTTTATTTTTTTGACAATTATATACATATTATTATATATTAGACTTTTTGATAAAATAATCTTTTAATTATGTCAAGTATAAAATTAGACGTTCAGTGCTTAGTGCATCTCTTGTATTCCTTGTTTAAGAGTTGTCTAATAAAATTTGTCATTTAAAAAAAAGTATAAAATTAGTAGTTGTTGTAGTTAGTAGTAAAAATAATCATAAAATAAATAAAAATAGTCTTTTAAAATCTGACCACTATTGAAGAATTATGTCAAAAATTAGTAGAGACAAATAAATTAGATTTGTATTCATCAATTGATCGAGTGTTACGACTTATTTTGGATTTTCCCGTGTCAACAACAACCACTAAAGTTTTATTTTCAGCGATGGAAATTATAAAATCAAAGCTATGTAACAAGATGTGAGATAATTTTTTAAAATCTCCATAATTGTTTATATTAAAAATGGTGATATTGCTGAAAAATTCACCTTCACCACATATATAATAATATGAAACTGATAATATTATAATATATTTTAGTCACCCACCCGAGTTTTTTTTCCTGGCTCCGCCACTGATTACGTCATTTTTAAAAAAATCACAAATTCTTTCTGAAGAAGATATATGAGTCAAGAAGTCGACATCTAAAAATAGTTAATATATATTGCATATAAGTATTAAATAATTTTATAATAAATATAAATTTTATAAAATCTACTGTTTCTAAAAATTATATTTAATCACGTGATCATATAATATAAGAATAATCTTAGTTGGAAAAGGTCAAGCCAGGAAGATAAAAGACAAGAAAGTTTCCATAAAAACAAAAAAAGGGAGACAACAAAGTGATAAACAGAACTGTGGTTTGGTAGGAGTCAGCTCAGTTTGCACCTCACGGTCGCAACAATTTTTTTCTAAAGATTTCCCATCATAATGTTTTTTTTTTTTGATACATTTCCCATCATAATTTTCATCAAAGTAGCCATGATCATCATCATAATCTATCCCTCCGTGATTTGAGCAATGATTACTTACTTAAAATTATGAGAATAGTACTATTTGAGACAATTAACCATTAAAAATTGATTTGATCTACATGGTTAGTATTAGTGTAGTACATTACATTATGTATGATTTGTATAATATCCTATCCTTCATAGGTTCATACGTACCATATTGCCATCCAATGAATAAATGATTAGCATTGGTATGGTTGGTGAATGAAGTCAAACGAATCATTACATGGTGCCTTTGATGTGGACGTAAAATGCAATTTCTCAACGTGTAAGGAACTTTTGTTTATCATGTTACAAATACATGACAAATTTTAACAGCTTATAATTAATTTTTGTCAAAAAAATTATACAGTCAAAGATCCACAACTGTATTTGAGAAGAGATTATAACCACTTAATGTCAGAGCGTTCATCCGAACTTTGAACTATTTGACTCTTTTTCCTAAGAACCAGAAGATAAAAGACAAAAAAAAGTCAAAGATTGACATACCAAAAAAAACAGTCAAAAATTGAATTTATGATCACTTATTTAAAAAGCACAATTTTCTATTTAATTTGCAAGAAAAGAAACAGCAAAATGATTAAGCGGACAAAAACCACAAATACAATCTTCAAATTTTCATGTTGAGGAAGAATCCAGTTTAGCAACAAAAAATAGCACATTAACTCCAATTCTGCATATGTTGTAGCAATATAACCCAATTCTAGCAACATGAGAAGAACCTGTAAACGAGCAACATATTTTCATCCAAAGGCTTGAGATGCACTTTTTTTTTTCTTCTTTTAAAACCAGTTATTAGTTATTATTACTTACGCGGCGCAAGTGCATATATTAATCCATCAAAATTTGTAGAAATCAAATGAGCAACAAACTATATCTCTAAGAGTTTTTACACTGTTGTCTTAAGATGTTCATTTAGTTCGATCTTTAATGATACTCTCTTCGGTCCTATATATATATAAAAGAAAAGTTGGAGCAACAAAAAAAATATATAAGACTGGAAGTAATATTTAGAATTGGAAGTAATATAATTTTCTTTTTCAATTAAAGATATGATAATTTTAGGTTCAAGAGGCAATTATAGTACTGGATAATTCTAATGTCTAAAGTTTTTTTTTTTTGACAAAAAATGTCTAATAGTTATAAGTTGTTAGATTGTCTATTTCAGTTAATCTATTTTATGAATTGATGATGTGAATCTATTAATATTACAAATTGTTAATATAATATATTAATTAGTCAAAAAAAATAAAATATACTAATTATGGTTAATTAATTGTGGATAATTATAATATTTTTTCAACATGATAAAATATATTGGGATTAACCTTACAAGCAACCTGGCTCACCTACAAGCTTGTGGTGAGATCCCTTGAACATCCATCTATTAGAGAAACTCTTAAAAGAGCGGTTCACGCTCAAAGTCTAATATTCGATTCTTCAATTTAATTTGATTAACATGATTGATATGATATATTTGCACGGTCTAGAGATTTGTTTTGGTATGAACTGGATATTAATTTCTAAGTTAGATAAGACCATAAACGGTAAAAAGTGATAAATTTCTCCCTGAAAAGAATTTAACACATATCATTTTAAGAACTGAATTCAAATTCTTAACTTTTTAATTAAACTAAAAAAAACTCTTACCATTTCATTTAAATGTTTTTAGATATGAACTAATATTTGAATATGAGACAATCTATTGATTGATATTAGAATCTCATGGATGTAGCTGTCAATTTATATGGGCTTGCCCCAGCACACATGTTTGGATCAAAAAATCCCCAATACTATCTAAAAAGGCTCCCAATACTAAAAACAATTCCCCAAAAATAGTAAAAAAAAGAATTAAAAAATAAAATAAATGGATCAAAAAATCCCCTTACACGAGTCCACAAAAATAATAGTAACACAGTGGATTGGGCCCAAAATATTATCTCAATAGAGGATCCATAATTAAACAACTTTTTTTAGGAGTTTAAAGTTTATTTGATAGTTTTTCTCAACACACACACATATATAAAAAGAGATATATCAAATTACATTCAGGTACAACAATTGAGTAATATTACACTATTTAACAACGTTATAACAAATACAAATTTTATAAAATTAATGTTAAATTGAAAATTTATATCACACAATTCATTCATGGAATCATGATGTTGATTGTTAATTTTATTGGAAGATGATTAGCAGAAACTTTTAGAGAGAGAAGCTCTCTCCACTCTCTAAAAAGAGTTTCATTTTAGTTTTTATATCTAAAGTCGCCGCCCTATATGAGTCTCTCCTTCGTCATCGGTGGTTATCTCCTCTGTAATGGAGGTTGTGTCCTCCCTTGTGGACTCACTTGTGGAGTCCTCTCCCATCTCTGCGGATTTCACTTTCTATTTTGCCTTTCCTTTCCCTTCTTTTGTAGCACGACCACCATCATTCATCACGATTTTTGTTCAATCATCCAGCAACCACTCAGTTCTCCTTGCACAAATCACGCTTGTTGTGATGCTCTCAAATCTGAAGTCAACTTCACCAACCAACTATTCAGAGATTTGTGGTCATGAAAAACTCCACCGAAAAAATTGAAAGTGCTGAGATATTTTATTTGTGGTTATGTTATTGTTATTGTATTTTATTTTTGTTATATGTTTTGATTGTTGCTCTTAAAGTTAGTCTATTTTATGTTTGTCTTCATTGTGTTTGATAAAAAACCTCAAAAATGTTTGACTAATGGGGAAAATGTTGTGAGTGATAATCTAATGTGGATTGATGCAAACCATTTTCTTTTCTCCACATAACAATCGGTTCCTTCGCATTGAGAATCATGATAGCGATATCTGTGTACTCAAGTTAAAGAAATGATCCATAATTAAATAGATTTAAAGACTTTGATTTCTCAATCAACCTATCATGTGTATAAGATTTTTGTTTGGTTGCTTGAATTAAGTTATTAGTTTTGTAATACTCTTTTAGTTTCTAAATACTCAAAATTTATTGATGTTCAACTCTCAAATAACTTAACTAGTTGTGTTGCTTTTAGATTATAGATGGAAAATACTCAAACACACTTTGTCTCTATGTATATTTGTACTTATATATTGTCTAATGAAAAAATGTTGTTTACCGTTAAGAAAAGATTAATAGTGTTAATTGTTAGAATATTATGTACCATATATTGTATTACTACTTACTAGTATTGGTAAAATATGTTTAAATTATAAAATTGAACCAAATCTACCGCAAATAGTCGTACATGATAACCTACTTGGGTTGATTTGGTGATATTGACTTAAGATTTGGGAATATATTCCTCCTCAAAGTCTTAAATTCGATTCTCTTTAATAACAATTTAGATGGGTTAATTTAACTTCTTAAAAAAAAAGTCATACATGGTACATGCCACATACTTTATTACATGTTTTTGTTTTTCTTATTTTTCTGGCTGCAAAACTCTAAAGCTTGAAATGTCCACATGTCTTATTAGTAGTTCTCAGCTTCTCATTCACTCTCACACACCGCACACTTTGTTTCCCAAGTCGGCAGGTCTTGTCTTCTTTGTTCTCTTGATTTCTAAAAGACTAAAACCTTAATTTTAAATTATCAAATTTTAAAAATAGTGATTGTTTTTGGAAACCAAAAATAATATCTATTTTATATAATTTAGTAATTTTGATTTTTCATTGAATTTTAAAATAGAGAAATATTAAATATTTAAACTAAAAATTAAGATTTAAACCACAATTAAATCTAATTTTTTTACAAAAAATTTCTTATTACAACTAACCAAATTAAATTTCAAATTATGGTGACTCATTTTCTGAAAAACCGAGGATTCACACTAAAAATAATCTTATACCTTAAACTTCAAGTCAAATATCCACCTGTCTTATGTTATCTCACTGGCTGACCCATTCTATATGACTGCTAGAACTGCCTATAAAGGTCTTCAAGATCATATTATACTATTTTTAGCATTTTTTTGGTTTATTTTTTTTTTTGGTGGTGCATATTTTTTTTTAGTGGTGTTGATTTGATTACACTCACACGGCATCTGCCTTTCCCATTATTAGTTTCACATGAAAAACCTATTTTACCCTTTCCTACACACTTGAAAATGTAACTATTGAATTTGATTATAATTTTGATCTTCCTGTTTCACATAGTTAATTTATAGTTAAAAAATAGGATAGGGACCAAAATTATAGTCTTTCATATCAAATTCAGCCACCTCTTAATTGCAGTTGTGAAGAATCAATAGTCTTCCATAGTAATAAATTCAACGTCAATTACCACTTAATCAAATAACGATTGATGAATTACTTTATTTATCTTACATTAACTATTGCTAGTATAGTTGAAAGAGAGGGGAAAAAATAATACCGCGATCCGTTTAAAAAAATAAAACTCTCCTCAAAAAATAGAAAAAAATAATATTTATTCCAATTATTTATATGTAAAGAAAGTGACATTATGCTTTTTACAAAAATAAAATTTATGTACAAATATTTAATATATACTCTCTCCATTTCTAATATAACACCTCTTAAAATAATTATCTTTCTCCATAAGACCCCTTATATATTGTATTTTTTTGGTGAAGGAAAATTATGGAATTGTCCAAAAGTCTTAATTCAACTAACAGAAAATATCAAAATTATTTGGCAGAACATTCATGACTGCGATTCGATTATGAAATTCCACTTTATGTATGTGAGTTTATAAATATTTTATCATTTCATATTTGTACAAATAATAATAATAATAATAGTAATAATTACATAATCATCTTATGTGAGGCTTGAACTCATAACCTTACAATCACATATAACCTTATAATCACATATAAGGAAAAATTTAATTGTATTAATTATCTTTTTAGTACCATATACTCTAAGTCTCTAATAATGTTACATATTTTTTTACAATATTTTATAAATGCTTTAATATAAATATTAATTAATTGTCTTTTTTGTCAAATAAAATTATAAAAACAATAGCTTCAATATCAATTATCAATAAACTTAATATCACAACCAATTTTTTAAATTTTTACAATTTATTCAATAAATTTGATATTTAATTTTCTTGATTTAATAGATGAATCTTATATTTACGAAAGGGTGTAGCATCTTTTTGAATAGAAAACGAAGGACAAGATCAAATGTTAGTTAATTTAGTGATTTATTTACTCTAAATTTGATAGGTAGAATTATGGCAAAATTTGTTGAGAGAGGACTGAAACCAGTTATCTAATCTCCCAAATTAAATTAATCAGTATAGTGTATGTTTGGTATCACGGTGAATATATCAGCATCACATTGATCCACCGAGATTTTCCAAAAGCTACAATTTGTAGCTTCTACAAAATTACGGTGGATCACCGTGAATCTGATATACCCACCGTGATACCAAACATATGGACAGTGTGTCGGATAGGGTGGTGAAAATCGAAAAAAGGAAAATGAAGGACAGGGATGTCTTTTGATATGAAGTACAAGCTTTTCTCGTTTCACAACAACGGTTTCGTACACTTCTAAATTCTCAAAAAGAGATCACAACCGTTTTGTTTCTTAGGACACAAACAAACATTCAAATCTCAATCGTTAAAATTTGCGTCTTGCTGGACTCTTACAAACCCACCGCTTCCCTTTTTTCCTCTCACCCTCTCAATAAATCTCTCTCCTCTCTCTCTCTCTCTCTCTCACAAAAAAAATGGCATCATCTCTCTCAAACCTCAACAAAGTTCTCCACACAAACACCCTACCACTAACATCTCTCAACTCCACCCCTTCAGTTTCACCACCGTCCACCATAGTCAGATTCCGAAACAGACATTTCGGAAGACCGATTGTGTTGGACGATGGTCTGAAGCGGGTTGTGTTTGTTCAGGCTAATGTCAGTGATGATGAGTGGGGTACTGGGAAGGAGGAGAGTTCTGCTGGTGTGGCGGTCGCGGAGGTGGAGCTGCCGGAGAAATTGACAGATAGTGAGACTGAGAAGCTGAAAAAGGCTTTGGTTGGTTCGTTTTACGGGACTGATCGTGGACTGAAGGCGAAAAGTGAAACGAGGGCGGAGATTGTTGAGCTTATCACTCAGCTTGAGGCTAAGAATCCGACCTCAGCTTCTACTGATGCTTTGACTGTGCTTAATGGAAAATGGATTCTTGTGTAAGCAAATTTGTTTGTTTTACTACTATTTGATTTTGTTTTTGTGTGTATTTAATTAGCTATGAAGCACAGAAACACAGTTTTGATACTTAAATCAGCTTAAATTCGATCTATAAAACACTAGTATGTTAAATGGTTTTTGGATAAAAACCAATGTAGTAGAAGCTAGTGCGTGTGTATACTATATGTTATGATAAGTTAGCTTATAGCAGATGAACTTATAACTGTGTCTATGTGATAAATTAGTTAATTGCGGATAAACTAGCCAATAACTTACTTTTGTATTATGATAAATTAGCTTATAGTTGATTAACTTATAATCATGTCCTAGGAAACTCCGACACTTCTTAGATTAGGTGTGTCCCGGTGTCAGACACGCATCGTAACTGATACCGACACGACACTGACACTTACAATTACATTGAATTATATCGCTTTTTCAAAAAATTTAGCCGTGTCGACGTGTCAGTATTCGTGTCGTGTCCGTGTCAGTGTTTGTGCTTCATTGATCGTGTCTATGTGATAAATTAGTTGATAGCTGATAAACTAGCTCATTAACTTAACTTTGAGATTGCATCACATTTGATGGGAATATGAAGTTAACAATAATGGCAAAAGTTTATTCGCTATTAACAATTCAATCAGAATAAAGCTTCTAATAGTGATAGTTAACAATAATGGTTTATGGCAGTGAATAATCTTTGTTCTATAGCTAACAAACTTGTGGTCTGACTCTGATTTATGGTTCCACAGGTATACATCCTTTGCAGGTTTATTTCCATTGTTGTCAAGTGGACTACTGCCATTACTCAAGGTTGAAGAAATATCTCAAACTATTGACTCTGAAAGTTTAACTGTCCAAAACTCTGTTCAATTTGTTGGTCCATTAACTACTACCTCCATTAGTACAAATGCCAAATTTGAAATTCGAAGTCCGAATCGTTTGCAGGTTTTCTCTCGCTCCTTCTTTCCTATTATTTTTTCCTTGACCCTCTATTTTGAGGGAAATGAGTATGATAATTCGGATTTAGATCGATATATAAATTATTCCAATGAAGGATATCTAATTCCTATTCTACTAAATAATTAATAAGTCTCACATCGATTGTGAGATGACCTGAATATATATATTTATAAAGTAGAGGCGATTTTTAACTTACAAGTCGGTTTTGTAAAATTGAGTTAGGCCCAATACTCAATTCTAAGAAGGTATCAGAGCCTCTCTACAATTCGCTAGGCCGCCTGCTATATATCAGGTTTCTGATTGGGCCACCATTTATATCTGTGCATCAAGCCCAATAGTGCTGGACACAATGGAGTGTGTTAATCCTCACCTTATTCTGGTTTTGTTGAGTTGAATTAGGCCTGATACTCAAACTAAAATGTGTTAATCAATCACTTTCATGTCATGTTTTAAGCCATTGATTTTATCTTGCATATTATTCAGATAAAGTTTGAGGAAGGTATCATAGGCACTCCACAATTGACAGATTCATTAGAGATACCAGAAAATGTGGAAATTCTTGGACAAAAAGTTGATCTCACACCTTTCAAAGGCATACTTAGTTCTGTCCAAAACACTGCTTCATCAGTTGTGAAAACAATTTCCAATCAACCTCCATTGAAGATTCCAATTTCAAGCAGTAATGTTGAATCTTGGTTGCTTACTACATATCTTGATGAAGAACTACGCATCTCAAGGGGTGATGGTGGTAGTGTATTTGTTCTTATCAAAGAAGGAAGCTCTCTTTTAACAATTTAAAGTTATATTTGTTCACTTTCTTGGTCATTAATTATATGTAATAATATATATCTATTAGTTTTCTTCTTGTTGTTTATAAATAAATTAAGATATAGTTGTATTATACTTAATAATTTGGGAATTAATGAACTCTAAACTAAAAGAGAAAAAAAATGTGCAAATTAAAAGACTCAATTTTGTATTTGTATCATCCATTATATATATTCATTTTTGAATACTTCTATAAAATATAATTGCCATGTCATGATTATTATAAATGTGTATCTAACTAAATATTCTTATGTGATCAAAATTTGAAGTTCAGACAGCTCTACCAAAAAAAAATTTGAACTTTAGATCAATTTAGGATTGACCCAGATATAATCTAGTTTGCTTTAATCTAAATAATTTTTATGGCTAATTCTTACAAAAATATATGCTTATGCTTTCACAAATGATAGGCCATGAAACATATGTGCTTGTGCTTCATGGGGTTAGGTGAATGGCTCCGATTTGTGGTCGATTGCGGTTAGAAAATGCTTCTTTCACGTATTTGCACATTTTTTGTTAGTATTGAATTAAGATCGGACGGTTTAAAATTTAGAAAAATTATCTTATTTTAAAATAAATTAAAAATTTATATTAAACTTTAGACTATTCTATCTTAATCCAACAAGAAAAATTGTGATACTTCAGTGACAGCAAATGATCTGTTTTCATGGAAATGGATACATAACTACCAATTGCCTAAGTTGGGTGAAATCTTAAAATGGACAAAGAGTGTTGCCCACCATTTGAAGCACATTGTCACTTCGTCCTTCCTTACACCAACAATGATATTTTTTAATGTTAAAGTTACATCAAATCCTTTAATTTAATTTTTTAATTATGAAGTTTGCACTTTACCTCTATTTAAGATAGACTCTGATACAGTGATACCATATTAAAATTTGTGAGGCTAATCAGTGGCGGAGGCAGAAACTTTATAAAGTCCGGACAAAATATTAAATTTAAATAAAAAATTTAGTTTTGCAATGAAAAATTTTCAGTTTTGAAAATAAAATTTCAGTTTTGAAAAGTAACCCCTTAAAATACCAAAAGTTTTGTTTTGCAATGAAAAATCTCAATTTTAAATAAAAAAAATTCAATTTTACCATAAATTAATCTCTAAAAATACCAACTTTACCCTAAATTAACCTTAAAATACCAAAAACTTCCGACCGAGCCCGGGCTGCAGCCCTAGCAGCCCTTATAGTAAAACCGTCCATGAGGCTAATACTCAATCATAAAAATTAGTTTGAGAATTGAAGTTGCACTATTCTTATAAAGACTATCTATATTATATCTTTAACTAATGTGAGATTTCTAACGAAATTATCTCTTAGTTTTGATTTAGTGGTAGAACTACTGGTAATTTAATTAATTATTCTTCTTTTAATTGATTTAACAATTCCATTGTATGCTTACAAAATATATAACAACCTATTTTGTATGGTAAGTGTTTGAATACTCTTATACTTTATATAATCTATTATTTGCTTATAAAAAATGTTTCAAATTGAAGTGCAAAAAGAAAAAAGCCAACGATGAAAATGAAAGATACTAAAATCAAAATTGTAAATGAATTAGGCAAACAACGAAATGCCTACTTTTCAATAGCATTTCCAATAGAGTATACGACATATCTTAAAAAAAAACTTCATAATCACACCCGCAATTAAAACCATTTCATATTTTTTTTATCGAGAACCAGAATATCCATTGTCGCACGCAGTGACTTTCATCTACACTGCTACAAAATTAAGTGGACCAATTTTTAAAAGAAATTGCTCTCAGGGATTAACGGTTAATAGATTTTTACTCCTCTGCGATATTAGCTGAGTTTTGTTTTATCCTTTTTAAAATTATGTTTTTGTATTACTCCCTCTATAAAATTAATTTTTTTGGATTACCACCCCCTTCTATTGACTTTTTGCTGAGGTGGCAGACAAAAAATTAACTTCTTACTGATGTGGCAATGCACTTTTTGTCTGCTACACCAACAAAAAAAGGTCAACAAATAGGATAATCCAAAAAAATAAATTTTACAGGATAATATAATGGAAAATGTTAACATGTGCCCCAAGGGCACATGTTAGTGAGATAAATAAAGAAGTTTTGTATCGGATCCGTGTATTAGGGGTGTGCAAAATATCTGGTTTTAAGGTCCAAACCATAGCTAGATCCTTTTTGGGTGCAAAAAGAGATATGTTATTGCCAATTCCTTTTTGGGTGGAAGCAGTTTGGATCCCCTGTTTGGAAGTAAACCAAAAATCAAACAAAATTTGGGGTGAGAAATCAATAATATCTTAGCTTGACCCAACCCGTAATTTGATGTATTGAGCCGGTAGACAGTTATTTGATGTATTGACCCAACCCGTAATATCTTGCATATAAAATATAATATTCTTATTAATTGAGCTAAATTCACGAGGATTATATAGAAATATTTTTTTATAAGTGATGATGTATTAGAGATTAGTATTTAAAAACTGTACAAAAGTTATAGTTTAATAGATAAAAAATATCAAAATTACTATACTTGACGTTTAATTCCATATCCCCGTATTTTGTGTAGAAAAAAAGTTTTAGTTTATAATGACTTTCTATTTTAATTAGGGGTGTGCAAAATATCTGGTTTTAAGGTCCAAACCATAGCTAGATCCAAGACCACTTTTAAATATTTGGATTTTTAGTATATGGTTACTAACCAAACCGTTTTTCTCTGGTCGGTTATCCACCCAAATTGAATTTTTGGATTTGGTTTAAATTGGTTAATAAACCAAACCAGTAAAATCTCAAAACTAAGGATTAAATTATAATGGATATATTACGTCAAAAAAAAATCTAAAGGATATATAACAAAAAAAAACTATTGAGTAGAAAACCTAAATTTTTTTTGTTGTCAAAAAAATAAAACCTAAATTTTTAATATTCCAACAAGGATAATTTAGGATTTTAATAAAAAAAATGTGGGTAATTTTGTCAACATAATAAATTATATTTTCTCTCACTCCACCTCCTTAAAAATCCCTCCCCTCACCTCCCCCTCAGTTGAACCAAACAGGGCCTAAGTATCTCCTTTCAAAAAATCATTCGCGAAAATTTCGCTATATAACCGAACCGCATCTCCAGTGATTGCTTTTTCCACCATATGTTTTCATCTCGAGTTTTAATTGACCCTCTTCAGTGATTGATTTCTTATCCTCCACCGCTTCAGGTTCAACATGATTCATGTTGTATAGCTATCATAATTGCCATCGTCATTTTGACTTGGAATCTTATGGATTAAATTTTTTTTTGTCATATTATGGATTGAATTTAACTAGTTTTTAAATGAGAAATTTGATATTTTTTTAAAATAAAAGAAGAAAAAAAAAGAGAAATTTGGTCTTAAAAACTGGTTTTTAAAAATAACCAGTTTAAAACTGGATTTTAAAAAATAATCTCTTTTAAACCGGTTTTATAATAACAACCGGTTATATATTCGTATCCATATTTATAACTAGTTATATAACCGGTTTATAAAAAAATATGGTTATAGTTATATATCCAAATCCATATAAGTGGTTTTGGTTTGGATATGGTTTGGTTTGTCAAAAAAACCAACCATGCACACCCCTACCGTGTATATAGTGTAATTTTCAAACTTTTTATATTTTTAATGCACAAAAGTTTAAGAAAATAATTCCATTTTTAGATTTTTAACATGTGCCGACCCTTTCCATATAAAATAATAATTTTAAAGGAAGTAAAACAAAATTCGTCTATACTGAAATGATGTTCGAATTTTAGTACATCCCATTATCTATCTTAAAATAATAAGCAAGGAAAGAAAGAACCATGTTTATTTGAACTTGTCAAATTTATTTATAAGACTCATATGCATGTATAAGGCATACTCAAGAGCAGAGAAACAAAACAGAAATACACACAGAAAATTCGGTCAAAGAAAGCACCATAGCAAAGCTCTACAACCCCGTTACAGCAAATCAACAAGGCAACACCATACCCCTACAAAATACCAAACAACTAAGCTTAGGTGCCAAAAAATGAACCACAAATTGTATAGTTTTAGTACATGAAATGTGTTCACGTGTTAGATGCCTCCCATGTTTCTACTAAAATAGATTTTTTTCATTTAATTGTTTTATGTTATTGTTGGCAAAGAAAGATATTTATGTTTCAATGGGAATTGAGAACTACCACGTCGTACTTATTGTTGATGTTAATTTGGAACATAATTCTTGCTAAAGTGTTATAAAGCCACCATTTCCTTGTTTCTCTCCATCATCACTCTCAAAAAAATATTTGTTTTCCTCTTTCTTATTCTCATAACAAAAAATGGCATCTCTTTCTAACCTCAACCAACTTCTCCGCACCAACACCCTTCCAGTCACACCTCTCAACTCCACACCTTCGATTTTGCCACCAACCATCCCGGTTGGATTTCGGAGCAAACATTTCAAAAGGCCGATTGTATCGGCCAATGTTTCAAGGCGGATGGTCTATGTTAGGGCTGATTCAAACGACGGAGAGTGGGAGCCAGAGAAGGAGGAACCAGAGCCTTTTGTGGCCGTTGCAGTTGCGGAGGTCAAACCAGAACCGGTGGAGAGTGAAACGGAGAGACTGAAGAAGGCTTTGGTGGGTTTATTTTACGGGACTGATCGTGGACTCAAGGCGTCAAGTGAAACAGGAGCGGAGATTCTTGAGCTTGTCACTCAGCTTGAGGCTAAGAACCCGACCCCTGCTTCAACCGAAGCTTTCTCCGTGCTTAACGGAAAATGGATTCTCGCGTAAGCAAGTTTATGTTCAAATAAAGATTTAATTTGGTCTTTCACAATTTCACTATGGCCTAATTCAATTAAGACAAAATTAATATATAAATTAGTCTTTGATATTTTCATAATGAGACCAATTCAGTCTCTACTCATTGTAACATAGAGACTAATTTGTCACATGTATAAAAATATGAGAAACTAATTGCGAAGAATTAAAATGAATGTTTAGTCTCTACTTTACTATTGTTTCTGTTAAGAAGCCTTACATCGGATGTAAGATGGTCCGAATATATGTTTCTAAGAATGTATGATTCATTGGCCACCTGTTATCATCACGTTTCTAATTGGGTCATTTGGAATTTATATTCATGCACCGAGCCCAATAATATTGGGCGTAAGGGGTGTGTGTTAAGCTCTGATACCATCTTAAAAACATATATTCAAATTATCTCGCAACCGATGTGAGAGACTTCTTAACAGTTTCATAACTAACACAACACCATTTTGGTATTTAAACAATGTATATATAGTTGATGTTCTATAACTAACAAACTTGTGGTTCCTAGGTATACATCCTATGCTGGTTTATATCCTTTGTTGTCGAGTGGAATATTTCCATTACTCAAAGTTGAAGAATTGTCTCAGATTATTGACTCTGAAAGTTTAACTGTCCAAAACTCTGTTAAGTTTGTTGGTCCATTGACTACCACTTCCATTAGTACCACTGCCAAATTTGAAATTCGAAGTCCAAATCGTTTGAAGGTTTGCCCCTTCTCATTTTCTTAATATTTTTTGTCTTAATTATCTGGTTCTGAAATAAATGAATATGACAATTTGAATTTTCATTGAGGAATAACTTATTCAAATAAAAAATCGAAATCAAATTCTACCAAATAGTTTGATCTTAACTGAAATGCAATTATTTGTTGTGTTCCAAGCATGTTTTTCTTTTCTTGTTTAATAAAATAAATTTTAGACAAATTTTAATTTTAAAAATGTCAAATATTAGTAATCTTAATCTTATGATGAGAATCAAATTCAAAAAGACTAATCTACTAGGTATGAGAGTATCAAAACATAAGTAACACATTGAATTTTATTATCTAGACGATACATGATTCATAGTATTCCTTCAAAATAAAAAATATTATTTGATTTAATGAAACTTTGGAGGGCTAATAAACTTTTACTCCTGTAAGACGAGTTTTACTTTACTCCTACAATTTTTTTTCTTCATTATCTCTAAAATGCATAGATTTCATCATTTACTCCTTATGTTAACTTTTTACTAATGTGTGGCAGTAAACTCTTGCTAACGTATCAATTGACTTTTACTCGTCACGTCAGTAAAAATTCAACAAAAGGAGTATGATAATTCGCCCGCGTTACATGGATAAAAAGCTATTAACCCAAATTTGAAATATTAGTTAAGTTAGTATTAATGATTTAATTAAGTTATTGGTCTCATTTTGCATGTTATTTAGATAAAGTTTGAGGAAGGCATCATAGGCATTCCAGAATTGACAGACGCATTAGAGATACCAGAAAATGTGGAATTATTTGGACAAATTATTAATCTCACACATTTCAAAGAGATACTTACTTCTATCCAAAACACTGCTGCATCGGTACCTTCATTGAAGTTCCCAATTCTCAACAGCTACAATGCCCAATCTTGGTTGCTTACTACATATCTTGATGAAGAACTACGCATAGCAAAGAGTGATGGTGGCAGTGTGTATGTTCTTATCAAAGAAGGAAGCCCTCTTTTGAAATATTAAAGAAATTATGTTAGTTTACTTTCTTGATCATTATGTGTAATGATATATCTATTTGTTTTCTATTTATTTTTTTATAAATGAATAAGTGTATTGTGTTTTATATGAGTATATTATACTTGATAATTTGGGGATTAGACTCTAAAATTGTCAAAAGAGAAAAAATTGTGTAGAAAAAATTTTAGGGACAAAAATGAAATAAAAAAATTACGAGAACGATAAGATAATAACTACTCAAGAGTAATACACTAACGACGTTTTACCTTTAACTAAAGTTTCATAAGAATTTTATCATCTAATTAATTTATTTATTTTCATTAACTCATGGATTCTTTATACATATGAATAAAAAGTAGACGGACAACAAGCTGATAAAATAGATTATTAACAACATTACGTTTTTAATTAAGTGAGAAATCTTTTATAAAATACCTTTTGAAATAATATTAAACTCAACTTTGATTGTGGTGCATTCTAGGGTGAATTTTAGATCAATGTGAGCTACAGTGGCGGTGCCACGTTAGGACAGGGGTGGGCTGCAGCCCCCCTACTCCTTTCAATTATTTTTGTACTAATAGTAGTATATATAGGTATTATATATGTGCTATTATTTTTTTTGTAGAGACTATATATATACATATTATAATATATTAGAGTTATTTAGAATATACTCCCTCCGTACTAAAATATATGTCGTTTTGAAAAAAAAATTTGTACCACAATATATGTCGTTTTACATTACCAATGAAGCATTTAATGCTTTTTTTCCTCTTATACCCTTAATTAATTATTTCTCTTTCTTCTTTCAATTCTATAATTTATCTCTCACATACCATTAATGAGGGATAATCTTGTAAACTAACCCATAATTTACCTTTTCCATACAACAATGATTACATTTCTTAATTTGTGTGATTTGGTCAAAACGACATATATTTTGGTACGGAGGTAGTATCTTTTAGAATATATCTTTATTGGTGAATTATGTCAAAAATTAATATAGACAAGTAAATCAAATTTGTATCATTTGATTGATTGAATGTTGCGATTTGTTTTGACTTTTCTTGTGTCAACAACAACCATTGAACGTGTCTTTTAGCAATGATTATTATAAAAACAAGGCTACTTAAAAGATGAGAGATGATTTTCTCAAAAGCTCTATGATAAGTTTCTATTGAAAATGAGATTGCTGAAAAATTCACCTAAAATATGATAATTTACGAGTTTGACAATATAAAATTACGACGAGTAAAAACAAATGATTCAGTCGCCCATCCGAATTTTTTTCTCTGACTCCGCCACTGGTGAGCTATCTGTAGTGTTTTGAAGTCCAATTTTAGTATCTCAATTGTTAAGAGCATGGATTCATAAATTACATATATGGATTGCACAATATGAAAATGCATCACAATTAGTATTTTTGTGTGGTCTAAAATTTAACCAACAATTCGTAGTTTAGGATACACTGAAACTTGTACACATTGCTGTCTTTTGTTCATTATCATTCACAAAGATTACACTTTCAAAATAAAATCTAACCAATTTGTAGTTTACTACTACTCCACACTTTCTGATTTGAAGAGAAAGATGAATGGACTTCTCAAATTTAATGATATTAGAAGGATCGTTTATATTGAGTGTCATTTTTCATCAAATTAATTGAGATGGACGTGTTCGGTACAACAATTTGAAATATAAAAATAACAACAATGTTCTTACTTAATTAGGGACAGACTTAGAAATTTTAAGTAGTAAAGGCCTATATTTTCTTTTAAAGAAGTGAGGGCTTATATATCTGATATTTTAACTATTGTCACATGTATAATATATTAAAAAATTATCATTTTAGTCTCTAAATATATGATATATTCTTACTATAGTATACATATGAATCTGTCAAATTTGACTTGTAAAAAATATACTTTAGTACTAGATTAGCAATTAAAAAGACATAAATTAAAATATTGTAAAAACATATGTCTTTCTTTTTATCATATAACTTATTTATTAATGTATTTAATCCTAAGAAAATTTATTTTTGAAACTAAAGTGAGGGCCAAGGCCTCAGACCTTATAAGTTATAACATGTTACATTCACTCAATATCATTTTATGAGACTGATCAAGTTAGATAATACATTGTTCAAATTTATTTATGTTGTTGAGGCTGTTTTTTTTGGTCCTAGGATTGTGGAAGAAATGATGGCGTGCATGGTGAACTTTATGAAGAAAACACATCATCTACCAAGAGTATTACTAAATATTCATTATCTTTTGTGTTAAATTTGTATTTTTTATTTCTGTTTTTATTTTTTTGTCTTTAATTGTTGTCTTTAGTCACTACTTGTATTGTATGAATATGAATATTATCTTGTTGTCGTACTTGAATTAATAATTGTTATGCTATTTTTTTATCCCAGTGCATATAATAAACGGTATATTCCGTATGTCTCCATATTTTAACAATTTTGTGCATTCAAATTTGTCCAATCTAGATGCATTGAGAACCTAATCACCGTGAGTTTTAAAATTACAGTATAAATCCATTAAATGAATCTCAATTATTTTGGGGAGATTAGTCTTTACAGTTGCGCGTGGAAAATACTTTTAACTTAAAAAAAAAAACAGTATAAATTTGCGCAGAAAATCAACATGTATGAATTATATAATTTAGACAAATCTCTTCTAAAGTGTATATAATTTGATTGATTGATAAGAGACTAAATTTTGCAAAACAAATAATTTTAGAGAATATAGAAAGGGGAGGAAAAATAATATCCTCTTAAAAATTACGTTCACTTGTTTCACAAAATGATCGTCCACCAAATATTTGTTTGTGCCTCTTGCTGTTAGGTAAATGGAAATGGCTTCACCTACCAATTACCTAAGTTAGGTGAAATATTGAATGGGAGAAAGGGTGTTTTTGTCTTTAATTTTAGATTTAAATGACATTTTCGTTTTTGTATGTATGTGAAATTTTGATTTTCATTTCTGTATATTTTTTCTTTAATCTCTGTTTGGTTCATAATTTTCGAAGGGGAGAGGAGAGGAGGGGAAGTGATATTTTAAATTTTATGTTTGGTTCAACTTTTTAATGAGGGGAGGGAAGAATTAATTTACTTTTTTATTTTTAACTTTATAAACTCAAAACAAGGACTAAATTATAATGAATATATTACGTCAAAAAAATCTAACAAACATATAACCAAAATAAATCTAACGAGTGAAAATCTGAAAAAAATTTGTTGTAAAAAAAATCTAAATTTTTAATATTCCAACAAGGATAATTTAGGATTTTAATAAAGAAGTGAGGGTAATTTTGTCAACATAATAAATTACTACTCCCTCCGTCCTAAAACTATTGTCCTTTTAGAGTTATGCACGTGGATTAAGAAACAACAAAGATTAATAAGTTAAGTCTATTTTACCCTTACTTTATTAAGAAAGAGAAAATATATTTAATTAATGTCTTAACTTTTGTAAGGGTACAATTGATAAATTAACATTAATTTTACATTGGTTTGAGAAAAGGACAATAATTTTGGGACAAAACTAAAATGCTAAAAGGACAATAGTTTTGGGACAGAGGGAGTATCTCACTTCACCTCTTTAAAAATTCATCCCTAATCATTGTTTGTTAAAATTATTTTGATTTTAGTCTCTAAAGATAATATCTGCAGAAAAATTCAAAAAAAAAAAACTGGATATTTTAAATCCGTAGAAAAATTCAAAAGAAAAATTTACAAAATTTCCTACAAATTTAACTTTATGGACTAAAACCAAATTTTTTTAACATACAAGTATGCATTCTTGAAAAAAAAAGATGCATGAATTATAATAAAAAATGTGCGTATTTACAAGAACGAAAATATCGTTTAAACTTTAATTTTATCAAATTAATTAACCGCATCAAAATTCTTTTTAATTTAATTTATAACTTTAAATAGATATTACATATGATTTAAATGGTGCTCATCTCTGATATACAATATAATTTTTTTCGTACGGATATACAATACAATATAATTTAGATTCATGTGACTTTTTTTTTTACTAAAAGAAGATTCATGTAACTTAATCTTACAAAGTTTTTTTTTTTGACAAGACTTAATCTTACAAAGTTGATTCGTAAAATAATGACTACCGCTATTTATAAATTTATATTCATATTTTACTTTCATCTATAGCGAAATTCATAACACACACCTCTAAACTAAACATCTTGAACATCATACGAGATTTTTTTTTTTGATAATAATATAATACGAGTGAGATTTTTTTATCTAACTCAACATTACAAAGTTGATTTAGTAAAATTAAGTCAAAAAAAATTGATTTAGTAAAATTAAATTAAACTCAATTCAAAATTCTAATAAAGAACTCCACTTTTTTTTTTACCCAACTCATTTTTTTTAAAAAATTCTCACAAATATAAATATAAAGTTACATATGTTTTTTATTCTTATAAAGTTACACATTGATTTAACAGTAGAGACTAAAACTACATGCATAATAAATTTATAGGGACCAAAAAGTGAGAAATTTTTTTAGAGGAACTAAAAGCAGAAAGTTCAACTGTTTATAGAAATCAAAAACATATTTAGCCCTAAATATAAAAAACTTTACCAAACCATTTTTTCGTAGACATTAGGATTTCCACCACCGAACACAGTGACTTTTCCCCTCGTTTGATTGGAGACATCAGAGGTTTAAAATTTCTCCATACCTAAGGCAAAGATCGAACCCTTAACACTTAATTAAGGAAAGATAAAGCTCAACCGCTCAACCACAATGTTGGATTACTTACCAAACCATTTGAAATCATGAAACAAACACATCTTAATAAAAAAAAAATTAAAATTAAAATTATTATTTATTTATTTATGTTTTTTTTTATAACATATTTATTTATGATTTCTTATTAAAAATAAAAAGTAACTTCAATATAAAAGTGATTTTATTTTATTTTCATTTTCACACAATCAATCAACATCAATAATATCCAACAAAATTTTTCTCAAGGTAAAACTTACAAAAGAGAAGACCCTTTTTGAAAATTGACAATAATAGTAACCAAACTAATCACGGGTCGGAATATTCGGGTTCGGAAAATGTTAGTAAAACCCTTTTCAAACCTACTTTCTCTTCTCTTTGAATAAAATCGAGATTCACGCTTTTCACTCCCAACAACAACACACTCACTCTCTCTCTCTCTCTCTCTCTCTCTCTCTAATGGCACCAGCTTCCATCGTAAGTAACGGCACCGTTACACCAATCGTAACAACTCGCTTCGCTTCCGTTTACAGCGAAGTTCAAAACAGCCGTGTCGATCACAAACTCCGTTTACCTTCCGTTCTTCAATCACCTTTCGCCATTGTCGACGGTCCTAAAAGCTCCGCCGCTGGTAATCCAGGTAAATCATCTTCACTCATTTCGATCTGTACTCACGCTTTAGTATTTTCATCGGTGTTCTGCTTATATACTGCGTCTTCGTTGTTTTAGTTCTTCTTTTACCGGTCTCTGTTTGTCTTGTGCCGAGCGTGCAGAGTCTGGTTTTATTAATAATATATTTGCCGTTTAATAAAAAAAAAAACTTTGATCTGTACTTGATCTGGTTTTTTATTTTTTATTTTTTAGTCTCGTTAACCTAACTAACTCTCTTCGTTGAATGTAGATGAGATCGCGAAACTGTTTCCGTTTTTGTTTGGACAACCTTCTGCTGCTTTAGTTCCTGCTGATTCAATCCAATCGCTTCCTCATCGAAAATTGAAGATTGGCGTTGTTCTTTCTGGTGGTCAAGCTCCTGGTGGACACAATGTCATATCTGGAATCTACGGTAGTTTTCAATTTTCAATTTTCAATTTCGTTTCGTTTCAAATTAATCGAATAATTGATCAATGTGCGAATGTAGATATAGATTTTCGCGTATATTTGTTTTGAGTATGTTTTGATTTTATTTAGTTGTTTTTGTGTATTAGATTACCTTCAACAACGTGCAAGTGGAAGCACATTGTATGGTTTTAAAGGTGGTCCTGCTGGTATTATGAAGTGCAAATACGTTGAACTTAACTCTGATTTTATTTATCCTTACAGAAATCAGGTATTTTTTTTCTTCTTTTATATCGGTTACGAGTTTTTTTGGGAATGTAATTGTATTTGGTTAGCTGAATTTTTGAAAATTTTGAATATATTGTGAATTGTGTTACTTTTGAAATCAAAATTTTCCCATATTTGAAAGTTGAAATAGATTTACTTTTTGTAGTGATGTATATTTGATTTTACATGTTTCTAATTTTGGCTTATGGATGCCAATATTTTATAATGTACATGGTTATTGTTTTTCTTACTCTAGATATGTGTTTGTGTGTTGTAAATGTCGGAGTTGCAAAATGATCACAACTTTTGGACGTTTAATGATAATGATAATAATTTCTTTCAGGGTGGTTTTGACATGATTTGTAGTGGGAGGGACAAGATTGAGACTCCAGACCAAGTAAGGGCCATGAAGCTACATATTTACTATTAGAGATATTTTATCTATATATTTTTTTTATGCCTGAAATTTAATTTTAATTTACTTGATTTAGTTTAAACAAGCTGAAGAAACAGTCAAGAAGCTAGACTTGGATGGGCTTGTTGTTATTGGTGGTGACGACTCCAACACCAATGCATGCCTCCTTGCTGAGAACTTCAGGTTCGTCTTATTTGTAAATGAAATTAAGATTTTGTGTTAGTTTTTAATTTACGCTTGAGGATGTTTTGACCACGGTCTATCATGTAATTAGTTGACATTCATTAGAAATGGAAACTTCTTTCCATTTACGAAAATGTATTTTTTTTCATGTTTGTTTAACTAATATTTTTCATACTTTCATTTGGATTTGTGCAGGAGCAAAAATTTAAAAACACAGGTTCTTGGATGCCCTAAAACCATTGATGGTGATTTGAAAAGCAAAGAAGTTCCCACAAGCTTTGGGTTTGATACTGCTTGCAAGGTGAGTGGAAATACACATTTCAATTTTCATAGTAGTTCGTACATCTTAAAACGTTTCAAATATGTAGACACCCTTTTGGATACATGTTGCATATTACTTGACAGCATGACCTGACTTATTTTCATATTTTTATGTTAATTTGATTCAGATATATGCGGAGATGATTGGAAATGTTATGATAGATGCCCGATCAACCGGAAAATATTACCATTGTGAGTACAAGAAATCGAGAAACTCTTTTATTTGTATAATTTGTATAGCAAATTAGCAATTAAAAACTAAAGACTTTGCAAGGTTGCACATATCAATCAATGTTTAAAATGCATTTCCATTTTCTATGGACATCGCTTGCTGTTAATATCATATAATCTATTCAGCTCCTGTTGTTTCTTACACAGAATCCTTTACTTTTTTGAGCATTTTAGCCTTCAGAGTTGCCGCTATACTTTGTTCTCGTGCTATACTTCTGAATCAACTCGAGTAATAATATTACTTATGTTTTGTGTTGTTTAAGGGTTTGTTTAATTTCACGGCACTTTATATAGTCTTTAAATGAACATCAATTATGCCCTCACCTCAAGATTAGGTTGATAGAAAAAGGTTATGTACTTCTCAGAGTTTCCTCTATTAAATTCCTTAATAATATGTAACTTGTCCTAAACAACACAATACTTCAAATCTTCAATTCATATGGTGGATATCATGCATCATAATTTTCCCCAGCTAATTGCCCATTCTCTGTCCCCCTGTCTTTCCCCATACACATGCCCTTGCGAGTTCATAGTATTCCACTGGGATTTTAAAATTTGGCATATGATCATTTGTCTGCAGTTGTGCGGCTTATGGGGCGTGCAGCTTCACACATTACGCTGGAATGTGCTCTACAAACTCACCCAAACATTACTATTATTGGAGAAGAGGTTTGTTGTAACTTGTAAATCAATTCAAAATGCTTCCGTTTTCATGTTGAAATTGAATTTTGCTAATTTGTCAGGAGCTCTTTATCAAAGTTGGATTTAATCTTTAAATATGCACTACAGGTTGCTGCAAAGAAGCTGACATTGAAAAATGTGACAGACTACATTGTAGATGTTATCTGTAAAAGAGCTGAAGTTAATTATAATTATGGGGTCATTCTTATTCCTGAAGGTCTAATTGATTTCATTCCTGAGGTGCCTACTACTCTGCTTAACAATACTCACTCTTTGTGGACTCACATTAGTTGGTTCTGTCATTGTATAATCAGTATGAAAACTCATTTGCATACTCATTTATACATGTTATTGTTGTATTTGCAGGTCCAGCATCTTATTGCAGAACTCAATGAAATTCTGGCTCATGATACCGTTGATGAGGAAGGTTTGTGGAAGAAGAAGCTCACTGATCAGTCATTGGAGCTTTTTGATTTTTTACCTCAAGCAATTCAAGAACAATTGATGCTTGAAAGAGATCCACATGGAAATGTTCAGGTATCTAAAGTTGCATAACACTATCTTCTGTGTTTATTTGTCTCCATTATGCAATTTGAATCAGTATCGTTGTTAACATTTGGTATATTCCTATTCAGGTTGCTAAAATAGAAACAGAGAAAATGCTTATTGAAATGGTTGAAACTGAGTTGGGAAAGAGAAAGCAAGAAGGCAAATATAAAGGAGATTTCAAAGGACAGTCTCACTTTTTCGGGTATTTTATCTAATATTATTATTATTATTATTATTATTATTATTATTATTATTATTATTATTATTATTATTATTATTATTATTATTAATATTATTATTATTATTATTATTATTATTATTATTACATGTTGTAAACTCCATTGAACATTTATGTGATGCAATAAGAGGTTATAGATACATAATTTTTTTAACACCATTAACTTGGATTAAAGATTCTTTTGCTCATATTCATGATATGGATGTCCTTTGCCAGTTTGGCTTCATTTGTTAGAGCTTGTAGTTACCCAGATTTGTTAAAAATATGCAGTTATGAAGGGAGATGTGGTTTACCAACAAATTTTGATGCTAATTATTGCTATGCTCTTGGTTATGGTGCTGGAGCTCTCCTTCATAGCGGCAAGACTGGACTAATATCATCGGTTTGTGCTTCTCTTTATGCCTTTATCTTTTCGTCATCAACTTAAAATTTTATTAAGATTGATATTTTAAATCAATTGTGATTTCAAATGGTTTGTTTCATATATTGAAGTCATCAATTTGATTTGATTTTGCTACGATACTTTTATCAGGTTGCGAATTTATGTGCTCCGGTAGAAGAGTGGACAGTTGGTGGAACTGCACTCACCTCACTGATGGATGTGGAGAGGAGACACGGTACTCATTTTGATCTATGGGAGCTTTGTTTTGCCTCATTAGTTGTTCACCGAATTAGAATTCATGCAATAATGTTTTGTTACAATGTTGTAGCTACACTTAGATCCATATGATTATATAACACTGATTGTTGATCAAAAGTACTTTTGGTTAGAAATATTTGCATTTTATGTATTTTTAGACAATCAATATTCACATTGTTCTTGTATGTTCTATTTATAGTTTTATATAAGAAGGATTTTATCATTGTTTGCTGTAAATGAATATGTAATGTTCTTTGCAGGTAAATTCAAGCCTGTGATCAAGAAGGCAATGGTGGAGCTTGAAGGTAAATATATTACTTAAACCTCTAGGTTATGTTTGTGAATAAGGTTTTAGAGGGAAAGGAAGGGGAAGACTTATTTTCATCATTCACATCTTTCCTTCAATTAATATCTCATTGAATTGTTCAGGGGCACCCTTCAAAAAGTTTGCCTCCTTGCGGGACGAATGGGCCTTGAAGAACTGCTACACCAGTCCAGGTTTGTACTCGCTGATTTTTCACCTTTTGTTTCAGCTGGCTTCACTCAAGAGAAGTCACATTTTATTGCTTTGTTTAATTTCACCGTTAAGTTGGCTAGTATGAAGTGATGTAGGTTTACAATTTACATCTAATTTCATGTTGAACCGGAATTTGTCCACATTATGTATTAAGTTTGGTTGCTATGGTGATGTTTTCATTGTAGGTCCAATTCAATTCACCGGCCCAGGATCTGATGCAGTTAGTCACACTCTACTCTTGGAGTCTGGATTTCAAATTTAAGCATACAATGGGATCCTTGTTTTAACTGTGGTTCATTTTTGTGCGATCTTATGAATATATATAATGAGATACTAGCTAGGTTATTCTTTTTCGGTTTACTTTTTAAACTTCCAAGCAAATGGTTGGTTCATGAGTGGTTTGATGTTTTGAAATTAAACTCGGATGTTGCATTTTACGGCAATCTATGTTCTTAACAATAAATTGCGTAGTTTAAGGTAATCGTTCTTATTTGCATGATACTGTTTACTGAGGTAATTAGATATTTGAACAAGGCTAGAACTTAGAAGGGAACTTCCTTTCCCACTCTCGAAACGGATTTGGTGTAAAGCTCATTTTTTGAAATCCTTACATTATCTGCAAGAAAGTCTTAAAGTGACTTTTAGTCTAGCTGATAAAGAGCTTTTACCTAGATAGATAATGAGACTTAAACATGCATTACTGCTAGATGATATTAAATCGACGCTGATGTCGGTTCCATTCACGGGGTTGGACTCAAATATATGATGCATCAAATTATAAGGTTCCTGTGATTGTGTTGTTTGTCCTTGGATTGAACGATAATCCTAATTATGTTCAACGTCGCGAAACTCTGACCAGAACTAGAATGATGCTGAAAATTGTGTTTGTCTTCAAACCAGATAGAAATAACCTAAGTGTTCCATTATGCATAACCATGACTATAGTAGGAGATACTCACTCAGATTGTAACAACATAGTTGATAGCTTATGACATGGGTCAAGACTCAGGAACATGTATATACTCATAATTAAGATTGTGACAGTTGACAGTAGTACGGGCAGGAAATGTAGAAAAAATTTATGCCTTAGAAGGCCATGACATGAAGCACTGATCCTTCAATTTGATATTGATGGATTTGTTAAAAGAGAAAAATTTATATGCATCTACCGTGTAAATTTTAGTATGTCAACTAATAACAATCATGTATATTACCGTGTTACTTCATGCTATATTCTTAATATGACATGAAATTTTAAATTACTTTTATCAGTTGTCAATGTAAAATAATTTATACCGATAGTCACACTTTAAGCTCTTGTTTATAAATAATTGGCTTAAATACACTTTTGGTCCCTTAATTTATTTTTTGGTTTCGTTTTGGTCCCTTAACTATTAAAAGTTTCGTTTTGGTCCCTTAACTTATTTTTTGGTTTCATTTTGGTCCCTTAATTATTAAAAGTTTCATTTTGGTCCCTTAACTATTTTCTTGGTTTCATTTTGGTCCCTTAATTATTTTTTTGGTTTTGTTTTGGTCCCTTGAAATGAAGACCAAAGTAGTTGACGTAGGAAGAGTTAAGGGACCAAATCGAAACCAAAAAGTAAATTAAAGGACCAAAATGAAAATTTTAATAGTTAAGGGACAAAAACGAAACCAAAAAATAAATTAAAGGACCAAAACGAAACTTTTAATAGTTAAGGGACCAAAATGAAACTAAAAAATAAGTTAAGGGACCAAAAGTGTGTTTAAGCCTAAATAATTTGAAACACATTCTGAGTACTTTGGCATTCTTCTTTTATTCTATTTTTTACCCTTCTTTTTCCTTAGTGAAAAGAAGTATAACTACTAATCTAAATTTAGAGTTGTAAAAGAAGTATAACCACTTGTTAACATTTACCTTATTTTTTTTTTCAATTTGTTTTCCTTAATGAAAAAAATTACAACCAGTCATCTAAATTAGGTTTGTGAAATGGAATGAAAAAAAAAAGACATTAACATTAAACAACAATTAAATTTAATTCCGTAAATTGAACCAAATTATTCATTTATAATTTAAAAACTTCCTTTAACTTTTTTGGGATACATTGAGTAAACTTTACATATATTAAATATTTTAAGAATTAACTTTTAAATTAGATAAGTAATTGCTAAAATTAAAAATTACATATATCATTTTAAAAAATTGCGAAGAGACGTTGAATTGTTGGTATTGCTAGGTATCTATCACATTATGAGCATATAAGGACTCCAAAAATTCACAGATGATAAGAAAGTTTTTAAAGTATAAATTTCCTATTTTTTATCCGTTGCTTTTGGTGAAGTTAGGGGAATTTGGGATGAAATTTATAAAATTGGAGGATTTTAATAAATTCATTGAAAGCAACACAACTTAAGTATAAGATGTCCAAAGGGAGGAGAAATTCAATGGAAAGTTTAATAAGAACATGTAGACTCATAATTGTTAAGATTGTGACAGTAGTACAGGCAGGAAATGTAGAAAAAATTTATGCCTTATAAGGCCATGACATGAAGTTGTGATCCTCTATATTGAATGATTTTTAAAAGAAAAAATAATATGGATTAACATTGTAAATAAATTTTTTAAAAGAGAGCTTTGATTTTTTTGAAATTGTCTAGATCGTTTCTCCATCCAACCGGTTGAATTGTCCATTTTGATTTTTAAAACATTTAATATTACTCTCAACTTTATAATTTATTCTAAATTTTTGCTAACTCATGTCAAAAAACTAAAATATATACTAATTTATGTTAATTTAAATTTTAGAGTTATGTTATTTCACATTCTTGATATCAAAACATAATTTGTTGCTCTGGTTAAGAAAAAGGAAGAAACCAATAAAAAACAAAGGAAGAGTGCTTTTCTTTCTGGGTTAATTTATTAATGGCTAACATCGATCATCACTCTGTAATTGAGGATAAGGTCTCAACAACAAAAAGTTTCGAAATTGAGAGTAGCATGTTTTTTATTCTGTCGAGATTACAGTATTCATCTATCGCCGAACATAGTAACTATTCCCCTTGCTAGTTTAGAGGCACCTTAAAAGATGAGATAGCTAATCCAGAGAAGAGTAGCATGTAAATCGGAACTAACTTATCCTACTCACCCAATTTATTTAGTTTATGAGAGTAGCAAAGCAACAAGTTTACACAATAAATCTATCAATTGAAATTTTACACAATTATGCAAATAAATATCATGAGATTAAATCCTTATTACAATCAACTTATAAAACTCCGATTTAAATTTTGGAGACATTCATAGACTGTTAAAATATAAGCAACGGATATATTCTGGATATATTCTGATGTGAAAGGATATATTCTGACAGTCTACTATTTTATAGACTTAATTTAAATTGGATTTGTTTAGTTAGAATGTGTAAAATGTTGATTACTTATAATTAATAAAATTATGTTAAATATTGCGATTTGGTTCAATTTTATAAAATAAAAACCGCCAATCTATAATAAATTATGTTATTTTAAGTTTTAGAGTTATGTTATTTCACATTCTTGATATCAAAAAGGAAGAAACCAATAAAAAACAAAGGAAGAGTGCTTTTCTTTCTTGGTTAATTTATTAATGGCTAACATCGATCATCAATAGGCATGGTAATAGGGTGGGGCGGGGACGAATTTTGCTCTCCCAAAATCCAAACCCATAAAGTTCGGGTATCTCTATACCCGTTCTCATTCATATCGGGGATAAATATTGAAACTCTAAACCCATACCCAACGAGGTTTGGGTAACCCCAACGGGTTTCGGGTATCTCCACTCAACTCACCTTTATTTAAAATTGTGTTGTATTTTCGTTTTTATAATTAAAAAAAGGTCAACAATATAAAATTAAGTTTTTAATCAAAGAATAAAATAGATAAAATGACTATTATAATACTAAAGTTATATATAAAAAAAAAACATATGAATGAAATTTAAAAATTTGTTTAAAAATTTCTAATTTAAGAGAGAAAAAATATCATTTTAATATAAACGGAGCGGCTTCGGGAACAGGTTCGGGGTGGGTATCAATGTTCCCATTACCCACCCCATACCCGTCTTTTAAAATCGGGGAAAACCTAAACTCAGTCAACTCAAATTTTTCCTGTCAAAATCAGGGCGGAGAATTCGGGTACCCACGAGTTTGAGTTTTATTGCCATGCGTAATCATCAATCGTCTATAATTGAGGATAAGGTCTCAACAAAAAAAAGTTTCAAAATTGAGAGTAGCGTGTTTTTTATTCTATTGAGATTAGAATATCCACCGCCGAACATAGTAATTATTTCCCTTATTAGTTTAGAGGTATCTCAAAGTGTGAAATAGTAGTTCCAGAAAAGAGTACCATGTAAATTGGAACTAACTTATCCTACCCACCCTATTTATTTATCCTACCCAATCAACTTATAATACTCTGATTTAAATTTTGGATACATTTATAGTCTGTTAAAATTTAAGCAAAGAACATATCCTGCCTATTTTCTCAACATTAAAAATTCAACGATGTCAAATCACTTAAAACAACATTTGACATCGGGAAAAACATTCAAATAAGCTTTCATTGATCAAATAGTAATGTAGGAACAATTTCAACAGTTCTACACTTAACGGACAATTAAAAACAATAAATAGAACTAGACTCTTGGGTTAGTTGGAAGGATGTTTGTAGGCCGAAATGTGAGGGGGGCTTAGGCGTTAGAGATCTAAAGTTGTTCAACTTAGCTTTAATGGCTAAATGGAGGTGGAGGCTTTTGGTGGAGATCGGTCCGCTTTGGCATTCGGTGTTAAAGGCTAAGTATGGGGACATGGGTCGCATTAGTTTGCAAATTGGTAGGAGAAGTTTATGTTCTCTTTGGTGGAAAGACCTTGTAGGGTTGGGGGTTGAGAAGGAGGTTGAGGGCGATTGGGTTCCGAAGCTTTTTTCTAAGAAAGTGGGAAATGGTGGTACGACAAGATTTTGGTTGGATCCTTGGATTAGAGAGGTGCCTTTGTGTGAGAGTTTTCCTCGGCTTTTCTCTTGTTCTCTCCAACAAAGTAGTGTTATTCAAGAGATGGGTGTGTGGGTGGATGAGAGATGGGATTGGTGGCTTACATGGCGGAGGGAACTTTTTGTGTGGGAAAGCACATTATTGGAGCATCTTAAAGAATTGATTGATGGTTTCCTCTTTTCTCTTGTTGCGGATTCGTGGTCTTTCAATTTGGAAGAGGCTTTTTCGGTAAGTTCCGTCTATTCGTTCCTTTGCTTGAATTTTCTTCCTTCTCCCCCCGTGTTATTGGTCTCTCCGGCATGGATGGCTCTTGTTTGGAAAAGTTGGGCGCCCTCCAAAGTTATTGTGTTCTCTTGGCAAACAATCCTTGGGAGGCTACCGACTATAGCTAGAGTTAATTTGGCTAGGCGGGGGGTGGTACAAAGAGTTGTGGATGAGTTGTGTGTTTGTTGTGGTGGGTTCCCGGAGACGGAGAATCACCTTTTTGTATCGTGTCCTTTGGCTTGGGAGGTGTGGTGCCGTGTTTATAGTTGGTTTGGTATGGTCACGGTGCTTCCGGTGGATTTATCTTCCTTGCTCGAATCCTTTCTTGCTTGTCTTAGAAGAGGAAAGAATGGAAGGAGGGGTGTGCTCATGATTTGGCAAGCTACTTTGTGGGTGATTTGGAAAGCTAGGAATGATGCTATTTTCCTTTCTAAGGCTCTTGAGGTTGATAGCATCGTGGATGGTATTAAATATGTTTCGTGGAAGTGGTTCTTGGCGCTTAAAGGGAAATCCCCGTGCTTATTTTACGAGTGGAATACCAATCCGTTGGATTGCATGCTTAGATAGTTTTTGGCGGGTGTGCCGTTTTTTTTTGTCGTGTTGTGCTTTTGTTGCTTGTTTCGGTTTGGGTGTTTGTATCATCTTTCCGGGCGGAGTACCTCTTGTACTTTGTTCCCGTGTTATTAATATAATTTGCCGTTTCAAAAAAAAAATAGAACTAGACTCAAATAACCGGATCCTTCATTCTAACTTAATTAAAATACAAATTTCGCACAAGCATATACAAAATAGGTTAAAACACAAAGATCATATGTAACATAATGTACAATATGCAAGTCACCCAACTAAAGAATAATCAATCTCGCGTTGTAGATGTTTGAAACACCAATCGTAGATGTAGAACCTTGCATTACCAAGAGTTGGAAGTGTAATACATTTTTGCAAATTTTTATCATCAGCTGAAATGACTTCACATATTCTAGAGTTTGCCCAAGAGACATACAAAGAGTTGCTCTCATATCCCCATCTATTCGGATTGCTCAATGCATAGCAGTTTATACGGAAAGAACCCACATTACAAAATAATGCATTGTCGCCCAAAGTTTCTAGTTTGACATATTTCATAGTGGAGAAGTCTATCTTATATATATTCTTTATTTGATGTCGCTTCATATGAACCACTAAAAGTTGTTCATCACAATTAACTAACTTAAACGTTTTTTCATCATAACTATCCAACTTAAACGTTTTGTTAGTTACAACGGGAGTATTCTTCAATTCTAGAAATCTAATATTTAGAGAATTCAAACTAAGTACTCCTATGTTGGCCTTGTTCGTGACAACGTGGATTATATTATGCAAAACAACCAAGTGAACAACCCACTCTTGATTTCCCATTGCCGAAGAAAGAGTAACCCAACAACTGTTTCGAGATTGATAGACATACAAATTGTTGGAAGTTACGCATAAATCCACCAAAACGAATTCCTCATAGCATTTGCTAAAAGCAAGCAATACATGGTTTTTATAATTAATAGGGAAAGCTCTAGAGGCAGGTGCATTGATTACCTTCTTTATTCTTGTAAAAGGATTGATTAGAAGATATGATTTATTGTGCTTAATATTGTATCCATATCTGACAAAATATCCGCCACAAGACGTGAAATACATACACTTCTTGGAGAAAGAATTGAAGAGGCACTCCAACATCTTAAAGAGATAAACTTTTTGTTCAGATATACTAATTAAGGAAAATGAATTCTCACGATAACAATGGCTAATTTGTAGAAGTAATGGTTCTTGGTATTGCATGAACATTCTCAAGTAAATTTTATGAAAAACCCTCCAATTCTTGCACACGCCAGAAAAGTGAAACAGATCGTCAAAATCTAGGGTTTTAAAAATATTATCAAGCACATCCCGAGGAAGTTCACAATTCTCTTCTACCTTCTTTAGCTTTTTCCCTTTGACCCCTACACCCCAACATAAAAAAATAATAAAAAATAATAATCATCAATTTAGTTGTTCTTGTTGAAGAATGCAGAGTCTGTGTAACAACGTACTTAATCCATAAACTACTACTTACCATTGGTTTGATATTCCTTTGGCATGATGTTGTAGAGTCTCAAAATTGAATATGTAATACCTGCAAAATTGAATGCAGAGAAGAGCAAAGTAAGATGAATACTCACTGGAAAGTAGAGAATGGTAATCTGTCGCCACCGCACGAGGAGAAGAGAAGCCAACCAGGAACCTTTTCAGAAATAATACGACTAATATTAGTGTGTGTATTATATACTATTATATATGAGAATGTACAGAGAGATAGAGAGAGACTCTCTCTCCGTTTCAAGAAAAAAAAAATATTACACTTATTAATAAAATTAAAATTTGATAATTTTGTAATATTATTTTGTAAGTTTTTCTTGAAATAAGTTGTATGGAAATGTGTAAAAATAATTTTTGATTGATCGAGACCGGAGTATCCACCGCCGAACGCAATGACTATTCCCTTGCTAGATTGGAGGCACCTCGATGGGTGAGAAAGCTGGTCCAAGGATTTAAAGCTGCTCCATACCCAATGTAAGGATCGAACCCTCGACTCTTGGTTAAGGGAGGATGAGTTCCAACTGCTCAACTACACCCTTTGGGTTGATTGTTAGTATTTATTGTAGAAAAAAAAAGAGATAAAATTAAAATTAATTTTAATTTTACGAGAATAAAAATTAAAAGGGTAAATGACTTAATATCCCTGTAAAGTTGATCAGTATTACAATATCATTTAAAATTTGTTTTGTGAATCCCCCTATAAAATGTTAGATTTTTTGTAATATATTCTGGACTCAGTCAACCATAATATAACTGTCGTAAAACAGAACCATCGCAAAAAAAACAGTCGCAGAATATAATTTTAGCGAGGGTTTTAAACCTCCTTAAACTAAAGAAAAAAATCTAACATTTCCACTCAAGAAACTAAACTCCACCACCACCACCAACATCAATTTCAAGAAACTAAACTTCACATAAACCAAAAAATTAATAGATCTAGTGAAAGCAAGTAACAAAACTACAAAATCCACCACCACCGACAAAAATAAACAAATAAAATCTCGATGAGTCCGCCCAAGGTTCGAGTTCTAGAACCCGAACTTGTGCTCATACCCTCTCCCCCCCAAAAAAACACCCCGCACAGAGTTCGGGTTCTAAATCTCAAACCTTGGTTCGAGTTCTACGTCTAAACCTTGGTTTGGCTTCTAGATACTGAACCTTAGGTATGATAATTTTTGTCGGTAATTCGTAGCAAATCTCTAGTAAAAAGGAGTTCTGATTCTACAAACTAATTTTTTGCCAAATTCGAGTTCTAGACCCAAACTTCTCTTAAAATACCCATCAATTTATATATAAGAGCAAAAACGGTAGTAAAGGAGAAAGAGAAGGTAGGGGACTGGGGATCTGATGCAGTTATAGTCTTGGAGTCTGGATTTCAAATTTAGGCATATAATGGGGTCCTTGTTTTAATGGTAGTAATTCATTTTTGTGGGATCTTATATGAATATATATATATATATATATATATATATATATATATATATATATATATATATATATATATATATATAATGAGATATGATTTATTCTCTTTCGGTTTACTTTTTAAACTTCCCAGCAAATGAGTGGTTTGATGTTTTGAAATTAAACTCTGATCTTGCATTTTATTACGCCGGCAATCTATATTCTTAACATTAAATTGCATAGATTATGGTAATGCGTTCTTATTTGCATGATATTGTTTATTGAAGTAATAAAATATTTGTACAAGTATGACCAAAATAAGAAAAAAATTTGTACAAGGTTAAAAGCTTAGAAGGGAACTTCCTTTCCCACCCTCCAAAGGGACCTGCTATAAAGCTCATTTTTCGACATCCTTAGAGATGGGATCCTTCTCTTTTCAAATGGAACTTACTTTAGGTGTTCTCAATCAGTATGCATATATCCTTAGAGATTTTTTTTTTGATCAATATAACAGTATAAAGTTTAAACATTAAACTCTAGAATAAGAAAAATTCTCTCTAACCCCCCTATATTCTTTCCCCCCCCCCCAACTACCTTATTTGCCCTTAGGAAGTATTTAAGCAAAATTCGGGACGTAGATCCCGAAGTGCACTTTGTGAGATACGTCCCGAATTTTGCTATTTTCACCCAGAAATCATTTTCAGTATCGATGCTGAACTTTTCAGTATCGATACTGAACTTAAAAACTTGGCCTGCATCCCAAAAACTCATCCAGAAATCATTTCAGTATGGATGCTGAACTTTTCAGCATCGATACTAAACTTAAAAATCCCCCCAAAACTCCCCAGAAATCATTTCAGTATCGATGCTGAACTTTTCAGTATCGATACTGAACTTAAAAACTTGGCCTGCATCCCAAAAACTCACCCATAAATTATTTCAGTATGGATGCTGAACTTTTCAGCATCGATACTGAATTTAAAAATTGTACCTGTACCCCCTAGAAATCATTTCAGTATCGATGCTGAACTTTCCAGTATCGATACTGAACTTAAAAAATTGGCCTGCATCCTAAAAACTCACCCATAAATCATTTCAGTATGGATGCTGAACTTTTCAGCATCGATGCTGAACTTAAAAATTGTACCTGTACCCCCCAGAAATCATTTCAGTATCGATGCTGAACTTTTCAGTATCGATACTGAACTTAAAAACTTGGGGGTGTAATCAAATTCGGGACGCATCTCACGAAGTGCACTTCGTGAGATACGTCCCAAATTTTTCCTTGAGAGTGTAATAATGTCAAGGGTATTTTGGGATTCTAGGGGGGTAAAAGAGAATTGAGGGGGGGCTAAAGAGAAATTTTCCTAGAATAAACAATCAACGCGGTCCTTGAACTATCAAAAAGTAATACAAATATAAATTTTCTAAAATTGTAATGTGAAATAAAATTATAAAAATAAGTATTGATCAATATTCCTCTATTTAATCGATGAAATAGTGAAAAACAATTGTATGACTCTAAGATGAATTGTCTGAATTCTCTCTTACTTTTTGCTTTGTAAATCAAAATTCTAGTTACTACTTACTATACATGCATGTCTTCAGGTTTTCCTTGTTCTGTTTTAAAATCATGTCTATTAAATCTAAAATTATTAGGTCGCACGTTGTGGTTATTTGGATTTGAACATCACAAATGTGTATGCTTTACCATTTTTTGACCCCAAGCTTGACTCCTCTTTAGACAAAAACACTGTTTTCCGATATTCGTGAGTGGTATTTTTTTTTGTCAGATAGTTAAGTGGCTAGAATGTTACCTATAAAAGTGAATAAATAAACATATTAGAATTTGAACCCCTTCTCTATCCAAGACCATACATATTGATAGATAGAATTATTCTCAATTTGATGAATCGATAGATCAATTGAAAAAATCATAACTATCATTAACAATAAAATACTAGGAAAAGCCCACATACAGCGAAAATTTTTGTTGCCGTGGGAAAATGGAGAAGTCCTGCCCCTATTAAAATAGGAACTGGAAGTGGGATGAAAGATATCATCCATGAAGATTGATGTGTATATTTCATACAAAAATAAATAAAGAATAAAAAATATTTTGATTCTTTATGAATTTTGTTACTTATTCGTTTGTTTTATCTCTTTTGTAAATGGGGTTCGGTTAATAAAAAAGTAGATATATAAAATTTGATATTCTTAATTAATTGATAAACATATTAGAATTTGGACCCTTTCTGTACACATTAGATACAATATTCTTATCAATTGAATTAAATTTACGGAAACACGTGAGACATCTTTTACAAGACATGGCAACACTCAACAAAAAACCAAAATCTCAAATTTACATTAATCTTGATAAATGTTTGTATGTAATTATGATTTATGACAGTTATCAAATCAAATTATACACATTCAATTCAACATTGAACAACTGTTGATCACATGGACGATTTTACCATATGGGCTGTTAGGGCTGCAGCCCGGGCTCGGTCGAAATTTTTTGATATTTTAAGTGTTAATTTAGGGTAAAACTGATATTTTTAGAGATTAATTTATGGTAAAATTAAATTTTTTTGTTTAAAATTAAAAAATTTCATTGCAAAACAAAACTTTTGGTGTTTTAAGAGTTAGTTTAGAGTAAAATTGAAATTTTTAAGGATTATTTTAAGACAAAACTAAAATTTTATTTTCAATACTAAAATTTTTCATTGCAAAACTAAATTTTTTGTTTAAGTTTAATATTTTACCCGGACTTAATAAAGTTTTCGCCTCCGCCACTTGTTGATCAGTCACGCTTAAGACATTGATGATCAAACGTGGTGGGGCTTTGTAGTTAGGTCAAGGGAATGGATTTTACGCTGCTAGTTTTATATGTAACAATTAAACAAAACACTTTCTAAACTTTGTTCGTGATTATTTGTACATGAAAACACATATTTCACTTCTTCTCTTGTGTAAACAACCATTCATATTAATTCCATACACATACAAACATAAAGGTCTTATAAAGAATGCATAAGAGACATGTAGGTTGATGTACCATGACATGGAAAGCATGTCTCAAGTCTTGTAAGTTGTAACATGTAAGATTTGTGAGATGTTTCTTTGTGTGTGTGAAATGTGACCAAGGTTTTAAATCAAAGTCGACTAGTTACAATGACACAATTTGCAACAGAAGCGTGTTGGTAGTCGTTTTGTGTCTGTGAACTTCACATATCTTCAATCTCCTATCTTCACATAAGTAGAAAAACACATAAGTCATTAATCACCTATCTTCAATCTCTTGCTTAAGACACATAAATCATTGACGTTACTGTCGCAGTTTCTAAGGTTTTTACCAATGATTGTTTCGATCATAATTCAAATATGAATTCCTCCATATAATTTGTCTTTAACTGAAGTTCATTAACCACTTAGCTGCAATCGCTTGATTAAGACACAAAAATTATTAACATTACTGTCGCATTTTCTAAGGTTTTTGTTTGGTGGTTTCTCAAATAAGTGTGCAGTAGAATTTATTTAACCATGCACATGACCAAATTTATATGTCTCACCAATATGGTGATAAATTGGGTCCATATATATAATACTGTAAATTTTTGGGGGGAATGTTAATGTCCTACACGATACCTACCCGTATTACTTTGGAAGCTAATAAAATATACGCAAGCATTCAATTCATCTCTCTGCTTTGCTTATATTTCTTTCCTTTTGCAAGAAATTGACATCTTTATTCATGTGAATTGTGCCACTCTTGCTTTGAATATGCTGAACCAAAAAGTACAGTGTAAAAGTTTTATCCTTGTTAAATGTTGATCCCCGCAACTACGTTTGACAGGAGATTAAAACTATTTGACGTCTGAACTCGTTCTGAATTCTGGACTACTAGACTCTCTTCTCTTAAAAACCAGAGAAAAAAAATTTCGTGAGAGTGGATGCGGATCTTCTAGTTCCTTTTTTTTTTCTCATGCTCATGAAAATTCACCTCATGAAAAAAAAGCAAGGCACATAAGATGAATTTTTCTTTTCCAACCGATTTTTCTCTATACACAAGAGTTAGGATCAAACTTAAAATCAGTTATTTGTAAGTCTAATATTCTTACCATTTGAATCTATTGTTGGTGGTTAGGTTCATATGCTTTTTTGATATGGATAGCTTTGTTCCTTCACATGCTAAGTTTATATGCTCTTTTTGGACTGTTCCACTTACCACGTTATGGAACATATGTAGTAATCTATCTCTTTGCCTCCGTGACTTTGTTCTTGTCATACCTATAAATTTTCAATGACTACAAACAACATGTTTGAGTAACAAAAAAGTCATTTATATTTAGTATATGATTAGAGTTTAATAAAAACTACGGTGTCACGGAACATACTTTTTGGGTTACACATACATGTGGAGATTCTAGGAAGGATTATACTTTTCTATGTAAACCACCGTACGTGGGGTGGGGGTGGATCTTCTTGGGACTGATAGGGCCATGGCCCATGGCCACTCCAAACATTTTTCCTTTTTTATATACCATAACATTTATATATTATATTGCTATTGCTATAAAGTGGGAAACGGAGTAATGATAATGTAATATATTATTTTGGGACTCTTAGGTTATGAGTTTTAGAGTTTGAGTCCAAGACTCCAAGTATATTCTTTTTGGTTTTAATTATAAATAAAAATTATTTTTTAGATACATCGAATAACTACTGCATCGGTCTACAATAAAGTTTGACTTCAAATTAGGGGAGCTATTTTGCAAGGTCAAAATTTTAGTAAATGTGACACAGTACTTGAGGGAGCTAAAAGTTCGAGTTTAAATTAGGGAGCTATTTTCGCAACCCGAAAACAAATACAAATAGGTTTTACTATTTTATTTGTCCCTTTTCAAACGCAATTGTGAGGATTGAACGGTGGTCCTCTCCCTACTAGATTTAGCACCAATCACCACATGATCAACTAATATTTGGTTTATTTTGATGACTTAACCCATATACAATAAGTGTCATATTTGAGTTTTTTCTATCTCAAATTATTTGTTCTTTTAGAAAATCAAGACAATTTTTATTACTCTTTTTCCAACAAACTACCCTTATTTATTGCATTTTAACTCACCAAATTACTCCACTAACTATAATTAATAAGAATATTTTAGTAAACAAATTCATTTTATTATTTTGGCAAACTCATTTTATTATTATTGTCTATTGAAATCAATAAAATTAATCATTTTTATAAAAAATGTGAAAAATCTAATGGAAGACAAGACCTATTGTGAGAGGGAGGGAGTACTATACCACTGGACTATTTATTAATAACTCAATGAATTCTTGTTAAATGGTATCTACCACTACACTTACACTACCTAAGGGGTTTAGAGGTACAAATTTCAGGGGAACTCAAACTAGCTTCTTGGAAACAAACCATGAAATTATTTATTAATTTTGGTTTAACAACCGAGAATCAAAAATTTAAGAACTAAATTATCCTAATTTACACACCTTAATACCTTTACAACTCACTTAAAAGTTTAATATTATCCTAATCACTTGCAAGAATATCCATGATTCCAAGGTGATATATACAAGTAATAAATTATTTCTCTTGTTCTCTTTTTCCTCATTGAGTACCTAATTGTGTGGAGGGAAGGGGACAAAGGAAAGTGATTAGATCTTCAGCTTCATATGAATCATGATATCATATATGAAATCTATCTAAATTAATTAAAGGTGTTGCTCACAGACTGACAGGCTGCCTAGTAACAATTGACAAATCAATTTGTTTATTTTTTCTTTGCTTCTTCTTAGTATTGTTTTGTTATGATGTTTTATATGAAAAAGATAATTTGAAAGATATGTTAGCTTTGTATCAGGAACTAAATTCCAATACTTGTCCTTCTTTCTTGTCTGGAGTAGTTGTAATCAAGGCTAGGAGGATGAATATGATTTTACATGACTTTTACCAAAAGCGGGAGCATTTGTTAAAAATAAATAATAAAGTGTAACTCGTTGTTCCTGAATATATCGAAACTGCAAACACATCCCTAATACCTCTTTTGTTAATATTTTATGAGTTAAAGTGACCGACAAAAAAACATATTTAAGAACTAAATTGACTATCTAAAAGAAAATTTGAATATCTTCTTTTTTTATTATAAGTTAAAACAAATTTGAATATCAAAATGACTAAAAACATAGATTTTTTAGGGATGTTTTTGCCATTTTGATACGTTTAGAGATGAATTTGACGGTGGATTACATTTTTGAGGACCAAAATAGTGGTTAGTCCAATAATAAATACTTTTGTGAGTTGAATCACAAGGGTTCACATCACATAGTAACTTTTCTATCAAATTTTGAGAATCAAAAGATACTATTAGTATCGGAAGTACTTATAAATTATCCACCAACAAAATATTAGGGATGATATAGTTGGTTGATTACCCCTGATTGGGCTCGTCCGCTTTTAAGCGTTAACAATGGGCTGGAGCGGCTTAGGTCAACTTATGTGCCCAAGTTCAAAATGTCACATGTCTTGTTCTTTGGCGAGTTGACAGGATAGCGGCTGGTCTATTAAATAATTTTATTTTTCTATTACGAGAAACATAAAAATTCATAATTTATTTTTGTTATTATCATTAAACAAATTGAAGTTATTGACATTATTTGTTGCTTTTTATTACCAAAAACTAAGTCACGCTATTTCTTTCATCTCCTCCGTGCTTTTAACTGACTACCAATTTAAAAGGTTGAGATCAAAACTTCAACTTATCCTACATAAAATAGTAAGTTAAACAGACAAACTCATACAAACCCGATCCATTTTACCACTCTTACAAAGTATTCACACCAACGGCTGAAAATAACTTTAAAGAAATAACCCTCACACTTTAAAGATATGTCTTTATGACTTAATTTCTTACCAAATGGACAAACTTCCTATCTCCAACTAGGCCACACTTCAATGAATGGTGATAAAATATGATAATATATATTTTGGAAAATTGTAAAAGAAGGGCAAACACTAATTTGTCTATTATGTGTGGACACATTAGTTAAATTTAAGCAATATTTAATCAACTAGCTATATGATATGACTAGTAATATCAATTGTGATTTGTGACATTTTATCTACAAATCAAAATGGTGATGATCACAAAAATAAATAAGATAGGCTGTTATTTAAAGTAGGACCATATATTCATTGATGATATAATGTTCTCATTTGGCTTCACATGTACATATCATTTTCCCTCCAAACAAATGCCATTAAAATTCTCAACCCCGTTCATTTTATTTTTGGGTGTTCAATTTTAAAGCTTTAAGGTCCCCACAAAGGAACATGCCAACACTAACCTATAGCCATTTGTACGTAGTGTCCTTTCATTGGGGCCCACCATCGTTGTCAACTAGCCCGGGCCCTGCCAGTTGAGGTTAAAATGGGCTTTAGGTTCAGCCCGCTTACCCCTTGGGCTCTTGTTCACATTTCAATCACAACAGTAAGGAAATTGTTGGTTTCCTTTCAACTTTTTTAACTTTCATAATGCAAGGATTCTTGAATATCATTTGATATGATTATGTAAATTTTAAAGGATTTAACTAGTATGATCTGTCAATGTACAATTATTTTATACACGTATTTTATAAATATATTGTCGCATCAATTAATGAATATGACAACTTATATATTTTTATATTTATTAATTGACGTGACAACACATCAGTGAACGTATGTGTAAAATAATCGTAAACTAACAGAGAATATTAATTAGAGAATATTAATTAAATTTAATTTTAAGTCTTTATGTCAAGTTTTGTTGTAAAGAAATCATGGAGTTATAATATCTCAATCGTTGTATGAAGATCAAATTGTACATATTGAAATGTACTGTACTATGAATTGTTCAATCTTCATCTACTAATCTAAAACTAACACTTATTGATTTCAAAGAATCCATATATTTTATTTTATTTACAAGTCATCATGATAGAAAATATAAATATGAGACCATCAAGATATTAGTATTTTTTTTGGTACAAAGATATTAGTATCCATGATAATCAATCTCAACTTTTTTACGTGTTTTAGATAGGATGAAGTATTCATTTATCCATAATAATCTCTTTAATAATCAATCTCAATATTTAAATATTTTACAAATAATTAATATATAAAATAATAAAATTTATTTATGCACTCTTCTTTTTTTTTTTAAGAAGCTAAACTAAATTTATGCACTCTTCTAGTTGAGTTTATATCTTGTAGTGGAAAATTATAATAAATTAAACTTAAGAAAAAAAGTTATAAAAGAACCTTGTAAAACACTTTCTTTAACCGGACATAATATATAGTCTATGTGAACATAGTTCAATTAGTAGAGATATTGCATATATATGAGTTAAAATCCGAATCCAGAATTTGCCACTTATTCACTTTATACCGGATAAATCTTGATGACAAAATAAAAAATAACAATATACATATGTTGTGAATTAAACCCACATACATATACATAAAAATTTTACAATAAGATATGAAAAACGGATTTTCAAGACATATATTATTGTGCTACAAATATTTTCTTGTACGGATAAGGGGAATTTAACTAGGTAGCTGATGATCTTATAAAAAAAAAACTAGGTAGTTGGTTGATGATTAATATGTAAATAAAAAATCTTTAATTAAAAGGTAGTATGATGAGATGAAGGACTTAAAAAGAGCATCAAGCCAAAATCTTGATGCATGGCATGTGATCAAGATTATTGAAAATGGAAATTAAGCTTTTGTGCAGAGCATCATGTGTAATAATAGAGGCCAAAGTCAACCCTCACAAAACCTCTGTGGCTTTCATTCTCAACTTTTTCATTGTACGATGATTATGATAGCTAGGATCCATGGTTTTGGTGAACGGCTACTTATATGATTTTTTTTTATGATCTACTTATATGAAACTAATTTTTATACATAGAATTTTATATACATGTATTTAATTAAATTATTCAATATATAAAAATTAATGATGTAGGCTAATTGACAAAAAAAAAATAATGATGTCAATTTTTAGATTATTTCTTACAATATTTTGAAAAATACTTAAGTTTAATTAATTAGATATATGTGTGAAAAATACACATAAAAATTCTCTAAGATAAAGATATTTGCAATTCATTCATGTGAATAAGCCCTTCCCACATATAGAAAGATGAAATCAACAAAATTTCAATATCTATAAGGAAAAAAATATGGTGACCGGTACCTATTCATGATTTGGGAGTATTTACTCGTTAATCATTCAATAATATTTTAATCGATATCAACTTTATAAAATTTATTGTTGGATTGAAAATTTATATCATAGTTCATTTGTATAAAATTTCAGACAAATCCAAAATACTTTGATATGTTATTGCGACACTTCAAAATTCACGGTTTGTGTGTTTTAATTTCTAAACAAAACGCGTTATATATGATAATTTAAAGTTAGACTTAAACAATAAAATCTGATAAATGATTATTTTAAATGGGGGGTATCAAATTCAAACTTATAAACCTCTACAAAGTTTGATTTTAAGTGAAGTTAATTATCTCCAACCACTTGGTTTGGAATGTGTTTGGTTTGAAATAGATACATGTTAATTAATTATCTTTACATTTTGTCAATAGTACATAAAGGATCATTTAAAGTATTGCCCCGGCCTCATCTAATTATATACTTGGAGGAGTTGAAACCTCATATTAATGTGATGAAGGAGTAACTTCCACGTATCAATGGTGTTAAGGTTAGATACTACATAAATTGTTTAGGAGAAGACAAGGGATGATGACTTATGGAGGTGTGATTAAAAAGTATATATGTTACAAGTTTTTGTGTAACCTTTGTAATTCGACCATGACAGAACTTTGGATGTCACATATATAGTGTGTTAAAATGGGACAATAATGTTACAATTGTCATTTTTGAAATAAATTAGAAAGGGATTGTTCATATGGTGAATGTCTAAAGTCTATTATATGTGTGACTAGAGTCTTCTTGTAACCCTATACTAAACTAATAGATTATAAAAGAGGAAATCATGAGAAGTTTTTTTACTATAGAAGTTTTCAATGATATGTCGATTAAAGGTCCAATTAGTATGCTAAACACAACATTGGTGACATATATCTTATAGTTGTGATCATGGGTTACATATGGCTTGTATTTGATCTATGATCAGTCTTTTTTGTTAAGTCCTATATATCATTTTAGTTTTAGGAGGAAAAAGGGACATAATTAAGTGTTGTCGCTAAGTGACTGTGTAATAATGTTAAATATTATTTGATTAATCAATTAGTTATGTTGATTCATTTATTTTTGAAAGTCTTTATGAAGTATACTTATTTTGATTATCACAATTGATCTATAAAATGCTCTGCGGCTTTTTCCCTAAGTGACGGTGCAATAACGTCAAATATATCAGATCATCAATTTTTTTTTTGAAGAAGTTAAAATAAGATATATAATAAAAATGTGGGTATACAGCACAAGGAGAGTGTCAAAAACCAACAAAAAAGAGTTACATCAAATCATCAATTAATTAAAAATGAGTTCATATTGATCCATTCATTCATGTCTTAGAGTCATCATATTTACTTATTTTGTTTGTCAAAGTCGATCTAAAAAATGCTTAGCAGCTTTGCCTCTAAAAGACAGTGCAATAATGTTAAATATTATCCAATCAATTAGTTATAAATGAGTTCATGTTGACTCATTCATGTCTGAAAGTCTTTTTGAAGTTACGTGTAAAAAAAAATAGGAAATAACTATTGTACTCTTCTTTCAAAAAAAAAAAAACTATTTTACTCTTAGTATATTAATACAATTACTAATTAATGTATAATATATTTGTTTGTGCGTAAAGAAATTATCTAAAATAAGTATCATCGTGGCTAATGAGATTTTTATCTTGCACAAGATTCATATTGTTCTACTCCTATTCATTGTAATTTTAATATTTTTTTCTAAACTTAGTGCATTTTTTTAGGTACTTTTTGTATGATTCTTAACATAAAATTCACTTTTGAGGTTATAACAAACTTTGAAAAAATCATGAATTTGAAAAAATTATAATTTGTTATGTTAAGAACCACTAAAAAAACATTGCACATAAGTTCTTTCCAAATTTTCTACTACTAAAGCATATATATGTTTCTAAAAAGAATTACTTTTCATATAATCATATATATATATATATATATATATATATATATATATATATATATATATATATATATATATATATATATATATATATATATATTTCATCAATACCTTATACCTCTAAATTACTACATCCAAAAATTCGAACACATGATAACAAGTTTTAATAAAAATTTTAATAAACATCATTTTTATGAATTAAAAAATTATTTTCCAATTATTTTATTTAACAATAATAATTCTCATTTTAGTATAGATGAAATATAATAAAACATGTTTTTCAATAATTTTGTGCAAGTATTAGTTTGATGTTAATTGTTAATGATTTCAAGTCACTTAGTACAAATAGAGTATTATTTTAAAGTATTTAATTAATTTTTTGAAGATGAACTTTATACTTATTATAACTTAAATTTTTGTATTTTAATTTAAATATTATAAAAAATAAAATAATAGTCCACCCGAATATTTTTTTCTAGCTCCGCCACTGATGCAAGGCGAAATTTTAAATTCAGAGCTAACAGAAGCAGTAAAAGTGTTAACACGTGATAAAATAAGAATTATAATTCTTAAATAAAATAGACTGAAATATTCTTTAATACGATCATTCTTGTTGACGATCTTATAAGGACTTTATCTTACACAAAGAAAGTATATATGCAACTAAAATACTTGATTGATTTGACATGTCTGGGTCAAATGCAATAAAAATTCCTATGGTTCCACCTTGTAAGCTTACAAAAGATGAACATGGTGAAGTAAAAAAAATATAAGCAGTTAGTAGGAAGTTTGAGACATATTATGCAAATTCTATCTTAACACCACATTATACATGCCTACAGTCCTGTCCATTCAAAAACCATGAATGAATTTTTTTTTTTAATCAAAAAAGGTAGCATCAAGCTAACCCTATAATTATAATAAAATAGAATAAAAGCGAAAAGAAGAGAAAAAAAGGGGGGGGAACATAAAACCAAAACCCCTCTTAGTTAGTAAAACGAAAACAAGGAAGGCCTAACTTGTTCCTAGAAAAATCCATGCTAATATCCTTATGTACATTATCCCACCAAATGAATTCATTGACATATAAGCCTATGTTTGCCAAAGAATCCGCACATTGATTACCTTCTCTAAAAATATGTGTAGCAACAAAACTCATAGATTTGATAAGATGGATGCAATTAAACCAACGATTCCTTAACCTCCAAGGAACCATTGAAGGCTTGCTGAAGGCTAACAAAACCATGAATGAATTAAAATGTGTAAAGAGGAACTATAATCATGGAGCAATTCCTTGGTAAGCTTAGTTGTTAAGCAGTACAATATTAAATCTTTGTACAACAACTTCAATTTCCTTGCAATTGATTCAGCTCTATTTCTATCTATATTTGTCTCGGAAATAAAAACTTTTTGCCTTGGATAGGTCAACCTAACCCACTTTTCCAATATCATGCAAGGTGAAATGTCTGAATCCATAACGAACTAGACCAAGTACTACACATCATACATAATTAACCTTTTTTGAATAAAAAAGAAGGGAAAATAAATCATGACTAACCTAAATATTTTGACTGCGGGTATTGAATTTAAAAACAAACATAACAAACCAAGCAATAAATAAGCTAATCTAAAGAAACAACCATAACATTCAAAGTTGAAAACATTCTTACAAATGTGAACTCCAAGGTCCTGCATACTAGAAGAAGAAAAAAAAGGAAAAATGGTGGGTGGGTAGGTCTCCCACTAGGTCCTCCATAGTAAGTTGAAGACCAGTTCCATCAGAAGGCATAACACTTGATTGACTTTACTCGGTAAATTCTCATCATGCTTTTTCAGTAATTTTTTGAACTTCAGACAAATGACATATTTACTTCTTTCACATAATGCTTGATACACGTCTTTGTTGTTATTTATATGATCAATATCTTTGTAAATTAGTTGGAAAATCTTCTCATCAAACCTTTGAGAGTGTTTCCCTCCTGTGGTGACCACACTTTGTAAGGTTTAGCCATTCAAAAACCCTAAAAATAATGCAACAACAGTTAATAACAGCAATCAAATACAATTAATGACAATCAGAAACAATTAATGACAATCCATTCGAAATTAATCATTAAACAACGACTGTATACGATTCAATAGGATTAATCAACAATCCAAGAAATAACAGAAGAACGATATATGAAATCGATTGACACTGATTCAATAGGATTGCACTGATTCAAAATATAATGCAAGAAAATCGATTAACTATATGAAACGAGATATACGATACAATCATCAAAATGCTGATTAACTATGAAATCCATTAACGAAACATAATCAATTAATCATGATAATCAAAACATTAAATACGATTATACAATACAAACGGAAGAACTTCGATTAACTATGAAACAAAATGGAGACGATTCATCAATATTCGATAGGATTAATATAAAAATTGAATAATCATGCAAATTAAATCATGGATACGATTATACGACATAAACGGAAAAAACAGATACATAAAACGATTAACAAATGAAATCGGTTAAAATAATAAAATCATGATTCAAGATTCAACAGAATACTATTAATCATGGCAATCACAACGATTATACGGAAGAACGCGGATAATAAATCGATTAACTATGAAATTAAGCATGACAACTCATCAAGATTCAATGGAAATCACGATTATACAATACAAACGTAACGCAAGAACACAATACAAAAATCAATTAACTATGAAATGAAATCGATTAACCTATTATCAATATTCGATGAGAATAATCATGGAAAAATCAAATCATAGAAAAAGTGAATCGAATGAACATCTACCGATAAAAAAATCAATGGTTGGTAGAATTAGTTGCAGAATAGTAGAGAGAACAACATTGCAGAAAATGGATAGAATTGTTCAACTAGAACATAGTTGTTGTCGCTAAGTGGCGTTGCAATAATGTTAAATATTATCTAATCAATCAATTAGTTACAAACAAGTTTATGTTGATCCATTTATATCTGAAATTCTTTTTGAAGTTATGTGTATACTTATTTTGATTGTCAGAGTTGATCTAGAAAACACTTAGCGGCTTTGTTCCCAAGTGACAGTGTAATAGGGTTAAATATTATCTCAACAATTAGTAACAAACGAGTTCATTTTGATCCATTCATGTCTGGAGTTTTTTTTGAAGTTACGTATATACATATTTTGATTGTCAGAGTTGATCTATAAAACACTTAGCTGCTTTAATTTGTCTCTATGTGTCGTGCAATAGCGTCAAATATTATCGGATCAATTAGTTACATACGAGTTCATGTTGAACAATTTATGTCTGAAAGTCTTTCTTACGCGTATACTTATTTTGATTGTCACATTCGATCTAGACAACGCTTATTGATTTTATCCCTAATTGACGGTGTAATAATGTTAAATATTATCCGATCAAACAAACAAGTTCATATAGATCCTTTCAAGTCTGAAAGTCTTTATGAAATTACGCGTATATTTATTTTGATTGTCACGGTTGATTAAAAAACGCTTAACCGCTTAGTTTAGAAGATTATAATATTGAACTATTAACTTTATTGAATAAATATTAATTTTTTGACCAAACAAAATCAAATTCTTTTTTAGTGTGATAAACAAATCAGATTTTCTTACCCTATATATTATGTTGAACATATTACTAATCAGTAATCATATTTCTATACTATTCTTCAATATCATTTTTTCAAAATATATTTACTTATATCTTAAAATTTTAGTGATCAATAAATATACTTTTATATTCACACAATTAATTAAAAATGATAAGAATTGAATAAATGAAATTCATTTACTTGTCAAAAAAAATGAAATTCATTTATTTATTTTCTTAAAAATGTATATTAAAAAAGTGAATAATAACTTTCAATATAAATAAATATTCTATTTATACTTCTTTTTGTGTGACAAACCTCTATTTCTAGTACTTCAAAATTTGCCACAATATTAAAGAATTTTTAAAAAAAAATTAGTAAGAGAGAAATTTTAATTATTTGTTAATTATCCTTAAATGATTGTTCAAAAATAGGAGTAGTATTATTTAATTGTTGATGAGAATTGAGAACACACACCAATGACCAATCCTAGTCCTAGGCAATAATATGTGTCAACTTCAAACCTTTATGAGTTCACACTGAATTAATGTTTCTGTAGTGGCAATGACAACCTTACCTAAGAAGACGGTGATGTTGTTGGTTGGAATAGTCATTGACGTTTTTGTTAGGGTCAGCGATACCATGATTCTATACCATACATTTATACAATATCAATATCAATATCAAAATATTAAAATCATAGGATATAGTATGATTGGAATGGGCATAAAATCTTTTGATTCAGAAAAAAAAAATGTATAAAATATTTTAATTGCCTCAAAAATAAAATATTCATATAACATACCAAGTATATAAATTATTCTTGTCAACAAAGAACATAATTAAATTATTACTACTTAATTCTAATTCTAATTAACTTTTGTGGTTGATGCAAAGCCAAAATTTTATGACAGTTTTTGAATATTGTATTGCACGTACAAGTAACTTTTTAAAACTATAGTACAGTACCTAATCCTAATTAAGAATTCATAAATAGTAACAACAAGTACTAGATGAACTCTCCTAGCATGTGCACCCCACACATATCCACCATTAATTTTTGTTTTTAACGATGTGATTGGTGAACAAAGCCACACATAAAGCTGCATAATGATCTGATTATACATCATACATACACCATTTAGCGGAGATGCATGGTGACGTACCGTGATTTTTAGAAACTACAAGTTTGTAGTTTCTGCAAAATCACATTAGGTCACCGCAATTCTGACACATCCATCATAATACCAAACATAACCGACGTCATAAGTTATAAAAAAGATACTAAGATGTACTCCCTCCAATTTTATTTATAAGTAAAAGTTAATTTTATTTGTAAATAAGATCGGAGTAAGTAATATTTTAATACTCATAAATAAAATGTAAAATAAATTCATTTTTTAATATATATAAATAAAATGGTAAAGTCAACATAAATTTATACATATTAGTAAAGAAGCCGAGTCGAGGTTCAAACTCTAATTATAGCGTCGTCGACTTAACAATTTCAAAAAAAAATTAACAATCGAGCTAAGACTTGTTGTGGGCAACACATAATAAATCTAGTTGTAAGTGTTTTCATCCGCTTTACGACCAATACAAAATTTGGTGAGTCTCGAGACCTATCTTACGCAAAAAATATTTTTTGGTGTTAACCTTTTAATTTTACAAAAAAAATAATTGTTAATTTAGAATTCGGTCAAAAAAATAAGTAAAATCTGATCATAAATTATTCAACAAAAATTCAAATTCTTCAAAAAAAAGTATTCTTATTAGAATTTATTAACTATTTAAATTCAATCACTTTATTATTAATTATTTTTAAAAAAATTTCCTATTTATAAAAAAAAACCAAATAACCCATTTTTATTTTTCCTTAATAAAATTCTACAAATAATATTTTACCAAATAATCCAATTTTGTAAGGCACATGCTCTCCTTCCTATTCCATCCATCTTCGTGGAGCATATGGTCCCCCAAACCTTACCCAACTTCCTCCCTTAAAATCAATACCATCCCTTTCAATCTTTTTTATTCATTCTCATTTTTTATTTATTGCTTTGTGTTCAATCCCTTTCTCTTTACACTCTCACACCTTCTTTACACCTTCACATAACTTCATAAAACCTTCTTTTTTTCATTTCTTTTCTTTCTATCTCATTTCAAAGTTCAATCTCAAAATGGATTCAAATCAAAAAAACCCTCAAAATTTATCACCAAATAGAAATAGTTGTAATTCACCCGAATTTGAGTTTTGGATGCTCCGAAACCCATCTTTTCCTCAACCTAATCTTGTCACCGCCGACGAACTTTTCGTCGACGGTGTACTCAAACCCCTCCACCACCACCTCCCCACCACAAATAAATCCAACCCACCAAACCAAACTAACCAAACAACACTCACCTCAGAAGAATTAACCACTGACCCGGATTCAAATCCGGATCCGGGTCAAGAACCCGTTTCTGTTTCTCGACCCGAATCTTCTTCTGCTATAACTGAATCATCATCTTCTTCAAATTTCTCATCTTCGAAACGGTGGAAAGATATTTTCAAAAAAAGTGAGAAGAAAAACACAGAAGAAAAAGAGAAAGAGAAAGAAAAAAAGAACAAGAACAAGAAAGAGAGAAAAAATGGCAGCGGTGCAAATTCTTCTGCAGAGTTGAATATCAATATATGGCCATTTTCACGAAGCAGGTCAGCGGGTAATACGGGCACCCGACCCAAATTGTTCCCCGGAGCTCCGGTGACCCGGAAAGTCAACAGTGCACCGTGTTCCCGGAGCAACTCTGCCGGAGAATCAAAGTCAAGAAAATGGCCTAGTAGTCCGGGTCGGGTCGGACTTCATATGGGTCGGAGCAGTCCGGTTTGTCAAGTTCGTCGCGGTGGTTCTAAAAACTCAGAGCAACAAGCTTCAAATTCAAAGACAGAAACTACTGGGGTTCGCCGGAGTAAGGTGGTTTCCGGCGGCGGCGGAGGGAAAGTTAAAGTTTTGAACTTGAATGTTCCGATGTGTATTGGTTATAGAAATCATTTAAGCTGCAGAAGTGATGAGAATGGAGCTGTTGGTGTTAGTGGTGGCGCCGCCGTGAACGGTGGTGGAAATGACGGTGGTGATAATGATGAAGGAAGTGGTGGTAATCTTTTTAATCTACGTAATCTTTTTACCAAAAAAAGCATAGTAACTTCTCATTAGTTTCACCTTTTTTTAACCATATGTTATGTAATTATTTATTTTTATTTACTATCATCACTTTTTTCTTTTTTGGCTCTCTTAAATTAACCTTTTTGGGTTGTTTTTTATTTTGTTATACAGAAAGTTTTAAGGTTTATCTTTTTGTTATGATACCTGGTCTGTAATTAGTCTCTCATATATTTTTAGAATATTTATCTCATATAGTTTGTTATTTTAAAATATTAATATATATTGATTATATGTTTTATAATTTTTATTTATTGAATCTTATAGCAAAGTATATAATAGATATATTTGTTATTCAATTAATCTAAAATATGAATCTTTGTTTATAAAAGAGATAAGAGGAAGTACTTAGCAAGTTTATGTTTGTTAGTTAAAATTATAATTTTAGAGAATATTATTAGTGTATGTTTGGTTTCAATTTTAGATGGGCTAAAATTAATTCCTAACCTACATATAGAGTTGATTCTGTTTGGTTTCTTTAAAGTTATTTATTTTATCCTTAGAATTAATTCTACTTAAATAAACTCACTTGGTTGGTTTGGTGGTATTGACATGTGACTTAGGAGTGTATTTCTCTTTAAAATCTTATGTTCGGTTCTCTTTAGTGACAATTTGAAACAATTAATTTAATTTTTTAAAAGAAAATTCACCGAAATTTCGCATAAAATTGATTTTATCTTTAAAATTAGTTCTAACTTGAAGTTTAAAAAATAAATCTTTTAATTTTAAAATTAATTTATGCCCTTTAATTTATTGTACGGCTTACTTTTATATGAACAAAGTGCAGCCACACTATAGTTAGGAGTTTCTTCCACTCAACCTCCTAAACTTTGAAAAATACAAAAACTAAATCAAAGAGACCGAAACAAATTTCATTTCACCATATTGTCTCATTACTTATATTTAGATATACGTAATGTGATTGAAAATATGGATAATCAGTTAATAGAAAAATTGTATATTATTTGTAAGAGTTGGAGTTTGAACTACAACTTTTTTATCTATACATTTACCTATACATTTAAAAAAATTCAAGCCACTTAATAACTTTAAATTTATTTTTTTTTGGAAACTCAATAAGTATCCAGTTGAAAAACCGACTAAAATTCAAAATTTTGAAACTCTAACGTAGAGTCTTAAGTCGTGTGCGTAAGTCCTAACACCACCGCATGATATGAGATTGAGAAAATATGTAGTACTACATGATAGTAATACACTCTAAGATCACATTTATAAACAAAAAAACACTTTAAATTTTGGTCATTATTATAAGTAAAAGTTAACAATTTTTAAACTAATTAATACTACTATTATTAATATACCCTTATTTAATTTCACATTTTTTAATGTATTTATTTCACTTTTACAAAAATATGTAATTTTCAAGAAGAATAAAAAAAAATATATAGTAAATTTAACTTTGTTCAATACTAAATGAAAAAAAATTAACTACATTTAACTAAACTTCTTAAACACCGCAGAAGTAATTTTTTTATTTATAAATATGACCAAAGAGAGTACTACTTTTATAGATAAAATAGTTATATATCTTTCTGCCTTTCGGTTGGGATTCAGGAGTTGGAACTTGATAGATTCTCATTAATGAGCTAGTAGCTGGTTGTTGGAATAGTGGTTACCCTACTCTTTTATGTTGTGCACCTGTACAGTAATCTCAAATGCTTCTTTATCAGAATGTAGTTATTAAATTATTTGAGATGTGTGTTAGGGACAGATACTGGCTTTTGCTTTTGGGAATTGGGAGTGAAAAGTAAAACAAGTGTTTGTTAAAATGGCTCCTCGGGCAATCAAACATTCCAATTCATTGTATGTTTCTTGTAACCTTTAATTGTTTTGCAAGGAAAGGAAACTGTTTTTTGGTTAGAAAAGATATAGTTTAATGTTAGCTTTGTTCAGACTTGTGAAAGCTTTTACTACTAAAGTGCTTAAATTACTGTGAGAAATTAATGCTCTTTGCAGAGGTTACTTTTAGCTTCTTTGCTGTCATTCATGGTGTGGCTTAAATTGAATTTAAGAAATGTATACTTAACATTTGGTGTGGTTTGAGCTTTCACATTGATCATGGAGTGATATGAGTGAAAGCATTGATCATAGAGTAGTGTAATTTTGGATAAGTGGTGAGAATGTAAAAATCACAAAGTTATTTTAATTTTGAGAAAAAAATTATCTTTGTATTTTAACAAATTACAGTGTCATTGTGATTTTGTCATTATAGTGATATGGAGTGATATAAATCGACAGTTGATGTCGAATAACAAATTATCAAAGTTGAAGTTGATGGAAAATATATGTAAATATTATAACAGTTAATTCAATATGAGAATATGAAGTGAGAGAATTTTAGAATAGAAATTGCATGCCGGTGGTGTTTGAGTTGAACAACTTATATAGTGGAGTGATAGAGTCGTTAGGGAGTATTTGATGTCTAGTCGTTACAAGATGGCAGAGTTTTGATGTGAGACTCTGAATGTATTTAAATGTCTCGGAAGTGTTACGATTGCTAAAGAAATTGAGACTAGTCGTACTTCGGTGATGGAGACTTGGATGAATTGAACTACTAGGCTTTGCGTTATTGGGACACCTGCATGGTTTTCATACTCAACCCTCGAAAGAGATTAGAATAATCTCTACTTTTTAAAAGTAATGAAAATTTTCATCTAAAAAAAGATAGACATAAAAATAGATTGTGGACCCATCACTAAGTGGATCCCACTATTTTTAGTATTCATCTCTTTTCAAATAAAATTTTCCATTATTTTTAAGAAACGAAGAGGATCATAATCCCCTTAAAATGAAGCATAAATATTTGTTTAAGTATATTTAAATGTTACTACATTCGTTCCTATATATATGAGACGAATTAGAACTTTTTTTTGTCTTTTTTATAAGAGACATCCTTTAAAATAAAAGTTTATTAAATGTACAATTTCTTATTTCTTTTATACCCTTGTTGAATAAATAAAATAATCATCTTCTCATGCAAGTGCAATTATTTCAATACAGTCTAATTGTTTCAGGGGCTATATGATTATGTGCATTCCTATTCTCTATCTAATCTTATATTAATGATTTGGTGGTATTATGAGGGGTAGTTTTGGGACAACACAATTATTTTAGATTAATACATTAGTGCAAAATAGTTTTCATGATTTATGTAATTTTTTAACTTTGTCTTTTATATATAGGAACATATATAATAGATAGTCTTTTACAAAGACATACTCAATAGTTTTAATTTTTAAAATTCTAGTAAAATAAGGGGTATCATATAAACTTTGGAAAATGTTAAATAGAGACTTCTAGACACTTGTTAAGTATATTAATATAGAAATTTTGTCTCGAAACATGTGTATTTAATACTTTAAAATGTAAAAATTTGTTTTTTTAATATTGAATTTCTCTTTTACTCCCTCCGGCTTTAATTATAAGTAACTTTGCACTTTTTAGGTTCATTGGATAACTAATGTATCCAACTTTAATTATAGACTAGATACATTAATTATTCAATGAATCTAAAAAGTGAAAAGTTGTTTATAATTAAGGCCGGAGGGAGTATTTCTTTTTTTTTTGTATGTTTAACAATTGTTCGAAGGCACCGTTTAGCCCGACTCGTAAACTTTTACAAACTTGTATCCTTACAAAAGTTAGTTTACCATTTGTATCCTTACAAAAGTTAAAGCATTAATTAAATATATTTTTTCTTTCTTAATAAAGTAAGGGTAAAAGAGACTTAACTTATCAATTTTTATTGTTTCTTAATCTATGTGCATAACTCTAAAAGGACAATAGTTTTGGGACGGAGGGAGTATATAATAATGTGATATTCGAAGCTTAAAGAGTTATGTACATATTTGGATTTGATGCAGTATCTGTGTCACACAGTTACTAGTCAGATTTAAAATCGATGTCCAAGATATTTTTACTTTATTTTTGTATAACTAATTTGAACTGTCTGATCTAAAAATCAATAGCTAAACTGCATTGGATTTGCATCTCTGTTATCTACCTTCCGGAGTCCGTATCAAGCTCTATGGTCAAGCACTTTGACCCTTCTTATGAGTCAACACATTTCGACAAGTTCCATGAATACCTCAATGGTGCATTAATGAGTTAAGATGGGGAACAAATCAATTTATTTATGGAGTGAATATTATAAATGAAATTATGAAAAATATTGATAAATTTAATACCAGACAACATGGGATGAATAATTTAAGAGACACCCAAATGTGAGAGAAGACATGTCATAGTTGCATCAAATAAAGAAGAGAAGATATGTCACATAGAATACTACTTGAAACATTTACCAGTATAAGAGACAAAATTTACATGAATTTATCGCTAAATTCAAAGGAGAAAACTAACAATATTACTAATATACTAACAATTAACATCGCCTATAAAAAAAAAATGTCATTACATTTTAAATAAGAATTACAGAGCCACTATAATTTTGTCAAACTCGTGTTTCAATCAAAATTAAAGATAGCTAATATAATTCAGTTTTCTTTTTTTACTTTTTTTTTTTACGGACTTTTTCTTACTGAATATGCCTCAGCTTTCATTGATCAAGATTGAAAATTTTACAATAACCCTTTTTGACAAATATTCTCAAGTTGGAAGAGATAAATTAATATTCAAATATTCACTTTACTAAAAAATCAGAGAAAACTAAACTTTTAAGTAAAACAAAATCAATTGGATCTTCACGTTGAAATGTATACGGGCCTATATATACTAAACACACCTAACTAAGGCCCAAATAGAAAAAAACAAAGTAAATACTAAGCTCAATATAATCATTGAGATCATTTCCTGCAAGCTAGAAAATCATCTAACATATACAAGAATAATATAGTATATAAATTTAGGGAAATAAACAAATTACCAACATAGTGTATAGTGTAGTACAAGTGGTAATATTTGTACCACTTAATTATTTGGTCCTGAGTTTAAACATTAATTGGTGCTAAAAATATGTGTTGGGATATGTCAATCTCTTCAATGGATCTTAGTACAAAAAAAAAATTATCGACAAATTTTATAAAATGTTAATTATCATACTTTGATTGAGAATAACCATTAGTGATCAAAGTTAGAGTCAATTTGTTATTTCATTGTCCATTGGTCTGCTTTAGGTCAGAATTCAATTTGTAAACTAGATAATTCTGAAAAACTTTTAAACTATGAGAGAATTTTATGTATACTTTCTCTTCTATTATAAATCCCCATGTAAGAAAGTAATACATATTTATATTTATATTTAATCTGTATAATATAAGAAAAAAAAATATTTTTTAAAAATAAAAAATATCCTTGCTTGCTCCATAATGTGTCACATCATCATACTAACTCATAAAAAAACCACCAATATTAACTCATAATTAGAAAAAAAAATCGATTCTTTAAATTTTACTATGCTAACTTTCTGAAAGTCTCAAAATAATTCAAACGTGTTGATCAACATTAACTATTTAAGGATAAATATAGACATTTTGGGGGTACAAAACTATAGTTTTTTGTAGGGATGGCAAAAAAACTCAAGCCCGTTGGCCCCATCCGAATCCGAGTCAATGAGTAAAACCTGAGTTGAATGGGTTTAGCTTCGGGTTGGGATTTGGGTAGTGTCAAACCCACACCCGTTATATATTGAATTATATAATTATCCCTCATACATTAGCAATTGTAGATTATTTTAATGTTGTAGACTATTTTTCATCCTTATTTTGAAAACAATGTTAGCATGTTGTAGACCGTAATTTCGTTGAATTTTTCGTCTTTTTTTTTTACTTTTGTTAATGTATGTTCGGGTTCGAGTTCGGGTGGGAAAAACCCAAACCCAACGAGTTTGGGTTTGGGTGATTTTATACCATCCGATTGTCATTTGGATTCGGGTTCAGGTGGCCATTTTAAATTCAGGTTTTGATAGTATTAAACCCACATCCGACCCTATCTGTTTTCATCCCTAATTTTTTGGCTAGGCTTTTCAAAAATTAACTCTTTAAACTTACTTTGCAAAATGTCTTGGAAGAAAAGTTTGTGGTGCCCTATATTATGCGCAAGTGAAAAATTAGATGATATTCTCATACCACAAGTATGGTCTTGAAAAAACATGTTTTGATTATATCATTACTTGGAAAATTGGAGTCTATTTATGTAACACCTCAATTTTATCAAAGAAATAGTTATATTACTATTAAGATTTAGTTAATATGTTTATTTATTACTGATCCCTTTCTTTACATTTATTCAATTAACATCATCAAATTCATGTTCTTAAAATTAACTCGTTAAACTCCCTTACCTAAAATCTTAGCAGCAATTAAACTCTCTTAGATTAGTGATGATTTCTGATTTTGTCCTCTCTCCCCTAAATCACAATCTTCTTCTTTGTTCTTCACTGAATTTCTGTTTGTTTTCTATTTTTAGTCAAAGTGGTGAAGTTTTTATATAATTTTTATGAGAATTTGTAAAGTCAACGCATCGCAAATTATAATGTTAAGAATTTTTTAAATAAAAAGTTTCTTTGAAAATTATAATGAATAATGATAATGATATTCCTAAAAGACAAATTCACTATATTATTTTAGTAAGAAAAAATTCATTATATTTCACTAATCGCAGCTCATTGTCTTGCTCAGCAGTTCAACACTTGTTGCCTTCCGCAGCAGGAAAGCTAAATCAAATGAACTTACTCTCCAATTTGCAACGCTGAATCCAATTCTCATAAGTGCTTTTCTCCACCGTAATTTCTAATAATCAACATCGCATCAATACCAACATATCAATATATCAGCGCTTCATTTCTCCACTCTCCAATGAAGCATCTCCTTAGATCAGGTAAAGTACTAATAGAAGACTAAAAAACTAAATTTTATCGATTTTACTAGATAAAAAATCGATTTTACTAAATTTTATCGATTTTAGTGATGATAAAAAACTAAATTTTATCGATTTTACTAAATTTTATGATGTTAAAAAATTCTAAATTTTAATAGATAAATTTTATATGATATTTTAAACATGTCCATAAAAAAATCATACAAAAATTTAAGAGTTTAAATATGCTTAAGCAAATTTAATTTTAGTGAGGCCTAAAACTATATGCAAAAAACAAATTATAGAGACTAAAAATTTAATAAAAATTAAGTAAGGACTAAACTTAGAAGGTCACCATTTTAAAACAGGTCACCATTTTAAAACATAAAATTGTGTATTATTAATTAAGTAGGAAATTATTATAGCTACTATTTTCTCTTAATTAGATGATGATTAAATGTTGGATTTGAAATTGATAAAAATAGGTGGAATTGATGTAATTGCTAATTTGCTATGGTTTTACATTTATTTGAAGGAAAATATTTTAAATTGCTAATATTCAAATGTAGCTTATTAAAGATAAAGTGGTTGTTCCTCTTTTTACCGGTCTCAGCTCATCATATGCGAGACTTAATGTTTATTAATAAGAATATTTGTTGTTCGAAAGAAAAATGTGCCTATTAAATTGTTTGTGTTATCTTTGTTCATTGGTAATGGTATTAACCCAAATTATTTCAACCGATATGACATTGCATCATTAAAATTATCATTGTTATTCTTATTATTAACGCATCTTATTCTATAATTATTAAAATTAATATTAGATAGAGCATGAATCTTAAAAATGCTATTAACATCAAATATAAAATATTTTATTTTTAATTAAAATATGATTTTCCCGTGTACAACACGGGTATACATACTAGTATGGGATAATATTTAAATAGCAAGTTTGACCAATATTTATATTTTATGAGTAAAACTAATATTTATATATTTAACACTACGAAATATTTCTATTTTTACATTTTTCGTCTTCAAATTATCTTCTTTAACGGACTCATGGATTCCTTCTCCTTGATCTGAACCTAACACCATCATCATTCTCTTATCTTCATCATTGGTCTACTTTCTCCTTTTCTTTCTCAAATCTCAAACCACAAAATTCCTTTCTATCAAACATTCAAACCCATAGATGAATTGTTTTGTTTTTTGAAATGAATGATTAATCGGTTTTTAAAATTATCAAGTATTGCAATATAATTTGTATGATTTGTGGGTGTTAAATTGTATAGAAAAATGTACAGGTAATTTCAATTTAGTCAATTTAAATAAATATATAAACAATGATGTGAACAAAAGGTAATTTTTTATTGGTTGAATATTTTATTATACCGGTACATTAAATTTTGGCAAGAGTACCGTACAATTTCTCAATTATCATATGTGGGATTCATAACTTACTTTTGAAATGTAACCAAAAAAAACTTACTTTTAAAATATCACAAGCAGTGGTGGAACCGTGGAACCGTGGGTGACTTGGTCACGGCCCACCCTAACGAATATGACTATTATACCCTTGATATATTAATAAAATTACTAATGTATACTGTAATATATAAATTTGTTTGTGCATATAAGCATAATTTAAAATTATTGTTCTAGTGGCTAATGAGATTCCTATCTTGCAAAAAGTTGCTAGTTCTATTCTTACTCACTGTATTTTTTGGACAAAACTTAGATGCATTTTTCGCATAAAATTCATTTTTTGTGACTATAACAAACTTAAGAAGTTGTGGTTATAACAAACTTTGAGAAAACCATGAATTTGATGAAATTATAGTTTGTTATGTTAAGAAGAACCATACAAAAAGCATCTAAGAAAATGCGCTTAAGTTCTGTCCAATTTTTTTTTTTGAAAAAAAATTACTTTTCATATATATATATATATTTATCACTTGATTACTTTTCATCAATACTTCTAAATTACTAGTACATTAAAAAACATGAATACATGATCTTTAAATTAATAAACAATATTTTAATAATTAAAAAGTTATTTTTCAACTATTTTGTTTAAAAGAAAATAATTGTATAAGACAAAAAATACAATTTCATTTTTATAAACATTTACTAATTGATAGGAAAAGAAACATCTTTTCAAAAATATTCAGTTATTATAAATTATCTAGTTATTATAAATTAATTGATAGGAAAAGAAACATCTTTTCAAAAATATTCAGTTAATTTAAAGACCTAATGTAATGATAAATCTAAAAATTATCGTATGTAAATAAAATACAATTTTATTATCAATAAAAATTTACATTATCTATATTCTTCAAAAAAAAGTCACAACTATTTTCAATTAAGAATAATTATTCTTCTTTGAGTCATAAAACATTTTTTTATCAACAACTTTGCGCAAGTATTAGTTCAAAGTTAATTATTAATGATTCAAGTCACTTAATATAAATAGAATATTATTTTAAAGTATTTAATTAAATTTTTTGACAATCAACATTATACTTATTATTATTTAAATTTTTATTTGCAATATAGTTTTATATTTTAATCTATACATTATAATTTTTTGAATGGCTCATCCGAATATTTTTTTTCCTAACTCTGCCGCTAATCACATGAGTTTGTTGGGTATCCCACTTTCAAATTATGAGAAAAACAAAGTTGAGGAGTTGCACTTAGGAGTAGAAGTTTTTAGGTGTATATAGGAATTATTTTTTTTGTGTTTTTCTTGAGCTTTATATTTTGATAATTTTCAGAGAAAATAACTGAATTCTCATATTCAAACTGAATACTTCCATCATAGTCCCATGTCACCAAAGCAGGATATGCATTGATGATGGAGGAAATATTGTGGGGAGACATACACTAAAACTATCAAGCATCTCCTTGGTAAACTGAGTGTTAAGAAGAGTAAAATCATATCTTTGTTCAACGCCATAAGTTTTTTAGCAATTGATATTGCTCTATTTTGTACCAATGTCGATCTCTAATAAAAACTTTAGTATGTAGCCCTGGATAGGTCAATCTGACCCACTTTAGTCACACATGAATGATGATAGTATAGTAAAAATATTTGTATAGTCTTCAAAAGGCATAACTCACAATTGATTGATTTTGTTTAATAAAATTCCCCTCACCATTTAGTGTTTGATACATGTTTTTGTTTTCTTTGATGTGTTAGTATATCTCTGTAAAACAGTTGGAAAATAGTCTCTTGAGATCCTTAAGAGTGTTTTTCTCATATGTTGACCACAATTTGTAAAGTTTTGTTTCCTTCAAGTTAGCTATTCAAAAACGCTGAAAATAATGCAAGAACCGATATAATGAATAACAATCAGATATGATTGATGAAAATCCATTTGGAATTAATCACGAAACAACGATTAAAAAATGGAAAACACGATCAAATCCATTAATTAGGAATATAAGATTCAATAGGATTAATCAACGATTCAATAAATATCATTGACTATGAAAACAACGAGATATACGATTCGATCGGACTGATCATCAAATACCGATTCAAAATATAATGCAAGAACGCATTACATGATGAAACGAAATGTACGATACAATTTGAAATTTCTGGTATACTACTTATAATTTATGTTATGAGAATAATGTGCGGTATAATGTGCGCACATAAACCAGACTTGCAGAACAAATAATAAAGTAACAAAAAGGCGAGACTTTGTGCACAATTAATGAAGATAAAATCAAACCAAATCTTCAAAAAGATCTCGCTCAAAAATATGCATGCGTCCTCACAATGTGTCCACATTGTATCGCACATCATCATAACAAAGATGTGTGCACATCTTAGTGCAGGTCATGTTTTACCAAAAGTGAGGCCAACACAAAAACAACAACATAATTGATTAAAGAAATAAAATTGATTAATCGTCAAGATTCAATGTTAATTAAAAATCGATTTATAATGGAAATAAAATTATTGGATACAATTATACGATACACACAGAAGAACGGGATGAAACGAAATCGATTATTCATGCAACGAAGATTCATGAGATTAATAAAAAAATCGATTAATCACATAATCAAATCATTGGATACGATTATAAGATACAAACGGAAGAACGATTAACTATGAAACAAAATTGATTAATAATGAAACAAAAATTCACCACGATTCAATGGGATAGGAGAATCGACTAATTTGGAAGGAACTATGAGTGTTCTTGACTTTTTGTGATGTTTTGCTCTTAAATTTCTAATATAATTTAAAAAAAATGATATTCCACAAAATAAGCTTGTTTAAATAATTAATTAGTCTCGGGAAATTTGCGTTTTTCACCCATATATCCCTCTTTCAAACAAAAAATACCCAACTGCCCTTCTTTAAAAAAAAAATACCGATGTACCCTACTTTTAAAAGGAAACTAAAATACGCTACTTCATCTAGCGCAATTGTAAATGAAAAGTGTGGGGTGGCAGGGCGGTGGTCCCTACTGGGTCCCACCAATTATGCTACTTTATGTAGCGCAATCTTGAAGGGTTTTTTTTTTTTTTTTTCATTTTTTTGCTTTTCTTTTTTTTAAAAATTACCAAAAATTTTAAAATATTTAAAAACTAATAAAAAACAAAAAAAAACATAAACTATAAATATCAAAATTATAACCCTAAAATAATTTTAGATGATTATATTTAAAGTTGATAATATTTATAAGCTAATCAAATTTAGATAACATTGATTGAAAGATAATAATTAAATTCATACAACTTTAAATTTGTTATCTAAATTTGATTAGCTTATAAATATTATCAACTTTAAATATAATTATCTAAAATTATTTTAGGGTTATAATTTTGATATTTATAGTTTATGCTTTTTTTTTTGTTTTTTATTAATTTTTAAATATTTTAAAAATTTTGGTAATTTTTTAAAAAAGAAAAGCAAAAAAAATGAAAGAAAAAAGGCCTTCATGATTGTGTTACATAAAGTAGCGTAATTTGTGGGACCTTGTAGGGACCACCGCCCTGCCACCCCACACTTTTCCTTCACAATTGCGTTAGATGAAGTAGGATTAATTCTGGTAAGAGGTTGCGATTGATTGGTAAGAGTTGCGATTGACCCTGTAGGCTTAATTCATGTCCCAACCTCTTACAAATTCGAAAATGATACTTAAACCTAAAAAAAAAAATAAATCAAAAATCACTATATTTTGCTAATCGCAACTCATTGTCACTAAATCAACAGTTCAACACTTTGCCTTGCCCAGCAGGAAAGCTATAGCTTAATCAAACGAACTTTCTCTCCAATTTGCGAAACTGAATCCAAAATTCTCACCAACTCAATAAGCGCTTTTCTCCACCGTGATTTCTCAAACCAATATCGCTTAAACGCCGACGTGTCACAATATCAGCCTTTCGTTTCTCCACTCTCCAATGAAGCATCTCCTTAGATCAGCTCGAACGTGGCGGTTACGTTTCCGTTCACTCCCTTCTTCTCAAACCCTAAATTTTCACTTCTCTCGCCGCATTCATTCTTCTATCTCTCCCAGTAAGTATCTCTCTCTTATATACCGCACATTTGTTTCGTAACTCCTCTTTTACCGGTCTCTGATCATCTTGTAAAGAGACCTGGTCTTATTAATAATATATTTGTCGTACAATTTTTTAATTCAATGATTTATTTTCATTATTATTAATATTATCATTATTATTATTATTATTATTATTATTATTATTATTATTATTATTATTATTGATTGTTGATATTTTTTTATTTTTTGTGTAGAAGTAGAAGCTGCAACTGCTCGATCAAGCTATGCCACTGATGTTTCGAGTTCGAGAGTTTTGGGAGGGGATTTGGGGATGTTTCCTGCTGTTTTGGCTGGTTTATTTGGAATTGGATTGGTGGAAATGGCTTATGCAGATGAAGGTAATGAGGATGTGCAGGAAATTGCTAAGAGAGAACGACAGAGAATTCAGGATTTGCTTACTACTAAGGGAATTCGACAAGGTTCTTATCCTCGATACAATGTAGCTGTTAAAGGCCAGAAGGTTATTATTGCATTTTAGATATAACATTACTTGTATTAAACGGGTTTAATTTTGTCTCGTGAGCTTAGCTCAGGTAGTAAGGTAGTAGGGACATCACATTTTATAGTATGCATGAGTCAGGGTTGGAACCCCGGACACTCCACTTGTTCATTTTAAAAGGTGAAATTCTAGCCCAATCAAAAAAAGAGTTTAGAAGCAATAAACAATATTCAATCGTTTGTTCAAAAAAATATTCAATCGTACTAGTGAGTAGTGACTTTAGAAGCAATTATGGTTAATTGTCATTGTAGGAAGTCTTTACACTGATTTTGTGTATGAATTAAGTTCTTTAGTAATGAAAGTGGCATATGATTTGGCACAAGCCAAAATGAGACGGACTATTGAATTTAACGTAGATTATAACCAATACTAATAAGAGTACTCTGTCCTTTTTTCTAGATTATATCCAATACTATTTGTAATTTAACGTAGATTATCTTCTTCAAATATTATATATTAAATTCATGGGTGACATTATTCAAAAGACATGATTTTTTAATTACTGTGTGCTAGTTTGATTATGCGATGTTATTTTACTGCAATGGAATTAAATTATTTCTGATGTGAGAATTACAAATTTACAATTATAGGTTAGTATTAAGTTTCAAATTCCACCTGGTTGTGAAGTTTCACAACTTATTGCAAATCTTACTGCACATCTTGGGCTGAAATCTGAAGGCCATGGCGGTGGTTCAGATATGGTGCTGCGTGCATGGGACAGGTACTTTATTTTCAATTTCTGTGATCTAAGGAATGTTAATGCACTTGTTTATGGCTTATGATACCTCCGTTAGTTAAAGTTATCAATGTTTGTTTTGGCCTATCCACAGCACGGTTGCTTGGCAACTTACCCTTACTCATCCATCAAAGCAAAAGCATATTCAAGAGAATGAACCGTCTTCAACAGATATAAATGCACATGATAAAGATCTATGTATACTTATATTTCATTCTCTCATTGGCACAGATAAAGTTGTAAGCTTTTAATTTTGCATTTCCCTTAATTTCATGTTCCCAATTTTGTGCTTTTGTGTGTTGATAAAAGTGGTAAACACTCGCCAAAAGATTATATTCATCGGCCATCACTGCAGGAAATTGAATTTATGAAGCAAGGGAACTTGAGTCCCGAAGAGCTCGATGCTTTCATATCCGTTTTACAATTAGCTGGAAACAAGTTGGTAGAAAGAAATCCCCTGGAAAGAAAACCTAGAGAAGAACAGGCACCACCATCTGTAGATAAATCTATTTCTAGTCTTGAGGCCATGGGAGTAAGAACATATGGACTCAATGAACCCATAGGTATTTCAAATGGTGAGATATCATGGGACATCATCGCCGGGTACGAGCATCAAAAACGGTATGTGAATCTACAAAAATTTGGAAGTTCAGTCTCTATTTTCTGGTTAATTGCATTAGATAGAAAATGTTGTTGACAAAGATTTACAATTTTTATCATTTTGATACCTGAGATGCAAGTTGACCTGGTAGGAATTTTTGTTCTAAATGCAAAAGAGAATAATGTTCATTGATAAAAAAAATAAAAAAAAAAGAGAGAGCTGTTATGGGAACACAATTGGTTCCAACACCATAACTACATTGTACTACAGCTTTTTGTGCTCAAATGATATGCAAGCATACCTAGGTCAATCAAAAAAAATATTAAAAAAGCCAAAAAGTATCCCAATTGTATGAAATACGGTGTCCGGTGTCCTTTTGCGTGTTCTTAAATCATTTCCCTAAAAAAACTATAAAATTTCAGGTATTTGAGAGACGTTCTCTCTCACTCTTGGTTCCTTTCCTCTTTCGTATAGCCTATCACTGCAGACTAAAATTATCGATCTTACTCACTAACCAACTAAGGCCATTATCTGTCAATATCTCCACCCCTCTCAATATTCACATTGTTCTCAAGTTGAATAGATTGAAGTTGTTGAAAATAAAGTCCCACCGAGGACTCACTGTCTGAAGTCTTTGACTAGTGTTGACTTCACAAGCAACCATTAGCATCATGTAAGTTCACTAGGATAAAAAAATCCTTAGACATAGTCCCCCTGTGGCCATCTCCCTGCAAAACAAAAATCTTATTTCTATTGTCCGCAGGATCAGTTTCTAGTCTTTACTCAAAAGCCTTAGCCAATAACCGAAATTGTAAAACAGTTAATGGGCTGCCAGATGGCTACTTTCCCCTTGGTACTCAATCTCCTTAACGATTTGGGTTTGGAGCATTAAACTCAGAACCTTATCTTCATCTCCCGCGTCCTAATCTTCATTTAAGTTAAAATGTGTTCTTAGCTATGGAATTCAGTTGCCAATATCGTAAAGTACTTCGGTTTACTTTATCTTCAATATACATTTTGTAGGGTAATAGAAGATACAGTACTGTTGGCTTTACGTAGTCCTGAAGTATATGATGATATTGCTCGTGGGACTCGGCATAAGTTTGAGTCCAATAGACCTCGTGCCGTGCTGTTTGAAGGTCCACCAGGTTTGTCACTATATCTTCTTTTATATGTTTGCTGTTTAATTGAATAATTTGAAGCATTTAGGGAATGCTTAATTAGGAGTACATATTATATGTATTTAAAGAATGGGGGGAGGAGGCTATTCGATAAGGATTGTTGTGATGTAAGGATGTTCTTAAACTGAGAACTTGTAAAAAACCACCAACTGTTGACATCAAGAAGGAATTCATTCTTTTCTAACAACATAAATTTTAAACAATTTAATGGTACAGAGCTTGTTCGTACATCCTTCTCTTTCAATTTTTAGTTTTACAAACAACCAGACTTCTTTAATTGTGGAAAATTGGGGTACAATTAGGTAACTGTAAAATGGACATAAATACAACATGAATTCATTTTTTTATTTACATTTTGCCACATAAAATGTACCTATGATATTCAAACTCCTATAATTTCTTGTATTGGATTATAAGTATTGAGTAGGACATTGTTACATTGTTTTAATAAGAAACTCTATTGGCTGGACTGTTCTTCTATAGAGTTGGAATTTCAATTTAGTGAAAAGTTACTATGATGATAGTTATCACATTTAATTTTCATTTTCTAACTTTTAATGTATAAATAATATTGGTGGCATATTTCATGGTTTCAGGTACAGGGAAAACCTCTTGTGCTCGTGTTATTGCCAATCAAGCGGTAAGCTGCTTTTAACTCTTTTAAAGCTCTACCCATAAGCTTTATTGTTTCACTGGTTCTTGAATATCCTCCCCTGCCCTTATTATAATCACAATTTGCAATAGGTTTAATGTGCCATTCCCATTTCCCTTATATTTTTGGGGCCATAATAGGGGGAGCTAGTTTGCCAGTCGATTTTTGGGGCAGGGAAAAGGGGATTGGGATCAAATTTTGTACTTCCTCCTTTATTGGGGCGGGGAGCACGTCTACATACTAAATTATGCATAATTTTTTATTTTACCCTTGAGTGTGCTTCCGTAGTGTTTCCTCATATGCCGTCTTCTATATAATAGAAATTATGCAGAGTGAATTTTGTATTTTGAGTTTGAGAGTACATGAACTCAAATTGGCATTCAACTTGGCTTGGCAGGGTGTCCCTTTGCTTTATGTGCCGCTTGAGGTGGTAATGTCTGAATTCTACGGTAAAAGTGAACGCCTTCTAGGGAAAGTGTTTTCACTAGCAAACGATCTTCCCAATGGTGCTATTATATTTTTGGATGAGGTAATCAAGTGATAAATTTTGTTGAAGAGTTTCTATATGCCTCTTTTTTATTTTATAATTTTGATTTTCCTGTGCGTTGTTTCTGTTTTTCTTGAGAAACAGATTGATTCTTTTGCTGCTGCTCGTGATAATGATATGCATGAAGCTACACGTAGAATATTGTCAGTATTATTGCGACAGGTTAATGTTATTTCTTACTGCTTTATTATGCATAATGGCATTTTATATATCTTTATAGCGGAAGTTGTTGGACTGATTACAACTTGTAAATTTTAGTATCATAAGTAGTCATCAGGGTAATTTCATATTAGTTTATGAAATAAGTTATTTTTGATAGAGCTCAGTTCAGTAGCATTGATTAATTTAGTAACCAACTCCTTCAAGTGCGAATTCTTGATATATTTTGTTTGGATTAATGTACAGTGATATCGATATATTTGTTTTACTGGACCTAATTAAGCCGTGCTTATTTTCTTAATACAGTAATCAGCATGATAACTAATAAGTATATAATAAACTTGTTGGGCCCATATCTCATGTTTCCTCTAGAAAGTGACAATGAGAGACTAAGGTGATAGTTAATGAGCCAAAAGATGAACCGAATAAGGAATATGCTGGGTTGGAAGAGAAATAGGGAATTGTGACAGAATAGGATTGAGCAATAAGAGGGAATCAGAGTAGAGAGAGGGGGAGCAAGAAAAAAATGGTATTAGGTGCTTTTAGTGGGTTGGCCATAACCTTACAAAGCGGCTTGGTTTAGATGTGATATATCTTATTCTGGTTTTCTTTTTCCTGTTTTATGCAAAGCTTCTGTACTATTTTCTGGTTTAAGGAGCTTTGCCTCTTTTCCTTTTAGTCAATAAATGTCTTATCAAAATCTTGGTTATGTAAACTCATGTATCAAACTATCAACAGCTCATCCAAACGGAATCAAATTACTGAAAACTTGTTTTTATGGAATTTGACTTGTGGATAAAACAAATTGTGCAGATAGATGGATTTGAGCAGGATAAGAAAGTGGTTGTCATTGCTGCCACAAATAGAAAGGAAGACCTTGATCCTGCATTAATTAGGTGTGCTAAAGACAAACTGCTATATTGCTTGCAAAGTTTACATAATTGTTCATGCAGGAGCCAGAATTCTTAACCAAGATGTTTTTTCTTTTTTCTTGTAGTCGGTTTGATACTATGATTGCTTTTGGTTTACCTGATCATCATAATCGTCAGGAAATAGCATCTAAATATGCAAAGCACCTGTCTAAAGACGAACTTGATGAACTTGCAAGAGTTACAGAAGAGTAAGTTGTAGTAACTATCGAGGTTTTACCAACCAATGCACATTCTTAATCTTGATATTGAAAATTAGTAACCTGACATTTTCTCAACTTCAGCATGCTACGTCCTTTTCATTTCAGATAAAATGCTATGTGCAAATTACAGTTATCTAAATTTTTGCACTATTCTTTTTTGTTGTTCTTTTCTTTTTTCATTAGTTGTTAATTTATTATTGTTTCAGTATGGCTGGAAGAGATATTAGAGATGTTTGTCTTCAAGCGGAACGATCCTGGGCATCAAAGGTTAGAGAAGAAAAAACATCAATTTCCAGTTTGTTATAGTATTCTGAGGTATTATTTAAACAAAACCATTTGTTCGTGGTTGGACAGATTATTCGGGGACAAGTATCTAAAGATGACGAACAAGCGAACCTTCCACCTTTGCAAGAATATATAGCGTGTGCCACACATCGAAGGGAAGCGCTGCTTAGTGCTGCTGCAAATAGGAAGCTCCGAAATTCTTCCCGCTGCAGGATAATAAGTGAATAAGTGTATGTTTAGAAAATACCAAAATCACATTATCAAATAAAAGTGGACCAGAAGCTACACATTTGAGCTTCTAAAAGTCGTGATGAGGTCGGCGGTTGGTCACCAGTCAGCCAAACACACCCCAAGCCTTTGACATCATTTGACAATATCCATAGGCTTGATTGTTATTTTTTTTTTAATATACTAATTTATATATGTAACACTCTAATTTGACTTTTTTGTAAATGATTAATTTGGACTAACATATGTCATACTTCTCTTGGAAAAGAAAAGACTGACAAATTTTAGCTTATATATACCATCAATGTCACGAGTCTTGTAATTTTATTTTTATTTATGAACTATTATTTCATTTCTATTTGTTTGAAATATTTATATATCACCTAAAAAAAGTTTTAAATATGTATAAAAGATCATTACTATTTTAGTTATCGTGAAACTTGAAAAATCAAAATGCAGTTTGTTTGGTTCCTTTTTTTTCTTCTATTTCTACTTATAAAAGATCATTTTTTTCTTTGTATTTTTTAATGTCATTTATGTATTTTACTTGTATCATTTGATAAGGTTGTATTTATTTCATATTAACTATTAAGAGGTTATTTATGTTGTATAAATTACTTTTGTTTTTGTATATTTTTTAGCAACATCCAAACAGTCTAGTATTACATTTTCTATTTCAGCCAGCTTTGATCTGTAATGGCCTAGGATACATCTTATTTTAGAGTAAACCACCAATTGATCTATGTAAATCTCAAATTAGTCTTATCTTTGTCAATTTTTTTTACAATCTGGACCCTCAACTTGACAATAACGGAGACCACTTTGAAAAACATTTAACAAAGATGGACAAAATTGAAATATTAGTACAATACAACTAATATTTAAAAACAGTTCAGTAGTTTACTCTTTTATTTTATTTTTACAATTTTGGTATCCGATTTAAAGACAACTAATATGAAAAATCAATTCCACCGTCCATGAATTCATTAAACTATTACTACTTCCCATCAAAGTTCTATAGTAAGACTTATTGGTTCTCATATAATTCAAACTGTGTTAGAAGCTGCGCATGAGAAGCAGCGTATCAGAAGCAGAGCTTATCAGAAGCAGAGCTTATCAGAAGCAGACCTTATAGAAGCAGACAGGATCAAAAGTTGTTCTGATCAGAAGCAGAGCATCAGAAGCACGTGCAGTTTTCTGTTATTTTTTTTGGTTTATTGTATTTTGTTTCTTTTAAGGTAGTTAGTCTCAGCTGTTTGGCAGTTATGCCAGCTGGACTTAGTTAGTTGTTAGTTTCCTTGTTATTAGGAAGTAGTTACACTTATTTCACCTATATAAATAGGTGTTAAAGTGATCTTTGTAAACAACACTTTTCTCAATAAACTTTTTCAACACAATTAGTTTAGTTCTTCTCTTAGTTCTTTGTTGAGTTGTTCTTTGTTGAGGTTTTCCCCCAACAAAGTGGTATCTAGAGCTTATACGATCCAAGGGATCAATTCTTGATCTTTCTTGAATCCAAGAAAGACTCTGTGTGGTTGCAGTGAATCAACCATGGCTGGTACAAACAACTTCCATGTGAATTTTCCCGTTCTTGAAGGATCTAAGAACTGGGACATTTGAGTAAAGCAGATGAAGGTGGTATTCAACTTTCATGAAGTGTATGATCAAGTTACAACTGCAGTTACTCCATTACCAGCGAATCCAAATGAAGAACAAAGAACAACATTCAGACTTGCAAAGAAGAAAGACACCAAAGGCGTATACCTCATACATCAATGTGTGAATTCCGTCGTGTTAGAGAAGATTGCAGATGAAGAAACTGCAAAATGAGCATGGGACACACTACAGAAGATTTATGGTGGTGATGCGAAGGTCAAGAAGGTGAAGTTGCAAGGATTGAAGAGGCAATATGAACTCCTTCAGATGAAGGATGACGAGAAGATTGCAGAGTACTTCACAAGATTAGTGACACTCACTAATCAAATGAAGAGTTGTGGGGGAACGATTGATGAACAAGAACAAGTTGAAAAAGTACTCAGAACTTTAACCAAAGCTTCAAGCACATTGTGGTCACCATCGAAGAAACTAAAGATCTGAGTGAAATCAGAATTGAAGATCTGCAGAGCACTCTTGAAGCACATGAACTGAAGCATACAGAGAAAGATCATGGCAAGGAAGATGAGCAAGCTCTCTTTGCAAAATTCAAGAAGTGGCAGAAAAAGAAAGATTTCAAGAAAACTAGTGAGAAAAGTGAAGACAAGCCTGAATCCTCAAATGGAGGAGGAGGGAAACAGAATATCAATGGAAAGAAAAAACCCATTGATAAGAGCAAGATCAAATGTTACAATTGTAACAAGTACGGTCACTATGCAAATGAATGCAAGAATCCAAAGAAGAAGAAGAACCAAGTAAGTGAAGAAGCAAATGTTGCAGAAGATCATTCAAGCACAGATGATGATGTAAGTTTCATGGTTACCATCACTGAAGAAAGTAGTGATTCCATGGAATGGTATTTTGATACAGGCTGTTCAAATCACATGACTGGCAACAAAAGCATCATGACTGATTTTGATAAATGTGTCAATACCAAGATCAAATTGGCTGATAGCAACTCCATCAAAGCAGGAGGTATGGGGAATGTTGTTATTCAGAAGAAGAATGGCAAGAAGACAGTAATTGAGAAGGTCCTATATGTGCCTGGCATGAAGTGTAACCTGATGAGTGTAGGTCAGTTACTAGAGAAGGGATTCAAAATTGTGCTAGAAGATGAAACCCTGAAGCTCTATGATTCAAAGAAGAATCTGATTCTGAAGTCAGCACAAAGCAAAAATAGGATATTCAAGACTCAATTCAAAGCCATTGAGGCAGAATGTCTCTCTGCAACTACAGAAAGCAAGGATAGTGAGTTATGGCACAAAAGGTATGGCCATTTGAATTTCAAAAGCTTGTCACAGCTTAATTCAAAGGATATGGTTATTGGATTGCCTAGAGTCATAATTCCAGTTGATGCTTGTACTACTTGTTTGCTGGGAAAGCATCCAAGAGCTTCTTTCAAAAACAGTTTACCTATGAGGTCTAAAGAACTGTTGAATGTGGTTCATTCAGATATTTGTGGACCAATTGATGTGTTATCAACTGGTGGAAACAAATACTTCATCACTTTTGTTGATGAATTCTCAAGAATGATATGGTTATATCATATTAAGGCAAAGAGTGAAGCTTTTGATGTGTTCAAAAGATTCAAAGTCTTAGTTGAGAAGCAGAGTGGCAAGTCTTTGAAGGTGTTGAGAACAGATGGTGGAGGTGAGTATACATCAAAGGAGTTTGAGAATTATTGCAAAGATGAAGGCATAATTCATGAGGTTACTGCACCATACACTCCTCAACATAATGGCCTTGCTGAAAGAAGAAACAGAAGCATTCTAGATATGGCTAGAAGCATGGTGAAGCAGAAGCAGCTGCCTCACAAGTTCTGGGGTGAAGCTGTGTCTACAGCTGTATACATCTTAAACAAATGTCCAACCAAGAAGATAAAGGATAGAGTTCCTAATGAAGTATGGACTGGAAATAAGCCAAGTGTGGCTCATTTCAAGGTGTTTGGCTCATTGTGTTATAAACACATTCCTGATGCTAGAAGGAAGAAACTAGATGACAAGAGTGAGCCTATGATATTTGTTGGTTATCATAGAACTGGTGCTTATAGACTCTATAATCTCATCTCAGATAAGTTGGAGATTAGTAAAGATGTGAAGTTCTTAGAGAATGAGAACTGGGACTGGAAGCAGAAATCCATATCTAAAAACACTTGTGAAGTTGATTTAGATGATGGATTGGTTAACAATGAGACTGTGACATTTGTTAATCCAGTTCAAGGCACTAATAATCCAGCAAATGATGAAAGCTCAGATGAAGAGCCACAACCACAGCTGAGAGCTAGATCTCAGAGAACAATTCAGCTTCCAAGAAGATTGGAAGAATGTGAGACTATCTCAGATAATGCAGTGAATGATGAAGGTGAAATTGTTCACTATGCTATGCTTGCAGACACTGAGCCTTTAGATGTTGGAAATGCACTAAAGAGCAAAGTGTGGATGGATGCAATGATTGATGAGTTGAAGTCAATAGAAAAGAATAAGACATGGGACTTATGCACATTACCTTTTGACAAGAAAGCAATTGGTGTGAAATGGGTCTATAAAGTGAAGCAGAATCCTGAAGGCAAAGTTATAAAGCACAAGGCAAGGCTAGTTGCAAAGGGATTTCTACAGAAACAAGGGTTAGACTATGATGAAGTTTTCTCTCCAGTTGCAAGACATGAGACTATAAGGTTAGTAATTGCTCTAGCTTGTAGTAGAAGATGGTCTCTATTTCATTTAGATGTGAAATCTGCATTCCTAAATGGACCATTAGAGCAAGATGTCTATGTGAAACAACCACCAGGATTTGAGCTGAAAGGAAAAGAAGACAAGGTACTGAAGCTGAACAAAGCCTTGTACGGATTGAAGCAAGCTCCTAGAGCATGGAACAAGAGAATTGACCAATTCTTTGTTGAGCAAGGCTTCAGAAAATGCAGTGTAGAATATGGTGTGTATGTGAAACATAGTGATGATAAACATATGCTGATCATATGTATGTATGTAGATGACTTGGTGACTGGCAACTCACCAATAGAGATTGATAAGTTCAAATCACAAATGAAGTGTGAGTTTGAAATGACTGATCTAGGAAAGTTGACATACTTCCTAGGAATGGAGTTGTTGGAAACTCCTAAGGGACTGATATTACATCAAGCCAAATATGCTACTGAAATTTTGAAGAAATTTGAAATGCTTGACTGTAATTCATCAGTCACACCTGCAGATCCAAGAGTCAAAGCTGAGGAAATGATAACTGGTGATGATGTGGATCCAACAAATTTCAGACAATTGATTGGATCGTTAAGATATCCATGCAAAACAAGACCAGATATCAGTTATGCAGTGGGTTATGTGAGCAGGTTTATGAGTAAACCACTAAGGTCTCACTTACTGCTAGCCAAGAGGATTCTCAGGTATATTAATGGCACCATTCATTTTGGTGTTCTGTTTCCATTTGCAAAGGATAATGGAAAATTGGAGCTAATAGGCTTCTCAGATGTTGACTGGTGTGGTGACAAGGTCGATAGGAGGAGCACAAGTGGTTACTTGTTCAAGTTTTAAAATGCTCCAGTATCATGGTGTTCAAAGAAGCAGAGTGTCATTGCACTCTCTAGTGAAATGAATTGGCTTCAATCACTTCTTAGTGAAATGAAGATTGTGGAAAGCATGACTGTGGTGTTGTACATTGACAACAAATCAGCAATCAATCTGGCTAAGAATCCAGTCAGTCATGGCAAAAGCAAACACATTGAAACCAGGTTTCATTTCATCAAAGACCAAGTCACTAAAGGTAAATTGTGTTTGGAGTATTGTGCCACAAATGATCAACAAGCTGATATACTAACCAAGGCTGTGAAGAGGGATCAGTTTATCAAGCTTAGAAGAGAACTAGGAGTGGTTAATTTTGACAGCTTGAATTAAGGAGGAGTATTGGTTCTCATATAATTCAAACTGTGTTAGAAGCTGCGCATGAGAAGCAGCGTATCAGAAGCAGAGCTTATCAGAAGCAGACCTTATCAGAAGCAGACATGATCAGAAGCTGTTCTGATCAGAAGCAGAGCATCAGAAGCACGTGCAGTTTTCTGTTATTTTTTCTGGTTTATTGTATTTTGTTTCTTTTAAGGTAGTTGGTCTCAGCTGTTTGGCAGTTATGCCAGCTGGACTTAGTTAGTTGTTAGTTTCCTTGTTATTAGGAAGTAGTTACACTTATTTCACCTATATAAATAGGTGTTAAAGTGATCTTTGTAAACAACACTTTTCTCAATAAACTTTTTCAACACAATTAGTTCGGTTCTTCTCTTAGTTCTTTGTTGAGGTTTTCTCCCAACAAGACTATCACACCTTTTCTGTATAGCCCAGTATAGACAACATAAGAGTCTGAAGTATACCACACTAAGTACTTGGAGTCCACTGCTTAATGAGTTTTAGAAGGTCAAATTATTCTATCATGCATGTGTTTAAAAGGAGACATTCAAAAATCGATTCAAAACCACATAACATTATATTTTTTAAAGGACTAAAAGTAAAAGTTGTATATTTTCATTAATCATAAGTACAAATAGTACTCCTTCCGTCCCAAAACTATTGTCTTTTTAGAGTTATGCACGTGGATTAAGAAACAATAAAAATTGATAAGTTAAGTCTATTTTACCCTTACTTTATTAAGAAAGAGAAAATATATTTAATTAATGTTTTAACTTTTGTAAGGGTATAATTGATAAACTAACATTAACTTTACATTGATTTGCGAAAAGGACAATAGTTTTGGGACAAAACTAAAATGCTAAAAGAACAATAGTTTTGAGACGGAGGGAGTACTACGTAAGAAATAAAAATTTGGTACTTGTATATATTTCATCTGTCCCTATTTATAAGATCAGTTTGACAAAACACGTGTGTTAAAAAAATTGATTTTAGTACTACCTTCGTCCTTAAATATAAGACTTTGTTTGATCAAATTATACTATTTATTTATTATATTTTTTACTATATTTTTTTAATAATATATTGATATAATATTAACATATAAGATCTTATTGTTAAGCAGAGTAGTAGGCAGGCACCTTCAGGAATACTATGAACTCGCAAGGGCATGTGTATGGAGAAAGACAGGCGGACAGAGAGCGGGTGAAAATTATGATGATGCATGATATCCACCACCATGTGAATTGAAGATTTAAAGCAGCATTGTGTTGTTTAGGACATATTATTAAGGAATTTAATAGAGGAACCTTTTTCTATGACTATCAATCTAATCTTGAGGTGAAGGCATAATTGATGTTCATTTAAAGACTATATATATATATATATATAAAGTGCCATGAATTAAACAAACACAAAGCATGAGTAATATTAATACTCAAGTAGATTCAGAACTCACTCAGAAATATCATTAAATTTGAGTAATATCATATTAGTAATCATCTGGATTGTTGTGATCATCACCATTTTGACTGTAGATAAAATGTCATAATTGATATTAGTAATATCATATTACTAGTCATATAGCTAGTTGATTAAATATTGCTTAAATCGATTCAATTGAATTTGGTCCATATAACCTTGTCAGTTGTCGCTAGAAGGGGTGAAAGCTCATCGAAAAATCGATTCAATTGAAAATCCAAACCAACTTAAATTGAAAAAACTCAAATAATTTTGGTTCCGATTAAAACCGAATCGAACTAAGGAAAATCGAGGTGGTTTTGTTCATCTCGGATTTCATTTTTATAATCTGCCAAACCAACACCTTTTTTCTACTTTTTTTTTTTAATTTTACTTTTCTTTCATTTCTATTTGAGAATAAATTCATTTTTCTATATTTTTTAACTATATATGTATGTATTTTAATTTATTAAGAATGGTGTATCGGTGATTTAACTAGGAAAATAATTGAAATTTTATTTTAGTTGTAATTTGTTATTCGATGTTATATTTCTGGTGAACATTAAACACCGCATAAGACTTGTATTTTGAATTTGATGCAAACTTCACCCTACCTATGTGTTGTATTTTGTATTTCTAAACTAAGTCATTGTCTATTTGGTTTATGTTATTATTGTAAGTCGTTTGAAAAATAGAGTTTGAAGTATATTGATTGAAAAATAATAGCAAAGAATATATCGAAAAATCAAAATGTTGCAAATCGAATATGGTATCTGATCCAAACCGAATCAAACGACAAGTTTGGTTTGGATTCATTTATGAAAAATACCCAAAACCGAATCAAACTGAATCAATCAAGAGTTCATTGGTTCGAACACTAGATTCATTTCAAACCGGTCCAATTACACCCCTAGTGAGGGGTGAGAATCGGTCAGACTAGCCTACATGGATCTATAGCCTTAGGCAAGATAAGACTATTTTTTTTAAAAAGAAATTAGTTTGAATCGAATATCACCTGCGCGTAATGATAGAGATTAATCACTCCAGTTGGGGTTAATCATAAAGGGTGGTAAAGCTCTCTCTGAAGAGAATATTAGTATAAATATTGACCACATATAAATTAAAAAAAAACACTCATATTAATATAAATGTAAAATATCATAAAAATATAATTTTAGTTATTGGTGTGAATTGAGTCATGTACCTCATCTTAAACTCCTACATTTTATGTATTTTTTTTTGACTAAATACAATAATTGATAGAGTACATCCCAGATGGATATACAAATTGAACATCGCTAAAAATAAAGAGTATGAATCTGTAAACAAACTCACAGTAATCGAGTTAATAGCATATAATGATAAAATGCCTACAAATAATATGATAAAATTAAAGTCACTAGAATGTTCATGCATCGGGATCATCATTGATTGAATCTGCAATCGGTTAAAGCTTATCTTTCAATAAGAACTAAACAATGATATAAAAAAAAACTACATTTTTTAAAAAAAGAAAGAAAAAAAAACTACCAATGATAAAAAAAAAACTACATTTTTTCTATTTAATCTTTTTTTTAGGTAAGGTTTTCTATTTAATCTATTTGGATGAAAAAAATAAAATAAAAGAAATTAAATAATTATTAAACGTGACATCAATAAAATTTAAAAATAACTATTGTATACGGACAAGTTTTCGCCGATAAAAATATAAAATAAAATAAATTATCCACACAACCAAGAACCAGAGCGAATGCACGGGTATTTTACTAGTTTATATTATATTATATATATGACTTTATTTTTTTATGTGCTTGATGATATTTTTCTTTTCTTTTAAGATATTAAATATTTAAGTTATTCCTTTTTTAATATTAGGACAATTTAATCGTAAATTAACATTGTATAAAAATATGTCAAATCATATATAAAAAGTTATATAAACCTTTATTGTAATAGACAAAATAAATTATTTAAAGATCTTAATATGAATATTTTTTTTAAAAAAATAGCTCAATATATAATAGATTTTTTAATAGGCTTATAGACCAAATCAGATTTTTAAAAAGGTCAGGTCAGACTAAAAAAAAGTCCATCACAATTAATAGGTCAGACTTTAGACTTCGTAAATTTGAAGAAAGCTAGACTCGGGCCTTACAAAGCCCGGCTATTCTCAGTGGGGGTGATCGCGGTGCAGTTTGGAGTGCGACTTATCAAAATATAAAAAACATGACAATCTTATCAACTTATTACAAAATAAGCGTAGAAAATATTAGTATTTTATTGTTTACTTTTACATTATATATATATATATATATATATATATATATATATATATATATATCCTAAAAGTTTTTTATATCTTATAAAAAGAGCTTATTTTTAATAACAACGTTATAATTCTTAATCGCGAAAAATGATATATTTTGACAACCTACTATTTTTTTAGACTCAATCTGAATTGAGCTTGTTAATTTAAATTGTGTAATAAGTTGATTGTTTCTAGTTGATAGAGTCAAATTAAATATTGCGGTTTGGTGAAATGAAAACCGCAAACCTAACCAAACCGCACGGTTTAGTAGAAAAATGATTCGTGTAATTTTAATTAAATGCAGTTTTTTGCAATTTTGAAGTTGGATTGGTTCAATTTACAGTTTTACTTTTAGATTAGTTCAGATACGATTATCCCTAATTTCCACCCTTAATAATAATGATAAAATAATAATTTCGGTAATCGTAAGGGGGTTATTCAATTGGAATTTCAATGGATTTTAAAAGACATTTTTATGATAAAAATGTCTTGAAGATTTTAAAAGACTTTGTGGGATTATATTGATTCTGTGAGATTTTGAGAAACTTGTTTAAAAAACTTTTGCTTACTTTTTATAAAAGTTTTAATTGAATAACACAAAATTTACTTACTTTTTATAAAAATCTTGATTAAAGAATACAAATACTTTTTTATCATAAAAAAAGTCTTTTAAAATTCCCAATTCAAAATAACCCCAATACTCTCTTCTACAATTTCACGTACTCAACAAGTCACACTTCACTCCGTTCTCTCTTCTACACCTTCCTAATTCTTGATTCTAGGTAATCCTTTCATTCGTTTTCTCTTCTACAACTTCCTCATTCTTGATTCTCATCTGTATCGGTAATCGTTTCATTCCGTTTGCATTTCGTTTTCTCTTCTTCAACTTCCTAATTCTTGATTCTCATCTGTATCGGTAATTGTTTCATTCCGTCCGCTTATATGTAATCTATTGAATTTGATTTATTTTCGTTTAATCGATGATTTTGTATATTGATTTAAATAGTCGATTAATTGATTTAATTTCGTTTATCCATGATTTCGTATGATTTAGTATATTGTTCTGTTAATTGATTTATATAGTTGATTAATGTAATCTATTGAATTTGATTTATTTTCGTTTAATCGATGATTTTGTATATTGATTTAAATAGTCGATTAATTGATTTAATTTCGTTTATCCATGATTTAGTATATTGTTCTGTTAATTGATTTCTATAGTTGATTAATGTAATCTATTTAATTTGATTTATTTTCGTTTAATCGATGATTTCGTATATTGATTTAAATAGTCGATTAATTGATTTAATTTTGTTTATCTATGATTTCGTATGATTTAGTATATTGTTCTGTTAATTGATTTCTATAGTTGATTAATGTAATCTATTGAATTTGATTTATTTTCGTTTAATCGATGATTTCGTATATTGATTTAAATAGTCGATTAATTGATTTAATTTAGTTTATCCATGATTTCGTATGATTTAGTATATTGTTCTGTTAATTGATTTATATAGTTGATTAATGTAATCTATTGAATTTGATTTATTTTCGTTTAATCAATGATTGCGTATATTGATTTAAATAGTCGATTAATTGATTTAATTTCGTTTATCCATGATGTCGTATGATTTAGTATATTGTTCTGTTAATTGATTTATATAGTTGATTAATGTAATCTATTGAATTTGATTTATTTTCGTTTAATCGATGATTTCGTATATTGATTTAAATAGTCGATTAATTGATTTAATTTCGTTTATCCATGATTTCATATGATTTAGTATATTGTTCTGTTAATTGATTTATATAGTTGATTAATGTAATCTATTGAATTTGATTTAATTTCGTTTAATCGATGATTTCGTATATTGATTTAAATAGTAGATTAATTGATTTAATTTCGTTTATCCATGATTTAGTATGATTTAGTATATTGTTCTGTAATTGATTTATATAGTGATTAATTGATTTAATTTCGTTTATCCATGATTTCGTATGAATTAGTATAGTGTTCTGTTAATTGATTTATATAGTTGATTAATGTAATATATTGAATTTGATTTATTTTCGTTTAATTGATGATTTCGTATATTGATTTAAATAGTCAATTAATTGATTTAATTTCGTTTATCCATGATTTCGTATGATTTAGTATATTGTTCTGTTAATTGATTTATATAGTTGATTAATGTAATCTATTTAATTTGAATTAATTAGGGTTTTATAATGGGGAAATGGTCTCTGGAAGAAGAGGAGGATCTGAAAGACTTATCGACATATTTTGAAAATAGTTTTAAGAAAACGTATGAACACATTCAGACCAATTAAGTGTTTTATCCAAAACTCTCAAAAAGATCCAAACATGGAATGGAATTAAAATTCTACAAACTATTGGGGAAGAACTCTTCTGTGTTAAAAAATACTGCCTTGACTTCTGATGATGATGTTGATGATACTACTGCTGGTAAAAATGATGATGTTGATGGTACTAGTAATGATGCTAGTTGTAAGCTTTTGATCAAGGAGGCTAGTTGTAATGATGCTACTGTTGGTGAGGATGCTACTACTTGTAATGATGCTACTGTTGGTGAGGATGCTACTAAGCTTTTGTTTGTGGGGGCCTGGTGAGGGTCCTAGTCCACCCTCCATTCTCATATCAGGATTGGAGGACCTAGGGATTAACATCCGTAAGTTTTTGGTTTTTCAATTCAATACTGCAGTGTTAGGCTAATCATAAAATTGTTTTATTTTCTTTTATAATCTGAAAGGTTGATTAATTCTGCAGTGTTAGAGTTGATTTCCTTGGGCTTTAGAAGATTCACCATTCACGATATGACTGATGTTGGACAAGCGGATATAGCCAAGGAAAACCCTTTCTTTTCAGAGACCGATGTCGGCTCAAATAAAGCCGAATCCATCAAAGAAAAGCTCAAGTTCTTGCATCCGGATCTGATGTTATACATCTGGACGATAGAGCTCACAAATGCAATGCTCGACGAGTATAATGTATGGTTCTTCTATGCTAACTATTTATAGAATTCTGTCGCTTCTGTTTTAGTTTCTTTCATTGTTTGTTTTTGTAAAATCTTCGGCTGCTTTTGTATTCCATATAAAGCCTTATGTAACTTTGTATACCATATTCTCTTTACCTTTTATGACATAGTCTTTAGGTTGCTCTACATATAAGAAAGCCTATAAAAGCATTGATAGTACTCTTTTTGCTGTTTGAAGCTAGAGTAATATAGGACCACAATTGTATGAATGAATCAACTCCAGTTTGTTGGTTGTTTTTTAGTTACTTTTCTTTGCAATTGCATCTCTGTTGTTTTCCTTTTATACAATATTTCACACACTTTTGAAGTTACAATATTTGATTGATTATTTTTGTTTAATATTTTTCAGCTGGTTATATTTTCAAACATTTCGTTTGAAAAGGCGTTTGAGTATAATGACTATTGCCATTTCCATGAACCGGCGATTGGTTTTATAAAAACCGGAATTCACGGTTACTTTGGTCACTTATTCTGCGACTTTGGCCCACAGTTTACCACTTCTGATACTGCTAATGGTGAAGAGACTGTATGCAGTTATAAGAGTTTAAGAGAATCGTATTATCATCCATTGGATGTTCCCACGCCAGATCTAACAAGTGTCCACCATCTTTGTTTTGAAGCTTTAGATAAGTTTCTTTCTGTGTTCCACCGGCTACCTGTTCCTCATTCAAATGATGATGGTGATGCGTTCGTGAAATTAATAACCGACCTGAACGATGAACTAGGGCTGAAAAGAGTAGAATTAGATACATCTTATATTCTCAACTTTGCATTTACAGCTTCTACTACTGGGGGCTTATGTGGGTAATCTTTTCGCTGGTATGGTTGCAGAACAGGTCTATAATGTATGGTATCTAAAACAGTATCCGCTGTTCCAGGTATAACGTTAAAACTATTTTGTATAATGTCTTAAATTTTATTTTATTTTAACTTATTTTATTTATTATATCTTGTAGTTTCATTACCAGAGGAAGGGGGGTCTTGCCCTAGACAGGAAAGGGAAAAATGTTGTTGATAAATATGCTGATAGGGAAAAGAGTCAAGCTGCTGCAAAATTGTGGCAGCAAAAATGTTTAAGACGTGATTTGTGTGAACGGACTTCGGTTATAAAGGAGTTTTCACAATACTACAAGGTAGATGGGTCGGTTCTCACAGTTGCTGTTTGTAGGTTGATTCAAAGTCACAACTTTAAGTAAAGGTCCAAATCAGTACTCTGTTTTGAAATGTGTCAACTTTTGAGTTCTTGGCTATTGTGCATTTGTTCATTTGAGATACTTATCTAGGTACTTATCAATACTAAGAGTCTAAGATTTTAACTTTCAATAGTGACACAGTATATAGTAAGTTTTTTCATAGAATGAATTTCAGTTGCTGAACCAGAAGGAGAAGAAAGGTAAGCCGTGCCAGTTCGAGTCGACCAATAGTAGAATAGGGAGTTTTTCCTTATATCAAGCAAGCTTCTTATTCTTAGTGTGAAACTAAACTCTTCAAACCATAGTGGTATTATTTGTGTATGTTTCAATTTAGGTTCTTATCAATTCTGTGTGATAACTGGATTTGTGTGAATATTGGTTATTGTATATGTTTCCATTTAAGACTCAAATTTAGGTCTTATCAACGTTAGGTCCTTATCAATACTCTATTACATATTCTTTTGTATAAGTGCTTGACAATTATAATAGATATTGTTTGATATAATTCTCTACTTTTTATGTCATCTCTTTAAAACGATACTTCTTATCTCTTATTTTTAAATGTTGTTAGGTTAGCTACAACTTCCCTAATTTTTTCCCTCTTAAACAACATAAATTGTTCATAAATGTTAATAATGGACTCCACCTCATTATTAAGCAAATGTTTTTTGAAATTATTAGTTCATAATATTTATTTTTCTCTTGCTTCAACTAAATCTTATTCCAAAGTTTATTAATTCCAATTTTTATTTCTTTAAATTATTGACGTTGATTATCTTATATTTGTGGCAATGTTATTGTTTTTTCATCAAATCTTTAAAACATTTTTTTCTAAACAAATCTTTTAAACATTGAAGTTGATTATCTTATATTTCTCATAACCTTTTTATAAAAAATAAATAATTTATCAAAAGTAAATGTATTTAATCCAAATTATAAATTAAATACATCAATTTTTGTTAACCTATTTGTTTTTTATTTTATAATAAGGACAAAATGTTTATCAAACAACATGTGTTTAAACAATGCGTAAAAAAAAACATGTGTTTAAACAAGTATTTGTAATATCAATATCAAAAAGTAGTTGTTTTATCAATTATTTTCATATTGATTACTATTATTATTATATTTATTGTGTTATTTTTTTATTGTTGATATATTACTATTTTTTATTATTAAACAACACATGAAATTATTCAGCGGTAATCATACTAGCTTATAAGACCCGTGCGTGCACGGGTTGGAGGTCTAGTAAAAACCTAATAATACTACGATACATCGATACTCACTCAATATTTATAATCGAGTGATTACTTTTAGGTGAGGCCTGATTATTTACTCACTCGATATTTTATATGAATCCAAATAATGAAATCTAATTATTTACCATTCTATTCCATCCCATTCTATTTCATCAATCCAAACATATCCTAAAATTCATCTTTTTAAATTCATTGTATAATTGAAAAGATGAGTTTTGTTTATAGTATACGTCATGGAAAGAGTATTATAGATATGCAAAATGATGACATATAAATAGTTACTGAATTGTACAGATAAACTGATTTAGTAATAAATTTTTTTGAAGCATTTTATATTTTGAAGCATTTTAAATAAATGACAACGAAGCTCTTGTGTATAAAAGAATTTAATTGGAATGAGAGAATATATTTTTGTGTATCTCATATGTTCTTCAATAAATATTAATCATCACTAAACGACGGTGAAAAATTTATATCAATAACATATAATAAAAAAAATGTCAATGAGTTGCATTCAATCACATAAACTATCTTAAATAATTATTATCAATATATGTGTCCCTGAAAATCAGTATCTATGTCTCAATCATGTTTATGCTTCATAGTAAAAACATTAATTTTTCTATCAGTATAGTTAAAAAGCTATAAAGTTCACCATCATAAAGACTCAATAATTTAAACTACATGAAGAATTTTTTTCACTATCAGTATCCAACACTGGAGCAAGTAGTCCGGTTCAGGACGTGTTCTTGTATCAAGTGGTTCTCGTCTCGTTTCAAGCGTAATTGCGAGAATCAAACCGTAGTCTTCCCTACCAAGTCCAACCCTAATCACTAGACCAACTAATGTTTGGTAAAATTGTTTTTTTTTTAAATACTACTAATTGTTCAACATAAAGGAAAGGACTTTAAATTCAAACAATCAAAACCTTCCAACTCACAATCAAAAATTAGTAAAATGTAAAGTAATAGAAAACATACCTATGAAAACATATTATAATTGATGTAACTTATGAATGATAAGAAGCAGAAAAGTATTCACAAGTGAGAAAAAGCTAGAGAAATAAGGAAGCAGAACATTAATGTTTGAAGTGAAGACAGATAACATCATGTATTTTTGGGACATTAATTTTTAAAATTTTTATTAAAGCTCTTTTATTTAATATAGGAAAATACGATATTTTTTTTCTTCTTTCTTTTCTTTATAATTAATTTTAAAAGCAAGTCACTATCCTTATTTCCTCAAAATTACAAGACATTAGATTATTGTAAAAAAAATTAAAGAGTACTAGTTAAATTGAAAATACTACAAGTCTTCAACTTCAACATATATTCGATTTACATTTGAATAGCTATAAAATTGTTAAAGAAACTCTTTTAAATTTATAACTATAAACTAATAAAATCCCTTTTTAATTATCCCCGCCCACGCACAAGCAACATATCAACTTCATAACTCTTTGGTACCTACAACCATATTTAATGTAAGGGTCAATTTCCTTATCCAAATTGAATCATGTCTGACGGAAGATAAATGTCATAAAAGAATAATAAAATGTTCTACCATAAAGATGAAATCAAACAAAATCGATGCCAACAACTAAGAAATAACACACCAAGTCCTAGATATTAACCCATATGACAACTAATGCAACCTACATGATCCGGATATCACTACTCCGAAGAGCAAAAAATCTCACCTGGACTATGTCCCACCTGGACACAATACCCCACCTGGGTATTAAGGTTCGGTACCCCACCCGGGTATCCGAACCACAACAAAACCAATGCATGAATGAATGCACTTCTCTGAGTCAATTACACCAAACTAAGAGACACCATTAACGCCGTTTAAAGTCATCACCATTTTCCTTAAACCAAATCCAATTGAAAGTTTACGACTTTCTTTCAACTCCATAAATTCACCATTTAATCAAAACCAACAGAATACTCAAATCCAAGATCAACCACACACAACAACCCATAGAATCAAATATACATTCAGTCATACAAATAATTCATAAATACTATAATCACAAGATAAAATAGTTTTTTGTCATTCCTTCTATTATCATTCACTTCTATTAATTAAACAAGTTCATTACTAATCTATAACATAAACCTTAAGGACGGTGAAAAAGCCCTTACTTGTACCACTTTCCTTCTATGAGACTGATTTTAAATAATCATATCATCAAACCACCCACATGATTGAATGCTTAACGTTTCTAAAGAAATTATTATGATAATATTGGAACGACACCAATATAGAGTTGAACAAAGGAATATGAACATGAATATAAATATAAGGGGTTACCGTTTTATTATGACAGGAACATATAGTTGGACACAATTGAATTGGTGAAAGGCATGGAACCTTCCTTGTATGTGTAGAGACCAAAAACATTGAAAGAATGAACTTGCATATTTGAAGCAAATGATCAATTAACAAAAATATTGGTTTAATCTTGTGTGACGGTTGAGAGAGGATGTGATGAGTTTGTGAAAATATGAGAAGTTGAAGTGTATATGTATTAGCATCAGGAATTAAGTTCTGGAAGTTGAGAAATAGAGAGAGAGATCGTGTGTATACTCATAAAGATTGAATTCAATAAAATAAAAAATTGTTGAGAGAAAAAAGGAAAAATTGTTTTGTTTCCTACCTAGACTTAGTCAATAATCGTTTCACGTTTTTTTTTCTTCACCAATTGAAAACCCAGTTCTCTTCTCTATTTATTTATTTTATGTTTCAAATTAAATTTTAACATCTTAACTTCTATAATTTGGGTTCTACTCCTTTTCATATCTATCCAAATATTATTTTTAAAATAGAATATAGGCACTCAATAAATAATTTAAAATAATTTATTAAGCTAAGTAGAGAAAATCACATAGAATGTTTTTCTATTATAATCATATCAAATGGCTCAATTAAAATAAATAATAGGAATAGTAAAACAAATTCTAATTAATTAAATCAAATACCATTATTATATTTTTATTAAATTCTTTACACATAAGTAAGTCGGTGAATAAAAGATAAATCAAGAAATCATTAAAATAATTATAGGTAAAATATCGGGGTGTTACGGATAAACAAAGCATATATGGCTTGACATGTGAAAGAGGAAAGTGGAATATGCTTTACTAGTTTCATACAAAGTAATCCTCAGAGACAAAGAAAAGAGAAGAATAATCAATAGTGTTATAAGGTACATGTAAGAAGAGTGTGTGATTTATTTGAATTAGTCAACATAGTAATGTATCAAAAGCATGTTATGATAAACACCTTTGAATATAAGAGAAGGAAAATTGAAAAAGAAGTTTTCATACATGAAAATCAATTGAAAATTTATGATGTATGACTATGATTAACTCACAAAAAGCATGCAATGCAAGTGGGGTAATGTATTGGAGTGTGCTTAATATATCTCAGATCATTAGAACTTGCTAGTAAGAAGACACGATACAATCATTATCATAACACAGAATTAAAAAAATCCAAAGCTAATCCACCCAACTAATCCTAAAGCATATAGAGTACATCATAAAGTTTGAGTCACAAAAATAAGATATTCCCTCAAAACAAGGGGTTTCCTATTTGTTTCTGTTCATCATTTCTATGCAGAGCATTTAGCAAGTAATAAAAAAGGACTTTGAAGCAGAAGCTTGTTAAAATTTCTGTAGAACAACTGAATTTGCCAATCCTGCTTGCTCTATAGTTTGTGATTCATCAGCTAGAACCTTAGGGGGGAACCCCATCATCTGAAGTTGATAACTCTGCCGAGGCCCCGGTCTAGACGAATCAATGAAAGCACGGATGTCGCCGACTGTGTGGTGATGATTGAAATGTGATATCAAGCGGGTGCCATCGGCTAACCTGAGTTGTATTGAGGTTGACGGCAATGACTGATCAACCACAAGACCAACAGAAGGGGGTGGAGCGGATGTCAGAGGCGTCACCGAGGCAACAGTTGGCTCAGGTGCAGCAGAAGTGGAGCTGCTTCCAAGTGTTCTTCCCACTCCCTGAAATGAAGCTTGGCTCCTTTCGGGTTCCTGTTGGTGTGACAAAGAGCACTTGTCATTCATACACTGAAAAGTATGATGATAATAATAACAGCAACAATGAAATGAAGGACTGAATTTTGTTCCTTAGAAAGACCGTGTTTGGATAAACATCTTAATTACACACTTATCATATAAGGACTTATATATAAGCTATTTCTATAACAAAAGGTAAAATAAAAGTCAAACCGTTTTCTTATAAGATATAAATTGTTTTCCTAGAGGTTAACGAAATAAGTAGAAAAATACTTATGGACATGCCATAACCTGTTTCCATAAACCCTCTTAAGTAGTCTTACAAGTCCTTATGTCAGTAGATAAACTCAAATAATGATCCAAACAGACCATAAATTGAACAAAAACAAACCAATGAACTCAAACAGAAAACTCACACGATAGTTCTCATTCCTCCTTATGAGGTTTACATTTACAGCTGACTTCCTATCTGCAGGCTCAAGCTCTTTGGGGCATTCAGATTTTTTAATGCTCTGCATACAAAGATAGCAAATTTCATTAAACACAATAAAGCCATTGATATAACCAAGAAGAAAGTAATAGTTTCCCAAACACATATCAGGGACATTCTTAGATAGTCTTGACAAGTTATAAAAGTGAAGGTATAAGTGAAATTTGTTGAGATATTCCATTGTTCCTTGAATATTAATTAAAAAACTCGATCTTGTTACTCATGAATAGTCATTTTGGGTAAACAACCTCATTATTCCCAATACTTTCTACCTTCCAATCTATTTATAAAATAATAATCTTAATACAGTACCTCCAAAAATGAGGCATTTGCAGGATCATCCAATCTCCTCAAAGGTCCGTCATTTACGGTAAAACCATTACTCCAAAAAACAATATTGTGAACAACAGACTCAGGTTGCTGAGAGTTTGGCGCATTCTGTACAGTTTCCCCCGAGAGTAATCTGCCAGTTCCAGTAAAGCTTGTTGACCTAGGAGGTTCCTGAAGCTGATCGAGGGGCCTTTCTACAGCTCCAAGTTGCCTAGCTTGGTTGAAAATTGCATCCACATCATTTCCTTTTGAAGGGTCCTGGACAAGCATGCCACTGGAGAAATAATGTACAAATGTTACATGATCAACAGAAACGTAACAAAACATAAAACAAACAAAACATTGAGATATTTATCTGTAAACCTTGTGCAGGATAAGCAAAACCAGTAAACTATCTACACATATTAAACATAAAAAGTTTAGAAAGCAAGATTACAGATAATACTACATGTTGATAACCTTTCAAAAAGCAAGTTTTAATGTATAAAATTTAAACACTTGCAATCATGTTCATGGTAGTCAAAATGACTTTTCACGAACAGGTGCTTGAGCTTCTAGAAAAGTAAATCAAGTCAATCATAAATAAGACTATGAAGGGGAATCGTTTGGAGTCGGATAGAGGGGAGAAATCATTATTGTTGAAAGCTTTAACAAGGGAGTGGTTGGGATCCCATTTCCTTTGTTTGGAAGCAATAATAGTGCAATTAATTAAGAGTAGATTACAAATACACTATCTTCTAGTATTACTTAAATTTTCAATCTCGGATATAGATGTAGAGCAGCAGACCCCAAACTAGATTAGTCGGACGGCTGCAATAGTAATATCTTTTTATTTTCCATAAATTATTGATACTAAATAAATTATATTAAATTATCTATTTAAGTAACTTATACTATATAAATACATAAATTTCAAAATATGAAGGATTTCAAAATTTTATGTTTTATTCAACAATTTTGGGCTTATACTATATATGCAGACTGTTGTGGTGCCCAACTCACTATAACTTCCCCATTTCATAAAAAATAAGTAAAACCTAGCCCCTTCTTTCGCCCATCAGCCGCCTTCAACACTAACTCACACAAGCTGGCAATAATGACTGCAGACATTTCTCTGCTTGTGAAGGTGCTGGCCAGAAAACATCAGATCTACAAAACCCCTGTAGACCCTAACTAGATCATGGTCAAAAATGTCTGCAGCAGCCCAAGACGCCTGTGTTTAGAGTTGCAGCAGACCCCTCCCCGGGGCTCTGCGGTTACACACTACCGCGCTGCTATTGACAAAATAAGGTACTACCATTTGATTACCTAGTTATCAATTGCCAAGTAAGCGAGGCTACAGCCAAATATAGTAATTACCCGGTCCGCTACATTGCCTTAAAACTCTATAACAATGGGTTGATTTGCTTTTGGCATTTCACTAGCATAGCTTACAAATGATTTTACTTATTATATGAACTTAAGCTATGTAGTTTAATAAGTTCAAATTTTGTGAATGTAACACCAATCAAGAGAGCAATGCTAAAGTCATAAATCTTCACATAAGACATTTAAGACCTCAAAAGGCGCTCACAATCCGTAAGAACATTAGACCCAGGAAGAGCAAAGAGAGAAGGGTAATTTCAACAAAGAACTTCAGGAAATAATAAAAACATATCGCTTTATAACTAACGCTCCCTCCCATTCTTTAACAAGTTAACCTAGATTTGATCTGAACGACTCTTAAGAAGTCCAAGCAAATTAGTTTTGAAGTAAAACAGAAGAACCGCATCAAAAGTACAATTTTATCGTTTTCCAATGCTTCCACCGAAAATTGGAAAACTTTCGCAATTGTACAAGCACAAAGGAATAACATCAATTGTAATCACATATCTTTACTTAAGGAAGATTTTCTCTATAATATCTTAGAAGTATGGAAAAAAAAGTTTAACAGGATAAAGAGTCATCAATTAGTTGAACCTAGACAAGAGTAGTAACTAGTGGAAAACTATGAAGCTCCGACACTCCTTAGATTAGGCATGTCCCAGTGTCCGACACCAACAATTACAAACTTTTCAAAAAAACAAATATCCTTATCGATGTGTCAGTGTTCGGTGTCCGTGCTTCATAGGTGGAAAAGGGTCATCAAATTAGACACATAAAAAAATTACAATTCAACAATCCACAATCATAAACAGTTAGAGAAATCAGTGAAATTTCCCAATTCAATAATAATTACTAATAACTAAAACAAATTGTGCCCTAATAAGTTTCCACCCAAACCCTTACTCCCCAATTGTTAATTTTTGCATCATAATTACCCTAAATTATTAAAACATGAATATGTAGCTAAACCAACTTAAAGCATAATAATGATACAAATTGAAGAATCAAAAACTACCCATAAGAATAAAAATCAATTAAACATTAAAAGGATTCATAAAGTTGAGTTTTTTACAAGAGGGTAGTGAAAAAAAAAACCTTTTTTCTCCGCCGGTGTAATACTCCTGAGGACCATCGGAGTCGCTGTCGGAATCAGCGGAAGGTCGGTTGAGATCGGAGAGAGTGCGGATTCTGCCAGTTCGACTGGTGGATGCTTTCTTGTTGTTGTCTCTTGACGCCATTGATTGATTTCAGTACTCAGAGAGAGAGAGAGAGAGAGAGAGTATTATTGATGAAGAAATAAACAACAAAAAATTAAGTTTTTTTCGTTTTAAATATAAAAATTTAATAATGGATATGCACAGTTGCTACTTACTAGTTACTGTAATTATTTTTTTACACGTACATCTAATAAGATCTTCGTTTTATATTAAGAAAGTGATGTGAAGCGGAGTAAGATAGGAGAATATTATTAATTAAATATGTAAAATTATTATACACTCTCTGTATATATATTCTTTATTTTTCTAAATATAATAATAATAATAATCAAAATTAACAAACCTATCAAAAAGAACACTCTATACAAATTATTTTTATTGCTTTAAAAAAATTATAAATAAAAATTGTTTTGAAATAGGGTGGAAGATCCAAATTATTTTTTTAAAGAATGTAAAGAAAAAAATCCTTTTTCTATACAAATTTTTTATTCCTTTTTTTATAATAGTCTTTTTTCTTCTTTTTCTTATATATGATTATGAAGTTTGGAGAAAATAATACTACTAATTTGCTTTGTAATTTATCAAAAATAATTATTATTACTTTTGTCTACAAAATAGTTTGCTTTACAATTTGAGTTAATTTTGATATTATGCAATCTTCTTATTATTGTGTCACATTTAAAAAAAGTTTTTTTATGTTACAAAAAAATGTTAAAATTGTAGGTGAATGCTAGGGTGAGGTAGCAAATAGGTCCCTCACTGGTGAGGGAGTAAGAATTTTCATTTTCAACCATTGAGATTAATTCGATGGTTCAGATTAAAAAAGAGAACATTTTATAATTTTACTCATGATTGCATCATTAGTTTTTATTTTTTATTTTTAATAAATATTACCGTGAGTACAAAAACCAATTGGATTGTCTCTGTATCATCTCCACTGTGCTGAACGGCCGCGAATCAACACAGCGTGGAAGAAGCCGCGTCGTCGTTGTCATTTACACGGCGGTGGTTCTTCCCTTTTCTCTCTTCAAAACAGTTCCTGCACCGGAGATTTTGCGGCGGGGTTTTATGATTTTATGATGGTGGAGTTTGATGACCTTCGTGTCGGGCGAGTCAATCGGTTTACTCGTGAGATTGAAATTAAAACGAAGATTTCGCCATGTAATTATTTGGATGTGGTGGTCAAGTTGCATTTTGTCAATTAAAATTTGAATTTGGTTTTGGGTTTTTCATGAACTGTTAAAAATGTCGATTAAAACCTTGATATGCACAATTTCTTTGACAAAGCCACAAGTTTTGAGTCTCATCTTTTGCCCATGAATGAATTAAATTGTAAATTGATATGGGGTTTTTCCAATTTCTATCTTCACAAACAAATCTGTGTAAAATTGTTGCACTGCGTTTTGAAAAATGCAAGAATGGTTGGGGTCAACTGTAGTTGATATGTGACCTGTTTTAAAAAAAAAAAGGCATAGAAGATGAACAGTGTTTGAGGATAGAGAAAATGAATGTGATTGAAGATGAGATTTGGGATGGGAAGAAAGAGTAGAGAGAGTCGAGAGATAGTGGAATAGAGGGAGAGAAACGAACATAGAGGGGAGACTAATCTAGTGTGGCAACCAATATTGAAATTATATACACTTATTTAATTCAACGGTTAAAGTTAGTGGTACATGGGTGAGGGATTTAACAAGCCCCCTCACCTTAGACTCCACCAAAATTGTAACAAAAAAAATTATTTAAATTGAGTGTTTAACTTAATTTTTCAAGAAGCGGAGAGTATAGAGTCAAATCCGCATATTTTTATACTATGGAAAACTTGGTGGATAATAGAGAGTTAAGAGTGGCAGGGAAGTGGCGAAGAATTTGGAAATGCCGCAAAAAAATGAAAGTGTTCCTATGGAGAATAGCGAGAGGTTTCCTACCAACAAGAGAAAGGCTTCAAAAAAAAGGTGTGCGTTGAATAAATAATTGTGAACATTGGGAACATAAATTTTAGAACGATTGGCATCTTTTCTTTGGATGTGTGAAGGCACAAGAAATATGGAAGGTTGTTGGGCTATGGTCTAAAATAGAAGGAATGGTCGAAGCGGCAAGCGTGTTTATCTCTTTCTTTTTCCATTTATTAGAACTGCTGTCACAACATGAAATTATTTTGTTTGTAGCTGCCTTTTGGAGTATAAGGAAGCGACATAATCAAAAAATTTGGGAGAATGTTGATGCACATCCAACGGCATCTTTTCAAATGGCAAGAGACATTATACAAAATTGGCAAGCAGCTCGTAATGCATGACAACAACAGCAGACCAGAGCAAATTTGGAGCTATCAAATGATGGAAACGGGACTGCTACAAGGGTCTGAAATGGTATAGAGACAACAGCAACATCTGGAATTGAACGATGGATACCACCGGAACAAGGAACATATAAGTGTAATGTTGATGTGGCAATATTTAAGGAACAAAATTGTTTTGGAGAAGGTATGTGCATAAGAGATCATAGAGGAAACTTTATTCGTGCTCAAACAATATGGACCTCATGGAAATCCCCACCTACATGAAGCAGAAGCGTGGAGTTTGAAAGCGACAATATCTAAGTTACGCGACTTGGGATTTACTAGTATTGTGATAGAACTAAATTGCAAGCTAGTGGTTGATGGCATTACCGACAAATTTAATTTCCGCACCGAACTTGTCGCTATTCTACATGCTTGTAAAACTTTGTAATTGTTATCATCAAACTTTAGGATATGTTTTATTAGGAGACAAGCCAACAATGTAGCTCATTTGTTAGCAAGAGCGGCGTTGTCTTGTGCTAGTCGCCAAGAATTTCATTATATACCATCCTGTATTGAATTTGAGTTGATAAATGAAATGAACTAAGTTTATTGCAGTAAAAAAAAACTTAATTTTTATTTTTTGTCAAAAAGAAGCTTAGTAATTTTTATTTTCTTATTAAAAATAATTTATGGTAAGTATTAGCCATCAAGTAGATATATTTTCTTAACAAGCGTTTGTAGTCCAACGGTTAGAATTATTGCATTCCAAGCGATAGACCTGGGTTTGACTCCCGGCAAATATCAACTTCAGGCTAGGCTTCATCTTTGGGCCTCATAATTTCGGGAAAATTTTCCATCCCACCCCTATATTTAACCCTTCACCCCTACAAATTATTAAATATTCCAATTTTATCTTTTTTGTCAAAAAAAATTACACTTCATTTACAAACTCGTGGAGTTCACCCCCACTATATTTTTCTAAATATAATAATAATAACTAGTATATGTTAGCCCGTGCCGTGCACGGGATTATTTTCTTTTTAATATTATTTATTAATTCATTTTAAATTATTATTTTAAATTTATTTTAATATTTAATAGTGAATTTGAGATATTTTTTTGTTAAATCAAAGGTATCCTCCGCACGCAACTGTAGAGATTAATCCACTCTAAATAACTGGAATCCATTTAAGGGGTTGACATCTTCTAACAAATGTTTCTCCATACAATGTAAATTTTAAAGGGGTTGACCTTAATTTTTATTTTTTGTCAAAAAGAAGCTTAGTAATTTTTATTTTCTTATTCAAAATAATTTATGGTAAGTATTAGCCATCAAGTAGATATATTTTTTTAACAAGCGTTTGTAGTCCAACGGTTAGAATTATTGCATTCCAAGCGATAGACCCGGGTTTGACTCCCGGCAAATATCAACTTCAGGCTAGGCTTCATCTTTGGGCCTCATAATTTCGGGAAAATTTGCCCTCCCACCCCTATATTTAACCCTTCACCCCTACAAATTATTAAATATTCCAATTTTATCTTTTTTGTTAAAAAAAATTACACTTCATTTACAAACTCGTGGAGTTCACCCCCACTATATTTTTCTAAATATAATAATAATAACTAGTATGTTAGCCCGTGCCGTGCACTGGATTATTTTCTTTTTAATATTATTTATTAATTCATTTTAAATTATTATTTTAAATTTATTTTAATATTTAATAGTGAATTTGAGATTTTTTTTGTTAAATCAAAGGTATCCTCCGCACGCAACTGTAGAGATTAATCCACTCTAGATAACTGGAATTCATTTAAGGGGTTGACATCTTCTAACAAATGTTTCTCCATACAGTGTAAATTTTAAAGGGGTTGACCTCTTTTAAAAAACAGTGTAAATTAAGATATCTTTTTTCATCGTTGTCCTAGTTTGTTTGAACTTGTTTCATAGTAATTCACGTGTAAATTTTTTAAAAAAAAAAAAATAGAATTCTTAATATCACAAAACTTTGTCCCCGTAACATAACTCAGGTGGTATGAGCTAAGGGACATACGAGTTGGAGAGGTCCAGAGATCAATTCCTGGCGAGAGCAATTTATCTTTCCGATCTACCTTAAAAAAATATATCACAAAACTCCCACATTGTGATATATTTTTTGTCCCTATAATTATACTCATAATTTATCTTTTTAGGGTTAAATATATTTTTGGTCCCTCATTTTAAGTAAACTCATAAGTAGAATTCATATTTTTGAATAAAATATTTGTAGAAAAGTTTATAATATTATAATGATCTCTCAAAAAAAAGAAATAGAATTTTTTAACAAAATAGGAATTAAATATGAATTTTTAAACTTTTTGTGGTTTAAAATTTATATTTAATTTATGTTTTCCAAATTTTTTACGGAGAGATTACCGTAATATTTTTCACATTTGTGCACAACTTCATTAAAAAATACAAAGGCTATATATGATTTGATTCAAAAATTGGGACTAAAACTTAAAAATGAATAATTTTATAAGGCCTAAAAGTCGAAGAAAATTTTTATAAGGACTAAAATCAAAATTTGATACATTTATAACTTTATAAGGACCAAAAAAATATCTAAAAAAAATATTAGAAAAGCTATAATTGAATGACACATAAGCAAATTTTCTTGAGAATGTATGAGAGAGCTCCGTGGAACTATCGTAATGTATATAATAGAGATAAAGAGATAATAATAATAATAATAATAATAATAATAATAATAATAATAATTAATATATATTCTTTATTTTTCTAAATATAATAATAATTAAAATTAACAAACTCACCAAAAAAAAAAAACTCTATCATAAACAGCAAATATTTTTAAAATATATTTTCCTTTTTTAAACAAAAATATATCTTAAATAGTTAATTTAAAATTATTTTTTTATTACTTTAAGAAAATTAAAAACAAATTGTTTTTAAATAGGGTGGAAGATCCAAAAAAAAAAAATTAAAGAGCGTAAAATATATTTTTTCCTTTTTTTTAATACAAATTTTATATTCCTTTTCTTACAATAGCTTTTTTTTCTTTTTCTTATATATGAGTTTGGACAAAATAATACTACTAATGTGCTCTGTAATTTATCAAAAATAATTATTATTACTTTTGTCTACAAAATAGTTTGCTTTACAATTTGAGTTAATTTTGTTACAAAAAAATAAATTGAGTGCTTAACTTAATTTTGTGTCACATTTAAAAAAAATCTTTTTTTTGTTACAAAAAAAATGTTAAAATTGTAACAAAAAATTTATTTAAATTGAGTGCTTAACTTAATTTTTATTTTTTATCAAAAAAAAACTTCGTAATTTTTATTTTCTTATTGATTATTTTTTATGGTAAGTATTACCCGTCAAGTAAATATATTTTAGTAAATATATTTTCTTATGGTGACGATATTGAATATATCAACATATGATAAAATTATTTCGGTAAAATAGTTATTTTTGATGGCTCGATAAAATTGTTATTCATTATGTTTCTTTAATTTGTGTAAAATAATTAAATATAACTTTTATAATAGAACATCGATATTATCAAGTAAAATAATAAAGTAAAGTAAAATAAATAAAAATAAAAAATTAGTTACAAAAGGGGGTAAAGACCCGTATAAATAAGTTGCTTATTAGATCAAAATAAATATATTTAATGGAATAAAAATAAGGTTTTATTCCATCAAATATATCACTTTTAATTTTTGTTTATAGTAAAAAATAAACCAATTGCAAGGACTCTGAGGAGTAAAAGATAAATGAGAGTATGACTGTATGAGGCAGAGAAATTATGTTCCCCAAAAGTGAGAGAGAGAGAGGTGAATCAAAGATGCAGAATTCATTTCTCCATAGGTGCAAAGCCAAGACTTATATATATTTTAGGGTTCAAATTAGAAGAAAAAACATAGTATAATATATGTCAGAGTTAAATATGTTTATAGACTTTATAAAATGGTGACTTTTTAAATTTAGTCTTTACTTAGTTTTTATTAAATTTTTTAGTTCTTGGAAAATTATTCTGCACTAATTTTTGGTTCCTACTAATAAATCAACATGTATTTTGAATAATGTTTTCACACGTATGTTTAGATCATCATAAAAAGTTAATCTAGACACTATTTTTTGGTCGCTACTGGTAAATCAACATATATTTTTAAAAATAACTTTTTCGCAAGTATGTTTATATCATTGTAAAAAGTTTATTCAGAAAAAACGAGCTCAAATTGATTTTTAGGTCATGTTTTTGTTTTTTATCTCGAACTTTTGCAATTTAAAAAATTTATATCACGTTAAAAAATTCTAAATTTTTATAAATGAACTTTATATAATATTTTAAGCATGTCCATGAAATAATTATTCAAAAATATAAGAGTTTAATGATAATTAAACAAATATAATTTTAGTAAGGACTAAAACTATGCGGTAGGAAAATTTTATAGGGACTAAAAATATAATAAAAAGTAAGTAATAAAAAGTAAGTAAGGATTAAACTACGAAAATCTCCATTTTATAGAGATTAAAAGCATATTTAGTCTTTTTAAAAAGCATATTTAACCTATATATGTTAATTAAAAAAGTTAATGGGTTCCATTGCAACTTCTGAGTATGGTTTTGTTTTTTTAGAGAGTTTATTTAAAAATCATTTTTTTCATAAAGTTTAGTGTTTAGATTTTTTTCCACCATTTGATTCTTAGGAGAATGAATCGTAATTGTCTAGAGTTCAAATGAATTATAGCACATGAAATGAATTTGATCCGATTCATCCCAGACACAGTTATAAGTTATAGGGATAATCCAAAAATCACTTTCGTGAAAAAACTTAATACAATTTATCAAATACTCAATATTCACTACCTTATTTTATCAAATAAGATAATATTATTTCGTGACTTTCAGATTGTCCTCACTATATCAGGTCAATATATTTTTTTAGTTGAGAACTATAAAAACATGTAGCTAAGGCATAACTGCTGACTTAATGGATTAAAAATACACACAAATCAAATTTAATTTTTGTATTGAGAACCATTTCTACCTCAACGTTGAATTAACAATACTTCAAAGGACGTTACTCCCTTAAAAAAGACCATGTCTTAAATACTAGTTGAGAAGTTGAGAGCCCGTCCCATCTCCGTGTAGAGATGTGTTATATTAATTTCATTCTCGTCTTAGTTAACATGATAGTGTGATACACATACATGTCCCCGTACGGAATAGAATAGTTCAAATGGTAAGAGCTGAAAAATATGTGTTGAATATGCAAAGTCTAGAGATCAAATTCTGGTGAGAATATTTATCTTTCCGATATACTAAAAAAATAACATAATACACATACTTAAAAATTAAGAGTACCTTTGCATGCATCCCACCACCACGCTTAACTAAATTTAGAGGATCATCCTTTTGGATCAATCAAGGAATGCCAAAATTCACTATCAAACCAACCAAAGGATTGAGATTGAGCAAATAACACATTATGATCATATTTCAAAAATATTGGTATCATAAACTACTATTATTTGAAATTACTTTTCTAAAATAAAAATTACTAAAAAATGAGATGCATGAGAAATATATATTTTTAGATGTTTTGTAATTAGCCATTCAAAGAATTGCTAATTAAGATTTTAAAAAGTGCTTGTATTGTTTTACTTTTTTAAATTGCGATTTAAAGTCAACTTTTACGAAAACTTATCATTTTTAATTTCATATAAGATTTTTTAAGGGGGTTTCTTTGTTCACTCCCATGATTTTAAAAATCGTTCATGTTTGGATTTATTAATTTCACTACAAAAAATGCACCTTTTTAGTGCCTTTAAACACGCTTTTTTTCTCTTTGAATTGATATAAATGTGCAAGGGTGTAGTTAAGAAAATAATAGAGGTGAAAGTAACTCCTTTTTTTTAAATGCCCAACATCATTGTTAGTGCCCCAAGTCCATTTCAAGAAAATTTCTCTTTCGCCCCCCTCTAATTTCTTTTAAACCCCCCTGAAATCCCAAAATGCCCTTAAAATTAGGTAAAGAAAACAGTTCGGGACATACATCCCGAACCCAAGTTCGTGGCATACGTCCCGAACCATGGGCCTTGCTCCCCCCCATGGCGCTCGTGCAGCAGTACGTGATCTATAACACGAACCCCAGTTCGGGTTATACGTCACGTACTGACCCCTGGCGCACCCCCATTAGACGTATTTCGTGGACTATGCCACGAAGCCCAGTTCGGTATCTAAAACCCGAACTGGGGGTTATATTTGACAGAACAGAATCAAAACCCCCCCTCCCTTGTTTATTCAAAACCGTTCCAAACTCTCCTTTTGCTATTCTCTTCCATTTTTTCACCAAATCCATAGAGAAAAGTCCCAATCTTCCATACTACAACCACATTTTCGTTAGAATTCACACTATCAAGTAAGTTTCCATCAATTTGAAGTTTTGATTTATGGTTTTTGCTATTTTAGAGTGTTTAGGGTTTTCTTTATGAAAAAAAATTGATATTAGTTATGTTGTTTAAATTGGTTAGTTTGTGAAGATGGAATTGAAGTGATAGAGTGTTGTTAGATGTTATTTGAACTTGTGTTTGTATGGGTATCATTGAGTACGAATTTGTAGTGATTTACTTTGTGTTTTCAATGTGTGCTCATGGTAGTGATGTTAGTTTGTGCTTGAATGGGTTTGTTTGGGTTTGAATGTAGTGAATGTAGTTTGATTGGGTTTTTGATTTGGTTTGAATGTGATTTGGTTTTAGATCTCCAGAATCCATTCTCATATTTGAGAACCAATTCTGACATTTCTAGAATCGATTCTCCATGATTTACTTTGTGTCTTGAATGTGTTTGCAGGTAGTGATGTTGGTTTGTGCTAGAATGGGTTTGTTTGGGTTTGAATGTAGTTAATGAGTTTGATTGGGTTTGAATGTAGTTATGTTATTTTGTGGTTGTTGCATTGTGTTGTGAATTGGTTTTTGATTCGGTTGAACATAAGTTATAGATATGTTATAGATAAGTTGTTGTTGTTTGTGGTTGTTGCATTGAGTACTAACTTGTGTTTTTTGTTGTTTTTGTATAGATATGGAGCAAAATACTGTAACCGGAACCGGTAGGCACGGCCGCCCAAGCAGGGCCCATGTTTCTGGCCGTTTGACGGCTGTTCCTAAAAGAAGTCAACGTAAAATGACTAGTCATGGAGAGGGTACTTCGGCCTCTGGTTCACGTAGGAGACCGTCACGGGAGGAACCGCGTTCTGATGATGAAGGATCTGAAGAACATAATGACAATGTTAACATGGCTGCAGAGGATGAGGATGTTGATGCTGAAGGTGGGGGTTATCCCGGTGGACCGATAGATACGTCCTTGCTTACTTTATACCATGAGCACAGGGCGATTAAAATTTGGAGTGCTGATGAACGTGATGAGGTATTAGATTTGTATTTTCATAAGTTGAATAATATTGATTGATATCTCTGATCTTGTGAAATTCTTATACGTTTTTTTGCACTTCAGATTATAAACAAATCACAAGTTCTGAGGACACACGGCAGGAAGTTGATTAGCTTAGAGCAACTGAGGCGTGTTCCGGGCTATGCGTGGTTTTGGGATGTTGTAGACAACTCTGGTCTAGAGCCATTGTTGCACACTAACTACAACGTCGTCAACCACGGTGTGATGACGGCTTTTGCTGAGAGGTGGTATCCGGAGACCGCTACCTTCCACCTTCCAGTCGGTGAGATGGGCATCACACTGGATGACATTCAGTGCCTTCTCCATATTCCAATCATCGGTCGACTTTTGGACCACAGGGCCATGAGTAGAGTGGAAGGAACAGAATTATGTATGCAACTTCTTGGACTTGAGTTCGACGAGGTGGACAACTGGTTTGTGATTACTCGGGGCCAACATTTGCCGATTGAGACTGTCAAATACATATACATTGAAAACTGGATGCAGGCTGATATAGCAGAGCGAAACGGATATGATTTAGATGTGATTCAGCCACTTAGAGAGAGGTGCATCAGAGCGTTTTTGTTGTATATCTTAGGATGCTCGATATTCACAAACAAAAGTGATAACTGCTTGGATATAGTTTATCTTCAGTACTTTGCTGATTTGAATGCCATTGGTTCGTGGAATTGGGGGGCTGTTGCTCTTACATGGACGATGAAAGAATTAGATTATTCATGTAAGATCAAGAGCAAAGGGATTGCGGGATACCTTTCAATGCTGGAGGTAACATTATATTTTCTTAGTTATTGGCCTTCATAAGTAGTCTTAGCTATGTTTATGTTAGCGGTTTGATATGGGTTTTTAATTAATTTTTGCAGGGATGAATTATATCACATTTTCCCAACATGACCACGTGGTCGTTCGAGAATAATTACCAAGAAGACCAGCCGCGGTGTGCTATGTTCTATGTAGGGCAAGGGCACACTGACGTGCACAATTACAGGACATATCTCAATAATCTGCAAATGACAAATGTGATATTCAATCCGTATGACTCCCACCGTAATGTGCGGCCCATAATTCCTGAATGTTGGTTTTCTGGTTGGATAAGATGCGGACATCACAAAGCTAAGCATTTGCCTGAACGTGTGATGAGGCAACTTGGACATGTGCAACGCATTCCACGCCATCCCAGTGAGTCAGCTCCTCCTTTGTTGTCGTATCATGATATCGATGTTCGGTTTGAGGAAGACCTCGCATTTTGGATTATACACGAAGAGGAGAGGGGGGCAGAGGTGACTGCCCACTGGGACATGGAGCCAGGCTACATGATATGGTATTCTAATGTGTCGCATCTGAAAATGCGTCCAGTTGTGGCTCCGGAAGAACCACCTGTGCCACCAAACCTGGAGGCTTTGACACAGGAGCTAGGTGAGGAAGATATTACCGAGCATCTTCGATTACTCCGGATGGTCAAGGTTGATTTGGACGAGTCATTTACGACTGGTGAGATTGAGCCCGGATCAGCGGCATATGATAGGCATCTCCGGATTTTAGGCTATGTTAACCCGGCTGTTGAACGACGGGTGCGGCGCAGAAGGCGGGGAGAGCAAAGGGATTAAACTTGATTTGCTTTATTTGACTATTTACTTTTAGAACTTATTTTTTATGTTGTATTATGTTGGCACTAAGTTAATGACTTAGGGGATTTGTTTTATGAATGATTATGTATGAATTTGGTTATATTATGTTATTATGTTTGGTCGATAAAGATTGATAGTCACTCGTATATGAAGTACATTGCCAATTACAGGTCCGGCTCGGCTTCTTAAATGCGTTAAAATTCCAGAATTAAGGTCTGAATAGATTCTGAACCCCTCGGAATCGATTCAGACCATGGCACAAAATCAGAAAATAAGTCAGAATCAATTCTGGATAATGGAGAATTGATTCTGAACCAGGGATAACACCATGTTCACATCCATTAACCTCATCAACATCAAAAATTCATTCAAATCAATTATCCATATTACAACATAAAAACATAAAGGATTGACTAAAACAACAAATTAAACGCAGTTGTTTCGAAATTAACATATAAATAGCATATAATAAAAATCACTAACATGGATCTGTCAAATTTTGAAGAAGAATCTATGGATCCATTAAATTAACAGCCTCTTCCTTTGGTTTAACCAGAGCCAACATAATTTCTTCGACAGATCTGCTCAATCTCGCATCCAACTCAATAGGACCCATTCTACTGTATTGTGCAAAAATTTCAAACATAGATCTGACGTCACTATCATTGTTAAGACACATATTGGTAAAACTTACCACACGTCCGTTTGATACCACTGCAGGTCGTCTGTAGTTGATTATAAGAACGTGTCTTGTGTCGTTGTCCCCTCGCAAACGTTTGTTTACAGTATTCAGCCGATGCTTGAGAGAATCATATGTGTCGTTGTTGTGGATCCTAAACAAATCAGGTTCACCTTCGTTAAAGTAAACTGCAGCAATGTGTGTGTTATTGATGTTTCTCTGGTCCCAAGCCTGGGTAGACATGTTTTACTCCAACCAAATAATGAGAAAGAATGTAATGTGTCTCAACTAAATGAGAGACACACATTTATATACTAAGTCAGAATTTAATGAGAATCCATTCTCAAATTTGAGAATCGATTCTCTTTAAATTCATGAAAATTTCCTCCATTAAACCATCTAAAACATAAGGTTCGTGACGTATCTCACGTAGTGTTGGACAGATGAGAATCAATTCTCAAATTTCAGAATGGATTCTCACTAAATTCCTGGAAAGTCACTTGTTTTTCATCAGGTTGCTTAGTTCGTGAAATACATCACGAAGCAGTGCAACCTGTGAAGTAGCAAAGTTTTTCACAAGAAAGGGGGGGGGGTTTGAATTGTGAACCTTTAAAAATAACTATAAAAATTCAATGTTAGTTTTATCAAAATAACACTCTAAGAATGATCTTAGATTGATATAACAAGAGCACAATTATAATTAAAACAATAGTATAAGAGTGTTGTGTGTGTTAGTGGCTTTTCAAAAACTTTGAGAGGAGTAAGAAGAAACACACAAACAATTTTTATACTGGTTCACCCTTAACGTTGGGCTAGTCCAGTTTCTTCACTATGTCTCTTGAGATACTATCGATCTCGTATTACAAATTCTTCTTTTGATCTAGCACAAGATCAAATTTCTTAGTCCACCTTCTTTCCTAAGGTAACACTCAATCAATATTAACTAATTGACTTGAGCAATCTTTCTTTACAAAAGGTATGGTTGTTTCTAAGCTTTTATAAAATCAATCTAGTTGAAAAAGCTTATGAAATGATTTCTCTAAATTCACTCTAAGAGTTTATACAGATCCAGTATAAATGATTTGAGAGCTTTGGAGTGATTGAGAAAATAAAGAAGAGTTTTGAAAGTGCTTATGATGAAATATGTAAGCTTTGATGTCTTTGGAAACTCTTGCTCTTCAATGTGATAATGATGTCCTATTTATAGGAGCAAATGATGTCTTCAAGTCTTGTTCAGCAAGCAAAACAATTTCCCATAATAAAAGAGCCGTTGGAAACTTATAACATAAGCTGTTAATTAATTTTATAAACAGGCCAGCTGGGAGAACGTTCTCAGATCAATCTTCAGGCAGATTTGAAACAAGAGGAGCGTATGGAGCCTATGTGAGTGAGCTGGAGCTGAGCTTTCTTTGCTTGATCATCAAGACTAGCCGTTGCACATATTTAGCACGTTTTGAATGGCTGTAATGAGCTGTCATGGAAGTACACAAAAAGAACCTTCATGAAGCTTTTCTTCTTGAGATCATTCTCATATCTTTGGAATATTTTATCATTTGATTTTCTTGGAGAATGATGACAGTAGAGACACAGTAAATGCACAACTGGTGTGTGGTTGTAATAGTCCTTCATTTGTACTTGAAAATGTACTTGCTCCATAATTTAAGGAATAGCTTATGTGAGAGAAAATGTCATTGAACATCTTTATGCCAACCAATCAGAATTTGTTTGTTGTTTGAAATTGATTGGTCTATGTATGTATTCATTGCAGATCAGAACATAAACAATGAGCATTTACTTTGAAAGAATTTCCTTAGATCACAAGCACATGCTATATTCCTCAAACATGGCCAAAATAGAAAAACATCATTTAATTCAAAGATGTTATTTCCTTAAAAGAACTTATGCTTTTCCAGATGAGAATCTTCAAATAAAATCAGTTAAAAAGTTATTGCTCAAGTTGACTTGTAATAAATTACTTTGGTCTTGAACGTGTTCTTGAGAATGCAGTTCAGAGAACATTCTCAGATTGATCTTGCAGATATATATTTTGAACACTTATGATTTTACAAGGCTTAATTGATCCAATATAACCTGTCTAATTAAGTACACTCAAAAGCACTTGTTAGACTACAAAATGATCAGAATTATTCCTTAAAATATAATTAATTAGTTTGTTATCTTTAAAACATCAATAAAGGATTTTTGCCTCAACAATCTCCCCCTTTTTGATGATAACAAACTCCTTTAATTTTATTTTAACTTATGATTCTGATTATAATCAAATTGACTGCAAAATGTAATAGTGTTTGATTTATCAAACTCCCCCTCAATTCAAGCATTCATTGATCATAATTAAAAATGAGATAAGTCATTAAACTTTGAATTCATTACATATCATTAATCATAAGCTCATTACAAGAGAGTCAAATGCAACATCAAGTACAAGATTAATGCAAAAAGATCATGAATTCAAATAGATCCTAGTTTAGAAAATAAGCATATAATAGGAGAAGTTCTTTACTAGCAAAAAGAGAACTTCCCAAACTATCTTAGTTCTTTCTAAACCAAATAGTCAACCATTAAGCTCAAAAATAGATATAACTACTTAAAATCTCCCCCTTATTTACTTAGCTAATTCTCCCCCTTTTGGTATCATCAAAAAGAAGGGCATATCATCACTTAGGGGCAGGAGCAGAGGAGGGATTAGGAGCTGCAGCAGAGGTAGGAACATGATTTGGATCATTTGCATCAGTAGTTGGACTTGAACATGCACTGGAAGTGGAATCACTCTGTTGAGGCATGAAAACCAGTTCAGGAACAGGGTTGTATTGTGGTGGAATTACACCCAGTTGAGGACACACCACAGAGGTAAACCAATTACGCATAATCTGAGCCTCAAAGACTAGATAAGTGAGCAGATTATTGTTGATCTGCTGGCCAGTGAAGAGCTTTTTCAAGTCTTTCCTTGTTCTAGACTTTTCCTTTTCAGCCTTTTTCTTTTCAGCTTGTTCTTTTTCTTTTCCATGAGTTGCAGGAGCAGGATTTGATGGACCAGCTTGGCCAGAGGAGCAGAAAGAACTTAATGTTCCAAAAGTGGATGGGATAGTTGGTATTGTACTGTCAGAGTAAATAGGTTCATTCAGCCTTGGAAATATTGGAGATGGTGCAAACATAGAGCGAAAATGAGCTCTAAGATCTTCATGTGAAGAAGTCATTAATGGTGAGAAATTGGATGTGATGAATGGTGATGTAGGAGACTGAGAGTTAAACAGAGTTTGGCTATCATGGGGTGTTTCAATCCTAATGTTTGGATCCCAATTCAGAGAAGTATCAGTAGAGAAAGGGATAGATGTATCAGAGTTTACCTCTTTCTCTTTTGCAGCATCATCAGCCTGGAGATCATTCTCAGATTGTTCTCCCAGAACCTTATCAAGAGATTCAGAATCTTCTTCCTCAGCTCTCTTTCTCTTGATTCCAACTTCAGGCATAGGGGTTTCATTTTTCATATGACTAATGTTTTTCATATTGAAAAAATGAGTTTTGTTGTCAGTGTTTTGTTTTGACACATCAATGTCAAATTTTCTGAAAATTTTGGTGAGAATCATTCCATAAGGAAGAGAGGTTTTCTTCTGACCACTATTAGCAGTAGCAATCATGTGTTGGACAATGATGTGGGGAAGATTGATCCTTTTTCCTCGTTTCAAATGATACATGACCATAATGTCAATGTCTGACACTATGTCTTTGCTTCCAGCTCGAGGAAATATTGCATGTTGGCACATATTATGCATAATTTTGTATTCTTTCAGAAGCATGGATGATCTGAGTTTGTCACTGCTTGTTCCTTCTTTGGTGAACATCTCAGAGATGACCTTTTCTTTTGTCAAATTCAGAGCAGAATACCAAGATTTTCCATAAATGGTACTTCCATCTTGTGGCAGGTTTAACAACTCAGCAAGTGTTTCAGAGGTAAGAGTGATTTCAATACCTTTGAGGTGAGAGATGATTAAGCCTTTGTCTGCGTGTACAGCTGCATTGTGATAGAAGGCTTGAACCAAAAGTGGATAAGTGGTCTCTTGAATCTTGAAGAATTCTGTCCAGCCAAGAGATTCTGTGAATTGAAGTAAATCAACTCCTCCTTTTAGTAGTTCTTCAAAATCAAAGATTCTGCTAGGAGCAATAGCTCTAGTTTTCCAGAATTTGTCAAACAGAGCTTTTGCATCAGGGTGAACTAAAGGAATTGGCATGAACATGGTTTTTGGTTTTGAGCCAGAATCAGTTACCTTCTCTTTTCCTTTTGAAGCAAGTGGTTTTGGTGGTTGAGGTTTAACAGAGATTTTTGGCGGAGCGGTTTTGGGTTTTGTAAGCAAGGAACAAATGGGTTCATCATCGCTATCAGCTTCTTCTCCATGTTTTGATGGTGTTTTTTCAAAGTCAGATGAATCAATAGTGTATACAGTGTTATCTTGAACTATTGGTTTCTTAGTTCCATGACCTGACAAAATTCTCATAGATCGCCTAACAGTAGATGAGTTAACCGAACCTGATTTGCTCATTGATTTTGATTTTTTGGATCGAATCAATACTGGAGGTGTATCAGCATTGCTTGGCACGGCTAGGGTTGAAATGGGGGTAATCAGATCTTCAGATGTAACGGGTTTGGAAGCAGGGATTTGAAGAGTTTCATTTTGAAGATTGGTCTCAGAGGGTTCTAACTCAGAAGTAGTGAAAGGTTCATGAACAGATTGAGTTTTGGTTTCTCGATCTGGGTTTTGATTTAGGATAATATCAAGGGAGTCGGGGTCGGTTTCATTTTCAGAGATATTGACGGGAGATGGAGGAGATGGTGGCGAATTTGATCTTGGAGGGGATGAAGATGATGAGTTTGGAGAATAAAATCTTGGGTTTTTGTGAGACATTGCCTTAGTTCTAGCCATTTGTTGTTGTTTGTTTCAGAAAAAGAGAAAAAGATGATAAGAAGTGAATGGTGAAGAGTGGTTTAAAAAAGAAGAAGGAAACTTGGGGAAGAGGAGAAGGTTAGTAGGATAGGTGTACTTGAGAATAGTGTTTTAGTGTACTTGAGTTTATCAAGTTATGGTGAGTGAAATGATGATGAAAAATAGACGTTGGAGGTAAGGGAGGGAGAGAGACAGTAGCTGATCTAAACACATAACCCTTGCAACAAAAAATTATCCTATTGGGCCTATTGATCATATTCTAAAAAGGGCCAATAAATCATGATATAGATTAAAAAAGATCATGAAATATCATCAAGCATATATAAACAATTAAAAAGGATTTTTTATAATGTTTAAATTTTCTTTAATAAAAATAAAACGATCTTCTACTAAAGGTTTGGTAAAAATGTCAGCTAATTGATTTTCAGTATCAACGAAAATTAATTCGACATCCTTTTTGTTTACATGATCTCTAATGAAATGATGCTTAATTTCAATGTGTTTTGATCTTGAATGTTGAATGGGATTTTTTGATAAATTTATGGCACTAGTATTATCACAAAAAATTTTAACATTTGTGTACCTTAATGAAAAATCTTCAAGTTGGTTTCTGATCCATATCACTTGAGAACAACAATTTGCGGCAGAGACATATTCTGCTTCAGTTGTTGAGAGTGCTATGGTATTTTGCTTTCTACAACACCAACTTACAAGAGCTTCACCAAGAAACTGACATGCTCCACTTGTGCTTTTTCTTTCAAGTTTATCACCGGCATAGTCAGCATCACAATAAGCTGTCAAATCAAAATGTGATCCTTTTTTGTACCATAGACCAACATCTGGAGTTCCCACCAAATATCTAAAAATTCTCTTAACAGCAGTTAAGTGAGATTCTTTTGGAGATGTTTGAAATCTTGCACAGAGGCCTACTGAAAAGACAATATCTGGTCTACTTGCAGTTAAATAGAGTAATGATCCTATCATTCCTCTATATTCCTTTTCTGACACATCTTTCCCTTTTTCATCTTTATCCAAGTTTGTTGATGGATGCATTGGAGTTGACATGATTTTTGCCTCATTCATCTTGTATTTTTTGAGAAGATCCTTGACATATTTTTCTTGGCTAATAAAAATACCATCTTCTTGTTGCTTGATTTGCAAGCCAAGGAAAAATCCAAGTTCTCCCATCATACTCATTTCAAACTCACTTTGCATAAGATTAGAAAAATCTTCACACATTTTTTCGTTAGTTGCACCAAAAATAATATCATCAACATAAACTTGTACAATTAATAAATCTTCATTATTTGTTTTTCTAAAAAGGGTAGTATCAATTTTTCCTCTAGAAAAACCATTTTCAAGTAAGAAATTACTTAGTCTTTCATACCATGCTCTTGGAGCTTGTTTTAGTCCATAAAGAGCTTTGGTAAGTTTATAAACATGATTTGGTTTATGTTCATCAACAAAACCAGGAGGTTGATGTACATATACTTCCTCATTTAAGAAACCATTTAAAAAGGTACTTTTTACATCCATTTGAAATAATTTAAAAAATTTATGAGATGCATAAGCAAGTAAAATTCTAATAGCTTCTAACCTGGCTACCGGAGCAAAGGTTTCATCATAATCAATACCTTCTTGTTGATTATATCCTTGAGCTACTAATCTTGCTTTGTTTCTTACCACTTTGCCATTTTCATCAAGTTTGTTTCTAAAGACCCATCTTGTTCCAATGATTGAATGATCTTGTGGACTTGGAACAAGTTTCCATACTTCATTTTTCTCAAATTGAAGAAGTTCTTCTTTCATAGCATCAGTCCAAGATTCATCTATGACAGCTTCATTAATTGTTCTTGGCTCAATTTGAGAGATCATTGCTAGATTGGTCTCCAAATTTTGAAGAGATCTTCTAGTTCTTATTCCATCTTCAGCATTCCCAATTATTTGCTCTTGAGGATGATCATTTATAATTCTCAGAGATTTAGGAACAGATGGTGAAGGTTCTTGTGGAGTATCATGATCTTGATTATTCTTTTCTATTTCCTCTTCTTCTTCATCAACAATCTTAGATTGATCTTCATATTCATCAAATTTAACATGCATGCTTTCTTCCAAAGATTGTGTTCTCAAGTTATAAACTCTATATGCTTTAGAAGTTAGAGAGTAACCTAAGAATAATCCTTTATCTGATTTTGAATCAAACTTACCCAAATTGTCTTTGATATTTAAAATATAGCAATAACATCCAAAAATATGAAAGTAGGAAATATTTGGTTTTCTATCTTTCCAAAGTTCATAGGGTGTTTTATTCAAAACTTTTCTTATGGTAACTCTGTTTAAGATATAGCAAGCAGTATTAACAGCTTCAGCCCAAAAATATTTTTCAACATAAGATTCATTAATCATAGTTCTTGCCATTTCTTGCAAGGTTCTATTTTTCCTTTCAACAACTCCATTTTGTTGAGGAGTTCTTGGACAAGAAAAATTATGAGAGATTCCATTATCATTAAAGAATGATTCAAAGAGAGTGTTTTCAAATTCTCCTCCATGATCACTTCTTACAGATATGATAGTGGTACCTTTTTCATTTTGAACCTTTAAACAGAAGGTTTTAAAAGCATCAAAGGATTCATCTTTGTGTTTTAGAAAAAGTACCCAAGTGAATCTTGAAAAGTCATCAACAATGACGAAACCGTAATTTTTCCCACCAAGACTTGTTGTTTTGACAGGACCAAATAAATCTATGTGGAGTAGTTCAAGAGGTCTTTTTGTTGAAATAAATTCTTTTGGTTTAAAATTACTTTTAACTTGTTTTCCTCTTGTACATGATTCACATACTTTATCTATGTCAAAATTTATCTTTGGTAAACCTCTTACTAAATCACGTTTAGAAAGTTTTGAAATAGTTTTCATACTTACATGACCCGTCCTTTTGTGCCATGTCCATTTGTCTTTTTCAATAGAGACAAAACATGATTCAATAGGTAGTTCATCTAAGTATATAACATAAATGTTCTTTTCTCTTATGCCTTTAAAAAGAGTTTTACCAGAAGAAGTCTTTTTGATTTCACATGTGTTAGGATTAAATATAACTTCAAAACCATTGTCACATAATTGACTAATGCTTATCAAGTTATGTCCAAGTCCTTCTACATATTGAACATTTTCAATTTTAGCGGAGTTAATCTTACCAATAGTACCTTTACCTTTGATTTTACCTGTTCCATCATTTCCAAAGGTAACTACTCCACCTTCCTTTTCTTTAAATGCAAGGAAGTTTTGTCTATCTCCAGTCATATGTCTTGAGCAACCACTGTCCAAGTACCAAGGCTTTCTCTTGACTGCTAGATGGCATTCCTGCATTTGGCGTTAATAGTGCTTTAGGTACCCATAGATTCTTGGGTCCTTGATTGTTAGTGAACATTTTCTTATAAGGAGTCTTTTTATGCTGATAAGATGATTCCTTATATGGAGGTTTTGGTAAGTCATTTCTTTTTGAATTTTGAAAACTTTTAGAGAATGTTCTAAGTTTGGTCTTAGAATGTTGTTTGTTTTTCTTAAAACAAAATCTTTCAATATGTCCGTCTTTAAGACAAAAGGAACATTTATATTTTTGAACTTTCTTTTCTTTAGGAGGAACAAAGAAATTTTCATATAATTTTTTCTTTTGAAATGATCTAAAACCTATACCAGCTTTGTCAAAAATTCCACTTTGTGATCCCATTATATTTTCAAAAGTTTTTGTAGCGTTAACAAAACAATTTATGTCATTTTCTAACTCATGAACATTTTGTTTTAAGATGACATTTTCTTCTAAGATTTTAGAACATTCTTGAGGTTTTTCTTTACATTTTTCTAATTGAGTAGATAAATCAGAAAAATCTTCTCTATATCTTTTGAGCATATCTTTTAGTTTGATGTTCTCAGATTTGTACTCATCTTTTTCTTTGGTTATCTTAGTGACTTCGTCTCTAAGTTGACCATTTTTTTGAGTAATAATTTGAGCATCATATAAAAGATTATCAAACAATTGTTCAGTTTTTTGACAAGATGAGCAAGGTTCAAATGTTACCTCAGAATCTGATTTTGCCATAAGACATATATTTGCTTCTTGATCTTCTTCTTCCTCAGATTCGTCCCATGTTGCCATCATGGATTTCTTCTTGAATGGAGGTTTTCTTTGTTTTGATTTTGGGCACTCATTTTTGTAATGACCAAATTGATTACATCCGTAGCATTGTATTTTACTTAAATCTGTTTCCGGTTTAGGTTCATTTCTTCTTGCCGGAAAAGTTTTCTTAAGTTGATTTCTTCTAACTAGTAACTTTTGAATTCTTCTTGAGAGAAGTGCAACTTCTTCTTCGGTGTCTTCTTGCATTGTATCATCATCATCAAAAGTGTCATCAATCTTAGAGCGCTCTTCCTTAGCTTGTAGTGCGATCATTTTCTTTTTCACAGGTTTATCTTCTTGAAAAATAGATTCATGAGCTCTTAATGATCCCATAAGATTTTCTAGTTTCATTTGAGTAAGATCTTTTGCTTCCGTAATAGCCGTAACAACATGTCTCCAATTTTTCGGTAAACATCTCAAGATTTTTCTTACTCTTTCATGTATGGTATATTTCTTTCCAAGAGAGTTGAGTTCATTTATTATGACTGTGAATCTTGCATACATTTGATCAATTGTCTCATCTTCCTTCATTTCAAATAGTTCGAACTTTCTTACACCTATGTCAATCCTTGTCTCTTTTACATGACTTGTTCCTTCATGATGAACTTGGAGAGTTTCCCACATTTCTTTTGCGGTTTTGCATTCCATGATCCTATCATATTCTTCCCTACACAAAGCACTTTTTAGAAATAATTTAGCTTTAATATTTAAAAGTACCTTATCCGCTTCTTGAGTAGTCCATTGCTCTTGAGTTTTGGGTATTGTGACATTGTCCTTGTCCGTGGTCATTGGTACGTGTTCTCCTACTTCAATGACCGCCCACATATGATTATCGTGTGATCTTAGGAACAATTCCATTTTGTCTTTCCAATAGTAATAGTCTTCTCCTTCAAATAGAGGTGGTCTATTTGAGGATCCTCCTTCGGATATGAACTTTGCGCCTTTCGTCATTACTTCCTTCCTGAATCTTTATCTCTAGCACTTGTTAGATGCTTTAATTTTAGAGCCGGGCTCTGATGCTAATTGAAGTAGCAAAGTTTTTCACAAGAAAGGGGGGGTTTGAATTGTGAACCTTTAAAAATAACTATAAAAATTCAATGTTAGTTTTATCAAAATAACACTCTAAGAATGATCTTAGATTGATATAACAAGAGCACAATTATAATTAAAACAATAGTATAAGAGTGTTGTGTGTGTTAGTGGCTTTTCAAAAACTTTGAGAGGAGTAAGAAGAAACACACAAACAATTTTTATACTGGTTCACCCTTAACGTTGGGCTAGTCCAGTTTCTTCACTATGTCTCTTGAGATACTATCGATCTCGTATTACAAATTCTTCTTTTGATCTAGCACAAGATCAAATTTCTTAGTCCACCTTCTTTCCTAAGGTAACACTCAATCAATATTAACTAATTGACTTGAGCAATCTTTCTTTACAAAAGGTATGGTTGTTTCTAAGCTTTTATAAAATCAATCTAGTTGAAAAAGCTTATGAAATGATTTCTCTAAATTCACTCTAAGAGTTTATACAGATCCAGTATAAATGATTTGAGAGCTTTGGAGTGATTGAGAAAATAAAGAAGAGTTTTGAAAGTGCTTATGATGAAATATGTAAGCTTTGATGTCTTTGGAAACTCTTGCTCTTCAATGTGATAATGATGTCCTATTTATAGGAGCAAATGATGTCTTCAAGTCTTGTTCAGCAAGCAAAACAATTTCCCATAATAAAAGAGCCGTTGGAAACTTATAACATAAGCTGTTAATTAATTTTATAAACAGGCCAGCTGGGAGAACGTTCTCAGATCAATCTTCAGGCAGATTTGAAACAAGAGGAGCGTATGGAGCCTATGTGAGTGAGCTGGAGCTGAGCTTTCTTTGCTTGATCATCAAGACTAGCCGTTGCACATATTTAGCACGTTTTGAATGGCTGTAATGAGCTGTCATGGAAGTACACAAAAAGAACCTTCATGAAGCTTTTCTTCTTGAGATCATTCTCATATCTTTGGAATATTTTATCATTTGATTTTCTTGGAGAATGATGACAGTAGAGACACAGTAAATGCACAGCTGGTGTGTGGTTGTAATAGTCCTTCATTTGTACTTGAAAATGTACTTGCTCCATAATTTAAGGAATAGCTTATGTGAGAGAAAATGTCATTGAACATCTTTATGCCAACCAATCAGAATTTGTTTGTTGTTTGAAATTGATTGGTCTATGTATGTATTCATTGCAGATCAGAACATAAACAATGAGCATTTACTTTGAAAGAATTTCCTTAGATCACAAGCACATGCTATATTCCTCAAACATGGCCAAAATAGAAAAACATCATTTAATTCAAAGATGTTATTTCCTTAAAAGAACTTATGCTTTTCCAGATGAGAATCTTCAAATAAAATCAGTTAAAAAGTTATTGCTCAAGTTGACTTGTAATAAATTACTTTGGTCTTGAACGTGTTCTTGAGAATGCAGTTCAGAGAACATTCTCAGATTGATCTTGCAGATATATATTTTGAACACTTATGATTTTACAAGGCTTAATTGATCCAATATAACCTGTCTAATTAAGTACACTCAAAAGCACTTGTTAGACCACAAAATGATCAGAATTATTCCTTAAAATATAATTACTTAGTTTGTTATCTTTAAAACATCAATAAAGGATTTTTGCCTCAACAACCTGCACATGGTTCGTGATGTATCTCACGTAGTGTTACAAAGATGAGAATCCATTCTCAAATTTAAGAATGGGTTCTTACTTAATTCCTGGAAAGTTAACTTGTTTTTCAATTCATTGCGGGGTTCGTGACATACACCACGAAGTAGTGCAACCTGCACATTGTTCGTGAGGTATCTCACGTAGTCTTACAAAGATGAGAATCCATTCTCAAATTTGAGAATGGGTTCTTACTTAATTCCTGGAAAGTTCACTTGTTTTTCAATACATTGTTTGGTTCGTGATATACGTCACGAAGTAGTGCAAGTTGCACATGATACGTGCCCATGTTCGTGACGTATGTCACGTAGTGTTGCCAAACTTGCAAAGGTGAGAATCCATTCTCAAATTTGAGAATGGATGGTCAATAAATTCCTTGAAATTTCACATGTTGTCCCTGAATATACTAATTAAAATACTCGTTATGAAAAATAAGCGATTACAGAATTATTGATGATTGATATTGTCATTGAATGAGAAATGAAAGTCAATAATTAAAATGAGATACGTTGTTCATACATAGCATAAAGTCTCACAAAACGAAAGAGAACTAAAACATCAATATTCGTACAACCAAATCGAAAACAAAACGGACATAAATAAATAAAGTCAATAAAATTTAAATGCGACAATTGCAAAAGTTGCACATGATAGAAAATCATTCATCCATCTGGTCATCTTGTTCTGCCTCTTGGTTGTTGATTAGCATGGCCAGTTGACTTTCCATATTTCCTAGTCGGGATGAAATGTCATTGTAGTACGTGGTCTGCTGCACACTCATACTCCTAAGCATATTCATCACTTCAGCCATGTCAACATTTGTACTTCCAGCAGCAGCAGATGATTGACCACCCCAAGCATTCCCATGCTCTACGATGTCTCGTATTTCCTCCACCTCTTCCTCTTCGTCTTTCCCAGTGAATACAAACTCTTTTAGCGCTTTATCCCATCTGTAGTTCATCTTACCCATCTGAAACTTACCAAATAACTGTTTTTCTGGAATTCGGATCCATGCCATATCAATATCCTTACCGTACTGGCATATTTTAAAGTGCTCAAGGATCGTAGCAATCATACTAGGGTAAACAAAGTATGCACCTTTGGGGTTGCCTAGCACATCGAACATGTGTCCCACAAAAAAATAAGGTCAGTTCACCTCTATGTTTTCATAAATCAAATACATTAGATCAATCTCAGGCCAATTGAGTCTAGAATGTGCCGTACCTGATGGACGAATGATTTTGCATATTATCCAATGCAATACTCGAGGGTCTCTTTGTAGTTTTGCAACTGACATCCAACCTCCAGCAGTGGTAGGCATACATCCATTCCTTGTCAGTGAAGAGACAAACTCCAACAGACTATCTCCATTAGCGGTAGGCATTCTTTCATTCTTTGTCTTTTTCTCAGGTTTCAGCAATTCATCGTTGGTTTTCAAACCAAAGAGTTTGAACCACAAATCTTTAGTCATCTTATACACTTTCTTTCCTACCCTAAACTCAAATTCATCACCGTCCCTATTTTGCAGGCCTGAGTAAAAGATCCGAGTCATACTCTCAGTATACGGATCAGTTAACGTACAAAACTTATCAAGATTGGCATTCCTGAGCATCTCAGCAACATAATTCATGTTATATCTTTCCAACAATCCAACATCGACAGAATATTGTTTTATAACACTCCTAGTTCTACAGCGCTTATCATAAAATTTTAAACAATCTTTATGAACATAATTGCTCTCCCTAAAAGTTGGAACCCGTAAATACGTATATGATTCAACAACACTTTTTCCTTTAGTTTTGTCCGTCGACTTGGGTGCCATTTCAGAAAGATAGTGGTATGAAATATTACCTTTGTAAGATGTAGGAAGAACCCGATGAACACCCGAAGAACAACAAGATGGAAATTTGTGAAATCACAAATCAAACCCTTCAAATGGAATTGAGTATGATGTATGCCTTAATCCATGAAATTGATGATGGAGATAGAATTAGGTGTGATTTCTATTGTAATAGGAACAAATTTTGTTGAATTTGGTTGAGATTGAGGGTTGTGGGCGTGACTTAGGGTTTTGGTATGTGATGGAATGAATGTTTTGGTTTGTGAAGGATGTGGGTTATAAGGTTAATGGACGGACGAGATTTAATCAAAAAACGGCTAGAATGAATTCGTGATGTAAGCCACGAAGTATGGCCTTGATGGATATGCTATTTCTGGTCAGCTTCGTGACGTAGTTCACGAACTGTGAGAATCAATTCTCAATTTTGAGAATCAATTCTCATTAAATAACTGGAAATTGTGTGACTTTGAGAATCAATTGTCATTTACACTGGTTCGTGAAGTACGTCACGAAGTAGTGCAATCAATGGTCTACAGGCAGTACTTCGTGAGATAGATCACGAAGTAGGCACAGTAGTTCCTGCATAATTGCTCTCCTCTGCATAATCATGAATCAGCATGCATAAATCACTTCTTTTTGTACGAAACTTGCGTAAACTGTTACGGAACACGCATAAGATGTTATACAAAGTTGTTGGTATAATCACTTATACAAATTAAGTCAAATATGTCCATAAGCTGTTTTGATAATCACTTATAACATGTAATTAAAAACCACTTACATACATGTCAAAATATTATGATTCCATCCATAAACTATTACAAACACATGCATAAACTATTTTCATAAACAGTAATCAAAATGTTAATCAATTATGTCCATAAGCTGTTTTCATAAGCACTTATAAGCTGTCAACAAAAAGGACTTACATTCATTGTTCAAAATATCAAAATTACATCCATAAGTTGTTATCAAAAGCACTTATGCTATTGGATTTAACTACCAATTACATCAAAATAGCTTATAACATGTGAAATTGATTTAGTTCATCCACAAGCTGCTAGCAACAGTACTTATGCCATATGAACTAAATCTATTACAACCATATAAGCTGTAATCAAAATAGGTATACAACTGTAAGCGATCTCATGATAGTGTGATGGGGTCATTATCGTGAAATCCAGTTCCAAAGCCAACCATTTGTGGTCTTTCAATGTTCATTAGCCTGACCCACTCAGCTTGCCTATCACATATCTATCCTCCCACTCAGCAGCTTCCTCAGTCCGGTGTGATCTCCACTGAACACAGGTTTGAGGTAAAGGACAATCAGGCTTCAGCTTAACATTTAGAAAATGAATTCCATTCACAAATAAAAGGCACGTTAGTTGCGAAGAAGTGTTTGGCAGTGGCTTGACTCGCAATGGGAAGAAAATTTCACAAGTACCGTATTTCTGCTCACACAACATTACTACAGGTTTTTTGTAGTAGCTAGCAACAATGTGACCCATATCAGGGAAGGTAAACCAAAACTTTTCGGGACAAATCCCCCGTTTTGGAATGGCTGTAGGTGGTGTTAGAGCTTCCAATATTTCATCGTAGCGCTCCCTACCACTATACAGGCTGATATATGCATCTCGGTGTTGATTTAACTCCCTTATCATGTCAAGCTCTATCAAAGGAAACTCATGTTCAAGTTTACCCCTGTCCACCGCAACCGAGCGATATCCACAGTATCTGTCTCCCTTGACGTCAATTATCTCATCAATCCACTCGTGCATAAAAAGAGGAATCGATCCAATGTGAGGGAACTTATTACGCAAGGATTGTGTAGAACCTCTTCTCGGCTTAGGCTTCGATACTGATGCTTGACTTTCCGGAATAGGCTTCGATTGTGATGTTTGAGTATCCGGAAAGAGCTTATCGACATGTTCCCAATACGAAGGGTCGCGTGTGGTGGAATTTGCCTTCTTCTTTTTCTTTGCGCCAGTTGACTTAGCACCACTTGATTTAACACGTTTTGATTTCACTTCTGGTACTGACACAAGTGTGGTCTCTGGCCATGCAAATTGACGCAGCCCTTTTTTGATTTGAGCTCTCATGGTCGGGTCTGCTGCTCTTAACCGTGCCTACAAAATTGAAGCTACTGTTAACCACAAGTTTTTTAATCCCAAATAAACATTAACAAAAATTATAATAAAATTTAAATTACACTGACCTGAATAGCAATCCACTCTTCTATACACATCCAATCGTCTTCAACCTCACCAACTTCGCCCTCGTCAAAAACCAACTTCTTCCAAAGATCATCCACTTCATCAAGTGTAATAGGAAGGTTGTCGTTCATCTTTTTACCAATGAAACATGCACAAGGCAGCCCAAAAGTTGATCTCAACACGCACCCGCAATTTTCGCTCTCCATACCAACCTCCTCAACATCGGCAGCTTCCTTGTAAATTAATTTCAAAGCTTTTCTAGAAATCTTACATACCAATTGCTCATACAGTATAGACCCCGCATGTCTATGTTCAGCAACAGACAAGCTCTTACCAAAACTTGCTTGGATCTCAGTGAATTGGCCGATCAAATATTTCTCACAGCATTGCCATAACTTCACGAAATCAATCTTGGTGTTTGTGATGTTTGACTTCAATCTACCATGTGCAGATTCAATTCTATTTGACGTAGTGTTTCCCAGATGCATAACGCGGTCAGTCCACGCATAAACAAGTTTCTCTTTATCAGTTTTCCAAACAGTTTTTTGAACATATTCGAGAAACCTGGGCCATTGCGCACATATCTTGTTGAACTCATCAACAGTCTCCAAATATTCCTCTTCAATCGACGAAAAAACAACGCTGTCAAAAGCTTTCATCACCCTCTTCACAACATCGGCCGCCTTCACCTCCTTGGTTTCCCGTACTTTGCACAATGTCTTCGCTTTAGCTTTAACATTCTTTCTAACGTGCAACGTACAAACCAACTGTTTTGACTTTGGAAAAACAACAGCATTAGAATTCATCAGTGCAGTACACCTGTCCGTCACAATGACGCTAGGTGACATGTCTTTACTCCTCAAAAGACCATGACAAGCTTCAAGCGCCCAAGTAAAATTATCTCTTTTTTCATTCTTCAGCAGAGCAAAACAAACCGTATAGGTCTTCATAGTCGAAGTTACACCGACTATTTGAAACAACGGCATTTTGTACCGGTTTGTTTTGTAAGTGCAGTCCATCACCACAACTGACGGAAATGAGTTGAACAGTTTTACAGATTTCGGATGTGCGAAGAATATGTCTTGAATACACGAAGTCTCACCAACCGTCCTGTATTGGTAAACATAATTTTTACCTTCGAAACATTTGATCAGATGTTGCATCTCCGTCATTGAACCCCTAACGGTAACCTTTGATCTGTAACGCGCGTTGTACACTTGCTTGATTTCTGTTGCATTTTGAGGATCTCTCTCTTTCAAAGTATTGATAATATTTCTTGGCGCGACCAAATTCCGGGTTAGTTCATCAACAAATTCTCTCTCAGGTCGTTTCAAGCGCCCCGCAAGCAAATGACCCTCCAAAGCAACATCCAACACATGGTTGTGTTCACCTCTCACAACCGATAGACTCCATTCTTGTTTGAGTGCGCGAAAATATCCACGGAGCCTAAAGGGACATCCACATTTCCTCGTGCCAAGCCCTTCCAACTTTGTCTTCTTCTTTGTCGGCTTGTACGTACCACCCCTTTCACACTCCAATACAAAGAACTTCTTTCTTCGATCTGAACCGTAGTCCGACTTAACAATAGCAACTGAAAACTTCAACTTCGCGGCTACAGACCTAACCCAGCCAATCAACTCATCCCGATCGGCGTATGTTTTATCCGTCTTAAAATGAGCGCCTGTATTGATTTCTATCGGCTCCTCTCTAGGTACAGCCGGTGCTTCAACTAATACCACATCCTCTATAGGTGCAGCCGGTGCTTCAGCTTCGTCAACCATAGAAAATCAACACTGCAAACAAATTCAACAACATAGCAAATTTAATAAACTTAATCAAAATGGCCAAATATATGGGTAATGCAAAAACTAACCAATGCCTACATATTTTTTCTTTCTCTCTACAAAACATATTGATCATCATTTCAAAGTGCATCAATAATTAAAAAAATCAAATTGGTATGAATGAACACACTATAGCACAAAACATAACATTTTCTATGCACTCTGGGCAGCTGTTCGTGACTTACAGTCCGAACCACAGCACGCCCATGCCAAACTAGCACAAACCAGCACATTTTCCATGCAGGCTGGGCACCAGTTCGGGACGTATATCCCGAACCAGTACGTGATCTAGATCACAAAAATAACCAGACTCTCCTCTGACATGACATGACAACTAAAACATCAAACAACAACAACAACACAAAATAATCGGTTGGAAGTAGACATTACCTTATGTAAACGCTTTAACAATTGTTTGTTACTCTAACAACAGCACCAATGTTGATTTGTGAACCCCAAGCTCCAAAATCGCCCAAGAGAGTAGAGAGATTGTGTGAAAGAGTGGTGAAGAAGGAAGAAAAAGTGAGTTGGGGGTTTGTATATAACAACATATTTCGTGAATTATAACCCGAACTGCAGTTCGTGGAATAGCTCACGAAATACGATGGGGGTGCAAGGTAAAAAAAACACAATTCGTGATGTATTTCCCGAACTGCAGTTCGGGATATACGCCACGAAGTGCAGGCGTGGGGGGTTAAATTTGAACAATTTACGTGACGTATAACCCGAACTGCAGTTCGGGAAATACATCACGAATTGTGCATTTATGAGGGTAAAATTGGTAGTTAGGGGGGGAAAAAGAAATTAGGGGGGGTGATTGAGTAATTTTCCCATTTCAATGTTATAAAATCAATGCATTGAAAATTATGTTGTTTAACTTTTTGAATAAATAATTTCTTTAAATAGTATGTTTAAAACATGCATTAAGTGCACTCGTTAGCAAAACTTATTTCTTAAATACCGTGTAAGTAATTTTTTTGTTTATAATATTAACGGGAGAGAGTATATTAACTAATGATAATTCAAATGAAAAACTAGTGCGACTCAAAAGTCCAATTGAGAAGAAACAGCAAACGAACTTAAGCATGCTCTAGCCATCCAAAACATAAATGCTCCTCCAAGTGGAAGTCATTATTAAAATCTAACAATAATTTCACTTACAATTGTAAGTCTAAGTTAGGCAATTAAATCCTCAACGTTTTCTTTCATTAACACTAAACATAGATTCCTCAACAAAAAAAACACTACACATAGATTAGCAATTCAATTGGAACAAACAAAACTTAATGTCTTGGAACAATTGTCACATACAATCTTATCTTGGAACCTAAAAAGATCTTATGAGAAGACCTAAAAGTGTCACTCCACTTGAATAAAAGCTAAATATATGCTTATGGAAAAAGCATGATTTGATTTATGTTGGAAAATTGTAAGCCAAAGAAATGCATCGCACCCACTTTCCAGCTAGAGGTGCCATATCTATAAATGTAACAAAACTAGAGAAATGTTTGATTGGACACAATTCTAGACAATTTTTTGTCTAATTATTTGGTGTTTATAATTTTGCTTTATAAAGTGAAATGACGAGTGTATAAGAGTTTAAATTTTAATCTTTACGTATAATATATGTTATATTGTTCTTACCAACTGAATTGTATACATATAAGAAAAAAGGTAAAAAGAGAAATGCTCAAATAATGTTATTTTAAATGATTAAATAATAAATACTTTTATATGTATGGTTAATTAAATGGTTAAATGCATTTTATTTATAGTGATAGTATTTCTCATAAAACTAACTATATGAAGATAGCCAACATATATAGCTAGGGCCGGGGGAGAATTGAAGGTTACTAACATGTGGGCCTCTCCACCCTTTTGTGGTGTACAGATAATGTGCAAGTGCAATGAAAATAGCTTGGACCCACGATTCCATATAGTTGATATATTCTCCCGTTTGTTATCTAGGGCAAATTTTTAACAAGTAATTTTTTATTTTATAAGTGGCATGGGATATGATTTGTAGATAATTGAGTCACTTAATTATGTAGTTTTAGATTAATTTTTTATTATTCTTTTAGGATAATTTAAGTAGTAAGAGTTGAGTGACATTGTAGGAGGAGGTCTACAGATCAATTCTTAACGAAAATAATTTATCTTTTTTATGTATGGGAAAAAAAGATTAATCGCTTATCATATGTATGTTCAAAAATATTTATAAAATAGATTTCAATACCATAAAATATATTGTATTCTATAATTTTCGTTCAACAATATTGAAGATCAAATTTATCATATTGTTTGTAACATTCGCTCGTCAATAACTTTTTATCGAAGGTATATTTTACAAACATTGTTATTGGATTAAAATTTTATATAAAGCTTTAACAAATCTAAAATTGTTTGATATTTGCTAGGGGTGTCAAGATTATTGTCTTAAATATTATCAAATAATGACATTAATTTTGACGAGTCTCTATAATATAGACTATACGATAAAATCAATATATTTATCCAAAGTGCTTTCACCTTTTATATACTCAAAGATTAGTATAGAACCATATTTTTTAATAGATTTCTTTTATTGAAAGTAACTTTAATTAAAACACTATTTGACACTCAATGCAAAAACTAATTTAAATTCAAAGGTTGGTTATGTAGTGTAAGTGTATAACACATTCTATATTTAGATCTAATCTCTTTGATAAACAATGGAATCATCTTAAAATATAGAATGGGCCCATATGCTTGGAATATCATCCCAACATACTATAAGAAGGACACTTTTCGATTTGTTATTGGTGCTTTCAAAATTTCACCCCATAAATAAGTAGTAGTAAGTTCAATAGTATTACTCCATTCAACATGAATATAAGTTGACTCTATAGTCAAACCACAAACCTTTTACAAAGTGGGGAAGCCTATAATATCGACTTAGCATGAAAAGTTAATACTTAATGATAACTTTTGGATATTGTAATATCTATCAATCAAGTAAAAAAATCAATCTAATTTAATACTATCACTAAAGTATGCTTTGATGTTGATTTCATATTTCATAGTAGTATTTCTTTATTTATTTAAATGATTGTAGGGAGTTAACACTGTCTATAAAAGCAGTTTGTCTCCTTAAAGACTCATATAAACAGTTTTAATTAACAGCTTACCTTCTTTTTGGCTGTTCATAAGCATACACTATCTAATAATCATTGCTTGGATTTGCCTAAACGTAAAATATTACTATTATTATGCAATCCGAGTAAATCTGCATGATATTTATTCAAGATTTACTAAAAAGATATGTCCAATTTACACCAATACATTTATTTTCCTTATTTTTTCTTCGACTTTAAGAACAACTAGGCCGGCTTGGCTCAGTGTGGCTTGGCCAATTAGACATTACATTATTTATAGGTCAGATTATTCCAACCAAATTTTTGTTGGACTATCTCAAGGGTACATGTTAACATTTCCCTTTATATATTTAACGAGTTTGGTTTGACTCTGCATTAGTTTGGCCTGATTCGATGGGCTTATGAGCTAGCTTGATCCATTTTATTTTAATTTTCAGTTTGTTCAATTTTTTTTAAATGACTTTAATATATTAATTATTCATAATTATTAATTTTATTGAGATATAATTGTATGCCAGTGTAAATATTTTTTACTTCGTCACTAAATATGCATTAATAAATTATAAAATTATTTTTTTATTAAAGTTTTAGGTAAATATAACTATTTTTATTGAACTTACACATTTAACTATGTTTTTATAATAATTTTTCAATTAAATAATAATTTTTTATGAATTTATTGATATTATTTTTACAAAAATGATAAATATTGATAATGGGTCGGTCCGAAGTCTGATGGGCTAGCCCGGCCCAGCGCAATCCTCAAAAGGGCTACATGACTTGGGCCAAAAAAACCTGATTGCATTTGGGCTAATTTTTTTGAAACCTAACCCACCCAAGTTTGTGGGCTAATGGATCGCCCCTTTCAGCCTGACTCATTTTTTACAGCTCTAATAAGAACAACTCATAATATACAATTGTAGTCCATCGAATCTCACTTTCTCTCTCATAGCGGATAACAATAGTCGTATTATTCCACATTCTATACACGTAGTAGAATTGCCACTTCCATATAATTCATGCACAATTCTTCCTATAAATACACATGAACCTCAATTCTCGACGTACACACAATATAATTCATAGACATTTTCTCGAACAAATATTAACTTGAGTATTTGAGAAATAACCTTTTTGCGGATTCCCCCTCTCCACCGTACCTGAAGCTATTAACCACTACTAGAGTAGATTCACATCACTAAAAAACATTATTTGTTCAAATTTATTTAAAAATTAAACATTTTAATTTACAATACATTGGACTTAAGACATTTTGATCATAAAGAGTTATTATTAATTTTATATTTTAAAAAAATTCCAAAAACACTCGTTATAGTATATATCTCATATAACAAACATAACTTATATATGTAAATAAAAAAACCAATTCAAAAAGAAACAGGAAACATAATAACCGATTCAAAATAAGTTAAATTTAGTATGTGTTTAGTTGAATAATAATTAAGATTTTTTTAGTCAAGAAGGAAGCTAACAACTTAGATCATATAGTTGTCTTTCTGAAGCCTCCTACTAGTTTATAATCACAATTATTGTTACTTGATGAGTTTGAAGTATCTTTTATAAGGTGTAGTTCTCCTTTTTTTTAGTTACCCTAGCTAATATTGGTATATATGAAATTTTTATTGCCGTTAACGATAATTAATCTCCGTCGAAGAATATGTGAGGAATACAATGTGGATTCTCCCTTCTTAACAGAATTTTCTACATACAGACGTATCAGGAATCAAACCTCTGACTACATGCTTAAGCGAACCAAAGCTCTTATCACTTGAATTAATTCATTATTGATAAAAAAGATGAGGCAAACAAAAATCACGCCCCCAATGCAACCGTAAAATTAAAAGTGATTTTTCAGTTTTATATAGTTAATGGTTGATAAATTAGTTGATGGCTAGGATTGATTAGCTTATAAATGTAAAATAATATAAAAGAATATTCGTAATCAATAATAATATTATTATTTGAAATAGTGATTTATATTGATTAATGTAATACTATCTTTAATCTTTATTATAAGAGATAAATATATATTTTCTGAATTCATTAAAAATTCGATATATTTAGTCTATTAATGAAATCCGCATACATTTATTTTTTAACGAATGTAGAAAGTGCACTTGTATTTTATAATAAGGAACATAGGTAATATATCTTTCATATTATTATTAAATTAATATTTAATTATATGCTAAAATTTTATATTTATTTTAGATTTAAATGATTTTTTATTTATCATAAGTTAACGTGTTTTTGATTTTAATGCCTATATATTCTACAGGAAAATCTACAGTTTTCGTGCAAATTTTTCTTTAAATTTTTCTGCAATCTTAATATATATTTTTTTGATTTTTAAATATAAATTTTCTGATCTCAATGGAGCTATCTTAATTTTACTAATTACATGTGTAGTAAAAAATTGTCAATTGGACCCGATCCAGGTCAATTTGTTGTGGCTCCATTCCATACATGCAAATTGAAGAACTGCATTTTAAATTTTTGTTTTTTACTAGCTAAGCAACTCGTTTAGTTACGTTTTTTTTTTGGAAAATAAAAGAGGGCACGTTTAGTTACTTAATTAACAATTAATTAGATAACTTTGGTCTGTATTGAATGAAAAGATTCATGATAAATTGTGTACGAAAAAATCTGTAAGGATATTGAGGACCCACTGATTGGATGGATCGTCAAGGGAGGTCATGTGTGTCAATCAAAGGCAAACTATTACTTGATTTGCATCTTTTCTTTCAAACCTTCACCTTCACACACTTCCCTTTCTTTCTTAATTTAACCTCTTTTTTCCTCTTTCTCTACCCCCTTGTTTTTTTACCACACATGAAGACATTAGTTAGTTTGGTTGGAGTTGGGTGGGGTTTGGCTCCACGGCTCCACCAATATCTTTTCATTTGTATAAGTTAAGTTTTTTTAATTATACTTATTGTATGTAATTAACTTTCTAAGTAAATGCCTTTTCTTATTAAAAACAAAAAAAAAATCCATTCATTTAAATTAATAGAGTATATTAGATTTAAGTATAGATTTAATACCGTTAAAAATAAAAAGAATGAATCTACAAACATAGTTACGATATCAAAGTTAATAGCATTAAACGGCATACTCATGCCAACACATAATGTAATAAATTTAAAGTAATCGAAACACATTGTATGAATCAGTAATTGATTGAAATTGATCATCTAATCTAATCAAAGAAACGTTGCAACAAGATGGTAAAACAAATAAACGTCTGTACAAAGAAGTGAAAACAAACAAACACCACCGTGAATAATTTTCCATTACTCATAGCAAAATCGTGGGTAATGACAAAATGGCCGTGGGTAAATGCTTTTTTTTTTTGTAGTGGAAAATCACTTATATTTAGGTGAAAACAAATGGAAAAAATATGCAAAGTGGTGATTCGGAATCAAGAAAGAACCGAAACCAACCCCTTTCGTGAAAATAGGTTTATCTCTTCTCTTTTTAGGGCTAGCGTGTGTGCTTTAAAATATGTTTTTGATCCCTATAAAATAGTGACATTTTAAATTTAGTCTTTATTTAATTTTTATTAAAATTTTAGTTTTTAAAAAATTATCATGCACTCACTTTTGACCCCTTATGGTAAAACAACATATATTTTTGAATGATTTTTTTTTAGGTATGTTTAGAACCTAACAAATAAGAATTTTTTTTGTTAAGAGTGTTTGACTTGGAGTAGTGTTTAGATGACCGACCTTCAGAGAAGTTACCTAAAAAACATGTGAGTGAAGACAAAACATGCTGAAAAGACTCGTGCTGGTTTGTCGGGTCAATCGGTTATCCCGAAAGCAGTCTGGGGCGTTACAAATGGTATCAGAGCATACCTCTTCAGTACGATATGGTTCGGGGACAAATCAAGCGAAAGTTGGTGGGCATGTAATACTCGAGCTGCTAACAAGGATGGAGAGTGGCTGGCGGTGCACAAGGTATGGCAATGAACAACTCCTGACAACTTCTACGTAAAAACTGAATTCACATCGGAATGAGAGGGATCTCGAGGCTATGCAGATATGGGACTGCGTATGGTTGAAGAAAGACTTATATGGATTGATTGATACTACTTATACTAACAAGATGCATATTCTTTTCGGGAGCTTAACAAATAAGAATTTCATAGTTAAACGTACTTGCTTTAGAGTAGTATTTAAATATGAACGATCTTTTGTGAAGTTTCCTAGAAAGCAAACGAGTGAGAATAAAACATACTAAAAAGACTCGTGTTGATTTGTGGGGTCAGTGTGCAATTTTTTTTTATAGAAACTAAAAATATAATAAAAATTAAATAAGGACTAAATTTATAAAAAAATTATTTTATAAGAAGCAAAAATATATTTAACCCTTTTATGATTCATGAATAAAATGAGTTGAATTATAGATAATTTATGTTCAGCTCTTTTATTTAACATATTTAACTTTTAATTTAAATTCAACTCATTTAATTTATGAAATAAGTTCCACGAATTAGTTATCAATTCAAATTATTCGTTTTCTTTTTGAAGAAGCTATATTAACCCACTTAAATTGTCACTGGAGAGAATCGAACCTGAGACCTCGAGGAGACCTCGAGGAGGAGCATACCACTTAATTTATCATTTCAAATTATTCGTAAGTTGGCCTGAATTATTGTCATTAATGTATGGATAAAAAAATCAATTTCCAAAAGAGAAATTGAAGTATTTGGAGTTCTACTTCTAGGATCCTAACACAAGAGAAAACAAAAAAAAATTGAAGAGTATAAACCGGGGGAGAGGGGGGACAATGAGATGCGACAATAAGTACGTAAACCTGATGGTGATAGGGATGCTTTTCTTTTTCTTTTTCTTTTCTTTTCTATGGGGAAGTGATGATGATGCTAAATGAGTCTATGTAAGTATAGGGATATATAGATATCTATTTATTTTCTAGTATTCTATTCTATGGTGCTACAAATAGCTTAGATTAGTGAGTGAGTGAGTTATGAAAGATTTATTAAAGAGGATGAGACATTCGGACTGTCCCACATACTTTACAGCTTTTTTACTTACATGCACACGCGCTTTTTCTAAGCTAAATCATTTCCATTCCATTTACTACTTGATAATTAAGGGAAACAAATTTGACGCAGTGTATGTTTGGTAACACGGTGGGTGTGTCAGAATCACGGTGACCTGCCGTGATTTCCAGAAGCTACAAGTTGTAGCTTCTGCAAAATCACGGTAGGTCACCGCAATTCTGTCACATCCACCGTGATACTAAACATAGCGGTAGTAGTAAGTATAAAAATTAATTAACATTTTCTATAGTAATTATAGTAAGTACTTTTGTTTTTGTTTTGAAGTTTTAGTTCATTTGTAAGAATAAAAAAATTATTAAATCGGATATTGTGACTCGGTTTTGAACTCAAAATTTCATAGTTATATATGAGTTTAGTTTTAATAGATTACCATTGTATTTAAGATTTTACGTCATAACTAAACTCAATTTTTTTAATAGAGATTATAAGATTTAGATTTTAAATTGAACTTTATATGTAAAATAATCTGATTCTTCCAGATCTGTTGAGGTATGTAGTTTTCTTCGTTGGTGCAACTTCAGTTCCCTCATCCAAAGACTATGTCGTTGTTGTCGTGTTATGTTTTTGTTTAGATCCGGCAGTTAGCAGTGGTGTAGATTTTTTTGGCTCGAAATGGTCGTTTATGTCTGCTGTGTTTTGTCATAGGGGTTGTGATACGTGAATTTTCTCGTGTTGACGGTCGGTTCATTCGCCCTTCAAACATTTGCAAATGCTGAAACATCATTTTTTTTGCTATTTAGTTTCACGCTCTGTCTGGATTCACTGGTTAGTGCTCGATGAATTTGTATTTGCTTTGGTTTTTTCTTACCTGTTTAGGTTGATTTTAAAACCACTTATAGTTTAAATTATTGCATTATCTTTAATTATAAATTATGTGTGGTTTAATTGGATCATGTCGATGTCCCCCCTTCCCCCCCAATTTTTGTAATCACTTTTTATTTTTATTTATATCTATCGAAGGTGGTGCCGAGGGTTTCCTTCCACCCCTTTTGATTTTTTTAAAAAATATATGTAAAATAAACTTAAGATTATGTTTGGATTGTGGTATAAGATGGAATTGAGTGGTAACTAAACAAATTTTATTATTTGAATTTGTAAAAAGTAATTGAAATTGAACATGATGATGGAACACATTTCATCATACATATATCATCATACCCTTCACTTTTTCATTCATTCAATTACAAGCGTATACAATGAAATGAGATTTTATAAATAAAATATTCAAACAATGAAATGAAAGTTTGTTCTATTCCGCTCCATTTCAATTTATTCTATTTTACTCCGTTTTATTTTATTTATTTCAGAAATCTAAACATAGCATAACTGTTTATTTAAAATTGGAAGGTTCAAATTGGTTAAAGTATCATGTTATAACTTATAACTTGTTTTTGAGCTTATGATTTATAACTTATAGCTTATAAGCTCATTATGAAAAACTAGTTCTGTTTGGTAACATTTTTTTTCACATCAGCTTATGGCTTATTTTTGCTAACTTTTAACTTATTTTTATAAGCTAATTCAATTCAATTAGTTTATAGTTTATAATTTATAGCTTATTATTTTGTATTCCAACTTTACCCCTATTATTTTTTACTTTTTTTTTGACAAACTATTATTTTTTACTTAAAAACAATTAAATTAAACATATATATATTTTTTACATAATTTCATATCTATAAATACATACGCTAATTTTACCAAATACTTCAATTAGTTTATCCTCTATCAGCCATAAATCATCAACTATCATTCTACCAGCTATATATAAACTATAATCTATCAACAATCAACTATATAAACTATCAACTATCAACTATAGGCTATTTTTCTCAAATATACCTATCTGAATTCGTTTATATTTGGATTTAACATCAATAACAAGTATATTCTCAAAAAATCAATAGAGTATATTGTATTATATAGCAGGAGTATGTAAGATTCCAAATATATGACCCACAAATTCATTTCTATAAGAAAATTGCTACTGTTTCAAAAAAATTGCTATTATTTTTATTCTGGCCCAACTTTTATTTTATGGAGTTGAAAAATACACAAGAAATAAATTATTGTTTTATCCATCCCAACTTTTCAGCTCCTTAAAATAAAAGTTGGGCCGTACACAAGACAACAATTAAAGAAGGTGAGATGTAATTATTTTCTTTCAAATATGTAGATTTAAAGATAATAATTGATCAAGTAGATGAGAAATATAAATTAAAATAAATCTAGAATTTAGAATAACTTTTACACCTATTTCATCAACATATTACAATCTTGTAAAATATAATATTTATGTTATATATTTAAGATGGATAAAAACAATAAAATAAATAATATAAGAGATTGAGAGTAGGAGAGAAAACAAAAATCGATTTAATTTACATCTTAAAAGTTGTTGGGTCAGTTTCGGTTATTAAGAGATAGACCCACACTCGTTTGTATGGAACCATACATATGACTGATTTATCACAACTGTTGACCTAAAACCTCACTCGCATCTGACCAAATACCAATATGTTGTCGGTTATATTGGTTAGGGGTGGGAATTGGGCGGGTTTGGGCCCAAAGTGGTCATCCATCCCAAACCGCGGGTCAAAACACATGATCCAATCCGCCAAATAATTAAGAACGCTTACATCGGGTTCATGTTCTTCAGTTTTTCTTATTAGTGGATATTTTAATTCGGGTTGAATCATTTCTATCCCATTTAATTTTGACAGTCCAATTACATTTTTTTATATAGTTTTAAGAGAAAATCACTTTTATTTTAAACAAAATAGTTCAGTTTATCTATTGACCATAAATGAATTTCAACTTGTTTGGAGAATTTGTCAAAATCAATCAATTTTAAACTACATGTTTAAAACAAAATTTAAATTGACATTCACATTTGTACTAAATTAAAACTAACACATACTTGATCAAATTTTGATCAACTTTAAGAATACTATACACAGTAAAACAACTTAGAACTGATATCATCATCTATAATTTAAATAAATTATATATTAAGTAACATCATAAATATTAAGTAGGACAATAAATGTAAACTCATGTGAGACTCAATGATAAATATAGGTTGAGTGGTGTAGTGAACGAGTTTTGTTGAGTTTTATGGTTATTTTTGTGATTGAGAGTACGAGAAAACTTCAATGAATTTTTCATTCTTCATGAATTTTTTTGAGATAAAGTGAGAAAGTGAAAGAAGGAGACGAGTAACATGCCTAAAAAAAGTATAGTATAGAGTATATATGACATATGTGTATTTCACAAATCCTAATGCAAATTTTAATTTTTTTTTTCTATTTACTCTTTGCGGGTGGATTTCGGGTACTCATTATCCAATTCTTTATATTCGAATCCGCCCATAATAATCCAGTTCAAACCGCATTTTAATTTGCTGATCCGTAACCGTAACCCATTACAAACCGTCCATTTCTCGATTTCTTTCCGATTTTATCTTGATCGAGGTCAGGCTGCGGTTTTTTACCCAACCCTAATATTGGTCTTGGATCCGACTGGAGGGTCATGCCAGCTTGACCCTAATAAATTAGAAATGAACCAAAAAATAGAGAACAAATGAGAGATAGGATTGATTCCGTGCCCCATAAACCTATCTTCTTTCTCCAATATATTCATCACTCATCATCAGTTGTATAGTAGTAGTAGGTAACTTGTTTCCTCTTCCTCGATTTGATCGTTCCTATCTCTCTCAGACTCTCACTGTTTAGTTCTCTCTCTCTCTCTCTCTCTCTCTGATAAAAACAAAACAAAAAAACTTGCTTGTTCTCTTCCTTCTGCTTTTGTATGGCAGCAGGGTATCAGTGGCAGTGCAGAAAAAGGAAGGTAGAGTTTTCATTGGGAAGGTAAAACCTTTTTTTGTCACCAATGTCTCTTACACTTACACTAACCCTTCTTCTCTCTCTCTTTCCACTTTTCTTCAATTGAATCATCCTCATCATCTTAATAGTAATTATTCATAACTCATAAGTAACCTTGTTTTATCCACTAGCTATAGTAAAGAGAGAGAGATTCATAATTCATTCATTACATAAATGCTTAAAATGGGTTGAAAGAAAGATTAACACTCATTTTCCAAAGGAAATCTCTGCAGGCTTTTGCCAGTAATAGTAGTAGAATCCAAAAAACCTAGCTACTTCTCCATGTAACTCACTGTAACTATACCCTAGCCACCATATAACATAACATCACTATTTATGTTTTTTTCTTTCTATTAAACCCTTCTACTTTTTTACCATAAAACCCGGGTGACCCTCTTAAAAAAAAACAAAAAACATTTTCAGAGAGAGATAAAGAGAAATGAAGTGAATATTTGTGTTTGTGGTGAGTGAGAGAAAGTTAGAGAGATTCATTCAATGGAGGGAAATAATTCTTCTTATCATATGATGAGTGGTTTTGGAGAAAACAGTGGTGGGCTATGTCCTTCTCCAATGATGATGATGCCTTTAGTCACTTCTCATAATCAACATCATCATCAACATCATAATCATAATCATAATCCATTAAATTCCAATAATAATCCTAATAACAACAATACTAATGCAAACAACAACACTAGTTGTCTCTTTCTTCCTATCCCTAATTCCACTAATAATAATACCAACAACAACAACAACAACAACTCTTCTATCATGCTTCAAAACAATACCACTCCTGGTTTAGGTTACTATTTCATGGATACCAACAACAATGGAAGTTCTTCTTCATCTTCTTCTGTTAAAGCTAAAATCATGGCTCATCCTCACTATCCTCGTCTCCTAGAAGCTTACATCAATTGTCAAAAGGTAAGAAAAAAAATGGAAAAAAAAGGAAAGAAAAAAAAGTTACTATGATTATTTTGAAAACGATGTGTGTGTGTGTGTAAGTGTAATTAATTTCTTTGTACTTTCTTTGTTTTTGACAAGTATGGATCTGATGAGATGTGTTATATAATTGTACTTTGAAACTGTGGTCTTTCTGTTTCCATTTCCATTTATTACTAATATTGACAAACTTTCATCTATATTATTGTAAGTCAAAAACCCTTTAAAGCATAAATGATAAAGACACTTTCATCTCTTCACTATTTTTTTTTCCTTCTAATTTTTTTTAGTTAATGGAAGTTTATTAATTAATTTATTAATTATTATAGTGTGGTTTGTGTTTTTTAGGTTGGAGCACCAAGTGAAGTGGTGGCTAGGTTAGAAGAAGCATGTGCATCTGCAGTGAGAATGGGTGGAGAATCAGTTGGATCAAGTTGTATAGGTGAAGATCCAGCTTTGGATCAGTTCATGGAAGCTTATTGTGAGATGTTGATTAAGTATGAACAAGAACTCTCTAAACCCTTGAAAGAAGCCATGCTTTTTCTTCAAAGGATTGAAGTTCAGTTCAAAAATCTTACAGTTTCTTCTTCTTCAGATAATATTGGTGATAATAACCTCTCTCTCTCTCTCTAATAATATTTTAATATTGATTATTTACTTAACTAATTATGTGTGCATGCATGTCTTTGTTCATAGGAAAAGTTTGTTAATCTATTTTTTTTGGATTATAATAACCCTTTGGTTCGGCCGTAAAGTGAGTAAAGTCTAATTAAAATTTGTTTTAGTCCGGAATTGAACCTGGATTTTCTAAAAAGTTTGTTAATTTTGTTAGGATGTTAAAGTGTTTGGTGATTAATTAATTAAATTAATTAACTTAATTGAAGTGTTGATGACAAGATCTACTTTTGCTTACCAACTTTTTTTTTTATAAAAAAATCTTGATTTAATTAGGCTTTCTAATGATATTTTAATTTTGTAACTAGTACTTTTTCTCACCAACTTTTATTTTTGTAAAAAATTCTTAACTAGTCTTTCTAATGATATTTTATGTTTTTCAACTAGTAGTACTCTACTTAATTTTCTTTGCATAAATAAATGAGTTCTAAAAAGGTGCTTATAACTCAAAAAATGTGTTTTGTCTGAAAATAAAGTAAGATGGTGATGTGTATAAATATGATGTATTATTTTCTTGGTGTTGGTGCATTGAAGGAACTTAACAATATAGGTATCTTGTTAATTCGTCGTTTCTTGTGTGTGTGTGCATTTGATAGTATTGTTTTTATGGGAAATATAAGAATTGCATCATCACATACATAGCTTATCTAAGTTTTTCCCCATTTGATATCATGCTACAGAAACTTTCAGATTTTTCTCTAGCTTTTGTGTTCTTAAAATAACCAAAAAAATTTGGATTCTACTACTTGAAACATGAATCCAAAATTTTGGAGGACTTGGAAAGAGGAATTAAGATTGGTGGATGAGTTTAGGTTTTGTAAATTATAACCAATGGATTAGGGTTTCTTCCGCACTTATTCCCAGAAAGTGGAATTCAAAATGCTCATAGTAGTAGAATAGTTTCAAAGACTCAAGTACTTTCTTGGGGACAAGTGCAAAAAGGATTTTACATTACATGAACATGAAAAAAAATTGCAAAGTTAATTAGGTTTTCACTCAACATTTGTTCACCATATTCTTTTTGATTAAAACCAAAAAAAGTTGAATTTTACCTCATGTGCATTTCTATCAATAAAAGAAAAAGAGTAAACATGTGCATTTGTGTGTGCTTTTTGGGTTTGATTAGTGACATGCATGAAAAGAGGTTAAGCTATTATGTGTTCTTAAGAATAATGATGAGTTTATTTTTTCTAGTTACTTTATCTCATTTGTCTCATCAAGGTTCCGTGTAAAATTTATTCCCTATATATAGTTGGAATATTTTATTAAATTGTATAATTTCATTTCATATCATATAATATAACAAGTGTGAATGTGTGATTATAATGTGTTGTCACCATTCTACATTTTTATGTGTCTTTAGGTCAAGATGCATGTTATAATGCTTGTTAGAATTTATGTAATTTGATATACAAAAAAATGTTGTTTTCTTGTCTTCTTAAGCTGAAAATGGATATAGTGTGTCGTATCTGCATTTATCAATGTTACATTTCTACCACATGTTATGCTTGTGCTAGTGTATATATATCTTTGGTGCTTCAAAAAATGAACTGTGTTAAGATTAGACAATTGAGTTTGACAACCATCAGAAATATGAGTCAAATTTTTCTGCTAAAGCAATTAATGACTATGATGAAAATAAGTAGAAACTAATTGCATGAAAAGTATAGTAGTATTAACTTTACTCTTATTGATATCCAAAGTTTATGAGAGCCTCTTGTTAACTAGTGAAAGCAATTCAATGTTGCTGATCATTGTGTTCATGTTCCCATCTATTTTTGTGGTTCATATCATATGCCATTTTTTTCAATTATTGAGGTTTCCTTGTAGTAATGTACTGTCTTGCCCTTCAAAACATAAATTTGCACTAAAACAGATTGTAATTAATAAGAATAAGAATATATTTATTATATGCTTTTTGGTATATTTGAATTTTGTTAAACTCTTCAATTTTCTAATAAAGGATGGTCCAAAGGTGGATCTAACTACTTTCAGTAAATTTTGATAAAAATGTTGTATTTGTTTTTCATTTTTTATTATCATAAAAATCAATGTTTTTTACTAAATATAGTAATGGTCTATCTTTGGACCATTTTTAAGAGTTCCATCATAGACACCCCTCAAATAACTATTCAAGTTTTGGCCGAAGCCGACTCAAGTTTGTAAGGTAAGGGGTGTCCATCTTTTAAAAAAGCTCAATCGGTATCTTCAATTAATATGTTTTTCCTATTAGACTATGCCTTCTTCCGCTTTTGAAATATCGCTTTTGAAATATGTTAACATTTCTATATTGTTCGAGATATGACTTGAAAGCGTTTAAATAAATGGTGGGTAGACTAAGGTAGTGAAGACTTTAGGGCTCAAAGAGCACGTACAATGGTATTTACATTTATCTCCTCCGAAGGCACTACCGCTAGGTGTGCTCGACTCTGGAACCTCAAGTCCTCCAAAGCCTATCTTTTCACCATTAATTAGATCAAACCCTAAGATTGATTGGTTATGGTAATATGTTTCCCCTGGTTTTAATATCTGCATCTAGGCTTGAATAGGGTCTCTTTATATGTTGATTAATGTTGCCCTGGATGAGTTATTTTGGTGAAATATACATTCACGAGGAATACTCTTTCATCTTTAACTTTTTCTTGTCTAAAGGAAAAGGAGTGTCCATTTTCTCAAGGCTTATATGCATGGAGCTAGCTAGCCTTGGGAATGAATGAATGATGTATAGATAATGGTCTCTAATGGGCTCTTTAACCTATGCACCTAGTTCAAATACTAACCTTAAAATGTGCTGAAACAATTATTTCCCAATGATTGAAGATTGTCCTAAACATTTACCCTTGTGATATCAAAATTTGTCCTAAACAATAACATAGTTACTTCCTCCATCTCATATTATGTGTCTCATTTGGAATGTGGATATTTCTTAAGAAAATGGTTACTTAATACTTATACCATATTTTATTGCAAAATACTATGCTAAGATTAAAATATACTTGTACTTCATTTTTTATTTCCCACCATATTCATGCATCTACTTCAATAATTAAGGTTAACATGTGAAAAGTAATACATGTTGAATTTGTATCATAAAATGACAAATAATTCAAGATAAAAAAATATATTTCAAATGAGACACAATATAAGACAAAGTGAATCTTGTTTAGTTGCAAATTCTTGTTTGATTGCAAAGTGGTCAAAGCTTGAAGGTCAATAGTTCAGAAGTTCAAACCATTTGAACTTCACTCTCATTTGCTTATATACATTTTTCTCTTTTTTAGTTTCACTCTAAATTTGAATTTTCATGTTTGTTTTCTATATTTATTTAATTGTTTTCTAGCTTGTATTTTTTGGAAGCAAGTGTTAAACTATTATTGGGTAAAAGCTCAAGTCTTACATTGTTAGAAACATGGGATCAAATAGAACTTTGAACCATCACTTTACAAATTGGTTTTAAGAGTTGAGTTAGTAGGTCCTAGGATATATAACACTATGTAGAAGGTGTCTAATAAGAAACTGGTCCAAAGATCTACCCTACTATTTTTAGTAAATTTTACTAAAATATTATATGTTCTCATTTTTTTAATAGTATAAAATTTATTTTTACTAAAAGTAGTAAATTAAGATATCTATAACATTGAATTGTAGTGAATAAGTAGGGTGTCCAGGGTTTGAACTCCGACCCCTCCCTGCATATAAAATGTGATGTCCCTGCATCTAAATTATGAAATTGTAGTGATTAATTATTTTTAACGATGATAATTGAAATGATTTATATATGATGATGACTAGGATGCAATGAAGGTGGAGAAAGGAATGAATCATCTGAAGAAGAACATGTTGATCTATACAACAACATGGTAGATCCTCAAGCAGAAGACAGAGAATTAAAGGGTCAGCTTTTGAGAAAGTACAGTGGATATTTGGGCAGTCTGAAGCAAGAATTCATGAAGAAAAGGAAAAAAGGAAAACTACCAAAAGAAGCAAGGCAACAATTACTTGAATGGTGGAGTAGACATTACAAATGGCCCTATCCCTCTGTATGTATCTTTAATTTCAAATCTTTTTTACCTTTTTTAATTCTTGCATTCATTAAATCGCACATTTTTCATTTTTGATTAATTGATCAAAGATAAAGGTAATTCATGTTTTGACTTGGTGTATACTTGGTTGGAATCACATGTGATTTGATAAAATACATGTGATTTGATAAAATCGCGTTCGCATTGTGATTTTGTCGTGTAGTTTTTGCAAAATTATGGTGAACCGCCTTAATTTTGTCAAACTCATTATCACATCCTTAGCCTATGTTTGGTATCATAGTGATCCACCGTGATTTTGTAGAAGCTACGAGTTGTAGCTTCTATAAAATCACATCGGGTCACCGTGATTCTGATATTCCACCGTGGTACCAAACATGGGTCAAATTTTTTGAGTTATAATGGGAGTTGTCTGATTTTATTATGAACGTTTAGATCGCATGACCATATCAAATGTGTATTTTTTGGGTTGTATGGGCACATTTTTCGTCCAGCCTCGCACGCAGTCAAATATATTAGTGGTCAATGGATCAAGTCGGACTATCTAGATTTTAAGTTTGGTATTTAATTTTTTTTTAAAAATAAATCCATATTAAAATTTAGGTTGTACGTTGTCTTGATCTATCGGCCATTGATGTAATTGACTATATGACTGCACAAGATTGTGACCACGCATGAAGCACGGACACCGGACACTGCCATTGACGACACCAATTTTTTTTTGTTGAGAAAATAACAATTCAATTGTAATCATAAGTGTCAGTGTCGTCCGATATCGGAAAGTTTAATACTATAAAGAGTGTCTTTGCTTTATAGGTGAATGCAAATCCTTATCAATAAAAATATTTAAGAATGCTACCTTTATTTTATAATAACTAGCTTGTAGACAAATGAATGAGAATAATTTTTGTCACACAATTGAAATGTACTATTATATTTATTTATATATTTATTTATGAATAATAACAGGAATCACAGAAACTGGCACTGGCAGAGTCAACAGGTCTTGATCAGAAGCAAATAAACAACTGGTTTATTAATCAAAGGAAAAGGCACTGGAAACCTTCAGAGGACATGCAGTATGTGGTAATGGATCCAAACCATCCACATTATTACATGGACAATGTTATCACCAATTCATATCCTATGGATCTATCCAACACTATGATCTGATCTAGTAATTAATTACTTACTTTGCTGCTGCTTGTGCTCTTATTAATTAATCTCTTGCTGTTAATTAACTTACTTATTGTTACATTGTATGTAATGTATTGCATTGATATGTCACTTCTAAGTTAAAACCTTATATTATATTATTATATATATTAATGTGTGTAGAAATTAATTATGCATTTTGTATTATTATTTTTAATTATTATTATTAATCGCGATATGATAAGTAAGGATTATTTTGTACTAATTTTAATAAAATGTAATATGAGCCGTATGATTTCGAATGGATAACCGAGATCCAAATACTATGTATAACTGTGGAAACTTATTAGTGCAGGGGATTCTGAACCCAAAATCACTTGTCATATATGAGCTTGTTTTAATATGCAATAAGTATCTTCAAACCAATGTAATCCCTTTGCAAGCCATTTTTAGGTGCATCTATCAAAATTGAAAAATATGTTGAAAGTTTCAACATATTCTTCAATTTTGATAGATGCGCCAAGATTAACCATATTTTCCCCCCAACAATAGGTATGTGAGTCACATTGTGAATTATGTCCTCTAATTGAATTTTCTCTATAAATGTATAAATTTGAATTTGAGTTTGAATCCCTTATCAATTGAACTAATCTATTTGACGGCCAAACCATAGTTTATAGGGAGAGGAGAATTTTGTGCACTAATAGAACATAAAGAAATAGGAAAATATTTACCAACTTTTAAAACTCTCGAATTTATTCCATAATACATGCAAAGCAAATGGGTGAAATCAAATCCTCTCATGAAAATAACTATTTTTCTTTCACCGTTTGGTTATGACTATGAGTGGAAGAGGGCCCTAGTAGAGTTCGGGAAAAGTTCTAGCATTACGTGGTTTCAGTGTCCTCTCAAATGCAATTGCGGAGGATCGAAGCGTCTTCCTCCCTATCAACTCTAGAGCCAATCACCACTCTAACGTTTAGTTAAAAGAACTAATCTCGAATGCATGAATATTCAACAATAAAGTAAACAAAAAACTAGTTATTAATCTATTGATGTGTGGTTTAAGCTTTGCTCCTAATCACATTCATCAAGTCCAGGAACAAATGTTATCACTTTCGAATTTATCGTGTTTTCGAATTCCAAACACATTGTTATACCATCACCTGGTTGGTTTAAATTGTTAGATATTCATAGCGTGTTACTAACAAGTGTTTAAGTAGTTATAAATTATTTTCCAAAACAAATTTCTGAAGTGGGTGAAGGTAACTTTTAGGTGAGAGACATTTAGGATATTTTATGCAGATGTTACTAACAATACTAGGTTGCTTGATTCAATTCAACTCATAACTAATTGACCAATAACAAACATTTATCTTATGTATGGACTTATAAAATAAATTATAGTCTGTATTGATCACTTACACAAAATCATCAAAACACAATGCAGCACCATAGTTCAAATATTCGCGGATTAAAACAAGAAAGTAAAGTATTCAACAACTCCTAGGGTTGGATAGCAAAATTTGACATCCCTGCATCAAAGTGACTAACAAACAACATTGATTTGCATCAGTCGATAGTAACAAAACCAGACTCGAAAGTGATCAATTCCTTCTCGGCTTCTTCCTCGCCCTTACCTCAGGAAATTTAAGAGGGACAGGAAGTGTAGCATAGAAAGACCCATTCTCTCTTACAAATTTACAACCCAAATGCTGATAGATTTGTCTCACCGAAAGTGTAGACATCCTCAGATCCTTTGATATATCGGTGCAGTCAGTGTGGAATTTGTCGCAGAAAAGTGTGAGCACCAAAACATAAGAAATGAGAAGATTCATCTTTTCAGGTGGCATCCTTCGTGATTCAGTAACAGCAAACATTGTCGTAAATCTATGATTTATAATGTTGGGAACTTTATGATGCTTTGAAGAGGAAACACCATCCATGGAGTGCTGATCTTTGAATTTGAGAAGATGGTTGATGAATGAGAGTACGCAAGCAATCTTCAGCTGTTCAGAGTCGTCCTGTAAAATATAGACAATAGATAGATAACGGATATAATAATTTAATAAGGAAAAACAAATCTCAGAACTTCATGCTAGAAAACACACACCCAGATTCCCTGCTATAGGTAAAAAAAAACCCGGCAGTCAAGGTATATTGACGGTAGGTTGAACGGTTTTAAAATATATTTTGAAATGCAAGTCGTTCAATCTTCAACAAATAGGTGAGATCCACGACAACAACATGATACCAAATTAAGAATGTAAAACCAAATTAAAAAAAATCAGACACAACACAAAATGAACTCTCAGACACAACAAATCTTAAATGAGAATGACATTGTTTATAGTTAATAAAAATCATTATAAGCACAGTAAAATGTCAGCATTTATTAAAATTAATTGTGGCGTTCTCATTTGTAATGGCATGAAAGTTATTTAAAAAATTGCATAAGGCAAATGTAGACTGTCGATGAACTCTCAGACATGAATGCATGTGATACAGAAATGACCAGACAGGGTTGCCATTTTGAAGCATCCAAGTTTCCTTTACTTCAAAGTATTAGAAATAAGAAATCTAGTATGGAAAATTGCAGACAACATCCAAAAAATATCACAACAGAAGCTAATCAGTTTAATTAATTGGCTAACTTTAATGACAATAATTTGGGGGGTCACCGAAACATTGCAGACAACATCACTTAAATTCAAGAAATGTTAATGATAAAACATATTTTTATAATTATTGAATGACCAGGGGTCGAAACATATCTTACCCTGACATAATAATATAAGCAAGTATAGTATTACTGGTAAAGCAAAACTATTTTACGGTTCTAGTGACCAATAATTAGGAACTCCAAAGTTATGTTTTAAGCAAGAAGGTTATATCTGTATAAATACCTTAATTTTCTTTAATTTGTCGATCCTGTAGCGAATAAAATTTGGGTAATGACTGACATCTTCTTCCTTCAGCAAAGCATAATAAATGTCTTGAAGATGATTCCATTCTACCGAAAGGATCATTTCGTCCAATATATAAGCCTCTTGCGGTGTGGTTGCAGAAGAATTATACGGTGGTATATTGAGAGCTACATGAGCTTCTGTATTTGCAAGAGCTAATTCTTTTACTTCAACATTTTTCATTTTCTCAGCCAGATTCAATCTAGCTTCAGGTTCGTCATCTTTTCTCCGTTCGTCCCACTTATTAAGCTGCAGAATAATACAAATTCCAATATTAGTTAGTTTAAAACAGCTCCAAAAAAATCAGGTATACCTTGTTGCATAATAATTTAAGACTCAATCACAAAAATTCAACAGTGATATCCTCACCTATAAATACTACCTAAAAGGTTACTTAAAATCAGGTTAAGTGATAAATTTTCATAACAATAAAACAAAATAATGGACAAAATATAAAATGGGTACGTCAGTACATTTCCTTGGATTCACCGTTTAAAGAAAAAACATTTATGTAAAATAGTAAAAGCATCTTAAACAATTTACTAAAAATGTAGTCTCAGTGGGTTATAAGAAAACAATCAATCAGCAGGATTTCATGGACTAGAATGACTACTCACTAGATGGCCACAAAGTATGAGCCAGCATCTATGCGAAACCCCATCAAGAGACACAATAATATGCAATGCAATTAATTAAGCCATGATATAGAGCATAACTCTAAACCCTCCAGACACAAAGGAAATCGTGTCGATCATAACTAAGGCAAGTTAAAAGGATCCTTAAAATCAAAATGCAGTACACAGCTCAGTTCAACAAACGCACACACCCGTCAAACTTTCAACAGAGGAACTACAAGGAAGAGGACAGGGTTACAATAGGAAAACTTAAAAAACTGCTATTGGTCGACCTTTTGGGAGGAACTATAATCCAAGATTTTTTTATTTTATTTTTTCATGTTCAGTTTATGTTCATTTCCTTAAACATGAAAATCCAAGAAGACGTGTTATTCATCAAAACTCTAGTTTATATTCATTTATACAATATGATTGCTATATTTTTCATCTCAATTTCTTGTTTTCAAAAACCTGTAAATATTCCATTCTAATAATTTTCATATAGAGCATACACTTATGTCTTCATATAGTGAAGATTCAATTTCAAACCAAACATATTCTGCCCTGTTTTTTCCTTGGATGTCTGTCTAACAGAAATTTATGATTTTGATAGTGACAAAAATTTGGTAGTTTCTGGTTTATGCATAGAAACTAGAAAGTTAAGTATCATCTAGTGCCATACTGCGTTGTAACTTTCAATGTTTTGCATGAGAATAAGTAGACTGTTTATTATTGCTAAGACAATGGTTTTGGCTGAAATATAATTTGGGACTTATAAGTGTAAATAGGGTTTAGAGGTATTAGAATTCACCTTAAGAATGTAAGGTATAATTATTTTAGAAAACATGGCTATAGTCCTAAACGACTTAGACTGTATCTAGATGATATATTAAAGTAAATAAGAAAACAATACTTTCCCTTTCTAACGATCAATGATCAGATCATACAAAGTAAAATCGTATCTTACAAAGGGTGTAATTAGTTCTGATCCAAATCTTAAAAATAAACAATTGGTTTGCAGTGTTGAAAGTGAAGTCAGTCCAATTATTTTGAACCAAATAAAAAATCCAACCATAAACTGGTGGTATTGTATATTCTCTCATATAACATTTTTTGGTCAGGTAGCCTAGTAGCTAGAATTCCACCCCTTAAAAGTGAATAAGTGGGCTTACCATGATTCAAACCTCAGTCTCTGCAGTTTACGTGCAATGTTCCTACCAATTGAACTAAACTAAGCTCATGGGGACTTACTAGGGTTTGAACCTCAGTCCCTACACTTTACGTACAATGTCCCTACCAACTGAACTAAACTCACGAAGACTTACCAGGGTTCAAACCCCGGTCCTCCTGCAATGTCCCTACAAACTGAGCTGAGCTCACGGGGACTTCTCTTATATATTTTTACCTCTACTAAGATGAAATTCATATGTCACTCGCTAACTTTTCAAAAATAAACTAAAATCACACTGAAATAAGGATTTAGTCATATAACTAATTACTCATTAGCACAATTTACCATAACAAATAAGGGTTAAACAAGAACAAAACATACCATAGCACGTTGCTTCTTTGTTCCCAAAGCAGCATCAGTCTTTCGCCTCTTCTCACGCATCTGCTCTGCCAACTCTTGCGCACTCATCTCCTCCTCTTCCACATTCGTAGTTGCAACCGGCTCCTTATAATCCACACCGCAAACTCTCGGTTCCATTCTAAATACCTACAAACCACCAACCAAATCAACACAACACATTAACCAACATTAACAAAATAACCAAATTCCAAAACATTACCACAACACAAAATTACTATTACTACCTTATTAGAACCAATAGGCACAATCTTAAGTATCCCAGTATCCTTATCAAGAACACCAAGCATATACATCGACCGGTTCAACGCAGCAGCCTCGCCGGAATAACTAGTTCCAACAAAATCAACAGGAACTCCATCAGGACTAACAACAAGCTCAGTTCTCTTAGCCATATGCTTATTTCGATAAACTTTAACATCGGTCGAACCGGGGTGTTTAGCAGGATCAAATCCAGATGGAAAATAAGCAATATATGGAAGTGATTTTTCTGGATCAGGATTAACAACTTCAATTGTAACCTCAATTTGTTCATCAGGTTTTTCTTCTTCTTCTTCTTTAGTTTCCATTTTCCTTTTGCCTTTTGATTTTTTCTTCTTTGATGATTGTGACTCTTCAACTTCAACTTCTTCTTGTTCTTGTTCTTCTTCAGTTTTTTCCATTTTGTTTTTGTTTTTTGTTTTCTTCTTTGTTGATGATTGTGGTTCATCAACTTCAAAATTTTCTTCTTCAGTTTCCACCATTTTCTTTTTGGTTTTTGATTTTTTCTTTGATGATTGTGGCTCAGAGTTTGAGTTTTCCATTGTTATAATAAGGAGAGAAAATTTGCGGAGGATGAAACGTAGATGAGGAAGATATGGAGGAAGACGGCGTTAGTATTTTAGGGTTTATATGAGTGAGCTATTGGGCTTTAAAGTGTTACACTATTTTGCAATTTTACAATGTCCCTATTATTTTGGTAAATTTCTCTATTCCCGTGATTCTCTATAGCTCTAAAATTCTAAACTGTTCTTCAATTCGAGCCGTAAATTCAGAATTAAGGTTTGGGAAATAGAATTCAAAATTTGTGCAGAGTTTTGGAAGGTATAGACATTTGTTCAGGTTCTAGGTCCCGAATTGATGTCTATATCCCAAATTAGTGTCCATATTTTTCTTATAAATTTTTTAAAGGCAAAAACAATAGTTAAGGGAAAAGAGAATGATGGGAGTGGGTAGAGAAATTTTTATTATTTCGGAAGTGAGGCAGTAAGTAGTCAAATTCATTATAACAATTATAACAAGAACAAATTTTGTTTAGTAAAAAAAAAAAGTTACAAATTTTGTAAAAATCACAATTAGTTTAAAAATTTATATCATATAGATTATTATGCAAATATTTTAAAAATGATTTGATATATTATTGAGATTCATCAAGATTAACAGTGTTTAATAAAAAATTAAAATCGTTAATTTTGATGGATTTCAATAACATATCAAATCATTTTCCATTTTTTTAAATTTGTGTATGAATGATTTATATGACATAAATTTTCAATCTAACGGTTGATTTTACAAAATTTGTATTAATTGTGATAAAACTGTCGACATGTACACCATGCACCACATCCACAACTTACGCATATTAGAATTGTACGGGAATTTGTATGTATATTTATTCAGTTTTTTTTTTCTTTCAAAAAAGATAAGCATAGAAATATAATTTTAAATTTTAAATGTTTAACATTTTCTTTTTACTTTTAAAAGTTAAGCATAGAATTTTTTTTTTTTGACAAGAAAGTTAAGCATAGAAATATAATTTTAAAATATATAAAAAGAATATAAAATTTGAAACAATGCAATGAACCACTCGTGTTCACAAAAGATCCGAAGACTTTGCTTTTTTTCAAACTAACTAACCTTTGCATGCTTTCAAATTATATTTTGGAAAAATCAAATATACCATCACATAATTTGTTTTATTTTAATTTTATTATTAAAGACCGTATTTTTAATTGAATTTAATTTATATGCACTTAGTTGAATTATGTCCAAACTTATTGATTTAACCTTTTTAAAAACAAGTTAAAATGTAGCAAGATATGAACTTACTTACTACTAGGAGGTTGAATAGTGAATAATCCATTAAGAGGGGTTGCCTTTTGTACCCCTTTTATTCTATACAGAGTCCGTTGTCGACAATTTAAAGATCTCAGACAAATAATTAATATGGATCAGATCTTTAATAAAAAAATTATATCATAAAAAATAAACAATTTTTTAATAGAATATCATCTATTTAAATTATAAATAGCTTCAAAAACTTTAAAAATAATCATTTATTTGCGTAATTAACGTAAACAAAACTATTAATTGGACATCTTGTACTTAAAAATAGACATTGATTAGACCTCTTATTTCAACTAAATGGTATAACTATTAAATTTTTTTAGGCCCCTATATTCGAGGCCCGGGGACATAACCTTGCTTGCCCGGGCCCAAATACGGCTCTGATTCTATAACACCTTCACAAGAAAATTTAACACCGCTCATAACTCAATTCGAATTCAAAAACTCTAGTTAAATTGAAAGAAATCTCTTACCATTTTATCATAGTTTTATTCTTTAACTAAAATTTACTTTAGAATATATATTTTACTCCAAACATATACGAAACCTACCTTCCTAACAAATGCTTTCTACAAGTATAATTTCCAAATGTATAGGCACCTAGTTTTTTTTTCTTTCTAAACTATAGAACTCTAGACCTTGCTTAAAGGAAGAAAAACATTTCAAAACATCCCAAATATGCAGGGTTTTCATTGAGATGTGTTTGATTGAATAGAAATAGAGAAAAGTGAAATTGAAACATGAAACCAATGCATGTATCTGTACATGTATTGATTTCCGTATTTCAATTTCTTTCTTCTCTATTCGCAATATTTGAGAAAGACTCAATTGCCAAAAAAAAAAAAAAAGAATATAAAACGCCAAAACTCAGTCTCTGATTGGGAAGTGGGAACAGCTATAAGAGGAAAAGACAAAGGTGAAAAGTACACCGAATGAATAATTTGCATAATAATTCAACTTTTCATAAATAACAACCACTCCCCTATGTCTCGTGAGTGCTTGCCAATAAGGCCTAAGCTCATAAAGTTGCTTCATATATTCTCATAACACAAAAATTCTTCATATATTACTATACATAAAGTCGTGATTGACGCTGAATTTAGTAGAGAGAACTACAGTTCGATTCCATCAACTACGCTTGGAAGAAAAATGAAACAACTTGATTTTGAAACTCGTCCTGAATCAGATTAGTTGGCCAAGTAGACGGTATACTAGTGGTGGAAAACAAAATGAAAATCTTTATATATTTAAATACACTATTCTTCTCATCAATATGAAAATGACTTTAAATTACATTATAGTATTAGAGAATGACAAGTTAAATATACAAATTATTGTCCAAAGTATTTGATGGTGTGAAAATTTCCAACACATAATTACAAATATCTTGAATGTTTGGTACATTTTTTCACAAACTTCTACTCTTTCCTGTGTCCTATATTTGTTTTTCAGCTGAATAATAATTAATAACTTCACCACTTTACACAAAATTGCAAGAAAAATAAGAAAATTTAAAGAGGCACACAAACTTTTAAAATGATATGTCCATGGCCTCATGGTCTGGTGTCTTGTGACCACCAAAACCATATTCATCACTTGGTCTTCTTTTGACCACACTTGCTCGTTGCACTAACCGTACCAATGCTTGCACCACCTCGGACATTGGAGGTCGAAATTCCGGTTCCGGCTGTACAGAAAATTAATATTATTGAGATACATTTTTTTAAGAATACGAAAGCAAGACAGACAAATTACATTGAAGATACTCCCTATAATACCCTTTAACTATTTAGTATTATTGACAAAACAATAGTTAATGTTGCAAAAACTTTGAAAACGACGAATAAATATAAACAATTTTTTCAACAAAAGTAACAATTAAAGAGAAACAAAGGGAGTATTGTTTAAAACTGCAAATTATGATACATTAAATCTGAATATTAAATTCAATACTTTAGGGTAGTTGGTTGAGTAGTTGCAACATGATTATGCATATTAGAAAGAAAAAAGAAATCCAAACTAGAATAAAATAAGTCGGCAGCCCTTATGTTTGTTTTGATATTGCATCATTCAAAAAAATTACCTGAACACAGAGCGCAATGATATCAGCGAAGCGTGACAACGATTTTGCAGGATACATGCCATTCAAACAAGGATCAACCATTTTGGACAAGGCATCTATATCATGGAGTTGCGGTGTAGCCCACCTCACGAGTGATTGCTCAGCTCTAACTCTTGAACTAAAATCAATAAAAATTACTAATGGATGTAAGAAGCCACACAGAAAATAAAGATAATAATTAAGGGGAAATAATGAAATGATCGCCTTGCAGATTAATTTCCACCGTGAATTAGGTATGCTCACCTGTCAAGTGGCTTACGACCAGTTAAAAGCTCGAGCATAACCACTCCAAAGCTGTAAACATCACTTTTTACGGTGTATACTCCTGATAATGCAAACTCGGGAGCACTATAACCGAATGAACCAACCATTTGAGTTGATGATACCTGTTAAACTCAAAGTAAATTATTTTATATATGTAGTGTGCTAAGAAAATATGTTAATACCATGTGCAGCAATGCATGATGGAAAATGAAAAATTATTCACCAACCTGTCGCTCGGTGTTTGGTGTAAGGGATGCTAAGCCACAATCAGACAGGTGAGGATTGAGCTCCTCGTCGAGTAATATATTTGCTGATTTGAAATTTCTGTGTACAACTGAGGGCAAGCAAACTTCATGCAAGTACCTGATAAACAAAGCATATAAGCTCGCCTTACAAGTTTACAACCTAAAGTCTGTTCGGATTAACTTATTTTGAAGTTATCTGCTGGCATAATCACTTGTGAGACTATTTGGGAAAACTTATATGAAAACTACTTATGACATGTATGTAAGCTGTTTTTCGGCTTATTCCCATAAGCTGTCTACAATAACTTACGAAAACAGCTCATAAGGAGAGCCTAAATACTACATGTCATTGCCAGATGGGTATTATACTTACTCCAAGGCCCGGGCCGTGCCAAGAGCTATGCGTACACGAGCATTCCAAGGTAAAGCTTTATTGCTTTCTTCAGCAAAATGGAGCATGTCGTGCAGATTTCCATTTCCAATATATTCATAAATTAGAAGCCGTTGGCCATGTTCAGCACAATATCCAGCCAGTGTAACAACGTTTGGATGCCGTAAGCGTGACATATTCGAAATAGCTTCAAGAAAATTGTCTTCCTCTTGTAAGGAAAGTGCTGCATTGTCAATCTTCTTAACAGCCATTACCTAAATAAAAGGAAAACTCGGAGCTATTAGAATATTTAAGTGTATAAAAATTGCCAAACTGATATTATGAAGGTGGATAACGAATATAGTATTAAAAGGGTTACCTTCCCATTTGGGAATTCAGCCTTGTAAACTCGACCAAGAGAACCTTCACCGATAATAAATTCTTGACTGAAGCTATTTGTTGCACTCTGCAGTGTAGCAACTGTGTATGATGTGGAAGTGATGGGAGACCTCATCTGCTTTACCGATCCACTTTTTATAGCCATCCTATCAATCGTCACATTTTCCGCAGGCGGACGAGGTTTGAGATCGGTAATAACAGCAGCACTTTTCACCCTTTGCTCTTGCATTTGAGGAGTTACTACAATTACAAACCCAAAGGAAAAGCTAAGCTTGTAAGAGTACTCGACAAAGAGTGGACCAAGTTAATGTATACATATTAAACTAAGTTTGACAAAGAAACAAAATTACATAATCATATAATGTATTTGGAAACAAAAAGCTAGAGAAAAAGAATTCACCATTGATGATTCCAGGAGGAACGCTCCCGTTAGAAGTTCTCGCGCCCTTTTCCTTTCCTTTTAGCTTTCGGATACAGAAAACAAGGGCAACTAGCACAATAGAAAACACAACCACTGAACCTAAAACAATCCCTACAATGGCCCCCGCTGACGTTCCTTTACCACCATCAGAATTTTGATCATCAGAACCATGTGTTTTAGTATGTGAACCATGTGTTTTAGTATGTGAACTAGGTGGAGGCGAAGTAGATTCTGGCGAAGGAGGTGCAGGGCCATCATTGAAAGAATTTCCATCATATCTAGATTGCATTTGAAGAGTCACATTAACCACACTGCTTAAGTTATGTACTGGAAAAAAGATTAGAATTTTGAAAAAATCATAAATACTTACATGAAATTATTGATAGATTTAAGCTCACGAGGTATCCATCCACTGAAATTATTGTTTGCAACATTTCTGAAAATCATATAGCAAGATCATAAGAGTCTGACACACAGAAAAATCACGGCCTAAAGGGAAAATAACTTACAAATTATCCAAAGGCAAACCAGCAAGAACACTAAGAGAGCCAGTCAACTGATTCTTCTGCAAGTAACTGCAAAAGAAGTTTTGAAAAGCGTCAAATTGACATTTATCAAAGATATCTACCAGTTCATCAAATAAAATATCACTGGACATACAGAGAAGAGAGATTTGACAGTGAACCAAATGAAGGTGGAAGATCCCCGGAAAAATTATTAAATGATAGATCCCTGCATCATTGAAAATAATGAAAACATTCATCAATTGAAAAATTAAGAATAGACAATAGTTAGCCAGTATTAAGTAGTATCATGCATTTCACTAGTTTTAAAGACGACAGTCTATAAAGTCTACAGAATTATACAGATTCGGTATGAAAAACAACAGTACAGTAAGAATTCTTTTCTTAGTCGTAATACTATGAAAAGGAAATAAACGAGTAGCAAATGAATTGGAGAAACCGTGTAAGATATCATACAGGGTATCAAGACGGGAATGATTAGCAAAAACATCGACAATTGACAAGGAGAGTGCATTATTGCTCACATTCCTGAAAACAACATGGAAATAGTATAAGAGTGGCTCTAATGTATATCCAAACATAACATTATGAATTAAAAATTGTACATATCTAACCGCAACTTACAGATAATTTAGTGAAACCATGAGAGAAATGGAATACGGAAGATTTCCAGTTAAGTTATTTCCAGCAAGATTTCTGATTGCCACAATTGAAGAGTAAATTAACATTTTAGATTAAGCCTATGTTTGGTATCACGGTAAGTATGCCAGAATCATGGTGATCCACTGCGATTTTGCAAAAGCTACAGACCGTAGCTTTTGAAAAATCACGGTGGATCACTGTGATTATGACATATCCACCTGATACCAAACATACACTAAGCATACAATAAAATTGATCAAGAAATGAAAAGAGAAAGTAATTGTAGGTGAATACTATTATTACTTACAAGCTTGTAAGATTTGGTGGCAACTGATAAGGAATTGTATCATGAATCTTGTTGCCACTCAAGTCACTGCATAAAGTTAAAATCAAACAAAACGAAATCGAAAATAAAAACCAATCAATAATTATATACTACAGTAATAAATACTAATAAAAAATTAAAATCATGTATAACTCAAAATCATGGATTAGAATTATCTCACAGTTTTCTTAGTGACATAAAGTCTGAAAGCAAGTATCCAAGAGTTCCATGGAGTCCTAAACCAGAGAGATCACTAACAACCATAACAAAAAAGAAGTTAATTTTTTTCCAAACATAAACACTTCAAAACAAAAAGTGCTAAAAACACAATTGTAAAGTTTCATCATTGAAAATGCCATACATGGAAACAACAGCTGAACCTTCACAAGTTACCCCTTTCCATGAATCTCCACATGGATCACCACCACCAATTTTCCAACCCTTTAATTCAGTTGGATTATTCAATGCATTGTACATAACCTCAATAGCTTGAACTGTATTAAGAAAAACAATAATACAGAAAAATCATCATAACTTCATATATTGCACAGTATAGTACTAATCTACAAAGCACAGACAAGACACAGACACCAGATACGAAACGGACACTGACACGCTACGGGGGTAATTTTTTTTTGAAAAAATGATATAATTCAATGTAATTGTAAGACATAACACATGTCAGACACCGGTACACACTTAATCCGAGGAGTATCTGTGTTTCATAAGTACTAATTCACCAACTAAATCCTACAAAACTCAATACACTTTTCATATCATATAAGCTTAAAAATCGTTTCTTTTTGACATGTTAACAAATAAATGAATAAAAAATTCCAGCTTTTTTTCTTGTATTAACTGCATTTTCTCAGTAACAAAACATTCTTCCCAAGTTAGCAAAAAAAATCAAACTTGAAAAAATAAAGGGCTATCATGGATTAAATTTAAAACAACAACCCACAATGCAAAATCAAAACTTTTTAACAAAAAACCAATTAAATCAATCAAACACAAACAAATCATGATCACACCAAAAAAGGGTCAATGTTAAAAAAGTCAATAAAAAAACAGAAATGAACAAGTACCATCAGAAGGGTCAGTATTGGCAACAGAAAGAGTAAGAAAAGCAAAGATCAAAGAGAATGAAGCAAGAAAAAGAAAAAGGGTATGTGCCATTGTTGTTGAAGAAGTGAAAAGAGTAGTTTTTTAAGGTTAAGAAGAGAACATGCAAAGAAGAGGTGAAGAAGAAGAAGAAGAAGAGAAGAAATGGTGAGTACAAGAGTAGTTGGATTTGAGATTGTGACTGGTTGTAATAGAAGGCAAAGCCATTAAAGAAAGAGACAGATAGAGATTCGAAGCTTGGAGTAATGAAGAGAGAGAATCTCAGAAGAGAAATAAAAAGGAGCAAGCACAATAGTGTGTGTGTGTGTATTGTGTGTGTGTTGTGTTGTTGAGTGTGGCAGTGTGTCTGTGTCGGCGATATTATGCAGATAAAAAATTTAATAATAGAGTTTAGTGTAACGTACCCTACTACAGTAGTAAAATGTAAGAAGTTTAAATTATTTAATCATAGTTTATTTTTTTTTCACAAGCATATGCTCCATCCGTCCCAAAATGTAAGCAAATTTGATTTTTTAGATACATTTGACTATTGAAGTATCTAGTTCATATTATGGACTAAATACATAAATAGTCAAATGTACCTAAAAAGTCAAATTTGCTTACATTTTGGGACGGAGGGAGTATTTATCAAAATGTCTCAACAGTACATGTGTGTTAGAAGATACTACAAAAGTTTACAATAAAGTCTAACAAAAATAAAACATCAACACATTAGTCAAATATCAAAACAAAGAAAAAGGTTCGACAACCAACTACGAAAGTTTGCAACTAAATTCAAGTTCTTTATCTTCAACCACCAATAAGAATAACATTTAACAATTTTTAGCAGTTGAAGTAAAGTCTCCGTTGTATTTCTGATTACACGATGATTCCTTTCATTCTACACAACCCAGACACACACAAACCAATAAGCTGCAAAAAAGACATCCGATCTCGACTGCCTCCAGCGGAACAAGTGAACTAAATAAAGTGTTCCGTTGGGCTCTAAGGATCCACCGATGAAAAATCAATCCAAGATTAAACCAAAAATTTCTATCTCAACTAGTAGTGAAAATGTAGAAATTATTAGGTTAAAAGTTCATGACTAGAGTTTGATCATCGATCTTTCCATTTTGTGTGTGTGTGAATTTAAGATAGTTTTGTCATTTCATATATGTACCAAAATAAATAATTATTTAGTAATATTAACGCTAGTTAGTTTAGTGGTGATTGCCGCTGAATTTGATAGAAAATATTAGGGTTTGATTATCTTCTACAGCTACGTTTGGGAGGAGTTGAAACAACTTAATGCAAGAATTGATATTCAAACATGATCAATGAACCGACTAATAATAGTGAAAAAAATTATTTAATCATATTCTTTTTTTTTAAAGAAACTAAATTAACCCACATAAACTGATATTTGAGATAATCGAATCTGAGATCTCGAAGAACTCTTACAATTTGATCAAATAAGATATATTGTGATATTTTTGATTTAGTTGTCAGATTTATTTATTTAATGATAAAATAAATTTGTATATGGTAAAAAATTGTCTCACTTGTACGTCCATGTTAGAGTCTACTTTCAAAGAAAATTTGTTATAGATATTTGGTAAAAGAAGAAGTTATATGTATGCATATTTGAATGTAACTTTGGTGAAATTACAAAGGGTAGTAGGATTTTGTTGAAATTCTAAAATATACTAGTCTTTATCAAAAATTGTAGTGACTTATTAGTGTGATTTTGATATTTCTTCATAAATAAATTCAAACATGTATGAAGGATTGAACATTTATTTACTTTGTAGTTACTAATCATTAATTTGCTAAGACTTTTGTATATCATTTTTAAAGCAGAAACAATTATACAGAGTGAATTCATCAATCTAACAAATAGATTTTTATAAATGAGTAAGATCTTTGCACAAAAACAAAGAAAAAGAGCATGGTCTAATATGGACAACCATCAAATATTCAAATTAGTTATGCACCGAATCTATAGTTTGTAGGTGTGTGCTGTATCTGAAAAAAAATCTTAAACAGATGAAATAACAAATTTATTATAAACTCACACATATAAGTGAGGGAATTGAATTCGAATTTCAATTATGACATCCGACTTAACAATTTTATTATTTTTTGTTAATTGAACTATGACTTGTGTGGATAATATAAGAGTTTTAGGTCAAACATGTACAAAAGAAGTTATTAAAACACACACATTTGAACTGTGGAGAAGTAGAAAATTCTGGTTTTAAATTATAACCTCTTCAGTAATATTTTTTGTAGCCAACGACTAATTAAGTCACACTAATTACATTTGATTCAATAGTAATTTCTTTTTTTTAACAAAGATTCAATATTAAAATTTATGAAAATGAAAAAATATTCTTTTTAAGAAACTAAACTACCACATCTTAATTGCCATTGAATTTGAGGAAAAACATACTTTCAAATCCTACGCAATAACAATAGACCTAAGTGGGTTGAAACAAAAAAAAAACTATTAAAATCAAATTTGGATATGATAGTAAATTTTTTTTAGTATATCGGAAAAATAAATGCTTTCACTAAGATTTAAATTCTAGACTTTCTTCTACCCAACTCATGTCCCTTAATTTTTATCACTTGAGCTATCCTACGAGGATATATGGTAACAAAATTTGTGTGTACTGTATAATTGACTTAATAAACAATACTACCTCCGTACCAAAATGTATGTCGTTTTAACCATATCACACAAATTAAGAAATGTAATCATTGTTGTATGAAAAAGGTAAATTATGAGTTAGTTTACAAGATTATCCTCATTAATGGTATGTGAGATATAAATTATAGAATTGAAAGAAGAAAGAGAAATAATTAATTAAGGATATAAGAGGAAAAATAGCATTAAATGCTTCATTGAAAATGTAAAACGACATATATTGTGGTACAATTTTTTTTCTTAAAACGACATATATTTTGGTACGGAGGGAGTATCAAATTAGGAAAATATTTGTAGATTAAATTCGTTGGAAAGGCTGGCAGACATTGTTTAAGCAAACACGAGCATAGTTACATAGGGAGCAATTAAGGTGGGTACCACGCATTATTTTTTCCCTTCTGGTGCTGCTGATTTTCTGGCTTCCTTTTCCTCATTCTTATTCTACACCTTTCGGGTAGCTTTTACCACCTTTTCTTTCATGCCCTTCATTCTCCTTTTTGTGTGACATCTCTTTCTCAATCTGTGCTACCAACATGTATATACAATTAGGACGTAAATTACATTTTGTAAATCATATAAATATAGGAAATAATTAATATCCTTTCAAAATAATAATAATAATAATAATAATAATAATAATAATAATAATAATAATAATAATTAACATGGTGCGTGTAACAAAATATTGATAGGGTGTATAGTCAAAAATCAACCATCTACAAAAAAATTTATGAGATGTATATAATAGCTGTGAGACGCTCTGCTCTGAACCACTCTGTCCCACCTTTTCTGAACCACTCTGTTACAAAGTTTTTAGGAATATTTCCTCGGAAATAATCTGACACAATTCGACTCATGTTTCATCGGAAATTCTTAGGAACACATTTAAAACTACCTACAACCCTTTTTCTCGGAAATTTTTTCGATAAGTGTGTTTTCCTATGAATTTGAGCTGATTTCCTAGGAATATATTCCTAAGAAATTTCCAAATTTCTTGTAGTGCGTGAGGTAAATAAAATTTCATCAATAAAATGTTATCTATCGTTATATAATTTAAATTATATCAAAATTAAACACATATATAGTATCTCTTTTATTAATTTTTGATCAACTAGGCTAATGATTAGAAATTTTATCCTTAAAATGAATAAATGAGATATCTTTGCTAATTTAACTAAGCTCACAAGACTGCAAGTTACATATTCAGGGACGAAAATAATAGTTTGTCAAAATGTTAAATCATTTATCGAATACTCCTTGTTCCGTCCCACCCTCGAGTATATGTTTTGAACGGCGTATGAATCCTCACGGATTTATCCTTTGTAAACTATCTTTAACCTCAAATCCCAAACAATGTATAGAACTTTTTTGATGTACCTGAACACACTTCTAAGTAGTTTTAGTAACTAAATAGTGCAGTAGTATTAGACTAGATTGATTAAAAAGAAATTAAAGATTGGGCGGAAAGATTGGTTATCAGTTTAATTATCATGTAATTAAAAAGAAATTTGCGCAGTCACCTAATCCATAGTTTATTTGTAACTACTAATTTCAACATGAAAACAACAACTAAGCAAACTTGACTATTGAGAGACAAAACAAATATTCAATCCTTCATTTCGTTCGTTGTAAGTGTCAATTATATATCATTTCTGACAGTTGAATTTTTTTTAAATACAATACTAATTTTAACATCGATGCCTAAGTTCAATCAAATTAATATAATATAATATAATATAATAGTATATATTAACTAAATTATAATGATATGTTATGATTAGCTGATGTTGATTGAACATTTTGTTACAATAGTAGTTTATCTAATTTAATTAATTTTAGTTGGAGTAGACATATAAGGTCAATGTTGACGGTTGTTATATCAAAAAACAAACGTTGACGGTGTGCCACGGCCATGTTTCACTTACCAATTGGGTTAGTATCTCATTTGTCTCAGTTGTTGTTAATATGTTTCAAGTATGAAATTTTCTATGATATTATGGGTTTATCTTTAATTTATGTTTTTTTAAAGGTTTTTTTCTAATCTATTTTTTTGAAAAAAAAATTGGAGGTATTTACTCCTCAATTACTCAGTAATATTTTAATTGATATGATTTTTTGTAAAATATATTGTTAGATTGAAAGTTTATATCATACATATGGATCATTTGTGTAAAATTTCAGAGAAATTCAAAATTATTTAATATGTTTTACACAACTGAAATTTTAAATTTGTCAGAAATTTTACACAAATAATTTATATGATATAAATTTTCAATCTAACGGTGTATTTTATAAAAATTTATATCAGTTAAAATATTATTGAGTGGTTCAGGAGTAAATAATACCCCTAAATCTTGAAGGGGTAAATTAGAAAAAACTATTATTAAATGCTAAATTTCTAATTTTATGTAGTTTAACATTTTCTAAAAGACACACATGACTCGATCATACCAAAGATGACAGAACAATAAAAATATATCTTTGAAATGACAGGAAGATGTTTAACCCATACATTAAAGCTTAAATAACTTGAAAGTAAATTGTTGAAAAATAAAATACGGAAAAATAAACTTTTAATTGGACTTAAAGTGTAAATTATTGAACTCAAGGAGTGTGGTTGAGCGGTTGGGGCTCATCCTCCCTTAACCAAGAGTCGAGGGTTTGATCCTCATCTTGGGTATGGACCAGCTTTAAACTTTTGGGCCAGCTATCCCACCCATCGAGATGCCTCCAATCTAGCGAGTGATTAGTTACTGCGTTCGACGGTGAATACCCCGGTCTCGACAAAAAAAAAGTGTAAATTATTGAATATGTAGCAAGTAAAATAAAATAAAAGCCATGATATATGTGTGTGTGTTTGGAAAGTTGTCGGTTGCCTATTTTGATTTTAAATTATATGTCACTAAAGTACAAGTTAAAGGATGGAAAATATTTTCATAAAAAAAAAGCAAAGAAAAGTGTGTTTTTAAATTAAATTTGGTATCTGTTAAAAATAATATAAAAATATTGATGTGGTATATTCTAATAGATAATGCATAGATTCATCTATCATATACTTAAAATTCCACTTTTTAATTAATATGACTGATTATTCCAAAAATTTAAACTGTTAAAAAAAACTACATTAAAAATTTATATTATTTCTACTGGTATCTAACAAAACAATAACAAAAGACCGAATAAGGAGGTGTGAAAAAAATAATGCAATGGAAAAGAAAATAAAGTACTCATGAAAGGCATACCAATGGGACCAAGGTTGGTAATATAAGAGAGATGACTTTAATTTTAAAATGATTTTTGATGGTTGGGAAAATTGAGGGATGAATCATGTCTGTAGTCATAGATTCCTTTCAACAATATTACAAAATATGCAATCCCACTAATTATAGCTATGTCGTCACGTCCCTTTTGCCATGTAATATTCCAATTTACAATAGGCAATCTAAGGTTGCGTTTGGCCTGACTTTTTTTTAACATATAAGTTACTTTTAGCTTAAAATTAAAAAATAAAACTTTAAAGATAAAGTTAAAGTTGTTTGGTATTTATTATTTTTTTTCAACTTAATTAGTTCTTTTAAGTTAAAATCTGTTTGATAATAATTTTGTAAAGATATCATATTTTTTTACAGCGCGAATAAAATTTATAAATTAATGTATTAAATATTAAATTCAGAGAGTTTAGAGAATAATCTGTAACATAAAATATAAATCATCATCAACTTAAACGATTTTATTTTTCAAGAATTTAGTGGCTATTTGATTTCTAATTCTATCTATATATATATATATATATATATATATATATATATAGCTCCTATTAATATTGTATTTTTTTTGGTTACAAAAGAGAAATTTTTTTGTGAACAACTAGATAAATCTGTGAGCCAATTACATTGGAGCTCATCTCCATAGATTTAAAGAGAAGTCTCAAGCAGAATGGTTTTTTATTTGATAAAATCGTAAACAAAAAGTAAATGAAAAATTCCAATGCAAATATGTACAAGTAATACAAAGAACAAAAAATAAAGTACAAACAAAAGAAAGTACGTATGAATTAAACATGTAAAAAATTGTGAGCGTACTGCAACTCTAGAAAAGTAGGGGTGGTAATTGTGAATCAGACTTTAATTGGCATGTGACATAAAATTTATATAGCAGGAGAAACTGCACAAAATATGAGTAGGAACAGAAAATGTCGAAAAAATAAAATAAAATGTAAAGTGCCACCTTTGGGAATCGATGGGTGGTTATATGACACTGTAGCTCCGAAAATTCATTATAAAGTTCATTTTATTTTCTTATTTTTAAAGTCACTTATATTGTATTTTCTTCATTATAAAAAAGACACTTCTTATTTTAAGTACTTTAATAAAATTGTGTTTGACCCCCTTGTTCTTAAAAGTAGTAGTAAAGTAAGATATAAGTCAGGCCAAACAAGCTCTAAGTATAATAATGCAGATTAATTTTAACATGTACGAATTTTGTATGTGGTGTATGATATACAAGTCAATAATTTTATTATAATGAATATGAATTTTACAAAATTCAAAGTTAGATTTAAAATTTATATTATATAGTGAGTTTTACAAAAAATTTATTCGTTATAATGAATTCGACAATTTGTGCATCATGCACCACATACACAACTTGTGCATTGCTGCAATTTACAAACTTTTATATATATTTTTTTGAATTGGTAAATATATTATAAACTCGATCATTAGTATAAGACATACAAATGACGAGAAAAAGTACAAAAGAACAATAAAATACAAATATCAATAACAACATCTATAGCCATACCCCTACTCCATCGACTACCCAAACAACTAAACCCCCATCACACCACCCATGTCACACGTTTGCAGGTGAAATGCATGGAGCTCACCTCTGAACCCAATTGATAACAACTTTGGAAGAATCACGTCATAAAAACTAACTGTTGTAGTTGGATTTACAGCCCCACAATGGAATCTCATACTTCTAATGTGCGGCTCAAGTCCCATACCTTGAAACTCAACACAAAAGCTAATTATCGTAGTTGAAGAATCCAAAGCCTCATAACCCTCACAGTGGAATCTCATACTTCTAATGTAAAACTCAAGTCTCATACCTTGCAATTAGGTATAAACATCCTACCATGCTCTACAACTCTGCCTGTGTTAACAGTAAACGCCAACAATCAAACGCGCTCCACATAAACCTCGGCAAACTGCAACCCACAACAACGCAGTAGAGATCGACCAACCAGACAACGAAACCTATAAATCCCAATAGATTCCTGCAAATCTCAACATATTTGAAAGTGGCCAGAGAATCAAGTATCATGAAAATACAATAACACACGACATAAACCACAGATCGACTGCACGAGATTCAAATATCACCACATCAACACCTCACCAACACAACAACCCTCATCACGACCAACCACCACCACCACCACCACCAACTCATCTCAACTCAACACCAACCACTGACACAAAACAGTCTGAACCCAACCAAACCAAAAAACAAACAAACCTATCACAACCCAACCACACCAAGATCGACCAAGAAAACCAGCCACCACCCTATTCACCGAAAACAAAACCCAACAACACCGCCCACAATCGGAACATCAGCCAACAACTACACAAACCAAAAGCAAACAAACAGAACAAACTCACTGAGAGAACAGAAGAACACCAACCCCACCGGAAAACAGCTCGAACAACCAAACGGGCGGAGCCCGCCGAAAAACAAGATATGACGCCTGCGAGAGAGAAGCAAATAAACTAGATCTGATGCTGGCGAAAGATGGTGGTGATGCGACGTCGAAGCCTCAAAAGTGAAAGGAATGGTGGAAACGGCACCAAAACAGAAACTGTGTTGTGCACCATACAAGAACAGAACAACCCGAAAACCCCAAACCTCGTTGCGCATAACATCACGATTCTAACAAAGCAACCGACGGCAAGCATACCACCGACGGAAGATCTATGTCGTGCACGTGTAGTACGGAGAAAATGTGGTAGAATCTCTTCGCACCACCATCTCCAAAGATCAACATGGTGGAAAGAAGCTTTTTGATTTACAAACTTGTATATTATGAAGGACAAAAATTATCACTAGAATTCAATAAAGTCTAAACTTAAAAAAACACGACTTTGTAAGGAATAAAACCATATCAATCCTATTATTTTCCTTCAAAATTGTTATTCTTCAATTTGTATAGACCTTCTTCAATAACATGCATATGTATAAACCATCATATCGAATATGACAAAGTACTAATTAAATTTATGAATTATATTTGTTTGGTGGGTATTATATCTTCCTTTAAATTTCATATACAAATAATATATTGAAACTATAGTCTTGTCAAAAAAAATATATTGAAACTATAGTGTTGTTTTGTAGTATATGATATTTATAATTTCAATTGTTAGTTTATATTTATTTATTAACAAAGAAGAATTTTATCTAAAATTTATAGTACAATTAATATATGAAAGGAAATTTGCATATATCATACTTGAATGAGATTAATTTATTACATCAAACAAATATTAAATTTTTATTTTCATAAACAAATATATTATAAGAGACCTAAAGACAGGTTCCAATCTAGAATAATGCATGGATATATGTGGGAATTATTTTCTTTCTCGTAAAATACAAACACTTTTTAATTAATTATTCTGTCTTGGAGGAAAAGAGTATTCATATGGCTCATAGTCTACTAATACGCTCATCGCTTTTACAAGTAAAAGAATGTGTTGAAATTCATAGGAAGGTTGGTAGCTTGAAGGAGTAAGTGTGCGAGAATTTTTCATTTCCAAGCATAGATGAGAATAACACTAGAGTGGAAAACAAAAATCTAGACGACAAATTAAATATGCGACATCAAGTAGGTAAAGGTATGTCTAATAAGTCTATGTTAAGATCACATGGATAACAATGAGTTAAAATCAGTGGAGCACCTTTAATTTACAAGGCTATAATTGATGAAACTCTGGAAGAAGAAATGATAAAAGCTAATACAAAGAAGAAAAATCTAATGAATGATAAAACGGTAGAATTGATAGAGAGCACACTCTTGGATGAGCCAGATATGCAGCGAAATGAGTCAGAGGTGTTGACAAAAATCTCAAAACATGTCCCTTCTATTTAGTTTGTTATCATTAAAATAACAACTTAAGAATGACTTTTGTGACTTTCCACAACACCTCTGGCCCAATTTGCTGCAGATCTCGCTCATCCAAGAGTGCTCTCTATTAATTCTACCGTTCTATCATTCATTAGAATTTTCTTCTTTATATTAGCTTCTACCATTTCTTCCTTAGAATTTCATCAATTACAACCTTGCAAAGCTTCATCAATTACATCTCCTTTTGTTTTGAGCACTCAGATTTGTCTCTCTTACTCCTTAACATAGATTTATTAGCTATATACATTTACCTACCTGATGTCGCCTATTTAATTTGTCGCATATATTTGTGTTTTCAACTCTAGTATATTATGCTGATAAATGCTTGGAAATGAAATTTTTTCGCACATTCCCTCCTTGAAGTTATTACCAACCTTCCTACAAATTTCAACACGTTCTTTTACTTGTAAAAGCGACGAGCGCATCCGTAGGTTACGAGCCACTTGAACACGCTTTTCCTCGAAGACAGAAGAAGTAAAAAACATTTGTATTTTACGAAAAAAATTCCGTCATCTATCTATACAACAACTTTTTTATTGGTCACAGTATTTATTTGGATTGCCGTCATTGTAAGCTCCCTTGTTGATTTATCTTGCATGGCCTTCACTCTTTAGGTACCTTGTAATATAAAAAAAAATTATGAAAAGAAAATTATTTGTTTGATGTAACATAAACAACATCAAAATTTCTCTTTATAATTGTATTACAAATTTCAAATGTAATCATTTGTCTCTAAATAACAATAAGCTAACAATCCAAATTACAAACATCAATTATGACTAAACATGATTACAATTTCAATATATTAACGACTTGAAATTTGGGTACAAATATAATTTAGACAATCGAAAATATCAAACATATATCATATGTATATGAAATTTAAAGCAAGAGAAATACTCACCATACAGACATAATCTGCAAACTTAGTACTTTGTCGATTCAATATGCTGGTTTATAAATATTGTTATTAAAGGAGTTCTATACAAATGGAAGAGTAAAGGCTTTAAGGAAGAAATGATAGAAAACATGAAGGCCATATAAGTCCTCACATTCGAAAAAAATGAGCATATACCATGGATTTGTTTGTTATGAGTTTGATTTCAAGAAACCTATTTATAGACTTATTGCATATCCCAAATACACATAAAGTTGATTTAATTTTCTCACACAAATATAATAATATATAATACATAGTAAATGTTTATTATAATTTAAAATTTTCAAAGACTTTCATTATTAAATCACAATATTAAAGGAAAAATAATAAACCACAAATTTTTTTTAAAAAGATTATTTGACTAAATTTATATTTAATAAATATATTTAATTCCAATACCATATTTTAATTATATACAATGAATAGGTTTTTTTTTTTGTTTTGACCAAAGAACAATATTTTTTTTTTGTTTTGACCAAAGAACAAGATTTAAATACAAGGACTACACATTTAATTTGGTCTAAATTGACTTTACTACTTTTATAGAAAAAGTATTAAGTCCTTTATGTAATTGAGTATTTTGCCAAAATTTTATTTTGTTTTGGACTAATTTTTGACTAAATTTTATGTTTATTGTAAAAATGTTAAATTTCTTAAAGTGTAAATATTGTTACCAAAATACATTGATGACATACTCCCCCGGTCAAATTTATAAAAAAAATATACTTTTTAAATTCATTTAATAACTGATGTATTTGACATATAATATAAATAAGATGTATCGATTATTCAACGAACTTGAAAAGTTCATTTTCAAATATAAATTAGTATAACTATCACGTGCAATGCAATATTCAAAATTACATTAGTATATGTAATTAAAGTTAAAGTAGATTAATTGAGATATTAGTTTTTTACTTTAATTTTAATTTTTTTAATCTCATTTTTAATTAATGATTTTTTTTTGTCAAGCAATTTTTATTTTTCCAATTACTTGTGAAATTGATCTTATATTTATATTATTTAAATATGAAAAGTAATATATAATTAAGGATTTTAAAGAGATAAAATAGGGTGGAGAATGATTATCACCCACTCTCCGTTTCCAACAATATGGTGTTTCGTTTTGTGCCTCCGTAGAAATTACAAAAGAAACAGGACGTTGTAATAATATATGAGTATAAATATTGATCTCGTGAAAATTATAAAATCAAAAGACATTCATCATATCAGTATGAGTGTAAATATAAGTCATTGTAAAAAAAAGTTTCCCTTATTAATATGTGGGTTCCCATTAATAAAAAAACCTTATGTCTCGTATTAATAGACCTCGTATTAAAACATTCGTTGAAATATAATTCGGTAAAAATTACAAAAAAAACTCCTACATGAGTATAAATGAAGGTCCTATAAAAATTACAAAAAAGTAAATTCCGTACAAGAGTACATAAGACTAGAAATATAGGTCATCATAAAAATATATGTTAACGTAAAATTACAAAACAAAGTGTTCGTATTAGTATATGATTTTTAATTTTAGGCTTAAATATGTAAACTAATATGTAGTTTGGGGTCACTTGAATTTTTGTTTCTACACTTAAAAAAACTTTCAAATTGTCCCTGTAATTTCATTTTATTTTTTAAAAGGTCCTTGTGTCCATTATTTTGATGGTGTGTCACATATCATCACATGTGGTACTTATGACTCTCATAATTTTAGATGTATTGACAAAAATGCTCTTGTTAATCTACATAATAGTATATGATCAACAAAATTAATCTACATAATTTCAGATACTTTAAAATGATACATTATGCGTTGAAAGGGTCTAATTGAATTCATCAATAATAGTATAGGAACTGAAGATACTTGCAGCAATTTCTATTTTAATTAATGTAAACTGACATGGTATTTGAAGATGCTCTTGTTCAGTGAAATCTATGGGATAATATTTTTCAACTAGAGTGCAAACAGTTTCAATTTTAAAAGCTTTGTAATTTTTTTTAGAAGTCAAATCACTACTTAGATCTTAGAGTTAATAATTCATTTGATTGCTCACTAATTCTACTATTCAACTCTTGTAATTGTTTGTCAATGATAGTAAAATGTATTTCTGTTCTAAAATAATGCTCTGTATATATTCATGTCTCACTATATTTTTTTTTCTCATGGGGCGGGCTGTAACCCTCCAAGCCCAGCTCCACCCTACTTCAAATAAAACTCATCACAAACAAATCCATGGGATATATGTTCATTTTGTTCGATGTGGGGAATTATATGACCTTCACATGTTCTATTAGTTTTTTTTAAATATATTTTTAATCTCTATAAAATTACGAGTATTTGAGTTTAGTCCTTGAATTTTTTTTTAGTCCCTGTTTGAATTTTATAGAGATTGCTTTGAGAGACTAAAAATATCTATTTTTGTTAAACTTTTTTTTCTTCAAATAAAGACTATTTTACAAACTTTAATATTATGAAAGACTAAAATTATAATTAAAATTTAATAAAGTCTAAACTTAAAAAAACATGACTTTGTAAGGAATATAAAAACATATTAATCTTATTATTTTCCTTCAAAACTGTTATTCTTCAATTTGTATATATAGACCTTCTTCAATAACATGCATATGTCTAAACCATCATATCGAATATGACAAAGTACTAATTAAATTTATGAATTATATTTGTTTGGTGGGTATTATATCTTCCTTTAAATTTCATATACAAATAATATATTGAAACTATAGTCTTGTCAAAAAAAAATATATTGAAACTATAGTGTTGTTTTGTAGTAAATGATATTTATAATTTCAAATGTTAGTTTCTATTTATTTATTGACAAAGAAGAATTATATCTAAAATTTATAGTACAATTAATATATGAAAGGAAATTTGCATATATCATACTTGAATGAGATTAATTTATTACATCAACAAATTTTAAATTTTTATTTTCATAAACAAATATATTACTAGAGACCTAAAGACGAGTTCCAATCTAGAATAATGCATGGATAGATGAGGGAATTTTTTTCTTTCTCGTAAAATACAAACACTTTTTAATTAATTATTCTGTCTTGGAGGAAAAGAGTATTCATATGGCTCATAGTCTACTAATACGCTCATCGCTTTTACAAGTAAAAGAATGAGTTGAAATTCATAGGAAGGTTGGTAGCTTGAAGGAGTAAGTGTGTGAGAATTTTTCATTTCCAAGCATAGATGAGAATAATACTAGAGTGGAAAACAAAAATCTAGACGACAAATTAAATATGCGACATCAAGTAGGTAAAGGTATGTCTAATAAGTCTATGTTAAGATCACATGGATAACAATGAGTTAAAATCAGTGGAGCACCTTTAATTTACAAGGCTATAATTGATGAAACTGTGGAAGAAGAAATGATAAAAGCTAATACAAAGAAGAAAATTCTAATGAATGATAAAACGGTAGAATTGATAGAGAGAACACTCTTGGATGAGCCAGATATGCAGCGAAATGAGTCAGAGGTGTTGACAAAATTCTCAAAACATGTCCCTTCTATTTAGTTTGTTATCATTAAAATAACAACTTAAGAATGAGTTTTGTGACTTTCCACAACACCTCTGGCCCATTTTGCTGCAGATCTCGCTCATCCAAGAGTGCTCTTTATTAATTCCACCGTTCTATCATTCATTAGAATTTTCTTCTTTATATTAGCTTTTACCACTTCTTCCTTAGAATTTCATCAATTACAACCTTGCAAAGCTTCATCAATTACATCTCCTTTTGTTTTGAGCACTCTCATTTGTCTCTCTTGCTCCTTAACATAGATTTATTAGCTATATACATTTACCTACCTGATGTCGCCTATTTAATTTGTCGCATATATTTGTGTTTTCAACTCTAGTATATTATGCTGATATATGCTTGGAAATGAAATTTTTTCGCACATTCCCTCCTTGAAGTTATTACCAACCTTCCTACGAATTTCAACACGTTCTTTTACTTGTAAAAGGGACGAGCGCATCCGTAGGCTACGAGCCACTTGAACACGCGTTTCCTCGAAGACAGAAGAAGTAAAAAACATTTGTATTTTACGAAAAAAATTCGGTCATCTATCTATACAACAACTTTTTTATTGGTCACACTATTTATTTGGATCCCGTCATTGTAAGCTCCCTTGTTGATTTATCTTGCATGGCCTTCACTCTTTAGGTACCTTGTAATATAAAAAAAAAAATTATGAAAAGAAAATTATTTGTTTGATGTAACATAAACAACATTCAAGTATATTATATCCAAAATTCCTCTTTATAATTGTATTACAAATTTCAAATATTACCATTTGTCTCTAAATAACAATAAGCTAACAATCCAAATTACAAACATCAATTATGACTAAACATGTGATTACAATTTCAATATATAATGACTTGAAATTTTGGTACAAATATAATTTAGACAAACGAAAAAATCAAACATATATCATATGTATATAAAATTTAAAGGAAGAGAAATACTCACCATACAGACATAACCTGCAAACTTAGTACTTTGTCGATTCAATATGCTGGTTTATAAATATTGTTATTAAACGAGTTCTATACAAATGGAAGAGTAAAGGCTTTAAGGAAGAAATGATAGAAAACATGAAGGCTATATAAGTCCTCACATTCGAAAAAAATGAGCATATACCATGGATTTGTTTGTTATGAGTTTGATTTCAAGAAACTTATTTATAGACTTATTGCATATCCCAAATACACATAAAGTTGATTTAATTTTCTCACAAAAATATAATAATATATAATACATAGTAAATGTTTATTATAATTTAAAATTTTCAAAGACTTTCATTATTAAATCACAATATTAAAGGAAAAATAATAAACCACAATTTTTATTTTAAAAGATTGTTTGACTAAATTTATATTTAATAAATATATTTAATGCCAATACCATATTTTAATTATATACAATGAATAGGGTTTTTCTTTGTTTTGACCAAAGAACAATATTTTTTTTTGTTTTTACCAAAGAACAAGATTTAAATACAAGGACTACACATTTAATGTGGTCTAAATTGACTTTACTACTTTTATAGAAAAAGTATTAAGTTATTTATGTAATTGAGTATTTTGCCAAAATTTTATTTTGTTTTGGACTAATTTTTGACTAAATTTTATGTTTATAGTAAAAATGTTAAATTTCTTAAAGTGTAAATATGGTTACCAAAATACATTGATGACATGACATACTCCCCCGGTCAAATTTATAAAAAAAAAATATACTTTTTAAATTCATTTAATAACTGATGTATCTGACATATAATATAAATAAGATGTATCGATTATTCAACGAACTTGAAAATTTCATTTTCAAATATAAATTAGTATAACTATCACGTGCAATGCACAAACAATATTCAAAATTACATTAGTATATGTAATTAAAGTTAAAGTAGATTAATTGAGATATTAGTTTTTTACTTTAATTTTAATTTTTTTAATCTCATTTTTAATTAATGAATTTGTTTTGTCAAGCAATTTTTATTTTTCCAATTACTTGTGAAATTGATCTTATATTTATATTATTTAAATATGAAAAGTAATATATAATTAGGGATTTTAAAGAGATAAAATAGGGTGGAGAATGATTATCACCCACTCTCCGTTTCCAACAATATGGTGTTTCGTTTTCTGCCTCCGTAGAAATTACAAAAGAGACAGGACGTTGTAGTAATATATGAGTATATATATTGATCTCGTGAAAATTACAAAATCAAAAGACATTCATCATATCAGTATGAGTGTAAATATAAGTCATTGCAAAAAAAAGTTTCCCTTATTAATATGTGGGTTCGCATTAAGAAAAAAGCCTCATAAATATGTAAATTAACGTAAAATTACAAAACAAAGTGTTCGTATTAGTATATGATTTTTAATTTTAGGCTTAAATATGTAAACTAATATGTAGTTTTGGGGTCACTTGAGTTTTTGTTTCTACACTTAAAAAAACTTTCAAATTGTCGCTGTATTTTCATTTTATTTTTTAAAAGGTCCTTGTGTCCATTTTTTTGATGGTGTGTCACATATCATCACATGTGGTACTTATGACTCTCATAATTTTAGATGGATTGACAAAAATGCTCTTGTTACTTACAACTAGTGACAAAATTTCCAATTTGCCTCCAATATCACGATGAAGGGTAAATTGGTAATTTTGTCCCAAACTGTAAGTAATAAGGACATTTTTGTCCATCCATGTAAAATTATGGGAGTCATTGGTGCCACATGTGCACAAATGTGACTCATCATTAAAAAATTGACTTAGAGACCTTTTAAAAAATAAAGGCTTAAACATATATTTGGTCCCTGTATGTATACCAATTTTTCGTTTTAGTCCCTGTATCAAAAATTTTGACAAAATAGTCTTTGTATCGCACTTTTTTTTTTGACGTTGGTCCCTGCCGTCTAATTTCATCCAAGTGGCAAACGTTTTGCCACCTGGACCCTGCCACGTGGAATGCTAGAGGGACCAAAACTAAAAAGTTGAACTGAATGTAGGGACCAAAACCAAAAATTTGAACTGAATGCTAGAGGGACTAAAACCAAAAAATTAAACTAATTGCAAAATGACCTATTTAAACTCTAAATCCCTAAATTGAAATTTGTTTCTCCACTCTTCTCTTCTCATAAACTAACTTTCATGGCAAAAATAATTTTGCGTAGATCATTGCGCCCCATTTGGATGAGTTTTTTGATGAAATTATGAGAGGCATTGCGAATGTTGACAACGTGATCAGAAAGCGCGTCGAGAAAACCACCACGGTTGGGCGGTTATTGATCGGGATCGTTGAAAGAAAAATCATCAGGATAATCTTTTTTAGCAATGAGTCTCTCTGTTGAAAAGTTGATGAGAAGGGAAGAGTAGAGAAACAAATTTCAATTTAAGGATTTAGAGTTTAAATGTGTCATTTTGCAATTAGTTTATTTTTTTGGTTTTAGTCCCTCTAGCATTCAATTCAATTTTTTGGTTTTGTCCCTGCATTCAGTTAAATTTTTTGATTTTGGTCCCTCTAATCCAGTCAGCAACATTTTTTTGCCACGTGGCAGGTCCAGGTGGCAAAACGTTTGCCACTTGGATGAAATTGGACGGCAGGGACCAACGTCAAAAAAAAAAGCGCGATACAGGGACTATTTTGTCAAAATTTTCGATACAGGGACTAAAACGAAAAATTGGTGTACATACAGGGACCAAATGTATGTTTAAGCCAAAAATAAAATGAAAATACAAAGACAATTTAAAAGTGTTTTTAAGTGCAGAGGTTAAAACTAAAGTTACCCCAAACTACGTATACATTTTACATATTTAAGCCCATTTGATGTCAATGTAATACTTTTTTTTGAACAAGGATGTCAATGTAATACTTATATTGTATATTGTATTTTCTTATAAATGATTTGGTTTTACGTAAATTAATTGTTTGTCCCCGGTATGCCAATGAAATGACAGTGTGGCTTTGCAATTAATTTGCCTATAATAGTAGTATAACACTGAGGCAAAAAAGTCTCAAATCTTTCGGATCAACAAAAGCTTTAAAGATGGAATCAAAGATTACAGTACAAGCAACATACACGCTAGAGGGAGTTTAGGTCAAAGCACTATGGATCTATGTTATATAGTATATACTATTTGAATAATACTAATAATAATTATAACATATTAACATCTATTTAAGAGCAAAGACCAAGACATTAGTCACGACCTACTTGCTGTAATGAGGATGTCAAAAAAACAAGAGTACTGGATGAGGGATAGTCAACTAGACCCACAAAGAGGGGAATAACAAATTGATATTAATGGTTTAATTTTGAAGTTTACTAAGTTCAGTCTCAACAATTGATGAAAACTTAAGTAAAGAATCTTCTTCTTTTTAGTTGTCACATGTTCACATGCATTTGTCATATTCTCTTGCATTATACACACATGTGTATGTCATTGTGTATAACTTAGTTGTGTGCTTCCCTTTATGAGCAACAAGCTAAATAAGTACTTCACTATCACTATGGTGTTAAATAAGGTTACGTTTGATCTACAAAATAAAAACATTAAAAAGGATATTATAAGAGAAAACAAAACAAGATAAATATTTTAGGTATTGAATAAATTTTGTTTTCTACGATATTTGGTGGTGAAAATGTTATTTTAGTGATTTAGATGATTTGTACCAAGGACAAAAAGTTGTCATGTGGTTCAGTGGGAGACAAAATATTTGTTTTTGTCAGTCCATTGACCCATAGTTTGTCTAGTTTCAGTGATAATTTTAAAATCAAACACAGTATAACTGAAGTTGTCATGTCCAATCTCTTAACTTTTAGTAGATCAAACACAAGTAAGTGTGAGTAGTTAGTTTTACATCGTTTAGCTATCAATGAAAAAAATAAGGCTAAAATAATGTTATGGTGCCCGTAAGTTCGCACTTTTTTAATATAGTCTCTGTAAGTTTTATTTTTTGTTTTAAATAAGTCCCTACAATTACATTTTATTTTGAAATTAGTCCCTAACGTCAATTTCCGTTAAAAAAAGCTTATGTGATAAACGTTGACAAGTGGCAAGAGAGACCAAATTCAAAACAAATTTGATAAAAGAGGGACCAAATCCAAAATACGTAAAATTAAATTGTTTCAAGTGTTTACTTCACACCTTCAACTCTAAATTCCAAAATTGCATTGTTCCAAACACGAATTGCATTTGTAGATAATGAAAAATTGTGGATTATTCATATGGGATGATGAAATTGAAGGTCAACCTCCATATATTCGTCCCATAGAACATAAACCTAGAAGATATCGTGTTTGGAATTCAAATGATGAGGGTTGAAGGTGTATTTAGCAATCCAATTTCAGAATTGAAGGTTGAAGGCGAGAAGTAAACCCTTAAATTTAAGATTTTATTCGCATTTTAATTTTACAGATTCTTGATTTTTGGATTTGGTCCTCCTTTATCAAGTTTGTTTTGGATTTGGTCCTTCTTTTATGTTTACTTACCACATCATCAATACCACTTGTCAAAACGTTTGCCATAAGTGTTTTTTGAACAGAAGTTGATGTAAGGGACTAATTTCAAAATGAAATGTAATTGTTGAAACTTATTTAAAACAAATTTTTTTTACAGGTACTTATATTAAAAAAGCGCCAACTTACATGAACTTTAATATTATTTAAGCCAAAAACACTAAATATATAAGAGACATGACTCATGTAATGTTTTAGATAAAAAAATTGTATGAAAATTTAATTAAATTTAAACAATTTTAATATAATATTTAACGAGCTAAACTCAAATAATTCACAATTACTAGCCAGTGGACTCAATGCAATGGCAATCTTCTTAACTAAGTATTAGCTTGGGGGTGGAGATATCATTCATAGAATATTTTGGGCCTTAGAAAGCCTAAAAGAATAACAATCTTTACATTTTGGATCTATGAAGCTCAAAAGTAGAATTGGGCAATTACCTTGTAAGCCCAACAATCCACTGCACAAGACTAAAGACTTCTAAAACACTCTATTTTTTGTTTTTGGGTACAAATTACATATTCCATCTTTAATCCTGTATATAAAAGTAAATTGAGTTAATGTATGTAGTTCAAAATTTAAATACATCAAATTTTATAAGATATAAGATTCTCTTGTATATAGAATTAAAGAGAGTATGTTTGAATCGTCACTATTCAAAGAATTTGGATGTTTTGGTAAGAGATCTATTTCAATAGGGAGAGTTTTGCCACCTTTTATGATCCTACTCGATTTAAAAGATTAATTTTTGTAGATGTGCACAAAAAAACAAAAGATTCAGAGTCATTGTTATAAAAAGTTATACGCAATTTCACCCAATAACATATATGATTCGTTGATTTGAAATGAGACATTAGATTTAAAAAATGAACAATTTCATTCATTTATTTTGGAGTGAAATACCAAATTCCTCTTTGAAATTTTAAAATTTGTCAAATACTCCATTAAAATTTGGAAATTTGCAAAATCAAAGGGTTAGTTGACCATAATAAATTTATTCCCTTAATTTTGTAAATTTTAGTCCATTACCCCTTTGTGACATGTTTCCGGATCAATTATCCCTCCCTCACGTGATGTGACGCCACATTAACAAGTGTGATGTCACGTCTGTAGTTAACTGTAGTTAACAAGGAACAATTTGATTGACGTTTTACACTTTAAAAGATGTACTCCCTCCGTCCCAAAATGTAAGAGAAAAAATTTAAATTTTGTTGTCCCAAAATATAAGAGAAAAACACTAACTTTTACATTTCCAAGAAAAGTTCAATCTCTCTCTTACCTTTTCCATAATCAATAACCAATCAAAATTATTTATAGTACATCTTTTCAAATAACCTTTTTACTAAAAAGCTTACATCAAATTATTATATTTTACTTTTTTTTTGTAATAAGTATGATTTTTATTTTTTTTCTTACATTTTGGGACGGAGTGAGTGAGTATTTGTCTATTTATAAATTTCAAGAAGATATTTGACAAATTTTAAAATTTTAAAAGTATTTGACATTTTACACATTTATTTTGATCGAACGACTCATAACTACGGTCTACATGTGTCACCCCCAAGATTCTCACAAGCAAGCTTGCGCCAGTCATAGATGAAGTTGACCCATAATATACAAACATGTGTTTGGGAAAGATTACAAGCAAAACTCAGAAAAACGTGCAAATCAAAATAAACAAAAGTTTGCTTCCAAAAAAAAAAAAATGACACTAACTACACAACAAACAAACAATCTTCACTATTGCAAAAGGAACCATAGTGAATCGGTTACACCGTCCACTGATTTAAATACATAACTCAACAAAATGAACAAAAAAGCTTTATCAATTTTAATGCGCGCCAGAATGAAGAAACCTAACGATCCACCTAATCTTTCTCTCTCTCCTCTCCCTCTAACCGTTCGTAATCCTAATCTCTCTTTATCGCTTTATTCGTCGCCTTTGTTTTGTAAACTCCTCTTTTACCGGTCTATGTATGTTTGTCTTGAGCAGAGACTTTGTTTTATTAATAATATATTTGCCGTTTAAATAAAATTCTGTGCGTTAATTTGGTTTTTGAAATTTGAATTTGATTTAGGTTGAATATTTGTTCATTTTGAAAATTTGATTTTGTGAATTTGTGATGAATGTGTAACAGAACGCGGTGAGTAAAATGCAGCAGAATTCACTGGAGAAGAAGAAATCGTTAGAAGAAGGAAATTCAGCTTCTGATCAATTCGGTAACTCTGAGAGGTTGTTTCATAGTTTTTGCTTATTTTTATCGATTTTTATTTTCGCGTAGTTAGAAATCGGAGTTTGTTTTGTTATGGCTTATGAATTATGATTATGATTATTTTTTGTTGTTGCTAAATCTGCGATTTTACAGTGAGTTTATGCGTGTGAATGCCTCGATGCATTCTGCTATTTCATTGAACAAAACAGAAGTTCTAGATGATGTGCTTAATAACTTCTCTGAGGTACTCTTATTTTAAGATTTTCACCGCGGTGAAATTGATTATTCGATTATGTTATTATCGTTGCTTATTTAATTTCTATGATGTAAGTAGTAAAAGTGAATTCTGATCGATAATGATTATCTAGAGTACTTTTTTGGCGTTTATATGTGATTTTACTATAGAGTTAACCAATTAAGCTAACTTCATTATAACTGTCAACTGCAACTAACTTTTTAACAATCAAATAGCATCCATAACCATAAGTGTATTTATGGAATATATAATCCTAATTCTTCGGCTGGTGATGATGTAGGGTTATTTTACACTTTCTCCTGAAAACCGTCGCAAGTTGCTCCTTGTCCTTGCTAGAGACTATGATCTCAATAGATCACAAGTTCGCGAACTGATAAAACAGTATCTTGGACTTGAACATCCTGCTGGTAAGTGATTTGTGGTAGTGTGAATGTGCATGGGTGGGTTCTTATGTGTAACTCTTTGCATTATTAATTTCAAAATTTTGTTGTGAGAAAAGTGTTTGGTGTTGGCAGACAAAATTCAAGTGACCGGCTCTGAAGAAGAAGGATCGTTTTCTTCTTTCTATCGCATTGAGCGGAATTTGAGGCATGCCCTTCAGCCAGTTTATGAAGTTCTCTTTGATCGTCTCAACACTCATCCAGGAGGGTTGAGATTCTTATCCATTCTTCGGGCAAATATCTTGTCTATTCTTGCGTAAGTTATTGGCCGATGATTTATGATTCATGTTTGAAAAATTCATGTTCTTGTGAGCATCTCATCGTACAGAGATAGCTTGAGAATATAAAAGATATCTCAGTTAATTGTTGCAATGCTACTTTAAAACTTTGTGGATTCTATGTTTGAGAACTCAGATACCGATCATCCTACATGCTTCTGCACAAGTCTTTTTTGCTATGAGGACTTCAAAATAACATAAAAGCATAAAATGTATAATTTTTAAATGCTTACATAGTTACAGTTGATAATATATCTGGAGAAAAGATAAAAGAAAGACAAAGTTTGCTTTCGTGGAATTGTGAATATGATGATTCAATTTATCCACTATGCAGAGAGGAAAATATTGCTTCTCTGAGAGCATTGGATTCTTATTTAAAAGAAAAACTTAGTACGTGGCTTAGTCCTGCTGCTTTAGAGCTACACCAAATTACATGGGATGATCCTGCTTCCCTGCTGGAGAAAATTGTTGCTTATGAAGTACTTCTCTCCTTTTCATCTCTTGAATTTTCATCTCATGTAGCTCCAGTCTTCCTTTGTATGCATAATTTTCAATATCTTGTGTAGGCTGTGCACCCTATAAGCAACCTTCTAGATCTTAAGAGAAGGCTGGGAATTGGCCGTCGTTGTTTTGGATATTTACATCCAGCAATTCCTGGTCAGCAGTTCTTCTAACACTTTGTTACTGAAAGATAATTACAAACTTGGCTATATCTGGTCCATCAAATTTGTTTTTATTTGGTTTCTCTTTAAGTTTGGTTTATACAACTTGAAAGCAATGGAGTTTTCATAGATAATGATGTCTATTTAAAGACTTTTCTTACAATGCTTGATAGACAAAATATTTCAAATAACTAACTATAAGCATATCTGCTTGGGAACTAGAGCATTAAAGAGCAAATAGGGTAGCATCTATTGTGGAAAAGATGGTAGATTCTCATCTTAAATAGTTTGACAAGTGTGGAGAAGAACCTTAGAAGCACTAATAAGGATGGTAGACTAGATAGAGGAGAGTCCAATAGTTAGAGATAAAAGGAGAAATAGGAAAAATTTATATCACATCATGAAGAGACATTTGGATTTTAATGGTCTATGGTTGAAAATGATTTATGATTGGACATTTTTACATTGTTTGATTTATTTAGTCAACTCATTTGGTAAGAAAAAGACATCGGTTATCATATAAGCTTATCTATTAATGCAATCTACACTAGTTACAATTTTATAGTAATCACCTTTTAATTAACATATTAGCGGACATGATGTAACCTGTGCTCAAGATTTTGGTAAGAACAAGGTATATGCAAAATTTTCACATTTGGGAGATATATAGACTCAAAGTCTACTAACTTGTGAGGGTCCATTCTTATGAAGATGTGTATAGACACAAAGTTTTCACATGTCCTCCTTGTCATGCAAAACCCTTCTAATTTGGGGGGATACATTCCCCCTACTATTGTAGTTACATACTTATTCTCAAATTTTTATTTGTTTATTGGAAATATTGATAGTGAATAGGGCTTAAATTGCAATTGGGAATTATGGTAGTTAGGTGTATGATTGAAAAGATTAGAACCACATGAAAGTCTAATTTTTTGGTATTGTTCTTGAAAATGTAATATGTATGTATTCTTTTTACATATATATATACTGAGTGCTTTTGCTTTGTCTCAAACAATTAACAGAACTTCTGTCTGATTTGTAAAGTCTATTCTCAAAGTTTATTAAGTCTGTTGAAGTTAAACTATTTTATGTGGACTGATTTTATGTTTCTCCTCAGGCGAACCTTTAATTTTCATTGAAGTTGCACTGATGAAGAATGTGGCTCAAACTATACAGGTTAATTATGTTTTAACTTAACTAAAACAAACCCCTTTTCAGTACCCTTTTAATCAACATTTCTTTGTTTCACAGGAAGTTTTGTGGGATAGTCCTCCTATACCTGAAACTGAGGCAACAAGTGCATTGTTCTACTCTATATCATCAACTCAGGTATGCTATATGTATAAGTAATGAAAAGTGACAAATGGTTGAAATTTGACTATATATCAAAAAGTAGCACACCGGGCCTCATTCTTGGGTTTTTTTATCTCTCTGGAACTTATTACTACTTTTTGCTCAATTTTCCTTATTTCTTCTTTGATCTGTTTATTCATGTATGCACCTTAGATCTGTTTGCTTTTGAGCTTATCCCTCTTCTGACTTCAGGAAGAAAAGTAATGCCGGAGATAGTTTTATCGCTGATTTGCATAATTCTGAAAATTTTGCAGCCTGGCTTAGCAGGGATCAACTTGGGAAAGTTTCTTATCAAACGTGTTGTAAAACTAGTGAAAAGAGAGATGCCGCATATTTCTGTAAGTAGTTTACCAATTTTGTGGAGCTCTCTGAATTTGAAGGGTGGAGAGCCAAATTAAAATATCCGAACTTTTTTAACTCATGATTTCATTAGTATTTTCTTGGGTTTGATATGAATGGTATTATCTACAACAAAAAGTGTCTGTTTGGATGGAAGTCTTTCTGAGTACAATAGTACAACTTTCTGGTTTCATTTTTAAAATTCTTTGCTTTAGACATTTTCCTCCTCCCAAACCTGCAGATTTATGGAGTCAGAGTTCTAGAAGTAAAAGACACGTAGAAATTTCCAAAAAGACTTTTATCTCGAAATGATATCTTGTTTCCATCATTCTAGAAGAGTATAAACTGAACCTAATATGCTTATTCTCTATAGTTTTTTGACATTCATGTTGTGAAAATGCCTTGACATTTATGTGTTTCCGAGAATACTGCAATATCTTGTACTTATTAAACTTCACTTTTATTTCCGATATTTATGATTTCTGATCAATTTGTGTAGACCTTTGCAACTCTCAGTCCCATCCCAGGATTCATGACATGGCTCTTATCCAAGTTGGCATCTCAAACAGTGCTCACTGAAGGAGACATGTCACAACCAGTGGCTGAGGGATCTGGTTCCACCTTCTATGAGAACATACTTAAACCTGATGAAGAAGAAGCACTTATGAGTTTGCCTAAGTAAGCCACATTTTGTTCTATAATCTTGTAAACTGTTTGAATACATGCATTACGGCAACTAAACCTTTTCTCACTATGTGGAAATATCATGGCCATTAAATTTCCTTATCATGTATTAAGTTAAAAAATAGATAGTTGGTCTCTAAATATCTCTTAATGGTTTGACCCAACTGTTCTCCATATTGATTAATCCTCTTTACAAATGTTGCAATGGTTCATGTCCCAGCCACCAATTTTTCTCTCTTTTAATTGTGTTTCTAATCCTATTTTGTGTTGTGTATCTCTTGTTCATCGTAACACTCTCATCTTTGCCACACTTATTTTATTTTTTATTTTTGCATTACACATGTTTTTTTATATTTCTTCTTTCTTTTGCCTTTAACGGTGAACACAATCGGTTCCCTGTATACTGAAGCAAAATTCAAATTCCAAGGATTTTATATAATGAAAAAAGCCATATTCTAACTAGATCAATAATCACTATATTTTATTCTTTAGTTAAGAAGCATATTCTGACAGCATTGTACTCAAATATCTATAGCCATGTGCCTTGGCCATTAGTGATGACTAATAATGTTTATAGTAACTTCTATTTGCTCTGCTAATTTGTCTCAGTTGTCAGTCTCAAATGACAAATGTCATTATGTGTTACAGAGATATTGCCACTGGGAAAAGCGGAATGGAAGTTATGTTCAACCTGTTTGCTTCTACATCCTACAAATGGATTCATTCTCCAGAAATTTTGTCAGCATTAAAACCCCCTTTGATGCGCTTATGTGCCAGGTACTGCAAACATATTATGAGAAATGAAACGATCCAATGCTATTAATGACTTCTTGTAACTATTGCATTGTGCTAGGAAGCTGGATACACCACTAATTTATAACTTGGTGATACTTTTATTTTATCACAGATACCTTTTGCAAGAGAAGAAGAGAGGAAAAGCTTTGGACTCTGTAGCAAATTTTCACTTGCAAAATGGAGCGGTATGTCTTGGAAGTTAATGTATTGCTAATAAACTTATCTGTTATTGGAAATGGCATTTTCCTCGTGAAACCAACAGTTTCTGTTTCTGTTTAGCACATTATGCACTGTAATTTGTTTTGACATCTTGGATGGGTAATCTTGGCATTTATTTCTTTCGGCATATCCCAAATAACTCACAATTGTAATTTGAACAAATTGGTATGAATCACTTCTTGCTTCTCAATGTGGGACAGATGGTTGAAAGAATAAATTGGATGGCAGACCTATCAGATAAAGGCCTTTCTCAAAGTGGAGGCATCATGGTGAACTATGTATATAGGTAATCACGCTCTTGAAATTTCTGGAACTTGTTTTTGTTCTTACCTAAGTATTCTCACCATTTTATTTATTTATTTATTTATGCCAATTTACTGTTGATTCTTTAGATAAATTGTTTTTCATAGTTGATAAGTTTCTTACTCTACACATTTTCTGGTTATAAAGTAAGGAAATAAATCTTTCCATTGAAAGGAGCAATGATAGTACCTGTCATTTGATGCTTACATGGTTGTTTGTATTAATAGTGTTCCATATAGATAACTTTGAATAAGATGAATTCAATTTCATTTTACTTGATCAAATTTGTTTTATATGTTGATCTGATGATATCACCTAATTGCAGTCTGGATAACATAGAAGATTATGCCCATTCATACTTCAGCAACGGCGTAATCCAAGCTTCAAGTGACCTTCGTCGCTATGTTGAGGTAATGCCTCTGCTTAATGTCAATTCAAGTTTGATATAAGATAAACTTCAAGATGAGATCTCAAATATCGTATGTGCACGCAGTTTGAAAACAAAGATAGTCAACCGGAGACAACCTTTATTGCCATTAGCTTTTCCTTTTTTACCTTTCTCAAGTCTTAACCTCTTTTATATAATTTGCAGCCACAGAGTGACAAATAGTAAAAAAGTCAGCCTCTCAGTATACATGATGACTTTATCAAAACTATGCAACAAATGCATACAAGTCCAACATCGAAGAACCTTGTACTTTTAACTGTTGATATTTTCTGTACAGAGAATATAAGGAAGCTGAATAGGTATCTTATCGAATTCATTGTTGTAATACGATAGGAGACAAAATTATAAACTTCCATGTTATTTTTCCGTTGAGGATGCTACTCTTACATGTAGTAGATAGGAAAAAACTAGGATGAATAGTTCATGCTTAGGAAACCGCAAGTAGTAAAATGTGATATTTATGTGTATACTATACTTAAAAGTGAAAACAGATCCTATCCTTTAGTGAAGAGTGTATTACTGTACTTTTTTTGTTGTTGTGGAAACCCCATTAAGTCATTTAGGCCTGTTGATTGTCAATTTGTATTACAGATTTGTCCAACCATTAATGGTCTAACTCGATTTTTTAATCATTAAACTATGCTAACATTTGGGCATGCAATTCATTGAGAACCATACAAATGAGTTTTCTGCCTTCTTTTCATACACATTAATACATTGCCCAAGCTTTTGTTTGATAGGAGGGAATGAAGGAACTTGCTTTACTGTCTGCAGGAATATTCACTTCTCCGTTTCAGGACGACTGGTTTCCGAGACATAATCCCTCATAAGCCTTGTGTTAGATTCAGTGACCATCTACGAGACGATAAGGTCAGACAAGCATTTTACGGATTGTTGATCAACACTCTGAACACACACACACAAAGAAAGTTATTGAATTACAAACCTTCAAAGCTAGGCGCTTCATGTTGTCCCATTCAAAATCTTTTTGACAGTATGCCGACCGCACCTATAATAATCGAACATAGTACTTAATTAGAACTTGACTAATAAGGGACAGAAAAGAAAAAAAATAAAATAATAAGTCATCCATTTACCTCCATAATGCGTAGGGCTATTCAAGTGTGTACATGCCAGAGCCACACAGCATCAGTTTACAGATTTCATTCATTCAATCACAGTATAAAATAGTTGTAACCTGTAACTTAGATAATAGACACTGACAGTAAATGTTAAGGATTGGGGAGCTTGGCAGTTTTCCTTACCTAAGTTCTTATGTCTTGATGATTCTCTAAACATACTCGCGCAGAACTTGTCACCATCATCCAACGGGTGCTTACCCACGAAATCCATTAGCTCAACATATGCCTCAGGATTATAGCTCTGCTCAAGGCAATAACTATTACAAATGATATAGTTGATCGATACTACAAAAGAACATTTATTAACTAAAAAACGTTTAGTTTAGATGCGCTAAACACATATTTGAGTTAGTAAGGTCAAGCTATTATGCCAATTCTGATTTCCCTGGTTGGAAATATCAAATTAACTAACTTCGTAGCAGCGACACTTTAAATTGGATGTGTGTCTATCATGTGTCAGTGTTACGCACCGACACACATGATTACATTCAAATATTTCAATTTTCATATTATTATCCGTATCGGTGTGTTATGCCGTGTTCGTGTGAGTGTTTCATAGGGTAACTAGAATCATAACAGTAAGAACACAAATAAACAACAAAGGCAAGCAAAGAGGGAAGGAACCTCAAGTTGAGACGCAACAATTTTAACTGCAGTGTAGGTGAAGAAATTATGGAGGTTTTTGGCAGCTGTTGCTTCAGGTGTTGGTTTTCCGAATCCTGCATCCAAGATAACAGGGTACTATTATTGATTATATCATCCATTCAAAAAAAAAAAAATCCATGTAGAGAAACAACCAGGGCACAAACACTAGACACGGCACATATAAAATTTTTAAAAAATAATATAATTCGATGTAATCGTAAGTGTCGGTGTCGTGTTGGTGTAAGACTCGTCTAATCCTGTCCAGACTTCGTAGAGTTGTAAACTGACCTGGTACAAACATCTTGTTGCATTGAATCCTTGTGGGTAATTGAGAGCATCTTCGCTTGCTGGCTGGCCAAAATGGATAGTTTCTGTTGGTGCTTGGTATTGCAGGGTAGACATAAGGTAGCTGAGAAATTTTTAGAGCTGAAGAGGGTTCCATAGTTAATTAACACAAACAGTATTTGTGTAGTGAATTGAAGAAAGACTTTTAATTTTGAGAGGAACAAATTGAAGAAAATACTAATTTTGGTCTCCACACATTGAAAAATATCTCTAGGCTTCAATCCACGTAGATAAATATCTTTGAGCTTATGTAGAAAAAGTGGGGACTTTTATATCCAAAGTGGGATCCACTATTCTATTTACATGTGACAATAATCAAATAGACTAAGGAAATTTTTTTGGTTACACATAGATGTATATTATACACATAGAAAAAGAAAATATGAGAGACTGATACGATAGATGTGATAAATTAATGGCGTGATAAGAAGAGAAATATAGATAAAATTAGATGTTGAATATATATATTTGGTTTTACAGTGAGTTTGTTATATTATAGTAGCGAATTACTATAATTCTAGTATATCTATCGTCATATCAAACATAAACTAAGAATATGGATCTTTCAAATATCATAGTTGGGCAAATAAATTGGTGGAAATTCTATTCAGAGAGAGTTTTGCTTAGGAAAAAATCTTGGATAATCATTACATTTTTTTTTAAAATTGGGGAAGGGGGAATTTTTATTAATCATTGATACTAATGATCATTTTACAACTGTTCCAGACGAAATTTGAACTCGACACTTTAATGTTATAATATTAAATTCTTACCACTGAATTAGTACTTAAGTGTAGAATTTTTTTTTTGTCACAACTTAAGTGTAGAATTTTTATTAATCATTACATTGAACTTTGAATAATTAAATAAATAAAATTTGATACCACATCTTTACTAATAATCTTCCCCTCAAATGTAAACATATTCATTCATTTATGTATGCTTCCCCTTAAACGAAAATTAGATCTAATATCACTAATAAGTCATGATGGAGCCTAATAGATCTACAAGTTGAATTTTGAACAACAACATAGATGGATAGGTTGGATAAAATGACTTTTATTAAAATCATAATTTATAGTTGATAAATTTAGTTTATTTATTAATTCATTGGGTCATGTTAACATGTGTCCTAAAAGCACATTTTAAAGATAATCGAAATAATAATTGTCTTGAAATTAATAATGTTTGACTTTTAAAAATACTATGATATGCACAAGTTACAATGCTAAATTGTAAATTACTCCCTCCGTCCCTTAATATAAGACCCCTTTTGACTAAATTTTACTATTCATCTATCATGTTTTGACCGTATTTTTCTAATAATATACAGATGCAAATATTAGCATATAAGATCTTGTTTGATTTATTTTGATGAGTATTTTCAAGATATCAAATTTTTATAATTTTTACTGTTAGATAATTAAAGATATTAGCGATCAAAATTGTGCATTGGCGAACGTGCAGTGGTCAAAAAGGGTCTTATAATTAGGGACGGAGGGAGTACTATCAATAAAAATTAGGTATCCAATTCATAAATTACTTAAAAAATCTAAACAAAATTTTTATTGTTAAGGAAAATTGTAAATTGTAGTATATTCACACTAGAACTCTTCATTTTGGATGCTTAAATGGATGGATATGTATGTTCAGTTCGTTTTAGCTAATAAGCCAAATGCACTAACTGACGGCCAACCAAACAAGTTTCTTTAGCTGCTTTGGTTTCTTCCCATTTTGATGTCACCCCTTGATTTGTGCATGAGAGTCGTATCCCCTACATGGAACAACTCAAATTTAAAAGAAAATAAATATGGTGGTATAGAAGTGGTAGATTATTGAATCTCTTGATAATATAGTGACAATTCACATACAATCACATGTATAATATTTTTTCAAAAAACAAATATATTAGCATTAATAATCAAGTTTCTGTATAAAATGAACAGAGACTCATAAAAGAAGAACTACAAAATAAATGTATCATATTTAAGCGGAACATCAATGAAAAATACAAAAACTGACACCATCGAATAGAGAAGACATTCCTCAGCTTTCAGACCACTAGAAAAGACAACAACCTTACCCAAAAAAATGTCACTAGACAATAACTTCCGATCTATCTCGAATCAAAAGTGATCGGTCTCTTAACACAATCACAATTATATATATATAAAGAGAAATAGATCAGATAAATGAATTGTAATTATTTTAAAAATTAGACTTAATAGTTGTTTGCAAAATGTAATGGTATGGGAAAAAGAATATACTATACTATATTAGAAAGTGATACATCAATTCATGATTTATTTCCATTTGACATTTTACAACCTTTATTTAATTCTTTAAAATTCTAGATTCGCCCATTTGGAGTCACTCTCATAACCTTTTCATGTGAAGCTTGGTAGTCACATTCTTTAAGCAATCTCCCCAATGGCAATGATTCTAAACAAATAGTTAAAAAACAATAATACCAATGACAATAACAAGAAGCCTAAAGAAGAATAATTCAACTCGGTAGATGGTGATATATCAAATTGACTAATTATAATTATAGTATAATTAGTTATATAATTGTAGTAGTCATAACTTAACCGACAGAAAATGTCGAAATTATTTGGTCGGATATCATGACCGGAGTTCGAATCCCGATACCTCAGTTCACATGTGTGAGTTTTCAATGATTTATCGTTTTGTTTATATAGCAACAAATTAAAGTTATATAATTTGCATATATAAAAATAAACCAAACTCCAAAAGCCTCCTCTAACATGACATAACATGATTAATAACCTTATATATCTCTAATTAATAATAACCTCATTTCATTCATCAAACCATTTTCTTTCCACCCCTTAATCACAAAATGATCACATATCAATTTTTCTTATTAAATTTCCTTTTCTTTGTATTGTTAATTAGTATGAAAAAAGCAGATGGAAGCTGTTCTTCAGGTTGCAACCTTGCTCTAGCTTCATATTACATACCAGAAGGAACAAATCTAACTCGCATTAACAACCTTTTCAACCAACAATCCTCAGAAATTCTTAAATACAATCCAAATCTTACAAGCCCTGATTTTATTCAAAGTCAAACAAGAATTAACGTACCATTCACATGTGAGTGTCTCAACGGTATGTTCTTAGGACACACTCTTTCCTACACAACAGAACATGGTGACACATACAACAAAGTTGCTAACGTTGTGTATTCAAATCTTACTACTGAGGATTGGGTAACTAGGGTCAATAAATATCCAGCTACGGATATTCCTGATGGTGTTAAAATCAATGTTACTGTTAATTGTTCCTGTGGTGATAAACACGTGTCGAAAGATTTTGGGTTGTTTTTGACGTATCCACTTAGGAAAGGTGATAATTTGAGGGGTATTGCGGTGGAGTATGATGTTCCGGTGGATGTGTTGCAGAGGTATAACCCTGCGTCCGATTTTAGTGCTGGACATGGACTTGTGTTTGTACCGGCTAAAGGTTAGTTTAGTAATTTGCTTTTGACTAGTTTCGTAATTTAATTTTCATAGATGGGATTGAATTCAGGACTAAATAGTTAAAGAATTCAAATATCTATCACTTGTGTTTGCCTCAAAAAATTGAACCAAACTAAGCAAGTTCAAGGCGGGAGAATACAAAATTCGACAATAAGAATCATCCATTGTATCCTCCAAGTCCAAGGGATGCAAATTTGCTGCAGTAATTTTTAACAAAGTTTTCACACATTTTTGTATATAGGCCGTTGATTATAAGTCAGACAGTCCAGATTAACACGGTTATAAAATCACTTAAAACAATCTCAACCGTATATTTTAGGCCAGACGACTATGATATAAAACTGTGTAACATATTATAGGAAATTTGTTTCCTCATCAAAGATATGTGTTAAAGGTGCATGAACTTTGTTTTATGAATCATTGAAATGACAAGTTTTGCATATTGACAAGTTTTTTTTTTTAATTAAATAATCTAGTATATAGTTTATTTAGATTTTGTATATTGTTAACAGAGATGTAAAATTGGACTAGATTCGTTGATGGCCCATGTCATTATAATTCAATTTTTTTTTTTAAATATATTTTGAGTTTTTGACATTTGATTATGGCCACAAATTTTAACTCAACTGAAAAATGTCAAAATTATGTATGAAAAAGTTTAATTCATAATTGAGATTCAAACCTCAATTCCTCTAATCTTATGTATGAAATTATACATGTTTATTGTGATTTCATCAACAAAAAAAAATGGTCATTAATTAATTGCTTTCAAGAGCAAGAGCCTAGCTAACCCACTTAGGCACTAATTGATGTCTATGTCTCATACACTTGTTGTATTGTATAGAGGATAGTGAAGTCTTGTAATAAAAAAATAATGGAATATGAAAAAGATTCAGCATATTCGGCCTATATATTTGGAAATATCAACTCAGACAGGACTATAATAAAAAAATGGAATGATGTTTAATTTATTAAGAGCATTTGGTGCTATATCTAGCTACAAAATAATACAAATCATACTTGGTTCATACATCGTGGCTTTCTTCTGATTATTTATTTTTGGTAAAGTTTGTTGTGATTATTTTAATAATAATTTTTTTTCTGAATCAGTGATTATTTTATTAGTTAGTTGTACCATGTATGTATATTTTTTGCCACAAAAGAAAGTATGTATATTTCTAATTGCATTCTATTGTTTTAGTAAAAAAAATAAATAAATAATTGCATTCTATTGTTGCCACAGTATGCAATAAGCTGTGCCTAGTGTTATTTTGACACAATTTGATATCAAATTAAATAGTTAACACAATTTAAAATATACATTTAACTGTCTCTACGAGCTTAACTCAATTGGTATGGACATCATACGTAATGTGTAGGGACCGAGTTCGTACACTGGTACACACACACACACACACACACACACACACACACACACACACACACACATATATATATATATATATATATATATATATATATATATATAAAGTTGAGTCTTATCTAAATATGTTTTGAATATTTTTTGGCATATCTTAAATCACAAATAGGCCTCTAGTAATGAAGATTAAATTAGTTTGCTTTTTTGATGCTTCATACTTTTAAATCATATTTTTGCAGATGAAAATGGAAAATTTCCACCACTGCATATGGGGTAAGCTGAAATTTCCATAACCTTTACTATATCCTAAGTTTTCAACTAGATTGTATTTCAACATTTAATCTTCAAAATCTATGAAACACGAATGTTTCTCAAATTAGGCGTGTCTTTGTGTCGGACACGCATTAGTATCCGACACTGACACCGTGATACAACATAGACACCAATTGTCATTTTCTCAAATTATTATCAGTGTCAACGTGTCAGTGTCATGTGCACTGTCTGTGTCTGTACTTCATTGTTCAAAATAATTTTCTCATAAGCTATCTAACTTCAACATCTATGCTTGTTTTTTCTACCCTTTTGCAGATCAGGTGATAACATTGTACACATTACAGCTACATAAATGTTACCTATACATATAAATAAAAGTGAAAGTATGACATAACAAATCATGGTAGGTTATATTGCTATGAGATGCTGACATTATTATATAAATACCAATTTGAATAGGAATGTCCAAAGGAGCCATTGCTGGCATAGTTATTGGAGGAGCTTTTGGAATCTTAATTTTGGCACTCATTCTATATGTTGTGTTCTATAGAAGAAAAAAAGTGGCTGAAGTAACCCTACTACCAGTTCCAGGTGCATATGAAGATCAGTATAGTCAACTCCAACATGGTATATGATTCTGTTTTGAAATAACTTAGAATTATGTTGTTCAAAAGTAGTAAAAGATACAAAAGACACATAAACAGCTTAAAAAAAAAAGAAAAAGAGAATACACGATATTTGAACACAGAGTTAGGAAGTTTATTGAAAGACGCTGAAAACAGTTTATGAACATGTCATAAATTATTTCTTCATATGCTATCTTAAATATTTAAACAAGTGTTTATGTTAAAATTAAGCTCTTCAAAAAGCACTTAACAGCTCATTTCGACTCACATTGTCTACATATTTTGTCCTTGACTGTGGAGCTTTGAAGCACGGACACAGACATTGACACTTAATATAACACAGATACTAACACGTCGGCACATATAAAAATTTGAGAAAATGATATAATTCAATGTAATCGTAAGTGTTGGTGTCAGTCAGGACCAATATTGGGACATACCTAATCTGAGAGTGTGCGTGTTTCTTAGCTGTGGACTGGAGTGGCATTTTCTAGTTCTAGATTGCAGATTAAGTTTTCATATAAAAATGGAAGCTAACTAACTATATGAGTATTATCTGTTCATGGATTTAGGTTGTGGAAGCAGCATAGATAAGGCATCTGAATCTACGGCTGTTGCTTCTCCAAGGTTGACAGGTATTACAGTTGACAAGTCAGTTGAGTTCTCATATGAGGAGTTAGCCAAAGCTACCGATGGCTTTAACGAGGCTAATATAATCGGTCGAGGTGGTTTTGGATCTGTATACTATGCCGAGCTTCGAAACGAGGTTTGTCATGTTTTTTATAATCTCTTTTCTTATAATCTCTTTAAAATGGTGAGAAATTGTATTATCACAGAAAGATATATGTTCCTAAATGCCTCATTTCATGTCCTATGTTTTTAATTTTTCTTTGAAATAGAATTCTGTTATTAAATGCTAGTAAATTTGTAATATTTTGGAGATTTAGCTCACTGCTATTTATAATTTATTCATAAAGAGTACTTATCTCTTACTTATTCTTTAATTTAATCAAAGCTTGATCATAACAATCTAAAACAGATCTCTTGCAAGAATTGGAAATTCAACTTGTTAACAGAATTTGAGCTTTTTTCTTTCCTTTTTCTATTTCTTTTTGCAGAAAGCTGCAATTAAAAAAATGGATATGCAAGCATCAAAAGAGTTCTTAGCTGAACTAAAAGTTCTGACACATGTTCATCACTTGAACTTGGTATGACATTTTCCAAACCATGATACTGTTGAAAATTTTAAGCTTCATACAAACACGGACACCAAACAAGATACTGACAATGACACGTAGGCACCAATAATAATTTAAGAAAATAGAAGTGATTGAATATAACCACATTTGCAGGTGCGGCTAATTGGATATTGCGTTGAGGGCTCTTTATTTTTGGTTTATGAGTACATTGAGAATGGAAATTTGAGTCAACATTTGCGCGGCACAGGTTAACAATAATAATCATAATAATTTGCACTTAGAATGCTTCTTGCATCATTTTAATGATGATTATATGACTCTTAAGATATTTTCTTTCTAGAGAAGGATCCATTATCATGGCCTGCTAGAGTTCAAATTGCCTTAGACTCAGCAAGAGGATTGGAATACATTCATGAGCATACAGTTCCTGTCTACATTCATAGAGATGTTAAATCAGCAAACATATTAATAGACAGAAACTTCCGCGGAAAGGTTTGAAAATGTACATTTCAAGATTTTTTTTCATCTTCAAAAGTTGAGTTCTGCTTAGTCTAACTTTTCTTTCACAGGTAGCAGATTTTGGTTTGACAAAATTGACTGAATACGGTAGTTCCTCGTTGCAAACGCGCCTTGTAGGGACATTCGGCTATATGCCTCCCGAGTAAGAAACTTACTTATAAATAAACCTTATAAAGCCTAGACAATTCTCACCTTACGAGCTGATTTTGTGTATCTGAAATCTGAATATGAAAAAATTATAAAGTTTTTTATTGTGTAACAAATTTTTTGACCAAGTGTGGTAATATTTTTGTGTAGATATGCACAATATGGTGAAGTTTCTCCCAAAATAGATGTATATGCATTTGGAGTTGTTTTGTTTGAGCTTATATCTGGGAAGAATGCGATTGTGAAGACAAATGAGCCTGAGAGTGAATCAAAAGGATTAGTTGCACTGGTTATTATTCCTCCGCCTTCTAATAATAAACTCATCACTAGTTGTAAACTCATTATTGATTAGGATCAAGGTTCCTTGCAGTCAGAGAAATCCTGCAATCAGCGTATTTGGAGCCGTCCAATCTTGATCAGACAACACAATTAATAAAGTTTGGAATTTTTAAATTTATAACATAAAAATCTGCCTTTTATAGACTATCTGATCAAGATAGAACGGCTCCAAACATGCTGACTTCTTGAATGCGGCTTTTTGCTGACCGCAGAGAATCCGTGTGGGAATGAACACTAGTAGTTTTTAATTTACTTACATTTAGCTTGCTTGATGAAATGCAGTTTGATGAAGTTCTTGTTCTACCAGACCCAAAAGAAGATCTTGGTAAAATTGTTGACCCTAGGCTTGGTGAAAGTTACCCTATTGACTCAGTATTTAAGGTACTTCCTACTGACTTTTCTAATTAATCTTTTCTTATCTTATTAAATACAAAACTAAATAGACAATATATAAAATCACATTTCTTTTCTTATTATAAATTCTCGTTTAAGATTTTCTTGAACGAGTGTACCAATTTTACTAAATTATCTGTATTCATCATTACCATAAATGTACATGAATATAGTTGCGTAAAGCGTACAATATTTATTTGTTAGATACAAAACTAGAGTAAAACAATTAATGTTACATGAAACATCACTTAATTTGTTGTTTTTGCAGATGTGTCAGCTTGCCAAAGCATGCACACATGAAAATCCTCAACTTAGACCAAGCATGAGATCAATTGTAGTTGCATTAATGACACTTTCATCAGCAGCTGAGGATTGGGATGTTGGCTCTTTTTATGAAAACCAAGCATTAGTGCATTTAATGTCTGGAAGATAACTTAGTACCTAGCTACTGTCTTCCTCCTATGTTTCAACCACATTCAGTTTTGTCAACAATGCCATGCATGAATTTTTCATGTTTCAACTGTGAATTTGTAAATAAAAACATACATTTTTTTGACAAAAAAAAATATAATTTTTTTTGTTTTCCAAAAGTTACCCCTCCGATAAAGATAATCCTATTTGAAACACTATTGAACACTAAATGTGGACACTTATTCGCAAAGACATTAAAATTATTGTTACACCTATATGGTGGGATTAAAGAATAAAGAGTAATTGGTAAAGAGAAAAATGAGTCATGACTAATATTTATTTTGTGCAGCATTGTATTGCACCAACTAGAAAAATCATTGAATCATGTACATTATTTAAGAGTCAATTCAAAACTAAACCGGCTCTAGCCGGGAAATCTCTAAGGAAATAGAGCACCAGCATTGAGGTAATTGAAGTCTAGTAAAAATTCTTCTGACATGGCTGTGATGTTTGGTATCAAAATGTCATCATCCTCACCATCATTAACACTTTCAATAAAATCTGTTTTAGAATAAGGTATTTCTAATTCACTAGCAAAATCCTGAGCATTGCTTCTCTCCAGCTCATCATCACATTGTAATGTCGCCATGTTATGTGAGTCTATGTTTTCAACATTTGCGGACGATCCAACTACTCCGGCAACATCTGATGACTTGTTGTGAGAGGTTCCAACACCGAAGTTCTTTTTAACTGCTGGTTTTGGGTGACTGTGTTTTCCTAGATATGTCACAACATAAGTATTTTCTTCGGTTGTACTTTGGTCTACTAATTTTCTCGCTGGACAATAAGGATCTCTGAAAGTGCTACATTTGTAGTAGTTCCTACAAAATTGTAACATAAAATCATTTACAAACATATATGTACAAAATAACAGATATACGCTCTCACAAATGAAAGATCTTTTGCAGGTACTAAGACAATTAGAAAAAACAATTACTACTATATCACATTGAAAGTAAGATTCAACTTGTAACAATTTTTTATTTTACAAGGAGAAGTAGTGTGAGTGTCAATTTTTTAAACCATTTTGAAATTTAAACACAAATACAACCACTTAGGATCATATTTGTCAAATTTAATTACAGTTTTCTACAATGGCAAGGATCACAATTCCTACTGCCACAGTGCCACTATTAAAAATCGTAGGTGTGTCTTAGGTAAATAGATATATTTTTTAAATAGTGAAATAAAAGAAAAATATGAGAAAATCTTGTATATGGTTCTTGTAAAAAAAACAAAAGAAAAAAAAACCTCGGGTATGGTGACCCTTTAATGGGTTTCTTTCCATATTTTCTCCATTGCCATGGATCTTCTGAAAGTTCATCCGCCTTCATAGTGCGCACTGATCTCACATGGTTTTCATTATTCCTGTAAGAAAAGAAAGTTAAAATGATTTTATTTCACATAAAGTTTGAATAAAATGTTTGAATAATTTTTACATAAAGTTGACTTTTAATTAAATTATATTGTTGTAAAAAAAATTAAATTATACTATTAAATTATAAGAATAAAAAAGTTACCTTTTACATGATTTGTGTTTTTGTTGTAGCAGATGTGTAGGGGTGGTGGTCTGTGTGTTGATAGTGCTTATTGGAGTAGTGACGGTGGTGGTAGTGGTGATCGGAATAATGGTAGTGTGATTGGTTGTGGTTGGAGTAGTGATGGAAGATGTGAGCATAGTAGTTTCGGAGGTCGAGATAGAGGTGATGGGATTGAATTTAGGTAAAAAAAATTCTTGTTCAGTGAACTCATTTGGTTGCATTTGTTGTTTTTCGGTGAATGTTGAAAAATCAAAAAAGGTAGAATTTTGATTAGAGTCCTCAACACTAGTGTCAATGTTAGGGATGATATTGGGGGTGATGTAGGTGGAGATGCTGGTGGTAGAGGGGGTGTTGATAGGGGCGGTACTGGGGGTGGGGATATGGGTGGTGGAATTGAAATTGGTCATCATATTGTTCAGATCTATAAAGTTATTTGGTATAAGTGGGGCAAAAGGGACTGAATTATTTTCATGATGAAAAGTAAAATAATTATAGCATGCTGTGGTGGTGTTGCTGACGTTCGATAGGTTTTCATGTTGAGAGGAAGCACCAAAAATGGTTGGAACATTAGTAAAGGTGGTAGCTTTGCAGCTTTGCAGCTATGCACAATGGAAGATATATCCCAGTCATTGTACTCCATGGTTTGTGTAATTGCACAATTGAAGAAAAGAGTGTTCAATGATTTTATATTTTGCCTACGTGAAGTAAGTGGATAGTGATCGAGTGAAATGAGTCAAGCGAGATGGTGAAATTAGAGGCAAAGAAACAGTTTTGATTTTATCTGTGAATCAAAAGAACAATGTGAAGATAATGAGCAAGACTGACAAAGACAGGGGGGGTTGGAGGGGGAGAGGGAGAGACTGAGTGAAAGAAACAGTTTTGATTTTATCTGTAAATCAAAAGAAAATGTTAAGATATTGAGCAAGACAGAGAGAGAGAGAGAGAGAGAGAGAGAGAGAGAGAGAGAGAGAGAGAGAGAGAGAGAGAGAGAGAGAGAGAGAGAGAGAGAGAGAGAGAGAGAGCGAGCAGATGATTTATATGAAACAAATTATGTTGTTTTGATTAAAAAACACAATATTGATTGATATATTTCAATTTCCAAGGAAAATTAATAATTTTTCAATTTCCAAATACAATTATAAATTATTTCTTTTGACATCATAATTGCATTCCTTAAATGGAGGAAAAATTAGTAAAGATGGTAGCTTTGTAGCTATGCACGATAGAAGAGAGATCCCATTTATCTTGTTTATTGTTTCTGTATTTGCATTGAAGAAAAAAGTGCTCCGTGATTCTATATTTTTGCGTAATTGAAGTAAGTGGATAATCATTGAATGCAATGAGTCAAGAGAAATGGTGAAACTAAAGGCGAAGAAATAATTTTGACTTTCTTGGTGAATAAAAAGAACAATATTAAAATATCGAGGAAGACAGACAGAAAAAGAGGGGAGAGAGAGTGAAAGAGAAAATTATTTATGAGAAGCAATTAATTATGTTGTTTTGAATAAAATTACAAAATTGATTGATATTTTTTAAGTTCCAAAGAAAACTAACATATGTTCAATTTCCAATGGCAAATCTAAAGTATTTTTTTTAACATCATAATTACATTCTTTAATAAACGACATTCATCTTAAAACAGAAAAAATACAAATAAGAACGCAATTATCACAAGTCTTTTTAATCATGAGTGAATCACAGACTTTGTTGATTAGATTGTTGAGAGTAAAATGCTAAAGGAGAGATGGTGAAACTAGACTAAATAAACAATTTTTGATTTTTCGGTGAACTAAAAGAACAATGTTAAGACAATGAAGAATACAAACAAAGACAGAGTGAAGTGAGAGAGAATGTGAGAGAGATAATGAAGTAAATTATTTTTTTTTGGATGCAAAATACAAAAGTGTTTGATGTTTTCAATTTTCAAAGACAACTGTAAATGTTAAAATCATCTAAAATATTGTCAAAACACAAATAAAATTAAATTTAGAATAATCAAAACACAAATGAATTCTTGAGTATTATCTACAATGTTTTGTTAAATATCTTAATAAAATTTAACATGATTTTTTGGGTACAATTTAACATGATATTTAGTGAGTTAAGTATTAAATCGTGTAAGTTATATTTGATAATAAATTCAACTTGAGATTCACTTTCCTGCATAAATAAAATAATTTTTTCTCTCCATTTTTAATTTCTTTCTTCGTATTTTTCAGGATTATTTTCAGGAACTCTTGTCTAAAAGTCAAACAAAATTCGTTGCCTTTTCAAACAAAACAAAAATATGACCCAATGAAAACTTAATATAGTTTGTCTTGAATCACGCATTCTAGGGCATCTGTGTTGCAAACCTGTATGTGTATATATATATATATATATATATATTGATGGTGTAATATAGTTATGCACACATATGAGATATATATGCTGCAATTTAGTTGATAGCAAAATTTATTTTTGACTACCGTGAGCATTTTCTAACTTAAATTGTTCACATGGGCTCTTGCTACTTTCCCATTTTCCATGGCTAAATAATCAGAAGTTTTTCTCTTATATCATTTTTTTTGTTTTTTGTCTGAGATACATGGTTGCTTTATAGCGGATTGCTGATTTTATGTAAAACAACACTTTTACGATTTGGAACAACTTAATGTTGAAGTTTGAAAAATTTTAAAACATTGGAAAGAGATACCTTATTTTTCAGCATTAGGAGATTCCATGAGCAATTTAATTAAGTGAGAAAACTTATAATTGATAGATTAATTAAACTTGGTGGATTGGATTTAGTGTAAAATAAACTTTTTAAGATAATGAGGAGTTGATAATTTTTTTTCTTAAGTCTAATAGATGATAAATCTTTTTTTCATTAAATTATTCATTAGCTTGATCAAACATTATTTTTTTTTAATCATTTCCATGTTGTATTGAGATTTCCATTATGAATGCAATCTCTGAAATTATTATGGTAAAAATAAACATAGACAAAGGTGTAACAAACAAACTTTTATTATTGAGAATAATAATAATTGAAATTGATTAATTGGAGGTTGAAATAGAAAATGGATAGTAAGAATTGAAGATTAAGGACACAATGGAAATTGAGTTCAATTTGAAGGACAAAACAGTAAAAGGAGCCAAGCCTAGCTAAGGAAATAGAGCACCACCATTGAGGTTATTTTGAAGTCTAGTAAGAAATCTTCTAACATGGTTGACATGTTTTGTATCAAAATGTCATTGTCATCAATAAAATCTGTATCAGAATAAGGAATTTCTGATTCATCACCAAAAACCTGAACATTGATTGTTTCTGGCTCATCAACTTGTAACATCATCTTGTTATGTGGATGTAAGTTCCGAACATTTTGGAGCGATCCACCTTCTCTGTCAACATGTGATTTTCTCTCTATTAGTTTAATTTCCGGATGAGGGATTTTTGAATGATTGCCGATAACTTGAGTGTTGTTGCTCTCTGGATGATTAAAGTGCAACATCACCTCATTAGGTGAATCGAAGGTTTTGAAGTTTGAGGATGATCCAGGTTCTCCGACATAAGGTAATCTAGGCTCTGATGACTTGTTCTGGGAGGTCCCAAAAATATAGTTATGTATAAGTGTTGGCTTTTGGTGATTGTGCCTCCCTCGATATGTCACAACATATGTGTTCTCTTTGGTTTTGCTGTTTTCTACTAATTTTCTTGCTGAACAATATGCGAAAGTGCTACATTTGCAAAATTGAAACATTTTAATAGATAAAAGCTTTAATACAGATATATGTTCATTTAGGGAAAACATAAAGGTATGCAAGCCGACTCTATCTCCCACCATGAGTTACATATATGTTTATTTTCCGCGTATTAAAAAATACTATAAATAAAAGAAAAATAGTAATTTTATCAAATTAACCTAAAAAAACGTTATCAAGTATATGCGCATGGAGTAGCTAGGGAATTACATAAAGGTATGCAATCCAACTCTATCTCCCACCATGTTATGCTCATAAATAAATATAAAGTGAAAGATATAGATTTAGAAGTGATGCATTTAATAATAATATTTAATGTTTTAAAATCACATTTTCTAGATAAAACCTTTAATGCATTTAAACTCAAATGTGACTATGATCAAGATCGTACATTTGTTGCATCAAAAAATAAAAAAAGATCGTACATTTGTTAGATTGAATTAAAATTTTCTACATTGGTAAGGATCACAATTCCTACCTCATACTATTTAAAATCCTATATATGTGTGGGTGAGTATACTACCAAGTAACAACATTTTATTTTTTTATTATAGGTAACAATATTATTAGTCTTAATGTTAAATAAAAGATAAATATGTGAAAGTAAGAGTTTGGAATATTTGAAAACCTTAGATGTGGCGTCCCTTTAATGGATTTTTGTCCATACTTTTTTCATTGCCACTGATCTTCTGAAAGCTTATTATCTACCCTCACATGGCATACCAATGCCACATAATTATCATTTTTTTTGAGAAAAAAAAGGTAAGATGGTTTTAGTTCAAAAGTTATGTAAAAATATTTGATTAACTTTGACACAATTAATAGTGTGTAGGGATGATATGAGATTTGGTGGTATGTGTGCTAATAGTGGTTGTGGGCATAATGAAGCTGGTGGTGGTAGTGGTGATGGGGGTAATAGTAGTGTGATTGGTTATGGTGGGATTGATGGACGATGTGGGCATAGTTTCAAGGGTGGGGATAGAGGTGGTGGGATTAAATTTGGATATAAAACTTTCTTGCTCAATTAGTCTTGAAAAATAAAAAAAGGTCGAATTTTGATTAATTAGAAACATGAGCATTAGTGTTAATATTAGGGGTGATGTGGATGGGGATGATGGTGGTGGTGGATGGAGTGTTGATAGTAGTTGTGGTGGTAGTGAGGGAAGAGGTGGTGGTGATAATGGTGATTGGGGGTATTGGTTGTATTGCGAATGGGGTTATGGGTGGTGGGATTGAACTTATCAACAAATTCTTTAGATTTATAAAATCATTTGGTTTACGTGGGGCAAAAGGAGTTGAACTACTTTTTTAGTTAAAAATAAAATCGTTACAGGAAGATGATTTGGTGTTTATAGGGGTTATGATGCCACTTGAGGTTGTGGTGGTGATGGTGGTTAGATTTTCAGATGAAGGAAGAATTTTAAAAGTGGTGGAAGGATTAATAAAGATGGTAGTTTTTGCAGCCACAAATAATAGAAGAGAGATTCTAATCTTTATTATTGTTCATGTTGTGCGGATTTTGCACAATTGAATAAAATAGTGTTCAATGATTCTATTTTTGCTTAATTGAAGTAAATGGCTAGAAAGAGCAAATAATTTCGGGAGATGGCTAGAAAGCTCAATTGGTAGTAGAAATAGATTGAACATGTACTTTAACCCCAGAGTACATAGTTCGATTCCCACTGAAGACAAAAACTCTATTGAGGAGGGAATAGAGAAGTTTGTGAGGTGACAAAACCCCATGTGTAATTACAAGAGAATGCATGGGGGGCATATGAGTAACTGGAGGGTGCACAAAGACAATGGAGGGTGCACAAAGACAATGGAGGGTGCACTAAGTAATTACATGTGGGTCATACATTGCATTGCTAATTTTGACTCACGATGGAAGTTAGTAATCCCCGTATATATATATATATATATATACATACTTTTTAATGATGAATATACAATTTTTTTGATTAAATTGTAAATGAAAGACACAAGAGAGATGGTAAAAATAGAAGGGCAGAGAAACATTATTGGTATTTTTGATATACATAGGGTGCGTTTGATTCACAAAATAGTAAGTACTGGACAGAACAGTACATGAAAGAACAAGATAGTACAGGACAAAATAAGATAGTTCAAGACATGACAAAACTGCATCGAAGAGAGATAATTTTTTAATATTTGAAAATAAAAGGGTATTTTTGTATTTTTTATAGTTGTACTGTGGGCAAAAAGTTGTCTTGTGATTTAGTGAAGGACAAAAATTCCTGATTTTGTCCTGTCCCTTGCTACCTATTTTGTCCAATCCTATAACCAATTTTTAAATCAATCAGGGTACAAAAAGTTGTCATGTCTAGTCCCTTGTTCAATGTTAAAATATTGAAGAAGACTGCGTAAAAAAAATAAAATATTGAAGAAGACAAACAAATACAGAGGGAAGAGAGAGTGAGAGACAAATTGATTTATATGAAACAAATGATGTTGTTTTTTTTATGAAAAATATGAAGTTGATTGATATTTTCAATTTGCAAAAAAAATTGTAACTGATAAAGACAGTTTTCAAAGACATGAGTGAATCTCAAATTTTGTGGATTATATTGAAGAGAGTGAAAGATTCAAAGGAGATAGTGAAACTAGCCAGCGGTAATTTTATTTTTTGTGTGGCTTTTATAGAGAGCCAAAAGAACAATGAGGAAGATAGTGACAAACATAGGGGAAAAATAGAGTAAATGATTTAAAAATAGAGTAAATGATTTGTACGAAGTAATTGATTTTTTTTAATAAAAAATACAAAAGTAATTGATATTTTTAATTTAGCTTAAACATCATTTTCGTCTTTGTATGTACGCGAAATTTTGGTTTTAGTCTCTGTATTAAATTTTGTTTTAAATAAGTCCTTGAATCAATTAAATATTTTGATTTTAGTCCCTAATGAAAAAATTCGCAAGAAAATTCGTAGGAAAATCAACAAAAAACTTGCAAAATTTCATGCTATTTTAGCTTTAGGGACCAAAAATAAAAAAATTGGTTGATTTAGGGACTTATTTAGAACAAAAATTGATATAAGGACTAAAACCAAAATTTCACATAAAAATAATGACAGTTCTAACATTCAAAATTATTTATGATTTTTTCTCACTCAATTATATATATATATATATATATATATATATATATATATATATATAGAGAGAGAGAGAGAGAGAGAGAGAGAGAGAGAGAGAGAGAGATATTATCATAAGTCTTAATCATGAGTGTATCACATATTTAGTTGATTAAATTGGAGAATTAATTTTGATATATTATATAATCGATTATGTCTTGAATGATGCAACTTATGATTCACATTTTAGCATAAATTAAAATAAAATGATTTTTTATCTCTCCTCATTTTCTGTTCTTTTCCTCATGTTTTTAAGAATTATTTTAAGTTATTTTTTTTGTTGAATGTGTTGTTGTTGACCTATGTCCACGCTAGGCGTGAGGGTTGATGTTGAATATGTTGTATTGTTGGAGTTTGTTTGAAGTCCCACATTGCTTAAGTTCCCGAACTGTTGATTATATAAATATGTATGTGAGGACAACCTCACCTATTGAGGTAGCTTTGAGCTAGATTTTGGGTTGAGATCCAAACATATTTAACATTGCTCATATTTTCGAGAATTATTTTAAGGATTTTTTTGACTAATGAGCACTTATTGCAATTTATTTTGAATGATGCATTCTTAGGGCATGTATTTCATTTGTACCGCAAATCAGTAATTTGTTTCACTTCAAAATATATATAGTTCTATTATAACAAAAATAAATAAAGTTCAATAGTAATATATCTATCTATATAATTTAAAAATAGATATACAAAAGTAAGTTTAGTTAATTAATTATATTAGTTCTTTTCAAGTGAGAATTTAATTTTATCAAATCATTTTATGTAGATATTAGTGAAGATATATTATAGAACATCAACAAAAATTTTATACTTTTCTGAAATATATTTTGTAATGCCAACCAAAACAATAAATATATTTTGTAATTTTTTATTTTTTTATGAATGTTAATATTCTCATTAATATGTTATATCTTACATTTTTATATAAAATAATTAGATCTTCGACACTTACGATGCACATGTCTTATAATTTACAACATTTATGAAGTAAATAATTACAAAAAAAAAATAATTACAAAATTTTAGTACAAAAAAAATACATAACACAAATAATAATACAGAGATAAGAATCATAAGACATATATAAAGAGATACAGTAAGATCAAATTTTAACCCTAATGGATCCATTAGTCAAACCCATTGATAAACCATTCAAACAAAATAATAGTAAGTCATAAATACATTAATTTTTTTTTCACGTAATAGTTAATACATTGAATTAAAAATCAATTGGTAAGGTATAACATTAAAAACATATATGTAATAAAAATAATAATTAAAAACATATCAAAAACAAAAATATTGTTCTTTTCATTTTTGACTAGACGAATAAAGAAAATATAAAAAAAAAATCACATTTTTTTTCTAAAATAGGTAAAGGTATTATTATTTTATATTGGTAAAGGTATTAACTTTTTTTTGGGTCTAGGTTAAAGTTATTGTTTTATTGCTAAAAAACATTTTATGAGTTACTTTTTTCTTTCTTTTTCCATTTCTATAAGTCTTCATCCTCTCTCTCTCTCTCTCTCTCTCTCTCTCTCTCATACCACCTACTATCACTATAAATAGTGAACTATAACCGTACAACTCATATACTTGTGTCAAAAAAAAAACTCATATACTTGATTGAAATAACACATCATTCGGTTCTCAAAAGTACTTATCATCAATTTTACTGCGTGGATTTTATTTCATTCACAATAATTTTGAGGTTGACTTCACTTTTTCATATTTCTCGTCCTTTATTTCCGAAAATTCATTTATATGTTGATGCTCACATTTATGCCGTGCTTATTAGTTGATTTTCATGTTCATTCTGTAGTAATAATGAAGGCTGTATTTGATCCCACTCAAAATCAAAATAAAAGAAGATTTAAAGAGAGTGTCTCCAATAACAATTTTCAAGACGAAGAAGAAGTATTATTTGTTTCAGAGACAAAGTCAAGAAGCAAAGCTAGAAAGTTGGATAATATAACGGTTAGTTAAATTTTCAATTCTTATTATTCATTTTGTTGACATATATACTTTATCACAATTGTTTTGGTAGCTTAAACTTTATACTATAGTTTCTATTATATATTAATAAGTGTAATTTGTGTTAATTAATAGATCTATGAAGAAAAAGTTCATCATAATCGGTATATCATCAACTTATTACTTCCGTTGGTTCAACAAATTTGTGAAGAGCAAATTCAAGAACAAGAGATTGAAGCTAAAATACAAGGTAATATTATATTGCACTTTTTCTTTCTCATCATATACATATACATATAACTTTTTGAACATATCACTAACAATAATTAACCTCTCATATTAGGAAAATCTTGTTGTGAGATTGACATACCACAAACTCAATGTGGTGATGATGAGCGTATCTATTGGTATGTTATTGATCTTTACTTTTCCATACACATACACGCATATAAAGTGTATCAAGTGTTTGACACCAAAAAACGTAGTTCCATTTAATTTAATTATTCCATTTTTTCAAATTACTTGTGTCATAGTTGTGTATAATATATGATGTTTGAGTATGCGTGAGTGTTTTATATAGTATACTTATATTATTTTTTATTTTTTTGGAACAGCGACCATTGTGCTACTTCAATAGTTGATCTTTATAGAAGTTGTAACAAATGCTCATTTGAAATCTGTCTTAGTTGTTGCAAAGAAATACACAACGGAAGCATTAAACCACGCTCTGAAATAAAGTTTCAATATAAAGATCGTGGTTATGCTTACATGTTCGGAGGTGATCTTGATCTTCAATATATGCAGTTTGATACAAGGAACTCAAAGGTCCGACGTTTTAAGACATTCACTAAATGGAACACAAAAAGTGATGGAAGAATCACATGTGCTCCAAAAGAATTAGATGGTTGCGGTGGATCCGTAATGGAGCTGAAACGCATGCTTCCAAACGGAAGAATCTCAAACTTGATAACCAAAGCGCATAATATCATGAAACATTTTTGCAACAAAGAAGAAAAAACTAATGTTGGAAAAGAAGTATCGTTGAATTGTAAGAATGGAGATCTATATTGTCTAATGTCTAGTGACCTCATAAAAGAAGGGCTAGATAAATTTAGAAAACATTGGAGGAATGGCGAACCTATTATAGTTCGCGATACTCTTAAACAAGGAACAAATCTTAGTTGGGAGCCAATGGTTACCTTAAGATCATTGTGTGGAAATTCGGCTTCCGATGTCAGCTTAAATCATACATCAAAAGTTAAGGCTATCGATTGCTTGTCCGGTTGTGAGGTTTGTTTCTTTAGCTCATTTTGATGGTTTTATTACCAGTATATTTTTTCTCTCTCTCTACATAAACTAGAATATATATCATGTAGCTTGAACTTTCTAGTATAAAAATTTTCATTCATTTTTTTTTGATTTTCACCACCAGTATCCGACCCACTTGGACGACTTCCTTCTTTAACAATATAATACTTGAACTTTCTAAAAATTTGCAGGAAGAAATTGACACTAACTGGTTCTTCAAAGGTTATTCAGAGGGAATAAGATATAAAAATTATTTCTGGCCACAGATGCTCAAGCTAAAAGATTGGCCCCCTTCTGACAAGTTTGAAGATGTTTTGCCGCACCATTTTGAGGAGTTTATTCGTTGCTTACCATTTAAAGAGTATAGTGATCCGCGAGCCGGAATCCTCAACCTTGCTACAAAGCTACCACAAAATGTCATAAAGCCTGACTTGGGTCCAAAAACATATATTGCTTATGGAATCAAAGAAGAACTTGGAAGAGGAGACTCTGTTACAAAACTTCACTGTGATGTAGCAGACGCGGTATGCTACATTATATAAATTATAACTTGTTCTATTGTTTGACGATGTAAATTAGTTTGATATTCACATGATAGACGTGGTATGCTACATTATATCCTTAAAATCTTTAAGTAATTGTTTTTAATTTATTGTTCAATGATTTTGACAGGTGAATATTTTGACTCATACAACTGAGGTAAATTAACTAATGAACAAAATGATGCTATTAGAAGAATAAAAAGAGCACATAAGGCTCAAGATGAGAAAGAAGACAGTAGACGCCCTTTCAAGATTGAACGGAAATATTTTCCGAATGAATTGTCATATATCTCAAAAGAAACAACAGATTCAGGTTGTGCTCTTTGGGACATATTCAACAGAGAAGACACTGAAAAGTTAGAAGAATATTTAAGAAAGTACTCTAATGAATTTAGGCATATTTATTGTTCCCCAGTAAAACAGGTATTATAATATTAATTATCATTTATCCTATTTAATCTATATTTATGTTTGTCTTTAACTTTAGATGGTTGATTCTCTTAATTTTTATGTTGGGTAGATTGCTCATCCTATTCATGACCAATGTTTTTATTTGACTTTGGAGCATAAGAAGAGATTAAAGGAAGAGTTTGGTTAGTACATGAAATTTGAATCTTCTAAATCAATGCATCATGCAATTAGTTTTACTTATTACTAACTTATTGACATGAATCTTAATTAATTATAGGTGTAAAACCTTGGACATTTGAGCAGAAACTTGGTGAAGCAGTATTTATATCTGCTGGATGTCCACACCAAGTTAGAAATCTTAAGGTGAAACATCGTGTATCATCCAGAATTAAATATAAATAAATAAAAAATGTATCTCGTAATTAATAATTCTAATCACATTATATGCTGTAACATCTTGCAGTCATGCACAAAAGTTGCTGTAGACTTTGTGTCACCGGAAAATGTGCATATTTGCATGCTTCTAACCGAAGAGTTTCGCCTTCTTCCTAAGAATCACAAGGCAAGAGAAGACAAACTTGAGGTGATTTGATTATTAGATATTCCTTTTTATCTTCCTTTCTTTAATGGATGTGAGTTTCAAATTAATTAAGTTGAAAAACAGAACATGATTATGGATAACTTTACCTTATTTTGTGATTAATTGATATCTTTTTTATTGAACAGATAAAGAAGATGATAGTCTATGCTGTTGATCAAGCTGTTAAAGAATTATAAGCTTTTATTAGATCATGAAAGGCTTGAATGAAGCTTTTATTGAGTGATAAAAGTTATGTGAAATTGTAAATAGTGTCATCATTGTAAGACATTTATTTTCTCTTGTTAATCAATCAAATGTATTTATGTTTGTAATATATAATTTAGGGACTAAATTACAAATTGTATTACAAATTGTATAGAGTATTGGATAGTGAAATCTTGTAATAAAAAAAATAGTGGAATATGAATAAGATTCAACATATTTGGTCAAGTAATCAAATGTATTTTGCATTGCATTCTATTTTATTGGGTACATATTTTTTTTCGTTAAATAATCTAGTGGTTAGAATTTCACCTCTTTGAATTACATATTTCTAATTGCATTCTATTGATGCCACAGTATGCAATACGCTGTCTAGTGTTATTTGACACATGAATTTGATGTCAAATTAAATGGTTAACACAATTTAAATACACATTTAATCACGTTCAATAGATGATTAATGAATGAACTAAAATAAAAACATAAAGATTGTTTGGAAAGCAAGAAAGATGATGTTGAAAGGATCTATTAGTAATTATCCAAATTATGATCAAATAATGTACATGAGATTTGTTAACACATTCCAAATTACTATGACTACCCCTTCTCCAAGAAATCAGAGATTAAGATAAGAAAGAGTGATATAATCCTTTAATTTCAAAATGTCATTTTTATATAATGAAGGCTTTTTGTTGGTTCGTCAGGACGGGTCCTAGTAGTCCATTTTTGGGTAATTAAGTAAAGCTTAACCAAAAATTGGTCTATCCAAAAATCGAACATGAATTCTCTCAAAATCTGTCATATGGTGAAGCTCATTAACCACGTTAGCTCAGTGACTTGGTTAACTCTTCCTAAATCTTTGAATAAGCTAAAGTTGAGTCTGAACTAAATATGTTTTTGAATATGTTTTGGCATGTCTTAAAACAAAAATAGGCATCTAGTAATGAAGGTTAAATTATTGATTTGATAGATATATAAATTTAGCCTAATATAATTAATTAGTTTGCTTTTTTGATGTTTCATACTTTTAAATCTTATTTCCACCACTGCATATGGGGTAAGCTGAAATTTCCATAACCTTTACATCCTAAGTTTCCAACTAGATTATATTTCAACATCTAATCATCAAAATCTATGTAACACGAACACTTCTCAAATTAGGTGTGTCTCCGTGTAGGACATGCATTAGTATCCAACACTGAAATGACACATACACCAAGTCCAATTGTCATTTTTTCACATTATTATCGGTGTCGACGTGTCAGTGTCTATGTCATATCTTGCGCCGGCGTCTGTGCTCATGGTTCAAAATAATTTTCTTTTAAGCTATCTAGCTACAACATCCATGCCTATTTTTTTACTCATTTGCAGATCAGGTGATGTGAATTAACATTATACACACTGAAGCTACATAAATGTTACTAATACATATAAAAGTGAAAGTGTAACATAACAAGGTTATATTGCTATGATATGCTAACATTATTATATAAATTACTAATTTGAATAGTAATGTCCAAAGGAGCCATTGTTGTAATTTTCGATGTACCAAAAAAAAAAAGGAGCCATTGTTAGCATAGTTGTTGGACGAGCTTTTGGAATCTTAATTTTGGCATTCTTTCTATATGTTGTGTTCTATAGAAGAAAAAAAGTTGCTAAAGTAACTCTTCTACCAGTTCCAGGAGCATCTGAAGATCAATATAGTAACACTTCAACATGGTATATGATTGTGTTTTGAAATAACATATAATCATGTTGTTCAAATGTAAAAGATACAAAAGAAACATAAACAGAGAATAAACGATATTTGAACATAGAGTTAGGAAGTTTATCGAAAGACGCTGAAAACAGTTAATGAACATGTTATAAATTATTTCTTTCATACGCTATCTTAAATATTTAAACATGTGTTTATGTTAAAATTAAGCTCTTCAAAAAGCACTTAACAGCTCATTTGGACTCACATTGTCTACATATTTTGTCCTTGACTGTGGAGCTTTGAAGCACGGACACAAACATTAACACTTAATATAACACAGATACTAACACGTTGGCACATATAAAAAATTTGAGAAAATGATATCATTCAATGTAATCATAAGTGTTGGTGTCGGTCACAGCACATTCCAATACTGGGACACACCTAATCTGAGAGTGCGCGTGTTTCATAGCTGTGGACGGGAGTGACATTTTCTAGTTCTAGATTGCAGATTAAGTTTTCATATATAAAATGGAAGCTAACTAACTATATGAGTATTATCTGTTCATGAATTTAGGTTGTGGAAGCAGCATAGATAAGGCATCAGAATCTACGGCTGTTGCTTCTCCAAGGTTGACAGGTATTACAGTTGACAAGTCAGTTGAGCTTCGAATAGAGGTTTGTCATGTTTTTTATAATCTCTTTTCTTATAATCTCTTTTGAAATGGTGAGAAATAATAACATTTGTATTATCACCGAAGGTGTATATTTATTCCTAAACCCTAATATGTTCCTAAATGGCTCATGTTTCATGTCCTATGGTTTTAATTTTTCTTTGAAATAGAATTCTGTTATTAAATGCTAATAAATTTGTAATATTTTGGAGATTTAGTTCACTGCTATTTATTCATAAAGAGTACTTATCTCTTATGATTCAATTTAATCAAAGCTTGATCATAACAATCTAAAACAGATCTCTTGCAAGAATTGGAAATTCAACTTGTTAATAGAATTTGAGCTTTTTTCTTTCCTTTTTCTATTTCTTTTGCAGAAAGCTGCTATTAAGAAAATGGATATGCAAGGATCAAAAGAGTTCTTAGCTGAACTAAAAGTTCTGACACATGTTCGTCACTTGAACTTGGTATGACATTTTCCGAACCATGATACTGTTGAAAATGTTAAGCTTCATACAAACACGGACGCCAAACAGGATATATACTTACAATGACCCATAGGCACCAGTAATAATTTAAGAAAATAAAAGTGATTAAATGCAACTACATTTGCAGGTGCGGGTGCGGCTATTTGTGTTGAGGGCTCTTTGTTTTCTAATTAATCTTTTCTTATCTTATAAAATACAAAACTAAAGAGATACTATATTAAATCACATTTCACTTCATATTATTAATTTTCGTTTAAGATTTTCTTGAACGATCGTACCAATTTTACTCATTTATCTGTATTCATCTTTACCATAAATGTACATGAATATAGTTGCGTAACGCGTACAATATTTATTTGTTAGATACAAAACTAGAGTAAAACAATTAATGTTACATGAAACATCACTTAATTTGTTGTATTTGCAGATGTGTCAGCTTGCCAAAGCATGCACACATGAAAATCCTCAACTTAGACCAAGCATGAGATCAATTGTAGTTGCATTAATGACACTTTCATCAGCAGCTGAGGATTGGGATGTTGGCTCTTTTTATGAAAACCAAGCATTAGTGCATTTAATGTCTGGAAGATAACTTAGTACCTAGCTACTGTCTTCTTCCTATGTTTACACCAATTTCAGTTTTCTCAACAATGTCATGCATGAATCTTTCATTTTTAAACTTTGAATTTGTAAATAAAAACGAACATTTTTTTGACAAAAAAAACATATATAGTTTTTTTGTTTTCCATAAGTTACCTCTTCGATAAAGATAATCCTATTTGAAACACTATTCAACACTAAATGTGAACACTAAATGTCGACACTTATTCGCAAAGACATTAAAATTATTGTTACACCTATATGGTGGGATTTTAAAGAATAAAGAGTAATTGGTAAAGAGAAAAATGAGTCATGAATAATATTTATTTTGTGCAGTATTGCACCAACTAGAAAAACCTTTGAATCATATACATTATTTAAGAGTCAATTCAAAACTAAACCGGCTCAAGCCGGGAAATCTCTAAGGAAATAGAGCACCACCATTGAGGTAATTGAAGTCTAGTAAATATTCTTCCGACATGGCTGTGATGTTTGGTATCAAAATGTCATCATCCTCACCATCATTAGCACTTTCAATAAAATCTGTTTTAGAATAAGGTATTTCTGATTCACTAGCAAAAACCTGAGCATTGCTTCTCTCCAGCTCATCATCACATTGTAACGTCGCCATGTTATGTGAGTCTATGTTTTCAACATTTCGGGACGATCCAACTACTCCAGCTTCTGATGACTTGTTCTGAGAGGTTCCATCACCGAAGTTCTTTTTAACTGCTGGTTTTGGGTGAGTGTGTTTTCCTAGATATCTCACAACATAAGTATTTTCTTCGGTTGTACTTTGGTCTACTAGTTTTCTTGCTGGACAATAAGGATCTCTGAAAGTGCTACATTTGTAGTAGTTCCTACAAAATCGTAACATAAAATCATTTACAAATATATATGTACAAAATAAAAGATATACGTTCACACAAATGAAAGATCTTTTGCAGGTACTAAGATAATTAAAAAAAACAATTACTACATCTCATTGAAAGTAAGATTCAAGTTGTAACAATTTTTTATTTTACAAGGAGAAGTAGTGTGAGTGTCAATTTTTAAACCATTTTGAAATTTAAACACAAATGCAACCACTTAGGATCATATTTGTCAAATTTAATTACAGTTTTCTACAATGGCAAGGATCACAATTCCTACTGCCACAGCGGCACTATTAAAAATCGTAGATGTGCATAGGTAAATTTTTTTTTTTTTAAATAGTGAAATAAAAGAAAAATATGAGAAAATCTTGTATATGGTTCTCGTAAAAAAAACAAAAGAAAGAAAAACCTCGGATATGGTGACCCTTTAATGGGTTTCTTTCCATATTTTCTCCATTGCCATGGATCTTCTGAAAGTTCATCCGCCTTCATAGTGCACACTGATGTCACATGGTTTTCATTTTTCCTGTAAGAAAAGAAAGTTAAAATGATTTTATTTCACATAATAAAATGTTTGAATAATTTCTACATAAAGTTGACTTTTAATTAAATTATATTGTTGTAAAAACAAAAAAATTATACTATTAAATTATAAGAATAAAAAAGTTACCTTTTACTTGATTTATGTTTTTGTTGTAACAGATGTCTAGGGGTGGTGGTCTGGGTGTTGATAGTGCTTACTGGAGTAGCGAAGGTGGTAGTAGTGGTGATAGGAGTAATGGTAGTGTAATTGGTTGTGGTGGGAGTAGTGATGGAAGATGTGAGCATAGGAGTTTCGGGGGTCGAGATAGAGGCGAGGGGATTGAATTTGGGTAAGAAAAGTTCTTTTTCAGTGAACTCATTTGGTTGCATTTGTTGTTTTTCGATGAATGTTGAAAAATCAAAAAAGGTAGAATTTTGATTAGAGACCTGAACATTAGTGTCAATGTTAGTGATGATATTTGGGGTGATGTAGGTGGAGATGGTGGTGGTAGAGGGGGTGTTGATAGGGGCGGTACTGGGGGTGGTGATATGGGTGGTGGAATTGAAATTGGTCATCATATTGTTCAGATCTATAATATTATTTGGTATAAGTGGGGCAAAAGGAACTGAGTTATTTTCATGATGAAAAGTAAAATGATTATAGCAAGATGGTGTGGTGGTGTTGCTGACGTTCGTTAGGTTTTCAGGTTGAGAGGAAGCACCAAAAATGGTTGGAACATTAGTAAAGGTGGTAGCTTTGCAGCTATGCACAATAGAAGATATATCCCAGTCATTGTACTCCATGGTTTGTGTAATTGTACAATTGAAGAAAAGAGTGTTCAATGATTTTATATTTTGCCTAAGTGAAGTAAGTGGATAGTGATCGAGTGCAATGAGTCAAGCGAGATGGTGAAATTAGACACAAAGAATCAGTTTTGATTTTATATATGAATCAAAAGAACAATATGAAGATAATGAGCAAGACTGACAAAGACAGAGGGGGTTGGAGGGAGAGAGAGAGAGAGAGAGAGAGAGAGAGAAACAATTTTGATTTTATCTGTGAATCAAAAGAAAATGTTAAGATATTGAGCAAGACAGACAAAGAGAGAGGCGAGAGAAAGCAGATGATTTATATGAAACAAATTATGTTGTTTTGATTAAAAAATACAATATTGATTGATATATTTCAATTTCCAAGAAAAATTAATAATATTTCAATTTCAAAATACAATTATAAATTATTTCTTTTGACTTCATAATTGCATTCCTTAAATGGAGGAAAAATTAGTAAAGATGGTAGCTTTGTAGCTATGCACGATAGAAGAGAGATCCCATTCATCTTGTTTATTGTTTGTGTATTTGCATAATTGAAGAAAAAGTGCTCCGTGATTCTATATTTTTGCGTAATTGAAGTAAGTGGATAGTCATTAAATGCAATGAGTCAAGAGAAATTGTGAAACTAAAGGCAAAGAAACAATTTTGACTTTCTTGGTGAATAAAAAGAACAATATTAAAATATCGAGGAAGACAGACAGAAAAAGAGGGGAGAGAGAGTGAAAGAGAAAATTATTTATAAGAAGCAATTAATTATGTTGTTTTGATTAAAATTACAAAATTGATTGATATTTTTTAAGTTCCAAAGAAAACTAACATCTGTTCAATTTCCAATGGCAAATCTATAGTATTTTTTTTAACATCATAATTACATTCTTTAATAAACGACATTCATCTTAAAACAGAAAAACTATAAATAAGAACACAATTATCACAAGTCTTTTTAATCATGAGTGAATCACAGACTTTGTTTATTAGATTGTTGAGAGTGAAATACTAAAGGAGAGATGGTGAAACTAGACCAAATAAAGAATTTTTGATTTTTTGGTGAACTAAAAAACAATGATAAGACAATGAAGAATACAAACATCTTAATAAAACACAAATAAAATTAAATTTAGAATGAATGATTAAAACACAAATGAAGTCTTGAGTATTATTTACAATGTTTTGTTAAATATCTTAATAAAATTTAACATGATTTTTCGGGTACAATATAACATTATATTTAGTGAGTTAAATATTTAATCGTGTAAGCTATATTTGATAATAGATTCAACTTGAGATTCACTTTCTTGTATAAATAAAATAATTTTTTCTCTCCATTTTAAATTTCTTTCCTCATATTTTTCAGGATTATTTTCAAGAATTCTTGTCTAAAGGTCAAACAAAACTCATTGCCTTTTCAAACAAAACAAAAATGTCAGTCAATGAAAACTTAATACAGTTTGTCTTGAATCACGCATTCTAGGGAATTTGTGTTGCAAACCTGTATTTTGTGCTTTATTTCAAACTATCAGTTTCATAATTTAATGCACAAATTAAATGAGTTTTTTTTTTGTTGTAACTATATATAAGTCCATTCTTATCTCTATCAATTGATTTTATTTTTCTTTTTCAAATGTTAAAGTAATATATTATATTATTCATTTATAGAAGAAACTACTTTTATTATTAAAAAAATATTTTAATCACAAAAAGAATTTATTTATCACAATTTCCCAAAAAATAAATGGAAAATTCACAAACACCTCATACACATGACAGATGCATTTTTTTGGGTACATCACACACATATATATTGATGGTGTAATATAGTTATGCACACATATGAGATATATATGCTGCAATTTAGTTGATAGCAAAATTTATTTTTGACTACCGTCAGCATTTTCTAACTTAAATTGTTCACATGGGCTCTTGCTATCTTTCCCATTTTCTATGGCTAAATAATCAGAAGTTTTTCTCTTATATCATTTTTTTTTGTTTTTTTGTCTGAGATACATGGTTGCTTTCTAGCAGATTGCTGATTTTATGTAAAACAACACTTTTACGATTTGGAACAACTTAATGTTGAAGTTTGAAAATTTTTAAAACATTGGAAAGAGATACCTTATTTTTCAGCATTAGGAGATTCCATGAGCAATTTAATTAAGTGAGAAAACTTATTGATAGATTAATTAAACTTTGGTGGATTGGATTTAGTGTAAAATAAACTTTTTAAGATAATGAGGAGTTGATAATTTTTTTTTCTTAAGTCTAATGATAAATCTTTTTTTTATTAAATTATTCATTAGCTTGATCAAACATTATTTTTTTTTAATCATTTCCATGTTGTATTGAGATTTCCATTATGAATGCAATCTCTGAAATTATTATGGTAAAAATAAACATAGACAAAGGTGTAACAAACAAACTTTTATTATTGAGAATAATAATAATTGAAATTGATTAATTGGAGGTTGAAACAGAAAATGGATAGTAAGAATTGAAGATTAAGGACACAATGGAAATTGAGTTCAATTTGAAGGACAAAACAGTAAAAGGAGCCAAGCCTAGCTAAGGAAATAGAGCACCACCATTGAGGTTATTTTGAAGTCTAGTAAGAAATCTTCTAACATGGTTGACATGTTTTGTATCAAAATGTCATTGTCATCAATAAAATCTGTATCAGAATAAGGAATTTCTGATTCATCACCAAAAACCTGAACATTGATTGTTTCTGGCTCATCAACTTGTAACATCATCTTGTTATGTGGATGTAAGTTCCGAACATTTTGGAGCGATCCACCTTCTCCGTCAACATGTGATTCTCTCTCTATTAGTTTAATTTCCGGATGAGGGATTTTTGAATGATTGCCGATAACTTGAGTGTTGTTGCTCTCTGGATGATTAAAGTGCAACATCACCTCATTAGGTGAATCGAAGGTTTTGAAGTTTGAGGATGATCCAGGTTCTCCGACATAAGGTAATCTAGGCTCTGATGACTTGTTCTGGGAGGTCCCAAAAATATAGTTATGTATAAGTGCTGGCTTTTGGTGATTGTGCCTCCCTCGATATGTCACAACATATGTGTTCTCTTTGGTTTTGCTGTTTTCTACTAATTTTCTTGCTGAACAATATGCGAAAGTGCTACATTTGCAAAATTGAAACATTTTAATAGATAAAAGCTTTAATACAGATATATGTTCATTTAGGGAAAACATAAAGGTATGTAAGCCGACTCTATCTCCCACCATGAGTTACATATATGTTTATTTTCCGCGTATTAAAAAATACTATAAATAAAAGAAAAATAGTAATTTTATCAAATTAACCTAAAAAAACGTTATCAAGTATATGCGCATGGAGTAGCTAGGGAATTACATAAAGGTATGCAATCCAACTCTACCTCCCACCATGTTATGCTCATAAATAAATATAAAGTGAAAGATATAGATTTAGAAGTGATGCATTTAATAATAATATTTAAATGTTTTCAAATCACATTTTCTAGAGAAAACCTTTAATGCATTTAAACTCAAATGTGACTATGATCAAGATCGTACATTTGTTGCATCAAAAAAAAAAAAAAGATCGTACATTTGTTAGATTGAATTAAAATTTTCTACATTGGTAAGGATCACAATTCCTACCTCATACTATTTAAAATCCTATATATGTGTGGGTGAGTATACTACCAAGTAACAACATTTTATTTTTTTATTATAGGTAACAATATTATTAGTCTTAATGTTAAATAAAAGATAAATATGTGAAAGTAAGAGTTTGGAATATTTGAAAACCTTAGATGTGGCGTCCCTTTAATGGATTTTTGTCCATACTTTTTTCATTGCCACTGATCTTCTGAAAGCTTATTATCTACCCTCACATGGCATACCAATGCCACATAATTATCATTTTTTTTGAGAAAAAAAAGGTAAGATGGTTTTAGTTCAAAAGTTTATGTAAAAATATTTGATTAACTTTGACACAAATAATAGTGTGTAGGGATGATATGAGATTTGGTGGTATGTGTGCTAATAGTGGTTGTGGGCATAATGAAGCTGGTGGTGGTAGTGGTGATGGGGGTAATAGTAGTGTGATTGGTTATGGTGGGATTGATGGACGATGTGGGCATAGTTTTAAGGGTGGGGATAGAGGTGGTGGGATTAAATTTGGATATAAAACTTTCTTGCTCAATTAGTCTTGAAAAATAAAAAAAGGTCGAATTTTGATTAATTAGAAACATGAGCATTAGTGTTAATATAAGGGGTGATGTGGATGGGGATGATGGTGGTGGTGGATGGAGTGTTGATAGTAGTTGTGGTGGTAGTGAGGGAAGAGGTGGTGGTGATAATGGTGATTGGGGTATTGGTTGTATTGCGAATGGGGTTATGGGTGGTGGGATTGAACTTATCAACAAATTCTCAAGATTTATAAAATCATTTGGTTTACGTGGGGCAAAAAGAGTTGAACTACTTTTTTGGTTAAAAATAAAATCGTTATAGGAAGATGATTTGGTGTTTATAGGGGTTATGATGCCACTTGAGGTTGTGGTGGTGATGGTGGTTAGATTTTCAGATGAAGGAAGAATTTTAAAAGTGGTGGAAGGATTAATAAAGATGGTAGTTTTTGCAGCCACAAATAATAGAAGAGAGATTCCAATCTTTATTATTGTTCATGTTGTGCGGATTTTGCACAATTGAATAAAATAGTGTTCAATGATTCTATTTTTGCTTAATTGAAGTAAATGGCTAGAAAGAGCAAATAATTTCGGGAGATGGCTAGAAAGCCCAATTGGTAGTGGAAATAGATTGAACATGTACTTTAACCCCAAAGTACATAGTTCGATTCCCACGGAAGACAAAAACTCTATTGAGGAGGGAATAGAGAAGTTTGTGAGGTGACAAAACCCCATGTGTAATTACAAGAGAATGCATGGGGGGGCATATGAGTAACTGGAGGGTGCACAAAGACAATGGAGGGTGAACTAAGTAATTACATGTGGGTCATACATTGCATTGCTAATTTTGACTCACGATGGAAGTTAGATATATATATATATATATATATATATATATATATATATATATATATATATATATATATATATATACTTTTTAATGATGATGAATATGCAATTTTTTTGATTAAATTGTAAATGAAAGACACAAGAGAGATGGTAAAAATAGAAGGGCAGAGAAACATTATTGGTATTTTTGATATACATAGGGTGCGTTTGATTCACAAAATAGTAAGTACTGGACAGAACAGTACATGAAAGAACAAGATAGTACAGGACAAAATAAGATAGTTCAAGACATGACAAAATTGTATCGAAGAGAGATAATTTTTTAATATTTGAAAATAAAAGGGTATTTTTGTATTTTTTATAGTTGTACTGTGGGCAAAAAGTTGTCTTGTGATTTAGTGAAGGACAAAAATTCCTGATTTTGTCCTGTCCCTTGCTACCTATTTTGTCCAATCCCATAACCAATTTTTAAATCAATCAGGGTACAAAAAGTTGTCATGTCTAGTCCCTTATTCAATGTTAAAATATTGAAGAAGACTGCGTAAAAAAAATAAAATATTGAAGAAGACAAACAAATACAGAGGGAAGAGAGAGTGAGAGACAAATTGATTTATATGAAACAAATGATGTTGTTTTTTTTATGAAAAATATGAAGTTGATTGATATTTTCAATTTGCAAAAAAAATTGTAACTGATAAAGACAGTTTTCAAAGACATGAGTGAATCTCAAATTTTGTGGATTATATTGAAGAGAGTGAAAGATTCAAAGGAGATAGTGAAACTAGCCAGCGGTAATTTTATTTTTTGTGTGGCTTTTATAGAGAGCCAAAAGAACAATAAGGAAGATAGTGACAAACATAGGGGAAAAATAGAGTAAATGATTTAAAAATAGAGTAAATAATGATTTGTACGAAGTAATTGATTTTTTTTAATAAAAAATACAAAAGTAATTGATATTTTTAATTTAGCTTAAACATCATTTTCGTTTTTGTATGTACGCGAAATTTTGGTTTTAGTCTCTGTATCAAATTTTGTTTTAAATAAGTCCTTGAATCAATTAAATATTTTGATTTTAGTCCCTAATGAAAAAATTCGCAAGAAAATTCGTAGGAAAATCAACAAAAAACTTGCAAAATTTCATGCTATTTTAGCTTTAGGGACCAAAAGTAAAAAATTTGGTTGATTTAGGGACTTATTTAAAATAAAAATTGATATAAGGACTAAAACCAAAATTTCACATACATACAAAGATGAAAATGATGTTTAAGCCTTTCAATTTCAAATGATTGTTCTTGTACAAAAAATAATGACAGTTCTAACATTCAAAATTATTTATGATTTTTTCTCACTCAATTATATATATATATATAGAGAGAGAGAGAGAGAGAGAGATATTATCATAAGTCTTAATCATGAGTGAATCACATATTTAGTTGATTAAATTGGAGAATTAATTTTGATATATTATATAATCGATTATGTCTTGAATGATGCAACTTATGATTCACATTTTAGCATAAATTAAAATAAAATGACTTTTTATCTCTCCTTATTTTCTGTTCTTTTCCTCATGTTTTTAGGGATTATTTTAAGTTATTTTTCTTGTTGAATGTGTTGTTGTTGACCTATGTCCATGCTAGGCGTGAGGGTTGATGTTGAATATGTTGTATTGTTGGAGTTTGTTTGAAGTCCCACATTGTTTAGGTTCCCGGACTGTCGAGTATATAAATATGTGAGGACAACTTCACCTAATGAGGTAGCTTTGAGCTAGATTTTGGGGTTGAGATCCAAACATATTTAACATTGCTCATATTTTCAAGGATTATTTTAAGGATTTTTTTGACTAATGAGCACTTATAGCAATTTATTTTGAATGATGCATTCTTAGGGCATGTATTTCATTTGTGTCGCAAATCAGTAATTTGTTTCACTTCAAAATATATATAGTTCTATTATAACAAAAATAAATAAAGTTCAATAGTGATATATCTATTTATATAATTTAAAAATAGATATACACAAAGTAAGTTTAGTTAATTATATTAGTTCTATTTCAAGTGATAATTTAATTTTATCAAATCATTTTATGTAGATATTAGTGAAGATATATTATAGAACATCAACAAAAATTTTATACTTTTCTGAAATATATTTTGTAATGCCAACCAAAACAATAAATATATTTTGTAATTTTTTATTTTATTTTTTGATGAATGTTAATATTCTCATTAATATGTTATATCTTACATTTTTATATAAAATAATTAGATCTTCGACACCTACGATGCACACGTCTTATAATCTACAACATTTATGAAGTAAATAATTACAAAAAAAAAAAATAATTACAAAATTTTAGTACAAAAAAAATACATAACACAAATAATAATACAGAGATAAGAATCATAAGACAGATATAAAGAGATACAGTAAGATCAAATTTTAACCCTAATGATCCATTAGTCAAATCCATTGATGAACCATTCAAACAAAATAATAGTAAGTCATAAATACATTGATTTTTTTTTCACGTAATAGTTAATACATTGAATTAAAAATCAATTGGTAAGGTATAACATTAAAAACATATATGTAATAAAAATAATAATTAAAAACATATCAAAAACAAAAATATTGTTCTTTTCAATTTTGACTAGACGAATAAGGAAAATATAAAAACAAAAAATCACATTTTTTTTTCTAAAATAGGTAAAGGTATTATTATTTTATATTGGTAAAAGTATTAACTTTTTTTTGGGTCTAGGTTAAAGGTATTGTTTTATTGCTAAAAAAACATTTTATGAGTTACTTTTTTCTTTCTTTTTCCATTTCTATAAGTCTTCATCTTCTCTCTCTCTCTCTCTCATACCACCTACTATCAATATAAATAATGAACTATAACTGTACAACTCATATACTTGTGTAAAAAAAAAACTCATATACTTGAGTGAAATAACACATTATTCGGTTCTCAAAAGTACTTATCATCAATTTTACTGCGTGGATTTTATTTCATTCACAATAATTTTGAGGTTGACTTCACTTTTTCATATTTCTTGTCCTTTATTTCCGAAAATTCGTTTATATGTTGATGCTCACATTTATGTCGTGCTTATTAGTTGATTTTCGTGTTCATTCTGTAGTAATAATGAAGGCTGTATTTGATCCCACACAAAATCAAAATAAAAGAAGATTTAAAGAGAGTGTCTCCAATAACAATTTTCAAGATGAAGAAGAAGTAATATTTGTTTCAGAGACAAAGTCAAGAAGCAAAGCTAGAAAGTTGGATAATATAACGGTTAGTTAAATTTTCAATTCTTATTATTCATTTTGTTGACATATATACTTTATCACAATTGTTTTGGTAGCTTAAACTTTATATTATAGTTTCTATTATATATTAATAAGTGTAATTTGTGTTAATTAATAGATCTATGAAGAAAAAGTTCATCATAATCGGTATATCATCAACTTATTACTTCCGTTGCTTCAACAAATTTGTGAAGAGCAAATTCAAGAACAAGAGATTGAAGCTAAAATACAAGGTAATATTATATTGCACTTTTTCTTTCTCATCATATACATATACATATAACTTTTTGAACATATCACTAACAATAATTAACGTCTCATATTAGGAAAATCTTGTTGTGAGATTGACATACCACAAACTCAATGTGGTGATGATGAGCGTATCTATTGGTATGTTATCGATCTTTACTTTTCCATACACATACACGCATACAAAGTTTATCAAGTGTTTGACACCAAAAAACATAGTTCCATTTAATTTAATTATTCCATTTTCTCAAATTACTTGTGTCATAGCGTGTATGATATATGATGTTTGAGTATGCGTGAGTGTTTTATATAGTATACTAATATTATTTTTTATTTTTTTGGAACAGCGACCATTGTGCTACTTCAATAGTTGATCTTTATAGAAGTTGTAACAAATGCTTATTTGAAATCTGTCTTAGTTGTTGCAAAGAAATACGCAACGGAAGCATTAAACCACGCTCTGAAATAAAGTTTCAATATAAAGATCGTGGTTATGCTTACATGTTCGGAGGTGATCTTGATCTTCAATATATGCAGTTTGATACAAGGAACTCAAAGGTCCGACGTTTTAAGACATTCACTAAATGGAACACAAAAAGTGATGGAAGAATCACATGTGCTCCAAAAGAATTAGATGGTTGCGGTGGATCCGTAATGGAGCTGAAACGCATGCTTCCAAACGGAAGAATCTCAAACTTGATAACCAAAGCGCATAATATCATGAAACATTTTTGCAACAAAGAAGAAAAAACTAATGTTGGAAAAGAAGTATCGTTGAATTGTAAGAATGGAGATCTATATTGTCCAATGTCTAGTGACCTCATAAAAGAAGGACTAGATAAATTTAGAAAACATTGGAGGAATGGCGAACCTATTATAGTTCGCGATACTCTTAAACAAGGAACTAATCTTAGTTGGGAGCCAATGGTTACCTTGAGATCATTGTGTGGAAATTCGGCTTCCGATGTCAGCTTAAATGATACATCAAAAGTTAAGGCTATCGATTGCTTGTCCGGTTGTGAGGTTTGTTTCTTTAGCTCATTTTGATGGTTTTATTACCAATATATTTTTTCTCTCTCTCTACATAAACTAGAATATCATGTAGCTTGAACTTTCTAGTACAAAATTTTCATTCATTTTTTTTGGTTTTCACCACCAGTATCCTACCCACTTGGACGACTTCCTTCTTTAACAATATAATACTTGAACTTTCAAAAACTTTGCAGGAAGAAATTGACACTAACTGGTTCTTCAAAGGTTATTCAGAGGGAATAAGATATAAAAATTATTTCTGGCCACAGATGCTCAAGCTAAAAGATTGGCCCCCTTCTGACAAGTTTGAAGATGTTTTGCCGCACCATTTTGAGGAGTTTATTCGTTGCTTACCATTTAAAGAGTATAGTGATCCGCGAGCCGGAATCCTCAACCTTGCTACAAAGCTACCACAAAATGTCATAAAGCCTGACTTGGGTCCAAAAACATATATTGCTTATGGAATCAAAGAAGAACTTGGAAGAGGAGACTCTGTTACAAAACTTCACTGTGATGTAGCAGACGCGGTATGCTACATTATATAAATTATAACTTGTTCTGTTGTTTGACGATGTAAATTAGTTTGATATTCACATGATAGACGTGGTATGCTACATTATATCCTTAACATCTTTAAGTAATTGTTTTTAATTTATTGTTCAATGATTTTGACAGGTGAATATTTTGACTCATAAAACTGAGGTGAAATTAACTGACGAACAAAATTATGCTATCAGAAGAATAAAAAGAGCACATAAGGCTCAAGATGAGAAAGAGGGCCGTAGACGCCCTTTTAAGATCGAACAAAAATATTTTCCAAATGAAGTGTCATCTAGCTCGAACGAAGCAACAAAAACAGGTTGTGCTCTTTGGGACATATTCAGAAGAGAAGACACTGAAAAGTTAGAAAAATATTTAAGAAAGTACTCTAATGAATTTAGGCATATTTATTGTTCTCCAGTAAAACAGGTATTATTATATTAATTATCATTTATCCTATTTAATCTATATTTATGTTTATTTTTAATTTTACATGGTTGATTCACACTAATTTTTATGTGGTTAGGTTGCTCACCCTATTCATGACCAATGTTTTTATTTGACTTTGGAGCATAAGAAGAGATTAAAGGAAGAGTTTGGTTAGTACATGAAATTTCAATCTTCTAAATCAATGCATCATGCAATTAGTTTTAGTTTTTACTAACTTATTAACATGAACCTTAATTAATTATAGGTGTAGAACCTTGGACATTTGAGCAGAAACTTGGTGAAGCAATATTTATACCTGCTGGATGTCCACACCAAGTTAGAAATCTTAAGGTGAAACATCGTGTATCATCCGGAATTAAATATAAACAAATAAAAAATGTATCTCGTGATTATTAATTCTAATCACATTATATGCTGTAACATCTTGCAGTCATGCACAAAAGTTGCTGTAGACTTTGTGTCACCGGAAAATGTGCATATTTGCATGCTTCTAACCGAAGAGTTTCGCCTTCTTCCTAAGAATCACAAGGCAAGAGAAGACAAACTTGAGGTGATTTGATTATTAGATATTCCTTTTTATCTTCCTTTCTTTAATGGATGTGAGTTTCAAATTAATTAAGTTGAAAAACAGAACATGATTATGGATAACTTTACCTTATTTTGTGATTAATTAATATTTTTTTATTGAACAGATAAAGAAGATGATAGTCTATGCTGTTGATCAAGCTGTTAAAGAATTAGAAGCTTTCATTAGATCATGAAAGGCTTGAATGAAACTTTTATTGAGTGATAAAAGTTATGTGAAATTGTAAATAGTGTCATCATTGTAAGACATTTATTCTATCTTGTTAATCAATCAAATGTATTTATGTTTGTAATATATAGATTTAGGGACTAAATTACAAATTGTACAGAATATTGGATAGTGAAACCTTGTAATAAAAAATAGTGCAATATGAATAATTAAGATTCAGCATATTTGGTCAAGTAATCAAATATATTCTGCATTCTGTTTTCTTTGGTACATATTTTTTTTGGTCAAATAATCTAGTCGTTAGAATTTCACCCCTTTGAATTACATATTTCTAATTGCATTCTATTGATGCCACAGTATGCAATACGCTGTCTAGTGTTATTTGACACATGAATTTGATGTCAAATTAAATGGTTAACACAATTTCAATATACATTTAATTACGTTCAATAGATGATTAATGAATGAACTAAAATATAAACATAAAGATTATTTGGAAAGCAAGAAAACTGGATCTATTAGTAATTATGATCAAATAATGTACATGAGATTTGTTAACACGTTCCAAATTACTATGACTACCCCTTCTCCAAGAAATCAGAGATTAAGATAAGAAAGAGTGATATAACCTTTAATTTCAAAATGTCATTTTTAGATAATGAAGGTTTTTTGTTGGTTCGTCAGGACGGGGTCCTAGTGTCCAGAATTTGGGTAAGTAAAGCTTAACCAAAAAATTGGTCTATTTAAGAATCGAACCCGAATTCTTTCAAAATCCGTCATTTGGTGAAGCTCATTAACTACGTTAGCCCAGTGACTTGGTTAACTCTTCCTAAATCTTTGAATAAGCTAAAGTTGAGTCTGAACTAAATATGTGTTAAGAATATAGGCCCAAAGATAAATTAGACACGATAGAAGGTTCTAGATAAGTTGTAGGGTTTCTAGCTTATGAACAAGAATTAACTTGTTCATAAATGGAGAACAATATTGCTAAAATAAACTAAAAGCTACACTAAAATACTAAAACTAACAACTAATAAACTTCATTCATTTCATTAGATTCCTTATTACATTCATAGTTGTTCTATATATAAGCTAGAAATCCTACAACTTATCTAGAACCTTCTATCTTGTCTAATTTATCTTTGGGCCTATATTCTTAACATTATTCCTTCATACGCTATCTTATATATTTTAACAAGTTTTTATGTGAAAATTAAGCTCTTCAAAAAGCACTTAACATCTCATTTTGACTCACATTGTCTACAGACATTGACACTTAATATAATACAGATACTAACACGTAAGCACATATAAAAATTTGAGAAAATGATATGATTCAATGTAATCGTAAGTGTTGGTGTCAGTCACGACACGTTCCAATACTGGGACATACCTAATCTGAGAGTGTGCATGTTTCTTAGCTGTGGACTGGAGTGGCATTTTCTAGTTCTAGATTGCAGATTAAGTTTTCATATAAAAAATGGAAGCTAACTAACTATATGAGTATTATCTGTTTATGGATTTAGGTTGTGGAAGCAGCATAGATAAGGCATCAGAATCTACGGCTGTTGCTTCTCCAAGGTTGACAGGTATTACAGTTGACAAGTCAGTTGAGTTCTCATATGAGGAGTTAGCCAAAGCTACCGATGGCTTTAGCGAGGCTAATATAATCGGCCGAGGTGGTTTTGGATCTGTATACTATGCCGAGCTTCGAAACGAGGTTTGTCATGTTTTTTATTCTGTTCTAATTATAAATGCACCATTTCATGTCCTATGGTTTTAATTTTTCTTTGAAATGAATTATGTTATTAAATGCTGCAATTGATCTTATTTGAAGACAAAATTAAATTTGTAAAATTTGGAGATTTATTTAACTGCCATTGTCATGCAAACATAATATTTGTTTTAGTTTAATCATAACAATCTAAAACAGATCTCTTGCAAGAATTGGAATTCAACTTGTTAACAGAATTTGAGTTTTTATCTTTCCATTTCTATTTCTTTTAGCAGAAAGCTACAAGATGGATATGCAAGCATCAAAAGAGTTCTTAGCTGAACTTAAGGTTCTGACACATGTTCACCACTTGAACTTGGTATGACATTTTCCGTATCATGATACTATTCAAAATTTTAAGCTTCATACAAATACGGACACCAAACAGGATACTTAATTACAATGACACATAGGCACCAGTAATAATTTAAGAAAATAAAAGTGATTAAATGCAACTACATTTGCAGGTGCGGCTATTTGTGTTGAGGGCTCTTTGTTTTCTAATTAATCTTTTCTTATCTTATTAAATACAAAACTAAAGAGATACTATATAAAATCACATTTCACTTCATATTATTAATTTTCGTTTAAGATTTTCTTGAACGAGTGTACCAATTTTACTAATTTATCTGTATTCATCTTTACCATAAATGTACATGAATATAAATGCGTAACGCGTACAATATTTATTTGTTAGATACAAAACTAGAGTAAAATAATTAATGTTACATGAAACATCACTTAATTTGTTGTATTTGAAGATGTGTCAACTTGCCAAAGCATGCACACATGAAAATCCTCAACTTAGACCAAGCATGAGATCATTTGTAGTTGCATTAATGACACTTTCATCAGCAGCTGAGGATTGAGATGTTGGCTCTTTTTATGAAAACTAAGCATTAGTGCATTTAATGTGTGGAAGATAACTTAGTACCGAGCTGCTGTCTTCCTCCTATGTTTCAACCAAATTCAGTTTTCTCAACAATGTCATGCATGAATCTTTCATGTTTCAACTGTGAATTTGTAAATAAAAACAAACATTTTTTTGACAAAAAAAACATATGTATTAAATATAATTATATTTAATGACAAGTATATTTTATTCTATCAGTTACCACTCCCATAAAGATAATCCTATTTGAGAAAGAAAAAACAAGATAATCTCATTTGAAACACTATTGAACACTAAATGTGGACACTTATTCGCAAAAACATTAAAATTATTGTTACACCTATATGGTGGGATTAAAGAATAAAGAGTAATTGGTAAAGAGAAGAATGAGTCATGAATAATATTTATTTTGTGCAGTATTGCACCAACTAGAAAAACCTTTGAATCATGTACATTATTTAATAGTCAATTCAAAACTAAACCGGCTCAAGCCGGGAAATCTCTAAGGAAATAGAGCACCACCATTGAGGTAATTGAAGTCTAGTAAATATTCTTCCGACATGGCTGTGATGTTTGGTATCAAAATGTCATCATCCTCACCATCATTAGCACTTTCAATAAAATCTGTTTTAGAATAAGGTATTTCTGATTCACTAGCAAAAACCTGAGCATTGCTTCTCTCCAGCTCATCATCACATTGTAACGTCGCCATGTTATGTGAGTCTATGTTTTCAACATTTAGGGACGATCCAACTACTCCAGCAGCTTCTGATGACTTGTTCTGAGAGGTTCCAACACCGAAGTTCTTTTTAACTGCTGGTTTTGGGTGAGTGTGTTTTCCTAGATATCTCACAACATAAGTATTTTCTTCGGTTGTACTTTGGTCTACTAGTTTTCTTGCTGGACAATAAGGATCTCTGAAAGTGCTACATTTGTAGTTCCTACAAAATCGTAACATAAAATCATTTACAAATATATATGTACAAAATAAAAGATATACGTTCACACAAATGAAAGATCTTTTGCAGGTACTAAGATAATTAAAAAAAACAATTACTACATCACATTGAAAGTAAGATTCAACTTGTAACAATTTTTTATTTTACAAGGAGAAATAGTGTGAGTGTCAATTTTTAAACCATTTTGAAATTTAAACACAAATGCAACCACTTAGGATCATATTTGTCAAATTTAATTACAGTTATCTACAATGGCAAGGATCACAATTCCTACTACCACAGTGCCACTATTAATAATCGTAGATGTGCTTAGGTCAAAATTTTTTTTTTTTAAATAGTGAAATAAAAGAAAAATATTAGAAAATCTTGTATATGGTTCTCGTAAGAAAAAAAAAAAGAAAAAAAAACCTCGGATATGGTGACCCTTTAATGGGTTTCTTTCCATATTTTCTCCATTGCCATGGATCTTCTGAAAGTTCATCCGCCTTCATAGTGCACACTGATGTCACATGGTTTTCATTTTTCCTGTAAGAAAAGGAAGTTAAAATGATTTTATTTCACATAATCAAATGTTTGAATAATTTCTACATAAAGTTGACTTTTAATTAAATTATATTGTTGTAAAAAAAAATTTAAATTATACTATTAAATTATAAGAATAAAAAAGTTACCTTTTACATGATTTGTGTTTTTGTTGTAGCAGATGTGTAGGGGTGGTGGTCTGGGTGTTGATAGTGCTTACTGGAGTAGCGAAGGTGGTAGTAGTGGTGATTGGAGTAATGGTAGTGTGATTGGTTATGGTGGGAGTAGTGATGGAAGATGTGAGCATAGTAGTTTCGGGGGTCGAGATAGAGGTGAGGGGATTGAATTTGGGTAGGAAAATTTCTTTTTTAGTGAACTCATTTGATTGCATTTGTTGTTTTTCGGTGAATGTTGAATCAAAAAAGGTAGAATTTTGATTAGAGACCTGAACACTAGTGTCAATGTTAGTGATGATATTTGGGGTGACGTAGGTGGAGATGGTGGTGGTAGAGGGGGTGTTGATAGGGGCGGTACTGGGGGTGGGGATATGGGTGGTGGAATTGAAATTGGTCATCATATTGTTCAGATCTACAATGTTATTTGGTATAAGTGGGGCAAAAGGAACTGAACTATTTTCATGATGAAAAGTAAAATGATTATAGCAAGATGGTGTGGTGGTGTTGCTGACGTTCGTTAGGTTTTCAGGTTGAGAGGAAGCAGCAAAAATGGTTGGAACATTAGTAAAGGTGGTAGCTTTGCAGCTATGCACAATAGAAGATATATCCCAGTCATTGTACTCCATGGTTTGTGTAATTGTACAATTGAAGAAAAGAGTGCTCAATGATTTTATATTTTGCCTAAGTGAAGTAATGTGGATAGTGATCGAGTGCAATTAGTCAAGCGAGATGGTGTAATTAGAGACAAAGAAACAATTATGATTTAATCTGTGAATCAAAAGAAGAATGTGAAGATAATGAGCAAGACTGACAAAGACAGAGGGGGTTGGAGGGGGAGAGAGAGAGAGAGAGAGAGAGAGAATAAGTGAAAGAAACAGTTTAGATTTTATCTGTGAATCAAAAGAAAATGTTAAGATATTGAGCAAGACAAACAAAGAGAGAGGTGAGAGAGAGCAGATGATTTATATGAAACAAATTATGTTGTTTTGATTAAAAAATACAATATTGATTGATATATTTCAATTTCCAAAGAAATTTAATAATTTTTCAATTTCCAAATACAATTATAAATTATTTCTTTTGACATCATATTTGCATTCCTTAAATGGAGGAAAAATTAGGAAAGATGGTAGTTTTGTAGCTATGCACGATAGGGGAGAGATCCCATTCATCTTGTTTATTGTTTGTGTATTTGCATAATTGAAGAAAAAAGTGCTCCGTGATTCTATATTTTTGCGTAATTGAAGTAAGTGGATAGTCATTGAATGCAATGAGTCAAGAGAAATGGTTAAACTAAAGGCAAAGAAACAATTTTGACTTTCTTAGTGAATAAAAAGAACAATATTAAAATATCGAGGAAGACAGAAAGAAAAAGAGGGGAGAGAGAGTGAAAGAGAAAATTATTTATAAGAAGCAATTAATTATGTTGTTTTGAATAAAATTACAAAATTGATTGATATTTTTTAATTTCCAAAGAAAACTAACATCTGTTCAATTTCCAATGGCAAATCTAAAGTTTTTTTTTTAACATCATAATTACATTCTTTAATAAACGACATTCATCTTAAAACAGAAAAAATATAAATAAGAACACAATTATCACAAGTCTTTTTAATCATGAGTGAATCACAGACTTTGTTTACTAGATTGTTGAGAGTGAAATACTAAAGGAGAGATGGTGAAACTAGACCAAATAAAGAATTTTTGATTTTTTGGTGAACTAAAAAACAATGATAAGACAATGAAGAATACAAACATCTTAATAAAACACAAATAAAATTAAATTTAGAATGATTAAAACACAAATGAAGTCTTGAGTATTATTTACAATGTTTTGTTAAATATCTTAATAAAATTTAACATGATTTTTCGGGTACAATATAACATTATATTTAGTGAGTTAAATATTAAATCGTGTAAGCTATATTTGATAATAGATTCAACTTGAGATTCACTTTCTTGTATAAATAAAATAATTTTTCCTCTCCATTTTTAATTTCATTCCTCATGTTTTTCAGGATTATTTTCAAGAATTCTTGTCTAAAGGTCAAACAAAACTCATTGCCTTTTCAAACAAAACAAAAATGTCAGTCAATGAAAACTTAATACAGTTTGTCTTGAATCACGCATTCTAGGGAATTTGTGTTGCAAACCTGTATGTTGTGCTTTATTTCAAACTATCAGTTTCATAATTTAATGCACAAATTAAATGAGATTTTTTTTTGTAGTAACTATAAATAAGTCCATTCTTATCTCTATCAATTGATTTTATTTTTCTTTTTCAAATTTTAAAGTATTATATTATATTTTTCATTTATAGATTCGTCAAAAAAAAAAAATTATTCATTTATAGAAGAAACTACTTTTATTATTAAAAAAGTATTTTAATCACAAAAATAATTTATTTGTTACAATTTCCCAAAAAATAAATGGAAAATTCACAAACACATCACACACATGACGGATACATTTTTTTGGGTACACACATATATATTGATGGTGTAATATAGTTATGCACACATATGAGATATATATGATGAAATTTAGTTGATAGCAAAATTTATTTTTGACTATCGTCAGCATTTTCTAACTTAAATTGTTCACATGGGCTCTTGGTATCTTTCCCTTTTTCAATGGCTAAATAATCGAAGGTTTTTCTCTTGTATAAATTTTTGTTTTTTTGTCTGAGATACATAGTTGCTTTCAAACGGATAGCTGATTTTATGTAAAACAATACCTTTACGATTTTGAACAATTTATTGTTGAAGCTTGAAATTTTTTAAAACATTGAAAAGAGGATTGAACAAAAGTACAATCATCATACCATATTTGTTAAAAGTGTAATTCATATTTAAGCTTTTCTGTTAGACTTGATAGTTAGTTAGTTAGTTGAGAATTTGTTTGTCCTAGGTAGTTACAATTGTTTATAGGACTGAATATAACTATTCTAGTAGAAGAATAGCACAATTCATCACCAGACCTGTATATAACTACATTCCCATCAGTGGAAGAATAACACAATTCTTTACAATTTTTCCCAATCTTTCTTATTCTCTCTTTTCTCTCAAAACTCTCTTCACTCAAGAAACATTCATCATCACCAATTGTTCCAACAATATTTTCAACATTAGGATATTCTATGAGCAATTTAAGTAAGAAAATTTATTGATAGATTAATTAAAATTGGTGGATTGGATTTAGTGTAAAATAAACTTTTTAAGATAATGAAGAGATGATAATTTTTTTTGTTAAGTCATGAGATGATAAATCTATTTTTATTAAGTTATTCATTAGCTTGAGCAAACAATATTATTTTTTTTAATCATTTCTATGTTGTATTGAGATTTTCATTATGAATGCAATCTCTAGAATTCTTATGGTAAAAAACAGGCTAATACCTTTTACCCCTGTAAAATATCTAAAAATTGTTCTACCCTCTTGTAATTTTATTTTTGTTGTTTTACCCCTTGTAATATTAAGATTATGTGCTTTACCCCCTTGACTTAGTCAATTGGGCAAAATCTGGAAAATAATACTTATAGCGACGAAATTCAGAGCTAGTGACGGTATTCAAACACATTCATATATAGTGACAATGTTCATAACCTTTAGTGACGGTATTCAAAGGTTTTCAAAATAAAAAATGCAAAAATTTTAAAACGAGCTCAAAACTTGTGAAACAAAAGTCTATTCCACTTTTTTTTCTTCCCGATCATGGATCTGAGCTCAGATTTCACATTGGAGGTCTCAAAATTCAAAAAACAAAAATGAAGAAAAAGAAAGAAAAGTGGTGGAATGGTTAGAACATCTCAGACTTTTAAACACGTAAGTAAGATTTGTTTATGAAATTCTATTTAATTTCTCCGGTGGGAAAGATGATTTACAAGACGTCTCAGATAACTTGTATAACTTTTTGTCGCTTAACAGTAAACCAAAGTAAAACAGAAAAACAATAAAGGAAACAAGTAAATTGTTGACTCAGTTTAGTGATAACACACCTAATCTGGGGATACCAATCCAAGAAAGTAACCTTCACTATATCGTAGTAAATAGTCTATAGGTCTTATTTGAATAGCCCATATTCAAAGCCTCTCCTCACTAAAACTACTCCAATGAAATTATTTAGGAGTCCCCCTAAATATGTGATTTTCCCAACCAATTAATCAAGTTTAAAGAACGAGATCAACTTAGAAAATAATAGTGCAACTCTATCACGACTATGAGCTAGAACTTGCACAACAAATAACAAAAACAAACAAAGACTCAAATAGCATTTTAGTTGGTAGTGGGACGAATAAGAGATTTAGACGAGGCTACTCTATTGTGTGGCTTGCTTTTGTTTGGGTGATTTGGAAGAATAGAAATGATCGGATTTTTAATAATACCAATGGGATAATTGGCAAGGCGGTGGATGCGATTATAAGGATTTCATGGCAATGGTTTATGCATAAGACGGCGAAAAATCCGTGCTTACTATATGAATGGATTTCGAACCCGGGAGAGTGTATGTTAAGATGATGGCTGGAGGAATTTGTGGTGTTTGTGATTTGCTGTGTTGTTAGCAGCTCTTTATCTTCCTAGTGTTGTTTGGTCCCTCGGTTGTAAGCCTTTTTTGTTGTGTTTCTGTACTATGTTATAGGCACTTTTTGCTCATTTTGTTTTTGTTGGAGTAAGGACTTCCATTTCCCTTTGCCTCCTGTGCGTTTCCCAGGGGCTGGGTGGATTTGTTTTGTGCCTTTCTTTGTACCTTGGGCTTGCCCATTTTTCTCTTGTGGCTAGAGTGTACACTTGTACAGTTTTAGTCCTATTAATATTATTATGGCAGTTCAAAAAAAAAACAAAGACTCAAATACTCTCTAAGAAACTCTTAGAATTTTCTCTCTATATTTTGGTAAGTATTGTTGTTGTGCTTGAGCCTCTATTTATAGTCTAATGAGTGAATAATCTTCAGGACTTCGAAAGATATTGACTTCAAAATTTTGTTACAATTAAATCTTTTCCAAAGATTTATTTTTAAACAAAAACAAAGGCACTCCAAAAATATATTCAAAGGTGGTTTAATTTGTTTGGAGCGCTTGCAACATATAAACAAAAACAATCTTCAGATAAATTATTTGTTTGGAACACTTGTAATGCAGCAACAAAAATATGTTCAAAATATATTAGTTTGAAATATTTGTTTTCAATCTTTTTTAAACAAATTCTGCAACAAAAATATCTTCAACAAAAATATATTCAAAAAATTAAAGTTTGAACGTAACTTCTTCAATAAGCAAACAATCAATCCTTAAAAATTTGTAGCGCACACACAAATCATATATCTTAAAAAGTGCGCCCAGACAGTGACAAAATGTCACACACCAGATGTGTGAGACATCTCGTTGAACATGTTGCTTTTGCAAAATTCTTGACAATTAAAAGAACAACAATCTCCCCCTTTGTTAAATTTTGTCAAAACAACTTTCATAGCTTGTTGCAATGATAAGTCTTCAAAATAAGCCAGATTAAGCTAATAGCAACCATGCTTCCAGCATACATAAGAGAGCCTCGGGGTATGCAACGGATAAAAACAATCAGTACACACAAGGTACTTTAGCAATCTTCAGATAAGTAGCAACCACATAGATAGTAATCAAACTGTGACAAGATGTCACGCACCAGATGTGGGAGACATCTTGTTGAACATGTTTTTGCAAAATTCTTGACAATTAAAAGAACAACAATCTCCCCCTTTATCAAATTTCTTCAAACAACATGTATAAATTGCTGCAACGTATAAATCTTCAAGAGAGACAAATTAGGCTAAAACATCTTCACATAAAATAACCAATTAAACCAGATTAAGAAATTGGTAACAAAACCTCAGAGTGGGCTGCAGCGAATATCTTTATCTTTATCTTTATATTTCTAATCCTAATAAAGTTTGCAACCACTTTGCAAACCCTAATCTTGCTGATTAGGAGCAACTTAGGCGCCAAACCTCTTGCTAATAACCATGACATAAATTATTTAGTAGTAGCAGTTGATTTGCATTGAAAATATGCACCTTATAGAAACTAGGTGTGTGTATAGGTAACAGACTTAACAATTAAATGTTGTCTCTTTTCAATGCAAACCATGACACTAGGTGTGTGTAAAGTAACTATAGGTATAATGACTTTTTCTTAACACTTTGTTATTACCAAGAGAAACTCTTCGAGTGCATTCATAGGACCTCTCAACAAATACCATCATTAATAGATGCACAACTCAATATATAAAACATTGGCTTCAATGCTTCTGTCCAATCCATTGTTTCAAGCAGGATTTGGAAGTAGAGAGAAAAAGTGGTCATATTTTCTCCACATCATCTTCTCCAACCTATCATTTACATATCAACATCTTCCCTTCAACCAATTTAGACCAATCACTCCCTTAATCCTCATTTACAAGAACACTTCTCTATTTTGTTGATTATTGATGATTGATGATATCTTTTGTTCTGCTAAAAAATAGAAAGTTTTGGTGAATTTTTCTTCTAATTTTTCTGTATTAACTTCTCTCTCTATTCTTTTCTTAAACTTAAAATTCACTATTTTAATTGCTTTGGATTGAGGAAAAATAGGTTGATGACAAGAGATTATTTTTACTTAATTTTCTTTTACTTGCTATGAGATTTCGATTATTCTGTTAACGCCACATTAATTTTTCTCAATAAAGCACTTCGGCTTTTGCCTTATGTATGAAGGAGCCTATATCACTATATGTATTTAGTGATCATGTTGGAAACTAAAGTGTACATAATTGTGTTATAACAAGATTTAATTCTATATATTTGGATTCTAATGGGTAACAATTTCTTTATTCATATTGTGTCTATCTTTTATATCCTATTTTCTATTTTGTTTTTTTCAGACTCTTCTTTTTATATTATTGGATTGTTTATGCAATTTAGAGTATTATTGGATTTTTATTGGAATGCAATGAACTCTTCTTTTTTACACCTTTATCTTTCTTACATCTTTATCAATAATAGATTATGTATTTAATTGTTTTTGCAATGAGTTTATACTTGACGGTGTGTTGATGCTATAAGCTACCAAATGCAAATTTTTGAATTTCATGTTATTATAGGAAGAAAAAATAGCCAAATGAAAAATCTCTATGTAATGGGTTTGTGTCTCGGTTGTCATTGGGGTAGGAAAACAAAGTTATTTTATGTGTGAAGTTTTTAATTTTTCTAGAAATATGAAGCATTTTTTGGATTGGGAAAATTGTATTTGTAGTAGAAAAACCTTCATGTAGAAGTGTAGAACAAGGTTTTAAAGGATTGTGTATATATCTATTTTTAAAAATATTTATTTATAACTTTAAAAAGTTTGTGATAAAAAAATTGTTAGAAATAAATTATAATCATATTTAATTAACATTATGTATTCAGTTTTTGTTGATGAAAAAAAAAATTACTTAAATAATTTACCCGTGCAACGCACGGGTGAGAGATCTAGTAACTCTAAGTACAAATAAAGTACCTAAGAAATCTTCAGATTTGTAGCACAATCATTGATATAAGAGATTAATAATCATGAAGATTATGGAAGATCATCCACAACAATAAAGCACAAGACATAAAGGGTACCTATATTGTACTTGGCATATAGATGATGCCACAAATATCTTTTATTTTATATGTTTGTTATGATGCTTAAAACTCAAGCAACAATTTTATCCTTAAACCTAATTATTTTCCCTCCTAAATACGTATTTGCTAACACTAAGTTGACCACTTTGTTTTCAAAATTTCAAAACGTGTGGTGCATGTATGTGTTTTAATATAGTGCTATAATAATCTTATCATATTCCAAGGTTTTTTTTTCAAAAAAAACAATTCCAAGGCTTTTTATTAACTAATTTTCTCAACAAAAAAAAAACAAGTGTTAATTGTTACATATTGTTGTGTTTTTCTTTTTTTTTTGAATGTTCGGTATCCGGCCTAATGATCGACTAATCTGAGGGGACCAATCTCACCGCCCACTTGCGAGGACCCCATTTAAAGCCAGAGTTTTTGCTCTGTATGGACTAACTCACCGAAATTGACACCAGTGAGAATCGAACCCGAGACCTTGTTGTGTTAATCATTTTATCTATCAAGGAATGTTGTTTCTTATTTTGGTGAAACCATAGTTCCTTCCCTTCTAATTTTATTATCTCTATTGTCAAGGCACTTTTGCAATTTGTGTTAGTTTGAGTTCTTAAGTATTGAATTGAAATGATCCATAATTTTGTTTGCTAGGTGAGGTGACTATGTCAATGAGGTATGTTTATGATGCGAGAAATAAGCTTTGATGGGATAGGGTATGCTTTTGTTCTGTTTCTAAGCTTAAGTGGGTCAATTTTCGATGGCTGGTGTTGGCGTTTTTGTATGTTGGCTATATTTGTTTGGAGCTGAAGACTTATTGGATATATTTTTGAAGACTCCTATTCTTTAGGAACAAGTCAAGCCCAGTAAGAAGACTCTATATATAGTTGTGTCAAACCTAGTTTAGATTTGTGGAAATTTTATTGTGTTCACTAAAGCGTGTGTAATCCTTATTTTACTTAGTGAACTTTGTGAGCCTTTTCTAGTATCACGTTGATACTTGCTAAAGGTATAGGTTGTTGTTTATGTTTGAGTGTGTTCTCACCATCATAAGCGTCTGTGTTTGATTGTGAACAACACTGTGTTCGTGTTGTTAGTAAGGAGTAAGGCGGGGCGCCTTTGACCTAGGAGTTCCTAGGTTGAGTTGCACAAGGTGGTTGCTAGGTTAGAAGCAGTAAGCTGGCTGTTTACTGGTGTCTTGAAACTAGGACTATAGTAGTGGATTCCTCCTGGATTGGTATCCCCCAGATTAGGGCAAGTTGCGCCGAACTGGGTCAACAAACTCTTGTGTTATTAACGTTTCCGCTATTTATCGCTTTTACTATTATCTGTGTTGTGAGTAGACGCTGTAGCAATTGCTAAAGCATCTTACTACTGAGTGCCAGGAATTTCAATTGGCATCAGAGCAGGCACCCTGCTCGTTTGGGTGAGCTCCAGGGAACTATTTCTGGCATAATGGATAAAGAAGGAGGAATGGTGAACAGGCCACCCCTGTTGAGTGATTCTAACTACGATATCTGGAAGTCTCGCATGACGGCTTTCTTAAAATCACTTGATACCAGGGCTTGGAAGGCTGTACTCAGAGGATGGGACCATCCCAAAGTGAAAGACGCTGATATTGCTGATACTGATGAACTCAAACCTGAAGAAGATTGGACCCCTGCTGAAGATGCTGCAGCAGTTGGAAACTCCAAAGCTCTAAATGCTCTATTTAATGGAGTGGATCCAAACATGTTTAGACTGATCAATCAATGTACTGTGGCCAAGGATGCTTGGAATATCTTGAAGACTGCTCATGAAGGTACTCAGAGGGTGAAAAAGTCAAAACTCCAAATTTTAACAACTCAGTTTGAGAACCTTAAAATGAAAGAAGAAGAAAGTGTGCGTGACTTTCATATGAATGTGCTAGAGTATGCAAATTCATTTGAATCCTTGGGGGAAAAGATATCTGATGAGAAACTAGTAGGCAAGATTCTAAGGTCTTTACCCAAAAGATTTGATATGAAGGTATGTGATATAGAAGAAGCTCAAGATATTAGTGATATGAAAGTTGATGAGCTAATTAGTTCTCTTCAAACGTTTGAGTTGAAAATCAATGAGAGGGTAGAAAAGAAAAATAAAAGTATAGCTCTTGCCTCAAACATTGATGAAGATGATGTGGGGAGTTCCATAGATACTGATGAAGGTTTATCAAATGTTGTAGTAATGCTTGGAAAACAGTTTAGCAAGGTGCTGAAATCTATGGACAGAAGACCCAGATTGAGATTTGCTGGAGGAAATGCTAGAACATCTGCGCAAGGAAAATCATATGAATTCAACAGAAACTCTGCCTCTCAAAAAGGTCCAAGAACTGATGATAAACTTGCTCAAGTCAAAGGTGTTCAGTGCCACGAATGTGAAGGGTATGGTCACATTAGAACTGAATGTGCAACATATATGAAAAAGCAGAAGAAAGGTATGACTGCAACTTGGTCAGATGAAGACACCTCTGAGGAAGAAGCTGAGACTGAGTCTACAAAGAACATCACTGCACTAACAGGAATATGTTTATCTGATGGAGAATCAGGTGATGGGTTCTTAACCTATGATGCATTAGCAGTTGCTTATAAGAAATTATGTACCAAAAATGCTGAAGAAACCAGAGTTAATGAGCAACAAAAGGAGACCATATCCCAGCTTCTGAGTGAAAATGAAAAACATTTATCTACTATCTCTGAGCTCCAAGAAGAAGTGACCGTGCTGAACTCAAAAATCCAAGATCAAAGGAAGTTTGTCTCTATGATGACTAATGGTACTGAGAAATTGAATGATATTCTGACTCAACAAATCTCAGGTAAGCCTAAAGGAGTTGGATTTGACTATGAGAAGTTTAACAAAAAGAAGAAGAATATTCAGAATACTATGTATCCACCTCTCAATGAAACATTCTCAAGGCCAAGACAGTTGCTGCAGCAACCGGTACAGCATCTGGGAGTAAAAGAAAAACCTCAACCATGGATATGTCACTACTGTGGGAGAAAAGGTCATATAAAACCTTATTGTTTCGTGCTTCATGGACACCCCAGTAAGATACAGCAATCAAAGTCCAGAAAGACTGTCAAGAAAGACTGGAAACCTAGAAAGAAACTTGTTTCACTCATTGCTCACACATCTCTAAAAGCAACATCTAGGGAAGATTGGTATTTTGACAGTGGCTGCTCCAGGCGCATGACTGGAATTGAGAATTTTCTGGTTGATGTTAAGTCTTATGCAACAAGCTTTGTCACCTTTGGTGATGGCTCTAAAGGTGAAATCAAGGGGATAGGAAACTTGGAAAGAAAATGTCTACCTAAACTTACAAAAGTTCTGTTTGTGAAAGGGTTGACGGCCAATCTAATTAGTATCAGTCAGCTATGTGATCAAGGATTGTTGGTTAACTTTACAAAAGCTGAATGTCTGGTCACTAATCAAGAAGGAGAAGTCATAATGAAAGGTGTAAGGTCAAAGGATAATTGCTACTTATGGGAACCACAAGAGGAAGTTGGCTTGTCAACTTGCTTGCTTACTAAGGAAGATGAAGTAACTTTATGGCACCAAAAGTTAGGTCATCTGAATCTAAGGAGTATAAAGAATGACATAGCTGAGGAAGCAATCAGAGGTCTACCAAAACTCAAAATTGAAGAAGGGAACGTATGTGGTGAGTGTCAGATTGGAAAACAAACGAAAAAGCCTCACCATCAGGTACAACATCTGACAACTTCCAGAATACTTGAGCTGTTACACATGGATTTGATGGGACCTATACAAGTGGAAAGCTTAGGTGGTAAAAGATATGCTTTTGTAATGGTTGATGACTTCTCAAGGTAGACCTGGGTCAAATTCATTAGAGAGAAATCTGACACTTTTGATGTCTTCAAGGAGTTATGTGTTCAAATACAAAGAGAAAAGGATAGTACGGTCTTGAAGATAAGAAGTGATCATGGAAAGGAGTTTGAGAATTACAAGTTCTCTGAGTTCTGTACAGCTGAAGGGATATCACATGAATTCTCTTCACCAATCACACCACAACAAAATGGAGTGGTTGAGAGAAAGAATAGAACCTTGCAAGAGTCAGCTAGAGTAATGCTACATGCCAAAAATCTTCCATATCATTTTTGGGCAGAAGCATTGAATACTGCTTGTTATATACACAATAGAGTCACTCTGAGAACTGGAACAAGTGTTACTCTATATGAGCTATGGAAGAATAAGAAACCAACTGTCAAGTACTTCCATGTCTTTGGAAGCAAATGCTATATCCTAGCTGATAGGGAACAACGAAGGAAATTGGACTCCAAGAGTGATGAAGGCATATTCTTAGGATACTCTACCAACAGCAGAGCATATAGAGTGTTCAACTCCAGAACTAAAGTCATGATGGAATCCTTCAATGTAGTTGTAGATGACTCAAGTGAATACAAGAGGTCTGATGCTCCAGCAATACCTATAGCATCCGATCAGCAAGAAGAGGTAGTTGAAACTGAAAAGGAAGATGTTGACTCTAGATCAAGTAGTACTGAACCCAACAAAGGTCCATCTACAAGAGTTCAGAAGAATCATCCAAAAGAGCTTATCATTGGAGATCTTAACCAAGGCATTGTTACAAGAAGAGCAAGAGATGCAGTATCTAATTCATGCTTTGTCTCAAAGATTGAACCTAAGAATGTCAAGGAAGCTCTTACTGATGAATTCTGGATTAATGCCATGCAGGAAGAACTTGAACAATTCAAGAGGAATGAGGTATGGGATCTTGTGCCTAGACCTAAAGGTGTGAATGTAATTGGTACAAAATGGGTCTTCAAGAACAAATCTGATGAGAGTGGGAACATTACTAGAAACAAGGCTAGACTGGTAGCTCAAGGCTATGCTCAAATTGAAGGGATAGACTTTGATGAGACATTTGCTCCAGTAGCCCGACTTGAATCCATAAGACTTCTCTTAGGGGTTGCATGTATATTGAAGTTCAAGCTATTTCAAATGGATGTGAAAAGTGCCTTCCTTAATGGGTACTTGAATGAAGAAGTCTATGTTGAACAGTCTAAGGGTTTTGTTGATCCTAATCTTCCAGATCATGTCTACAAACTGAAAAAGGCTTTGTATGGTCTAAAGCAAGCTCCTAGAGCTTGGTATGAAAGGTTGACTGAATTTCTAGTTAATCATGGGTACAGAAAGGGTGGCAATGACAAGACTCTGTTTGTAAGAGAAGAGAAAGACAAAGTGATGATAGCACAAGTTTATGTGGATGATATAGTCTTTGGTGGTATGTCTGATCAGATGGTCCAGCAATTCGTGCAGCATATGCAGTCAGAATTTGAGATGAGTCTAGTTGGTGAACTAACCTTCTTTCTTGGTCTCCAAGTCAAACAAATGGAGAATATTATATTTGTGTCTCAAAGTAAGTATGCAAGAAATATTGTGAAAAAGTTTGGTATGGAGAGTGCTAGTACCAAAAGAACACCAGCAGCAACACATCTGAAGCTTACCAAGGATGAAAAAGGGATCAGTGTTGATCAAAGTCTCTATAGAAGTATGATTGGAAGCCTATTGTATCTCACAGCAAGCAGACCTGATATTACTTTTGCTGTAGGAGTATGTGCTAGATATCAAGCTGAGCCTAAGATGAGTCACCTCACAGAAGTCAAAAGAATCTTAAAATATGTGAATGGGACATGTGACTATGGAATCTTGTATTGTCATAGTGATAACTCTATGTTAGTAGGCTATTGTGATGCTGATTGGGCAGGAAGTGCAGATGATAGGAAAAGCACTTCAGGAGCATGTTTCTTCCTAGGGAATAATCTCATATCATGGTTTAGTAAGAAACAAAATTGTGTGTCTTTATCAACTGCAGAAGCAGAATATATTGCAGCTGGTAGTAGTTGTGCTCAACTAGTATGGATGAAGCAAATGTTGAAGGAGTACAATGTGGTACAAAATGCTATGGCATTATACTGTGACAACATGAGTGCCATTAATATCTCCAAGAATCCTATTCAACATAGTAGGACTAAACATATTGATATTAGGCATCATTTTATTAGAGATCTAGTTGAAGAAAAGATTGTCACACTCGAACACATAGCTGACATCTTTACAAAGGCGCTAGATGCAACACAATTTGAGAAGTTGAGGGGCAAATTGGGAATTTGCCTATTTGAAAGCCAATAGCAGTTATTTTTCAAAAAGCGTGCAACTGACTCTCCCCCCTATCCTATTAGGGCGCACGCTAATCAAGGAACGATTTTCTTTCTCATAAACCTCATTTGCAGTAATCATTGTTTTGCTTCTCAAGAACGCAACTGTTCATCTCTTCTGCTTCATCACTCTCTCACGCCCAAACATCTATCATCTCTCAGATTTATCATATTCCACCATCACTAGTTTTTCAAATCAACCATGTCTTCTCCTGTTTCTTCTCCGGTTAGAGAAAATCTTTCAAAATCACCTTCACCGGTTGAACCGGCAATGCTGATTGCCACCGCAGAACCTATATCTACTGTCCCTGCTTCCGACACTGCCGCAAAATCAAAGAAAGACAAATCAAAGAAGAAGAAAAAGCCGATAAGTGATCTTCCCTCTGGTTCTGTAAAATCGAAGGAGAAAAAGAAGAAATTGAAGTCAAAATCTAGATCTAGAAAATCACATACCATGCAAGAACTGTATGTTGATGATTTAGGAGGTAAAAATATTGAATCCTCCGCTAAAGAAGTTGAAGAATCTCAAACCCTAGGTTTAGGTGATTCTGATAATATTGTTGTTGATGGTGGTGCTGTAACGAAGACCACTGATGGTGTTGTTTCTGAGTCAACTTTGAAAAATGACTCCACTGCTACTTTTGATGAGGCTCAAGAAGATGCAAATCTTCCTATATCTGATGCTATACCAGATGCTAGAGCATCTGATGTTCCAGACACTGCAAAAGATTCTGAAGAAATTTTGTCTGGTGATACTGTTGAAGTCTCTCAAAATGATGAGAGCATGAAGTCTGCTGAACAAGAAATAGAGGATCATACCCTCTCTGATCTGCAAACAGGTTCACAAGACAAAGAACCTGATGTTGAAATTTTGTCTGCTGTGGAGACAATGACTAAGAAGGCTCCTGACCCTAGCATGGCTAGCAGGTTAAGGAGTAGAGCAAAAAGGGATCCTACACCACCACCAAAGTCAACAAAGAATGCCAAGAATTCTGATGGCTTGAAACCTGTGAAGTATGGCCTTGGTAGGACAAAGAGCAAGGTAGTTGTGCCTTTTGAGGCTAAGAAGAAGACATTGAAGAGGAAACATGTGCAATCTGATGACAGTGACTCTGTTGCTGAAGAAGATGTTGTGGACAATGCTGGCACATCTGACAAGCCAGTAGAGTCAGGAAGAAAAAGGGCTAAACATGTTCCATCTGTGCCCTTAGACAATGTATCTTTTCATCATGAGGAAGGAGCCTCTAGATGGAAATTCATCTGTGAAAGAAGAATTGCTGTGGAAAGAAACCTGAGTCATGATCTGTTGAATCTACAAGAGCTTATGGATGGTATTGAAGCAGCTGGTTTGGTGAAGACTGTGAAAAGCTTGGGGAATTGCTACATCAAGCTGGTCAGAGAATTCATTGTGAACATAGGAACTGATTGTGATGATCCTATGAGTGCTGAATATAGGAAGGTCTTTGTGCGAGGTAAATGTGTTAATTTTTCACCTGCTGTGATCAACCAATACCTAGGCAGGAGTAATGAGGATGTGGCTGAGTTGGAGGTAACTCAGAATCAAATTTGCAAGACCCTTACTGGTGATCTGGTCAAGGAGTGGCCAATGAAGAATAATTTGTCTGCTGCCAAGCTCTCTACAAAGTATGCTATACTGAACAAGATTGCAGCTGCAAATTGGGTGCCTACTACCCATTCTAATGATGTCTCCAGAGTTCTGAGTAAGTTTATCTATGCTATAGGTACAAAAACTGCTTTTAATTATGGTGAATTTATTTTTTACCAAACTATAGCACATAGAAAAACCAATGCTATTAAGGTGCCTATTGCCTTTCCAACCCTGATCTGTGATATTATCTTGCAACAATATCCTGAGCTCTGTTTCTCTACTAATGAGCCTGCTAAAAGAGAGTCAGATATTACCTTAGATCCCAGGTTTTTGGAAAAATCACATGCTGCAGATATTGCTCTAGCATCTGCCAAAGGCAAATCTGCTATGCTTAGTAGACAACAAATGATTGCTGATTTGAAGACTGAGAGCAAGGCACTGGATGAGAAGAAGTTTTTAGTGGATCGTGTGATTCAAACTCTGGAAGCTGAAGAGGTGGTTGCTCATGATGAAGCGTTGGTTGTGGAGGATTCTGAAGGAAGTGCTGAGTTTTAATGCTCCATTTTCTTTTGTAATTCTAATGTTCTGTTCTTTTTGTGGGTTAAGCCCTGGATATTATGCACCTATGTGTGCTGTTGGTCTGTAATAAGTACTAACTCTTTTATGTGCTTATTTGTTTTCTGACAATATGATGTTCTTTTTGTCAAATTATTTGGCTAAAAAGGGGGAGTATTAGTACTGAAGTTTTGAAGAAGTTACTGCTCTGATATGTTCTCTTATATGCTCTAATACCACATGAGTAATTAGCAGTAGTTGATTTCTGAAGTTTATTGCATGATTCCATGTATGTCTGTGATTGCTATAAGTTCTGCTATAGCTATCTGTCATGAAGACAGGGGGAGTGAAGTATTTTTTATCCTTATCTAATTACTCTTATCTACCTACCATTGAGGGGGAGTATATCTGAAGAGGAAGTATTATTGACTTGAGGGGGAGGAATTTATTTTTCCTTGACCTTAGAGTCTGTTGTTGCTTTTTGAAGCTATTACTATTACCCTGAAATCCACTATGAGAGTTTAAGTCTCTCTGATTATTCTTTATGAGGCTATTTATCTCTTATCCGCTGTGCATGCCTCTGATACTTGGTTAGCCTATGCATTCAAGTTATGTTTTATTCTTCCTAGTTAAAAATTGAAGTTGATTTGAAGAATTATTTTTATGCATGCTTGCCAAATGTGTTTTAGCCAAAATTTGCCAAAGGGGGAGATTGTTGGCGTTTTTGTATGTTGGCTATAATTTTGCAAAAATCCATTTTGTCACATGCTCTAGAAAATGCTGTAGCATCTGAGTATGTTGTGACTGGAAGCTTCTAGAAGCGTGCGCGTTTTTGTTTGTTATTTCCAGAAGATATCTTTGAAGAAGATTTGTTTCAGAAATTATATTTTTGCTGGAAAGTATATTTTTGTTAGGGCGAAGCTGGCACAGCACGCGCGGCTTGTGTCACAAGTAATCTCTTGTGTGAAGATTTAATTCTAAAATATATCTCATATATTTTAGGAATTATTTGTTTGGAGCTGAAGACTTATTGGATATATTTTTGAAGACTCCTATTCTTTAGGAACAAGTCAAGCCCAGTAAGAAGACTCTATATATAGTTGTGTCAAACCTAGTTTTGGTTTGTGGGAATTTTATTGTGTTTACTAAAGCGTGTGTAATCCTTATTTTACTTAGTGAACTTTGTGAGCCTTTTCTAGTATCACGTTGATACTTGCTAAAGGTATAGGTTGTTGTTTATGTTTGAGTGTGTTCTCACCATCATAAGCGTCTGTGTTTGATTGTGAACAACACTGTGTTCGTGTTGTTAGTAAGGAGTAAGGCGGGGCGCCTTTGACCTAGGAGTTCCTAGGTTGAGTTGCACAAGGTGGTGGCTAGGTTAGAAGCAGTAAGCTGGCTGTTTACTGGTGTCTTGAAACTAGGACTATAGTAGTGGATTCCTCCTGGATTGGTATCCCCCAGATTAGGGCAAGTTGCGCCGAACTGGGTCAACAAACTCTTGTGTTATTTACGTTTCCGCTATTTATCACTTTTACTATTATCTGTGTTGTGAGTAGACGCTGTAGCAATTGCTAAATTTGTCTTACTACTGAGTGCCAGGAATTTCAGCTGGGAATCCTTTTAAATTTGTCTTGAATGTGTAATTGTATAATTTTACATTTTTCTCATTACTACTGTATCATAGGTATTCGGTTTTCCTCATTCCATTTTTATTATTAATGTTAATTATTTTTTTCTTTAAAACACTACTCATATTATGAAAAGTAGTATCGTTATAACCGACGAAGATGATAAAGATATTATTATAATTTTAAATGTGATTTACAGAGAGGTACTACTGTATTTCGTAGTTTATGATAATTAATGTTGTATGTGAATTTTCTCCAAAGTTATTGTAAAAATTTATCTTTTTTTTTTACTAACATATACTTTTTTTACACACTCATTTTATGTTATATATTAAAGTAGATAACACCCATGTATCGCACGGGTCAAAGATCTAGTAGTCAGGGGCGGATGCACATTGTAGTTAGGGGGTGCACTTGCATACCCTCAATTTTAAAAATTTATACCAATAATTTAATTGTCTACTAATTTGCACACCCTCAATTTTTTACATTGCACCCTTGCACTTGCATTCTCATCTCTCTTCAACAATATTGTTACTTCAAAGTTAGCTTCACTTGAGCCGCTCGATTCTCTAGCACTAGCAATCTAGCATAGTAGTACGTACAACATACAGATAGTACAAAATGATTTTGTTGGCATCAAACTTGATAGTATATAGTAATTCTTTTTGACAAAACCTCTTTGCCACTTAGCTACAAAATAATCCATCTGTTCTGAAATAAAGAAGAAAATGATCGAATAAAATTGATGTATTTTGTTCAAATTTTAATCAAATATATCACTTTTTTAACCAATTTTCTCTTATATTTTGTAACGAAAATGCAAGGTCACTTTTTACCATGATAGAAAATAGGCCTTTATAATAATACATTACTATTCATTTGCCATTTAAATACATTATTCACATAAGTTCTAGTCATATTTTTAAAGGTTCAATACAAATATTAATTAATATTACTCCATTTTTAAATATATGATTCCCTTGAGTTTTTTACTTGTCCATTTTATAGGTTTCAGTCAAAATTTTCAACTACATTAATTATTTTTCATCATACTCATAATTATGTTATATCTATGTTTTGTAATATGTAATAAATATTCTATAAATAATTATACTTTGTCCATTCACTTTTGTTGACTAATTTTTGTTTATATTTTAGGACGGAGTAGTACTGACAATGTAAAAATATTTTACACTATTAATCAATAATAACTATCAAATTACTACTTTTATTTATTAAAGTTAAATTAATGATTTGCACCCCCTGATCCAGGGTCCTGGATCCGCCACTGCTAGTAGTCATAGCAGCAGCAAATTTCTAATACTCCCCTTGTTTTGCATAATTTGGCAAAGGTATGTAAAATCAATGTAAGTCAGACTTAAAAACTCCTCCTCATGCTCAAAGTTATACAAAATCAGTTGCATGTCCCGGCCACAAATATTAAAGCTTCAAAAACAAACATTCATCATGCAATCATTCTCATACTTAGTCATGCATGAACATTAGCACATAGTTAGTAGCATACTATCCTACCAACTAATATATAACAGCGTGCAATCATTCACAACTTAGTCATGCACACGTAATTAGTTAGTAGTTAAAGTCAGAATCTGCCCATTCACACATCAAAGGACCATAGTCCAGATGTCATACATGATGCTTCAACATGTGAGCACAACATTAGTACTTTTTAGCACTAAATAATGTTATGTTTCATGTGACTTGTTTGCCTTACTTACATCATTTAAACAAGATTCCTCAAATATAGTAGCTGTCATAATTTGAGAAAGTTGGGAATTGAAAACTTGAGAAATACCATGAGGTAAATATTATAGCATTTTTCTTCATAAATACTATGAACAACTCCATATTGATGTCTTCAGAGCTGAGCATCATTATCACTCCATACCAACATTACCTTATGGTGTCCTTTACCATCCTTAGGTTCCTCACCCTTGGTATAATCATGTCAATAAAAGGAACCATTCATCTTCCTTATAAACTAATAATTGAAAGTGAAAGCATCATACACTTTCCTCTATCATACACCCTTATACTCCTTGTTACCACTATACTTATTGAATAAATTGAGATATTTATCGATAGTGTTGGAGAGAAAAATAAGAGCAGTATATATATATATATATATATATATATATATATATATATATATATATGTCGTGCAAGGTGGTTCTTGAACAAGATGATGCATCTCTTTATCTTTGCACACCATATTAGTATTAATTGTTATTTATCCTCATGTAAACACACATCAATTGCTCCTCTTAATTTTTCAAATTGAGTAGCATCAAGAGCTTTGGTGAATATATTTCCTAGTTGTTTTTCAGTAAACTCATGTTCCAAATTCACAATCTTGTTTTCAATCAGTTCTCTGATGAAGGGATGAAGGATGTCAATGTGCTTTATTATACTGTGTTGAACATAATTATTTGAAATATTGGTAGCACTTAAATTGTCACAGTATAATATCATGACATCTTGCTTGACATCATACTCCTTCAACATCTGCTTCATCCATAATAACTGAGTGCATCTACTACCTGCAGCTTTGTATTCAGTCTCTGCAATAGATAATGACACAATTTTTTTCTTATTGAACCAAGAAACTAGATTGTTACCAAGGAAAAAACATATACCAGATGCGTTTTTTCTATCATCTTCACTTCCTGTCCAACCATCATCACATAACCCAACTAGAATAGAATTAGTATCATGTGTATAGAGAATCCCATAGTCACATGTATCATTAACATACTTGATATTTCTTTAATTTTGACTTGTAGAAGATGACTAGTTTTTTATTTTGCTTGATATCTAGCACAAACTCCTACTCCAAAAGTAATGTCAGGTCTGCTTGCAATGAGAGTTGATGTTGGAGTTCTTTTGTGAGTGGCATTCTCCGATCCAAACTTCTTTATAATACTCCTTGCATACTTTCTTTGAGAGATAATTATGTTGTCTTCTATTTGTTTTATTTGTAAGCTAAAGAAGTATGTGAGTTCTCCTAATAGATTCTCTCAAACTAAGACTTCATTTTAATTGAAGAGTTTCTTCATCTCCCGAAGAATCACAAGGCAAGAAAGGACAAACTTGAGGTGATTTGATTATTATATATCATAATCTATACTTCTTCCGGCTTTATTTATAAACAAAAATTAACTTTTTAAATTCATTGAAATATTGATATATTTGGGGCTAAAAATTAAGTTTTTATTAGAGATAGATGCACAAAGCCTAAGAATGACAGTGGAATAAACAGATAATACTACAATTTGTCTTGAATGATGCATTCTTTGGGCTTGTATTTCTCTTCAAAATAGATATAGATATATTACTATTTTCAAATTAGGGTTAAATATGTTTTCGGTCCCTATAAATATTTGAACCATCAACTCTTAGTCCTTCTAAATTTTTTTCACACTTTTTGGTTCTCTAAATATTTTCCGTCACGATTTTTTCTCTTTGTTTTTCAGTAAACTATGTTTACTATTCCAATTTTTTAATGAGGTTTTGTATTTATATTTATAATATTATAAAAATTAGTTCCACAAAAATTCATATTTTTTTTAACAAATGTTGAATTAAATATAAAGTTTTAAGCATAAACATTTCAAATATTCATATTTAATTCATCCCTAATTAAAAAAATTAATATTTTGCAAATGAATTTTATTTTTAATATATCGAACATAACTGCAAATCTGCAATACATACTTCAAAATTTTAAGTAAAACATATAAGTTGACTTAAAAGTAAGGACCAAAAGTCATGTTAGAGAATTTTTTAGGGACTAAAAAGTGAGAAATTTTTATAGAGAGACTAAAAGTAGCAACTAGCAAGAAGGTTCAAATATTTATGGTGATCAATAATATATTTAACCTTTCAAATTATATAAAAGAGGGTTGAAGACCAAGTAAAAATATAGTTCAATAACAATAATAAATAAAGTTTAATAGTGATATATCTATCTATATAATTTGAAAACACATATACACCTAGTAAAGTTAGTTAGTAAATAGTGATATTTCAAGTGATAATTTAATTTTATACACCATTAACATAAAACATTTTTATACATACACTTTATTAAATCACTTTATGTAGATATTTGTGAAGGTATATTATAGAATATAAACAAAAAAATTATACTTTTTTTTAAATATAATTTGTTATTCTAACCAAATTCAAAATATATATGTAATATCTAACATTTTATGAATGTTAATATTTTTATTATATGTAATATTCTCAATATATATATATGTAATATTCTACAATACATGTATTATAATCTACAACATTTAAATTTATAATTTATGAAGTAAATAATTACATTTTTTTTATCAAAATCTAAGTACAAAAAATACATAACATAAATAATAGTAGGTCTTACATATAGGGATGTACGCGGGTTGGGTTGGATAGAATTTGGTCTAAACCATTACCCAAAACCGATCAATATATATTAGGTAGGGTTCATTATCAAACCTGAATTTTTATGATTAGACCCAAACCAAACCAACCCGATTATTTATGGATTAGGTTGGGTTCGCGGGTTGTTCATAAAATAAAATTATAAAAAAAATACACCTTTTAAAAATTTCTAATACAATTCAACACAATTATGACACTTAAATTGGATGAAAAATATTATTTTAACTTCAAATAAAAATTCATCCATAAACTGCAAGAATTCCACAAAACACTTCTATTACATAAGTTTCAAGCAGCAGTAGGAAACTAAATAAATTTACAAAATCAAATAAAAGTTTAGGAGCAAATTAAACAAGTTTTAGTAAAAGAAAAATCAATAAAGATTGAAGGAATTAGGAAATGAAATTGAAAGTTTCAGTAGGCGAATTATGAAAAAGAAAAATCAATGTTACTAATAGACAGATACTTTGAAATTTTAATTAGTTTTAATACAAAATAATAATAATAATAATAATAATAATAATAATAATAATAATGCAACATCAACATGTTGGGTTCACGAGATCAAAAAGTCAAATCTAATATCCGAACAAATGACATAGGGGTTGGGTGGATTGGGTTGAGTTTAACCTGTAAATTAATGGGTATAGGCACTTTACAGAGATAAAACTCATAAGGTAGATATATAGAGAGATAAGATCAAATTTTATTCTTAATTAATAGATCCATTAATCAAATTCATTTTTTTTTATAAGCATTAATCAAATTCATTGATACACCAGTCAAACAAAATAATAGTAAATCATAAATACTTTGATTTTTTCACGTAATAATTAATATATTTAACTGAAAATCAGGTGGTAAGGTATAACATTAAAAATATTACCAAAAAAGTAAAATATTATAACATATATGTAACCGAAATAAATAATTAAAAACATATCAAAAAAATATATTGTTCTTTGACTTCCTTTTCTGTTTGATTTGATTTACCCCTTTTTTGTTCTTTTGACTAGATCAATAAAGAAAATATAAAAAAATTATAAAAAAAAATTAAACTTTATTTTCAAAATTGGTAAAGGTATTTTTTTTAATGCACATAAAGATATTATTTTATTGTTAGTAAACATTTTATGAGTTACTTTTTTTTTCTTTTTCCAATTCTATAGTTCTTCTCTCTCTCTCTCTCTCTCTCTCTCTCTCTCTCAAGTCATCTACTATATAACTCATACTTGATCAGGTCTTAAGTACTTATCATCAATTTTAAATTCACATGTCGTGTGGATTTTATTTAGCTCACAATAATTTTAAGGTTAGCTTCACTTTTTCATATTTCTTATTCTTTATATCTGAAAATTTATTTATATGTTGATGCCAACATTAATGCCATGCTTATTAATTTATTTACATGTTCATTCTGTAGTAAAAATGAAGGCTCTATTTGATCCCACACAAAATCAAAATAAAAAGAAAATTTGATGAAAGTATCTCCAGTAACAATTTTTAAGATGATGAAAAAGTAATATTTGTTTCTGAGACAAAGTCAAGAAGTAAAACTAAAAAGTTGATCATAACTAATATATGATTAACTTATTACTTCCATTGCTTTAACAAATTTGTGAAGAACATAATCAAGAACAAGAGATTGAAGCTAAAATACAAGGTAATATTAGATTGGACTTTTTCTTTCTCATCATATACATATACTTATAACTTTGAACATATCACTAACACTAATTAACCTCTCATATTAGGAAAATCTTGTTGTGAGATTGACATACCACAAACTCAATGCTATGATGATGAGCGTATCTATTGGTATGTTATCGATCTTTACTTTTCCATACACACATGCGCATACAAAGTGTATCAAGTGTTTGACACCAACAAAAGTAGTTACATTTAATTTAATTATTCTATTTTCTGAAATTACATGTTTCATAGTCATGTATGATGTATGATGTTTGAGTATGCGTGAGTGTTTTATATATTATACTTATATTATTTTTATTTTTTTGGAACAGCAACCATTGTGCTACTTCAATAGTTGATCTTCATAGAAGTTGTAACAAATGCTCATTTGAAATCTGTCTTAGTTATTGCAAAGAAATACGCAACGGAAGCATTAAACCAAGCTCTAAAATAAAGTTTCAATATAAAAACCGTGGCGATGCTTACATGTACGGAGGTGATCTTGATCTTCAATATATGCAGTTTGATACAAGGAAGGGACGACGTTTTAAGATATTCACTAAATGGAACATAAAAAGTGATGGAATAATCACATGTGCTCCAAACGAACTAGATGGTTGTGGTGAATCCGTAATGGAGCTGAAACGCATGCTTCCAAAAGGAAGAATCTCAAATTTGATAAACAAAGCTCGCAATATCATGAAACATTTTTGAAACAAAGAAGAAAAAATTAATGTTGAAAAAGAATCACCGTCGAATTGCAAGAATCAGAATCTATATTGTCCAGTTTCAAGTGACCTCATTAAAAGAATCTATATTGTAGCAAGGTAGATTCTGATTCTTTATTTTATTTTATGAGGTCACTTGAAACTAGACAATATAGGTTCCGATTCTTGCAATTCGACGGTGATTCTTTTTCAACATTAATTTTTTCTTCTTTGTTGCAAAAATGTTTCATGATATTGGGATCTTTGTTTATCAAATTTGAGATTCTTCCGTTTGAAAGCATGCATTTCAGCTCCATTACGGATACACCGCAACCATCTAGTTCGTTTGGAGCACATGTGATTATTCTATCACTTTTTGTGTTCCATTTAGTGAATGTCTTTAAATGTCAGCCCTTTGAGTTCTTTGTATCAAACTGCATATATTGAAGATCAAGATTACCTCCGTACATGTAAGCATCGCCACAATCTTTATATTGAAACTTTATTTCAGAGTGTGGTTTAATGCTTCCGTTGCGTATTTCTTTGCAACAACTAAGGCAGATTTCAAATGAGCATTTGTTACAACTTTTATGAAGATCAACTATTGAAGTAGCACAATGGTCGTTGTTTCAATAAAATAAAAAATAGTATAAGTATAATATATAAAACACTCACGCATACTCAAACATCATACATCATACACGACTATGACACAAGTAATTTGAGAAAATAGAATAGTTAAATTAAATGTAACTACATTTGTTGGTGTTAGACACTTGGTACACTTTGTGTGCATGCTTGTATTGCAAAGTAAAGATCAATAACATACCAATAGATATGCTCATCATAATGGCATTGAGTTTGTGTTATCTCAATCTGAGAACAATTTTTTTAAATATGAGCGGTTAATTATTGTTAGTGATATGTTCAAAGTAATATGTATATGTATATGTAGAAGAAAAAAAAACCAAATTAAAAATATTATTACCTTGTATTTTAGCTTCAATCTCTTGTTCTTGACTTTGTTCTTCACAAATTTGTTGAAGTAATGGAAGTAATAAGTTAATCATATATTAGTTATGATGAACTTTTTCATAATTTGTTATGTTCCTATTAGGAGACCGTTTGTTACAGATTAATAAAAAGCGATTTTGACATTAAATAATCTAGAGATTAGTTTTTAGTGATTTTATAGAAAAATAAAATTCATTTTATGTTTGTTTATTGTAATAAAAATCACTTTTTTTAATAAAATAATCTTTAATTTGTATGGATATACCATTTAAAAGTGATTTTTTTATTACAAAATCACTTTAACTTTTTAACATTTATTTTCTCTCTCTTCTAAAAATAATCTATTATTTGAGAAAAAACTCTTAGCAGCTTCTCATTTTTAGTTGTTTTCCGATTATTTTTAGATTTTGATTATTTTTCAAATTTGTAGCAAACAGATGAAATATTCTCAAAACTAATTATTTTTATAAATAAAGTGATTTTATTCTAAAAAAAACTATAACAAACGACCTATAGATGTCTGGATTGTGTAAAAATAAAATTAGATTTCAAAGATGAAAAGTATACTCACTATTCACGAGACAAACTAATTTAACAGACATTATGGTAAATTAAACATTGATCATTCCTCTTGAACACAAACAAACATTACGATTCCTACGATAGAAGGGGCACACCTCTATAATATTTCTTGGTGAAATATTAGGGTACTTATAATGTAAAAAAATGAAAAATTATTTCATAAACTATATGAAGAAATACATAAACATTGATTCACTTTTAAGATTCTTTAAAACATTGGTGTATATGATCATTAATATAGACTAGATACGTTTGTTTTATAATTAATCTGTATAATACATTGTATCATATAATTAGAAACAAAAATAATATAATTTAAAACGTACCATTTTACTATAAAATTTATACAATACTTTTTTTTTTTCATTTTGTACAAGGTGCCTTCATCTATATATCACTAGAATATATTGTTGAGGCAAAATTCTAATTTGATGTTTTAATTATAACAAACATTGATTATATTTTAAGTGAATTATGATCTTTTTGTGATCTAACAAGTGCTCTTTCGTGATTAATATAAGACAGGAACAAAAACTCATTCATTATATATCATTATCTTTTATTATGTTGAACTTTATGAGAATGATCAGAGAACATTCTCCTTTCTGACAAGTCTGTACTCGCAACAAATGATTTCAACATAAGCACTTATTTGTGGCTTCTGATCACAAGACAAATATGAAATTTATGCAAGAGAATTTATTTTGCAAGATCTCAACAGGGCATAAGTCATTTTAGGCAAGAAGTAAATAGTGACAATAGAAGCTTTCTCTTTTTTGCATTGTTTGAGGAATAAACATGACTTTATTATTGTCACAATATCACAAGAACCATTGGTAAGATCATTGCATGTTGTCATTATTTGAAAACATTTTATGGGCCAATAAGATTTAGACAACATAGTCTTTACTATGAGATGTGTTGTACTTGCAAGGACAAGTTCTATATTTTATCCTATGTCCTTCTCCTATATCTATAGAAGCTATGTGTACTTTGGTTGTACATTTAGATAGCAAAGGGATAAGAAGGCCAATTGTTCCACTATGATCATCAGATAAGATACCTTGTTGAACAAGAAAACATCTTCCTTTATTGTAGACAAGCTTCAGTACTGAACTAGAGAACGATGTGAGAACGTTCTTTTTCGTACAACTTATTACTTATTCTTTGATAGATGGTGTTGGTACTTGATTATAGCAGATATTCTACAACATATAAACTTATGGCATAAGCTATCAACACGCTCTTGATGACAAGAGCTTTAATACTCACTCACTATATCCAAAACGTGAAGAATATGCTAAGAACGTTCTGCCAGATTTACTATCTCTCGTCAAGTACAGTGAGCTGTTATCTTATGGACACCAACAACTAGTTTTTGGCTCCTCTGAAGTAACTTGATGACCAAGAAATGAATTACACATACCAGTTATAAATAGCACCCTTGGGAACCTTTGAAGAGCAAGAGTTTTCAATACAATCATTCATCTCTCTACCTGTCTTTATCGTACAAGTTCTCTAAAGCTCTTCTTTAATCACTTTCACTTTCAGATCTCACAATCATATACTTGGATCAGTATACCTTTAGAGTGAATTAAGTATTTTTGTAACTTTCAACGTAGTTGAGCTTATTTGTAAGCTTGTGATTTAACAAACTCTTTGTAAAAAGGATAGGAAGCTCAAGTCAATACATAACTATTGATTGAGTGGTTAAGTGTTGTATCCTTCTAGCTTGAAGTGCTAAAATAGGTTTAAGCTTGGAGGGCTTAAAGGCTATTGATCTTGGTTTATATCAAGGAGGTTTTGTATTTGAGATCGTTAGTATCTCAAGATCATAGTGGAAAAATGTCAAGGAGAGTGAGAACTGTTAGACTACTAAGCTATCACTTAAAAGGGGGGATTGAATAAGTGATCCGATAATCAATTAATGATTTTAAAAATTTAAGCACGCGGAAGGCCACCGGATCGGTAGTCTACTTTGCACCTATTTTGATCAAAGGAAAAGGAGTATAACCTTGAAACGTATGATGATAAAAACAAGTCTAATCGATGTTTCGCGATCAATTAATTTAAGATAATAGTTTTTAAGAATTAAAAAACTTAACACAACAATTATATGGTCCAAATTTCGATTATCACAAACAAAGCAACTAAATTGAATTTGATCGAACACTTGCGTGCGTCAAATTCAATTTGATATAAACAATTGAATAATGCTAAATTGAAAGAGTTAAGGGAAGAGAGAAACAAACGATCTGATATGGGAGTTCCCTGACTTTCGTTTTGTCCTCGCAGTCGGCCGCTACGTCTCCCCCCAATTCCGTAGAAAATACGGAATTGAGTTTTTTTATTGAAAATCTCTTTGAATTACACAATGCACAAATTCCATAGAATACAATACACGAGAATATCTAAAAGACTCGATCTTTCGTCACTCGTCGTAGCTTCAATGAATTTGCGCGATCACCAACACGGTCCTCAACTTCAACCTCCGATTATGATAACCGATCCTCACCCGTTCTTCAATCCAAGAACCCTTTGACGATTATTCGGCTGATTCCCCCATTGACGCGTTGAACCTTCAAGAACGATACCTTCTTGAATACCGATGAGAAACTTCCTTGTAACCTATTCCACCCGAAAGATCTGATTCACCGCGATCCACCTCAGACGCTATCATCCAATCAAACTAGAACCCCTTTGTTGGACCCATTTAAAGAGTAATCAACTTTGAGATAATTGAGAATTGGATGAAGATGAAGAACTTGGTCACACTACCACTTTGATCAAAATTCTCTCTTAAATTGATTTTTCAAAGTTTAAAATGCTTTTTCGCTGTCAAGGCAAGTATAATGTCACCAAAATGTATTCTACTCTATTTTCGTGTGTTTTGACAATTATTAAAACGTGGAGGTGAACTGGTGCATTTACAAGGATTGGACTAGTCCTACATTGAGGTGAATCAGTATAAATTGCTTGTGTGTTATTATCTCTTTACTTATCTTTATTTAAAACAAAGCACTATACACACAATTCACCTTTACATTAAGTTTTTAACTACTAACCAGATTGATCTCAGATCGATCTCTTCTATTTGTTTTGAAGTGAAATTTTTATGAGATAATTTTAAACTTTCACAATTCAAACCCACTATTTCTTGTGAAATACTTTACTACTTCATATATATATATATATATATATATATATATATATATATATATATATATATATATCATGCAGCTTGAACTTTCTAGTATAAAATTTATGCATCCTTCTAAACCTTTACAAGTAGAAATCGACATTAATTGGTTCTTCAAAGGTTATACAGCGGAAAGAAAATATATAAACTTCTGGCCACATATGCTCAAGATAAAAGATTGACCCCCTTCTAACAAGTTTGAAGATATTTTACTGCACCATTATGACGAGTTTATTCGTTTCTTATTATTTCAAGAGTATAGTGATCCGTGAGTCGAAATCTTCAACATTGCTACAAAGCTGCTACAACATGTCATAAAGCATGTGTTATTTAAGTGTTATTGGGACACCTAACATTGCAAATTTAATTGGTGAAGCGTTATTGCGACACCTAACATTGCAAAATTTTTGTTTTCAAGTAGTCTAATACCTCAGGGTTTCATCTTAAATTGAATAAGTATGAAAATTAAGAGTTCAAATTTTATACCATAAATATAACAATGTCCATATCATCTAGAGCTGTCAAAACGGGCGGCCCGGCCCATTTCGGCCCGGCCCGGACGGAAAGCGGGTTTTATCGGGCCGGGCTAAAAAGCCCGGGATAAAATATAAGTTAAAATTTTAGTGCCTGAGTCCGGCCCTTTGCGGGCTAGCGAGCTTTCGGGTAAGCCCGGCCCGGAACAGTTATTTTTTTTTCATCTTTTTTTTCATTATCAAAAAACAATTTGTTGGAGCAAAAAAATTAAACATTTCAAATATAATACAAATAAGTTTATAATATTCAAAATAAATTATCAATCAACTAAATAACATAAAATAAATTCAAATAATTTTTCAAAACAAACTAAGTTCATGCATAATCAAACAACACAATTATAATTTACAATCAAAATATTACACAAAACAATATAAACGAGTATAATCAAATATAATTATAATTTAATGACTATTTTGTAAGACTTGGACTTGAGTTTTGTCTAAAAAAATTAGGAAAAAAACATATATACGGGCTTTCGGGCGGCCCATGGGCCATTCGGGCAAGCCCATATTTTCAACGGGTAAATACGGGCCGGGCTAAAAAGCCCGGATGCTAATTTAGCGAGACTTTTTGCAGCCCAAATCTGGCATTTTTTTCGGGCTTGGAAGCCCGGCCCATACGGCCCGGCCCATTTTGACGGCTCTAATATCATCTATTCTTAACTATGGATCTAGATTCACTAAATTCACATATTTAAAAGAAGAAACTGAATCATTTTCAGTCTAGACGGTCCTTAGTAGTCCAGACAGGACTTTCACGATGGGAATTCGTGATTTTAGAGGTGGATTGAGAGGCATCGACCGTGACACCACCGCAACTATGCCACCCTGTTTAAGATTAGTGATGAAATAGGATTGTTAGATTCATACAATATAAACTAAATGATTACAGTGATGACTGTAGTTTATTTTTTACTTGAATATGAATCCTTAAACCATTCTAACTAGACACCTAACATTGTGAATTAGTCGAATAGAATGAATTAGTCAACAAATTTCAAACAAAAATGTTCTAAGTTTATTCTAATATAGAGGTAAACAAATATAAGATAGCATCTTCTTTTTTTTTTGTAAAATATTAAAAATTAATTTCAAAATTATTTAATGTCAAAATTATTAATCATATACTTGTTATTATATAACTGATTAAATTATGAAATTGGATCACCTCTTGCTAGGGGGTGATCGCGGTGCAGTTCAGTTTTGACCATAAAAATCACCTAACCGCGAGATAAAAATACATGCGGTTTATTTTTAAAAAGTCATCCAAGATATATTTTGAGAGCATACTATTTTATAGACTTAATACAGACTGAGCTTGTTAAGTTGGACTTTGTACTAAATTGATTGCTTCTAGTTAATAGAGTTGAGTTACAGTTTGGTTTTATGAAAATGAAAGTCATCAACCTTATCAAACCTTACAGTTTAGCAGAAAAATCATCCGTACAATTTTAACAAAATACAATTTTTTTCAACTTTAATTTTAAATTGATTCAATTTACGATTTGATTTTACGTTTTAGATTAGTTCGGATTAATCACCCCTACTTCCTCCTGCTCAACAGAAGTGTATCTAATTATTTTTTTGGCTTAAATAATGTTTAGGTCCCTGTAAGTTCGCGGTTTTTTGAAATAAATCCCTGTAAGTTTTTTTCTTACAAATTAGTCCCTGTAATTATATTCTCTTTTGATTTTTCGTCCCTGACGTCAAGTTCCGTTCCAAAAATGATGACGTGGCTAACGGAGTAACATGTGGCAATGCTGATGTGTCAATTGAAGGTTAAATGAGGGACTAAATCCAAAAAACAATGATATTACAGGGACAGAATCCAAAATCGCAGGTTGTGTAAAATTTCTTGATGAATAAATTTCTCAAAACACAGTAATGAAAACCCATAGTTTCAATTTGTCTCTTTCAAACCTCAAATTCGAAATTTTAGAGGTGGTTTCAAACCTCAAACCCATAGATTTTTTTTTAGACGCTAGAGAAAAAACAAAGTGTCAATAAATTTCAAACAAAAATATTCTAAGTTTATTCTAATATAGAGGTAAACAAACATAAAATAGCTTCTTCTTTTTTTATAAAATAATAAAAATTAATTTCTAAATTATTTAATGTCAAAATTACTAATCATATACTTGTTTCTATATAACTGATTAAATTATAAATTGGATCACCTCATGCTAGGGGGTGATCGCGGTGCGGTTCAGTTTTGACCATAAAAATCACCTAACCGCGAGATAAAAATACATGCGGTTTATTTTTAAAAAGTCATCCAAGATATATTTTGAGGGGAAATGTTAACATGTGCTCTTGGGGCAGTTGTTAGTGTACTAATAAAAGAAATTTAACATTAAAACTTGTGCATTTTATATTTTTAAAAATCAAAATTGTCAAATTCCAAAACAAATAAAAAAGTAGCCAGGTGTTCTTGGCTTGCACTGCATTCTAAAACAGTGCGACTGACGGTGCCACTTTCAGCGTTACAGCCAACAACACATGTCTACAAACGTATTACTCCTCATTCCACTGGGACCCACAATTCCTATATCTACAAGTCACGTCCACGACGACGACGTTTTGACGCGCGAGTTTCATATCGCATGATGTCCCGTGAAACTGAATACCAAAAAAGAAAGTAGCTGTAGCTTCCCTGTAGCAACGACGATAAACAACGCCGGCATTAGTCACCTTGTTTATATCTAACTCCTCCCATTTATTTATCATTAAATATATCGGACGCGTATCAGTATCAGATAGTATCTCACACGATTCTTAGCCATTTTTAGTGAAATGGCGGCAAGAACGGTGAAGAGACGCCACGTGTCAACCAAATTGAGCTGCAAGCTCATCACCCTCTTCACCGTTTTGATCTTCTGCGTCGTCGTTTTAGTTGCCGCAGCTTTCTTCACTCTTCAAACCAATTCCATTTCTAACAAACCCCAAATCCGAATTTCTCGCTCCTCCGTATTCAATGGCCCTCCCAAAATCGCTTTTTTGTTCCTCGTTCGTAGTAATATCCCCCTCGATTTTCTCTGGGGTGCTTTCTTTCAGGTTTGTTCCATTTATTCTTCCTCTTTTTTATTTTTTATTTTTTTATAATTAATTTATGATTGTTGAATTTTTTGGGATAATTTTGACATTTTTTTTGTAGAATGGTGATGTTGCTAAATTCTCGATTTATGTGCATTCGGCGCCTGGATTTGTGTTGGATGAGTCAACAAGTAGGTCTAACTTCTTCTACGGTCGACAAATCAGCAATAGTATTCAGGTTAGTTCTGTTTAACTCTCTTTGGAAAGGTTAAGGTTTCATTTTGATGTTGATGTTGATGTTGTTGTTACTTCAAAATTAGTAATAGCATAAGGGGTAGTTGGTCAGTGGCGATTGGCGCTGGAATTGGTAGGGAGGACTAAGGTTTTATCCTGTAATTGCGCTTGGGAAGGGACTTGAGCCACTTGATGCCAAAGTTTCCCCCAAACCGGATTAGTCGGCCCAGTGGACCGGATACTGTTGGGGAAAACAAAACAAAAATTGTTTGAAAAATAAGTTCATTAGTAAATTTAGGTGATGCATGATTAATTCTAAAAGTTGGATTTTGTCTTTTAGGGAATATGTTAAATTGTTTCCAATAGGTTGGTTAGTTTAACAAGTTAAACATTGTGTGATGTTTACATATCATAACCAATGTTTTAGTTTTGTTTTCTAGCTTTAGCCAAATCACCTAAATGTATATAAACTTGTAAGTGAGAATGCTCATTGGGTGATGATAAATCTCCCTTAATCCCCCTTTTCCTCGTCCTATGTACACATGTCTAATTGGAGGTCAGTTAGATTGTTCTGTAATAATCTACTGACAGGAAACAAAGCATTTGATGTTGAAGAGTTAAGGCACATATAGCAAGAATTTATGATTTTGCATGACAGGTTTATGCAGATGTAGTTGAACATAAGTTATAAGAGTTAAGGCACATATAGTGAGAATTTAAGAGTTAAGGCACATATAGCGAGAATTTATGATTTTGCATATGCTGTTTGGAGTTGGAACTTGATGTTTTCACTTGTTTTTAAGAATTCATTGTTGCATATCTTAGGTTTTATGGGGAGAATCAAGTATGATTCAGGCTGAAAGGCTGTTACTGTCAGCGGCTTTAGAAGACCCTGCAAATCAAAGATTTGTTCTTCTCTCAGATAGGTTAGTGCTTTAAAGTCTTCATTATCATATGTTTCCACAGGATTTTTTCTTCTTTCTTTTCTTTGTTCTCTCAACCTTTCTTGAAGACACTGGGTTGGGACTTGGAATATGTTTTAGCATGAACTTTACTATGCCATGATAAGAATCTGAGTTTCTGTTTTTCATGTGCAGCTGTGTTCCTCTGTACAACTTTTCCTATGTGTACAATTATATCAATGTTTCTCCAAGGAGTTTCGTGGACAGGTAGAAGAAGGCTTTGATTCTTGAGGTGCTTAGCACTAATATATATACTTTTTAATGTTCAATCATAGTCAGTCCACACACACACATGAAAGGTGAATTGAACTATTTTGTTTATATTGTTACAGCTTTCTTGATGCAAAAGAGGGTCGCTACAACCCAAAAATGTCACCTAAAATACCGAGGGAAAAATGGCGTAAAGGCTCTCAGGTTATTTCTCTTATATTTGATTTCATCGTGCCCAATCTCGTTGTTGTTCGTTCCAACCATACACGACCCCTTTCGAATCGTATTTTTTTTATCTATTGTGTTTTTATTTGTTGCACAACTGGAACATACCTTCTAAAATCATTTGATATGGCGGATAATTACAGCCAAATGTGGCTGATGTGGCCACAATTGCGGTCGCATTGCAGTTTCGGTGACATAAAAAACCATTATGTCCTGGCCCATATTGCTATCATGGGCCTTTGTTTAAAAGTAGCTTCATTTTTTTTTTTTTTGTTGAAGTGCAAACTTAGCTGTTACTCACGAAGAAGCTTGAATTTGGCTTGATGAAGGCTTGATAGAATATTTGGGGGGGGAGGGGGGGGGTTGCCAAACTATAAAAACTAGATATCTGAATACAACGGAGCCAATTTTAGAATGAAGAATTTTAAGAGTACATTGTCATAGAGATGTGAATGTTACATTGGATGGGTGAATATGTGGAGAAGATTTGTTGGAGCAACTGTAAGATGGATTGATCAAATGGAGAATAATCTGATAGTTAGAGAAAGGCTGACTAAAACTATAGTCAAAGACCATTTACAGAGATTTAGAGGTAAATGGTCTATCATTGGAATTTGGAACCAATACATATAGAGCTTATGACTTCAATTGATGATTGATTCTTGCTTTCGACCCTACCTAGAGGGAAAATGTTAGGTTGTGGTGGTTACTTGGAAGCTTTAAAAACTACTGTAGTTCTTATAGAAATTCATTTTGAAATTTCCTCAAAAAAAAAAAAAATAAATCATTTTGAAGTTTAAATTTAGTTCAGGAAAAAACCGATATATAAAATTGATTTTTTGTATTCCATTTGAATTAAAGATTCCTGTTTTTTCTACTTTATTTTTGTATTTATTTTAAATGTTTTCTTTTTTGTTTAATATCTGAATTGAAGTTTCTTTATCTTATATTTTCTCCAAATATAGATGGGGTCTACTGTTGTCCGTCTTTGTTGATCCAGTGATGAACTTCAACTAAACTAAGATTAAATTTGAAATTAGTTGCCAAATAACCTGAAAGGCCTGAATTTATTTGATGAATTTATTTTAAAGAATTCTAAACTGGTTATAAGAGTTGCCAAACAGCCCCCATGTTCCTTCATGTCGTTACTCGTTATCATTAGTTTGAAACTGTGTTTCACATATATATGATAATATATTCATTCATTTACTTGAGTTGATTAATATCATAAAATGTAGTGGTAAGGATAGCAATCTTTTTTTTACCTACTTTTATTATTGTTGAAATAAAGCCAGTGTTGCTTCACAAAGCTGACATTGGTAAGTGCTTAGTGATAAAATTATAGTGCTCCACTTGCCATGTTATGTAGATGTGTTCTAATATGGAAATTTTATTAGTTGTTAATTACACTAGGATTGTTGGATGAAACTTTCCACCTTTTATTCCTAAAAATTATGTCGTAATCTGAATTTATTCTCTATTTCCAGTGGTTCACCTTAGTTCGTAAACATGCAGAAGTGATTGTTGATGATGATGTTATCTTCTCTGTCTTTAAGAGTTACTGTAAGGTATGTGAGCTATCATTACGACATTGGATAAAATAACTTAAAGTTGATTGATATTACATTAATGTCATCATAAAGAATTCTAAACTAAACTCTTTAGCATACATTACTATACTAGACTGGACTAACTGCAAGTCTTGTAATGTGTTAATACTATTTGAAAGAAACTGTCTAAATTCCTTCTCTCTTTTCAGAGGCGTCCACCAATTGATACTAGAAAGGGAAAGCTGAATCTTGTAAGTGCTCTAATTTTAGTTTTCTTACATTATGTTGTCACCGAAAGGTATCATATTTCCTGTATGGAGTATGATGAAACCATAATGTTGTTTATACTGATAATACTGTGATGCTCCTCAGTCGTATTTTATTTATGATATAATTTTTTATTTTCATATTTATTAATATTTGCTATGCTTTCGGTGTTTGTGCAGAAACTTCAGAAGCAGCACAACTGTATTCCAGATGAGCACTACGTGCAGACATTACTTGCAGTAAGTACCAAGATATTTTTTCTATCATTATCTACATTTGTTGGTTAGGCAATGTGTTTGTCAATTCTATTCATTCATGATTCTTCTTTATTCGAAATGACCTTACTTAAATACTCTCTTTAAGGATTAATTTGCTCGAGTATGTTTGTAATATTATATTTCTCTTCTGCTATTTTGCTAGCTTCATGGCCTTGAAGGTGAACTTGAACGCAGAGCAGTGACCTACACTTTGTGGAACCAGTCCACATCAAAAACGGATAATAAAGGCTGGCATCCAATGACTTTCAGCTATGCAAATGCTAGCCCTCGAAAGATAAAGGAAATAAAGGTTATCTTTTTGTTCCTTACTTAAGATTTTTAGCAAGTTTTGAGTTTGAATGGATAATTGAGATGGCTCGGTCTCCTGTGTCTTGGGTGTGTTAGCACTTAGCAGGTATGGTCCATCCGATGCCCCAATTCAACCCAAAGGGTTTGGTTTGGGTAACTGGTTTGTGATTCCAAACTCCCAAACTTGTTAACCTGACCCTTGGAAAGAAAATTGTTTTTTTTTTATAGATGTAGTTAAAGACTTTAATGTGTTGAGTCTAGAAGTGGTTTAAAATAGTTTAAGTGTCAGAATTTAAAATTATGAAATTCTCAGAGGATAAATTGGTATTTTTTAAGTTTTATAATGTTAAAAATATCTTGTGTTCATCACTTGACTGAACCACCCCGCTCATCACTAAGTTGGGTTGGTTTAGATCTGACAGAAAAAGAACAAAATTTTTATTCATCCCAAACTGATGAATTTTGATTAGGCCCTGTAAGGCTGTAACGGGTTTGGTCAATTCATATGCAGGAGAAAATAACTGACCCCTTTTATGATAAGATTAAAGTGTCCATGTTTCATGGAAGAGTTGAATAAAGGCTCACAGATGGAAAGCAAAAATAATTGTCATCTGTTATACAACTACCGGCAAATGATTTGTTTTTTCCGCATTTATGTTCAAAATGAGATTCTTGCTTTACATCAGTAAAACCTGCTCTCTAACATTGACTGAAGTGATTGCATGTTTTCATGCATGAAACTATTTTCTTCTTCTCATTCTGTTTTAACTTTTTTAAACAGGACATCAACCATGTTTATTATGAGACAGAGTACCGGATAGAATGGTGTCGCACCAATTCAACCTTCGTTCCGTGTTTTCTATTTGCTAGGAAGTTCTCTCGAGGAGCAGCTATGCGCTTGTTGGGCGACGGAGTTATTGACCATTTCGAAGTTTCTAAATTGCTAAGCAATACCCCATGAGACTTCTGCTTCTGTCCAACCAGCTCTTTAGCCGTATACTAATATCCCACTGACTTACTTAGACACATACTTCCAAGTTTTCAACGTCCAACGGAATCACTTTACGTTATACACAGCATACTCAACACGTAGATTTTGAAGGCAAGTTTCTAGCTTTGGTTGAAATTGTTAATCCTATTTAACAAGCTGATAGGACCATTTTATCTAGCTCAGTCAGAGGTTTTGTAAATCAAACCACAATTGTAACACTGATCAGTCACAGAATTGGATGTTATAAGTTATAGCATATAAAGAAGCATTCTTTTAATAATATATTTGGAATTTTATTTATGATAGATGCAATTCTCATAGCAGACTAATAAGGATGGTTTAGCACCAATTTTGATTTTATTTTTTGGTTTTCACCACCAATTTAATCTGGTTCAGGGGTCAGTTATGTCATCAAGTGGTTCCAGCACCCTCCCGAACACAGTTGCGGGTATCAAACTGTGGTTTAACACCAACTTAACAAAAGATAACAATCTATAGTGAAACCAAAAATAAATCTTATGTATTTATTTCTCATTAAATAATATATCAAGCGCCGCAAAATAATAAAAAATCAGTGAATGTAAAAAATAAGTTACTGAGAAATAACTGAGATGATAAAATTTCTACTCATTGTTTAAAAATGTGCTAGAGCTTTCTTTGCAGAAGAAGGTTTCCAACCTCTTTGACGAGCTCTAAGTTCCCACAAAGCAGTTTCTTTCATCTGTTTTTCAAGTGCTGTTTCAGCTCTTTCTCTAGCTTCCTCACATGTTTCCATTCCTGAATTGCATTTATCAGCTTCTTTTTGATACTGTGAAGCTATTTTCTTAGACTCTAATAGTAATATGTCTGCATGTCTTTGTTTTTCCATTGCTTCAGCTTCTTTTTGCTTTAACTCTTCAGATAAAAGATCTGTGAAACTCTTCCCAGCTTCTTCAGTCACTTCTGGATCTTGTCTCATGCAATCTATAATAGTATTATAAACATCATTTGAATATTTTCATGGATGAAAAGGTACCAGATTTTTAACTCTTTAGGCATACCATTGATATTTTGCAAGTACTATCCTCCAAAAATTTGACTCCTATATAGTTTCCCTACATAAGACAAACTGTTTCACTAATCTATAAACCTTATGTTTTTAGTATAGCATAGAAATGGTTACTTATTGAAGATGCTGCTAATACACTATTTTGTACACATTGAGAGTTTCCTATCATAAATTGATCTTTGTATCGAGTATCGAAAACTATTAACCACTAGCGTAACTTCATTAACTACGAAATTGAACGTGGTAATCATAATTTTCAGATGTTCAATTACATGTAGATTGGAACACTTGAAATGTTTGGTTAATCGCATCCAAATTTATGATTAATGAAGTTACCTTGATAGTCAATGAGATTTAGCACTTGTTATATCAAATATAAATTATCAATTATCACTAACTAACTAACACTTTCCTACTAAATATTTATGGGTCTTGTTAACATGTGCCCTAAGGGCATATGTTAAGGAATACAAAAGTAGAAACATTACATCGAAAAACGTAATATTTTGACTTTAAAAAGGTAAAGACACAACTTTTGAGGAGAATATTTCTACTTTTATTTCATTAACATATGCCTTTGGGGCACATGTTAACATTTGCCTACATCAATTATCAAGTTGTCATTATAATCATCACCTCATACCTATTGTTTTTCTCTAGTGTAACAAAGGGAAGAGAACTAACCTAAAATAGAATTGTTGCTCAAACCTGCATCAAAAAACAAGCAAAGATACCACATTAGCAAACAACAATCAATTTCTAAGCACAAGAAACAAAATCTACCAAAGACTTTTTCAATTTCCATATTTTCCATTGCACAAGACAACATCAAACTATTTTAAAATGTCTATTGTAATGTTCTCATTGTTCTGTAATTGATCATCAAACTATTTTAAAATGTCCCCCAATGCAGGCCTTAGAAACAATGTTTAAAATAACCCATTTCATTACCATCAAAATGCATCTAAATAACCAAAGAGTTAACAACATGTTTTAGTTTGCAGGTGCAGTTACACTGTGAACCTTTTGTTTTGTTGGTACGTAGACGAAATAACAAACCATTGAAAATTCACACACACAAAGTGGAGGGACCAGAGTTTGAATCCCGGGCATGGATGTTCGACGTAGAAATTTTGGCATTTTTTCCAGTTGAGCTAGAACTTATGGACTTACAATGTGAACCTTTATATTACCGTAAAATGTAGCCAATATGGCCGCAATTGCAGTTCGGCGCCGTTGCAGAGACAAACCGTTATATTGCATACACAATTAGAGTTAGAGATTGCAATTTAAAACTATGATTAACAAATGCATGCAACTTGAGTAAATGTTTAAATTTTCAAATGTTAAGAAACAAAACACATTATTTATCATTTCTTAAAAATAAAAAGTAAGAATTGAAAGGAGAATGAAAATGAAACCTTCTGGGATTGAAAGAAGGGGTTGAAGAGAACAATCACAATGACAAGGAGGACAAGAAGAAGAAACAGAACTGAGAGTATCGTTAAGTGCCCAAAACAAAGGTGGTCCTGCAAGATAACATGTGAGACATAGTCCCATAATCCAAAACAACAATTTGAATGCCCTTTGTTGCCTCCTATTCATGTTTGATGAATTTGGAAGCAAATTATTGGGGAGATTAAGAGGATCTTGATGAGTTTGAGTTTGTTAAGGTAATTCAGTTTCAAGATTTGCGTATCTCTCTCACTCTCACTTTTCACCCACATGCATCACTACACTACGTGTGTCTCTTGTTATTTGTTATTTGTTATTTTGATCATTCTCTAGTACTATTAGTACTATTATTAATTATTAAGGCTTAAATATATTTTTGGTCCTCTAAATATTTTCAAGGTTTTACTTTGGTACTTTAACTATTTTTTGTTCTGTTTTGATCCTTTAACTATTTTTTCGTTCCGTTTTGGTCTTCTAACTTTCATTATGTTAATCTATTTGGTCCTAATTATCGTTAGAAAAATGACAAAAACGTTAATTTTGCGTACGTGACACTTAGGGACTTGGTGGCTTTGGTGTGAGATCCAATAGGAAAACGCCACGTAGCCAGGGACCTTCTTCTTCCTACTTATTCATCGCGTACGGAACTTCCTCCATCACTGTCTTCGTCCACATCACCGGTGATCTTTCCAGTCACGAAAGCTTACGAAACGATACTCCGACACCTCTCATTATTCACGATGAATCCAAATCTAATGTCCGTTTTCTCAATAGAGGCTTCTACCTCTCGTTTTTTACATTTTTCTAACAGTTAGGACCAAGTAAGTTAACGGAATGAAAGTTAGAGGACCGAAACGGAACGAAAAATAGTTAAAGGACCAAAGTAAAACCTTGAAAATAGTTAGATGATCAAAAATGTATTTAAGCCAATTATTAATTATGATAGTGTTTTAAAAATCAGACCGACCGGTCGAATTAACTCAATAATTTATCCTTATGAGCTTAACTCAGTAAGATGTATCTCGTATGAGAATGAGTTTGGGGTTGTGGCCTGTCGCGGGATTTTTGAGACATACCCCACCACAATTTTATTTTTCATTTCCAAGGGAAGGAAAAAATTGAAAACCTTTTAAAAGAAAGAGATTCTAAGGTACGGGGGTTAGTTGCGCTCAAGGAAGGTGTTAGCACCTCAAGTGCCCATGGTACTCCATGGTAACCTCTTATATGTTTTTGTGCTTTTTTATATACATGCTTTAAGAATAGAGGGAGAAATTGTATAGAAGAATATAAGTGAGTAAAAAAATTAAGAAAATTTATTTCATAAAGTAAATAAAAGAAAAGAAGTATAAATATATATTTTTTCTTTGTAAAAAGGTTTTTTGAGAGTAATGTAATTGTTGTATTGTAAAGAAAATGTTTAAAAGAAAAGAAATAGTAAGAAAGTATAAATTTTGTTATATATAAAAAAAATGGAGTAAAGTGTAAGTAAAAAGTAAAAGAGGTTAAAAGGATTTTCCTTAAGGTGAGTAAAAGGAAAGAATTGTAAATATATTTTTGTTTGTAAAAAAAAGTGTTTTCTTGAGAGTAATATAATTATTGTATTGTAAGGAAAAAAAGTTGTTAAGAGAAAAAGAGTTGTAAAAAGTATAAATATTGTTATGTAAAAAAAAAAAAAGTTAAATGTAGATAAATAATATAGTAGAAATATAAAGGCGTCGCGGCTAGAATGGACCTACGATTGTTTTTGTCTTTTAAAATATCGCGCTTTTGGGCTAAAAGGAGTTTTTTGTCGCAAGAGACCTCGTAATCAATTGAAATTTAATTACGAGTCCTCTTGCTTGGAAATGAATTTTTTGGCTTTTGTGTGTGTATTGTGTAAGCTAGGAAAGCAATAAAACCGATAAAATAAAGTCCTACGCTATTACAACCCAATTGAATAATTAATATTTACAACCATATCGAATCGAATGAATAAATAATAATAAGCAATAAATAAATAAATAAATAGCAATGCATAAAAATAAAAATGCAAGTGCGGAGAAATAAATATGCTAATGAAATGCACATAGGAGAAGAACCAAACATAACAAAATATAGCACTCGAATTAAAAGTGGGGTGTGTGTAAAAATGTGTCGGAGGTGAAAACATGATAATACCACTTTCGAAAGTCATTCACAACAACAAACAATCCTAATTAACACACACAAGCAAAACCATTTTATTTAACAAAAGAAAAGTTTTTTTTGAAGATAATGAATTTAGGCCAAAAGGCCCTTAACTATTAATGTCAATTGTTAGAGCTTAATGATTTTATCAAAATAAAATATTGTCTCTAACATGCATTTTTGAAATGGTGCAATGTCCTAACCTAAATGCAATGCATGTATGCATGTAAAAAAATGTAAAGTGAAGTTGTCATGTGAATTTGTAGTGTGATGTAAAAAATGTAATGTAAATGTGGATGATAGTAAAATAAATGCATAGTGCAAATGTCCCTAAACATGAATATGTATGTATGCAACTATTATATGATAAGCTAATTATGAAAACAAACAAACAAATGGTGATCATACTAATACAAGAAAACATTAACAAAATATGTAAAATTAGAATTTAGACCTCAAGAGAGATCCTTTAATATTAGTGTAAAAATTTGAACTCAATAAACTTAAATAAGCTATTGTCCCAAATAATCACTTATTGAAATAAGCTAAAAAAAATAAAATAAGAGACAGAGCTGCAGCAGTAAAATAGGGTGTGAATAATAAAACAGAAAAAAAAACAGGTTAGGCCCAACAGATTAAAGGCCCAGTCAACACAGCCTAGAGAAGTCAAAGCTTCTAATGATCCAGTGTGGCACTGCACGCGCGTGCCAGTAACATCATCACCGTTTGATTTCATTTAAATGAAATCAGACAGTTCCGTTTTAAAGTTCAGATCAGACATCCCAGATTCAATCACAACACAGATCGGACGCGCGTGATTAAATCTGGGAAAAACAGGGGCTTTAGTGATGGTGTTCATACATTTAGTGACAGAATTCATAGATCAAAGCCTTTAGTGACGGTTCTGGAAACTTTTACTGACAGTGTTCTTCATTTTTAAAGATCAAAAATCATAAGAAACTCAAAACTAACTCAAATCATGTGAAACAAAAGCCTAATCTACTTATTTTTTCGTGTATATCATGAATATGAGCCCAGATTTCTCATTTTTGGGTCCGAAATCGACAAACAAAAATGGAAGAACATGAAAGTAATAACAAGGTTTGAAGCTTCAAACTTTAAACAACATAAAACTCAAACAAACACCAAATCAAGAAAAACAAATACTCTATTTCATAGGATTTTTCACATAGATCATGAATATGCAATTAGTTTTCACAGAAGAGTACTCTAAGACAGAAAACGATATGCTTAAAGAAACGAGTCAAAAAAATGAAAATACACCAATCGGAAGGAAATCGAAAAATAAAAGCATGGAAAAGTTTTATCATGTTATTACAAGTTCACAGCAACAAAAATCATGCAAAATGATGGTTTATGGAGCTCGAAACACTTACCTCAAGTTTGCTCCAAATGAGAACTCGAGTTTGATGCTTTGTAGCTTGATTTCTTTGCGTTTTGGTGCTGCTCCCTTCTACTGAGATGTACTGGAGTATACTGGAACACACGAACCCGAGCTTTGTCCAAGATTGAGTGAGATGAAAATCTCAAAAACTCTCCAAAAAGTGAGCTCGGATTTGATGTGTTTGTTGGTGTTTTTATGATGATTTGTGGTTGTTTTGTAGTGTTTGAAAGTGTTTTGAAGATGATGGATTGAATAGGAATGAGTTTGATAGAAGTTTGTATGAGTTTTGATTTTTTGAATGTGGTTGAAAATATGGGTTTTTGAGTAGCTCGAAAATGGTGTTTATAGTGGTGTTTGTTGATGATTGTGATGAGTTTGTGAGTGTTTAGATGAATTTGCAGCAAGGAAAATGAAATGGAATGGATTGTTAGGAGATTTGTTGTGGTGATTTGTTTGTATTGATTTTGAGTATTAGAAGGAAAAAAGGATGGAGGAATTATGTTGTTGTTGTTGTTCTTAGCTCTAGCTGCCTTCGTCCTTCAACATTTTTTCTATTTTTGTTTTTTTGAATTTTTTTTGGTTGAGAGAGAGAAGATGATTGGTGGCTAGGTAGTGTGGTGTTTCTCCCCCCTTTTTTCAGATTTTTTTCTTCTCAACTTATGGACTAAATTGAAGAAACTTTGTGTTCAATGGATAAAATTGAGTGTTGGATTTTTGCTTGTTTTGGAAGAGAAATTGGGATTGCAAAGCTCAAAGAAGTATGAAGTGATTGGAGCTTTTGTTGAAGTGTGATTTTGGAGAAGACTTTTGCTTAATTTGGGAAAAGTTAAAAAAATGGTGAAGCTTGGAACATGGGGGGAAAGGGGCGCTCATCAGCTTTTGCTGTTGTAGTTGTTCCTTTCTTTTTTTTTTTTTGCTTTTTTTTGTTAACATGATAATAATAATAATAATAACAATAATAATAATGTAAATAGTAGATAAGGTAATAGTAAAAAGAAAAATGTTAGTAAAAATGTAATAATAAAAAATAAAAGCAATAATGATAATCAATAATATAAAACGGAAATAAAAGTGCGACGACGAAAATACGATGAACAACTTTTAAATAACAAAACAAACGTAAATATTACGGCGAAAATGAATGAATGCGATGATATATAAATATATATTTTTTAACATATTTTTTGGTATTTTATCATGAATGAAAAAGAAAATAGATTTAAGGTCCAAAATTGGGGTACAACATGACCCTTAAATATTTTCATGCTAATTCTCATTAATTTTTTATTTATAAATTAATCCCATTAAGTTTGTTTATTATATATTGGACTAAATTTCGTGCCACAATGACATATATACTAAATCACTTAAATTTTATTGATTCTATGAAAGTGAATGAGTTAAATGAAAGGGGGTTAGACTTCTACAACGTGACAAATTAATGTTCGAAATTCAGTTGAGAGAGTACTCACATTTATTTGATAACAACTCACGTCAAATAGAACCATTTAATTAATAAAGATCATTTTAATAACAATTTTTTTTAAGCAAAACTAGTTAATATAATAGATGAATACACTAAACATTTAAAATATATGATTTCTAAATATCTTAAAACTAGTTTTATTAACACAAACTTATTTTAAATTATCATTTAACACTTTTCATGGTATTTTTTTATAAAATCGGTTTGATCAACTGTTAATTTATCAAAACACTATCATATATTCAACATTTTCTAGTAAATAGCAAAAAATCCAGCAAATAGTAAGAAAAAAGTAGACCAATCATAGGCTAAACATGAAGGAAGATTTAAAATTAAATGATCTATATATAAATAATATTCATAAGAACTTTTCAGCATATATGTTATAATGATAGAGTGTGGATGCTTTCAAAATTAATGTCCACTTCCTCCATTTTGTTCATTTCCTCTCTCAAAATTTTCATGGTATTCACTATTTCTAGAAACTGAGGGTGTGAATTGTGATCTGTGAAAAATGTAGTGATGGTTCCATGTATGTCAATAAAGCTCCAACCAGGAATTTTCCTCAAGCCAAGAGATCTCATATTAGTCCATACCTCACCCACTCCTTCCCACTTGTTTATTGAAGCATAGCAATGTGCTAGTTGTACATAATTTCCAGCACTCATAGGCCTCAGTTTGAGAATATCATTGGCAATTGTATCACCAAGTTCTTTATTACCGTTTGCTCGACAAGCGTCAAGGATCATGCCCAACACATCAAGTACAGGTTCTGAGAACACTTTCTTGTATAAGTTATACGCCTCCTCTACCTTCCCCGCACGACATAGGAGATCCACAACACAAGCATGGTGTTCGAGATTTGGCGCAATACCAAAATCTCTAGTCATAGATTCGTATATGTTCAAGCCCTGATTTACAAGTCCACTATGACTACAAGAAGATAAAACTGATAGGAAAATAACATGGTTGGGATTAATCCTACTTTCTAGGAACTTTGCGTATAATCTCAATGCAATTTCCCCTTCACCATGATAGCCATATCCTGCAATTAGAGCACTCCATGATACCAAATCTTGACTTGGCATCTGGTTGAAACACCTTTGAGCAGTATCCAAATCACCACATTTACAGTACATATCTACCAAAGAAGTATCAACCAAGATGCACGGCCTAAGACCATTTCTTATTGCGAACCCGTGAATCCATTTTCCGGGGTGTAGTTGCCCCGTGGATGCACAGCCTTTAAGGAGCGAAACAATGGTTACCGAATCAGGTGTTTGATGACAAGACCTCATTTCATTAAAAAGGGAAAAGGCCTTATATACAGAACCGCTTTGAGCATATCCACCAACTATGGCATTCCATGAAACTAAATCCCTTTTGTTCATCTTATCAAACACATTAGAACTCTGATCCAAGTGGCCACACTTTGCATACATAGAAACAAGAGAATTATGAGCAGCAGTATCCAGCGGCAATTCTTGCCTTATTATATAACCATGAATAGATCTCCCCATATTAAAAGACCCCATTTGTGCACAAGCTGTAATCACACTGGCCATAGTCTCAGTAGATGGCTTCATTCCAAATTTCAACATCTGATGGAAAACTACAAGTGCTTTGTCTGCATTCTCATTGTGCACAAGCCCTGAGATCATTGCAGTCCACAAAACTACATCTTTATCTAAACTCCTTTCAAACATTCTAAACGCAACATCAATTTTCCCACCTTTTAAGTACATTCCAATCAACGATGTTTCAACGTGTGCATCTAAGTCAAAACCAGCTCTTAAAATCTGGCCATGAACTAACCTTCCCAATCTCATATCACCTCTCGACACAGCCACAGACAACACAGACCCAAAAATCTGCAAACCAGGCTCAAAACCTTGTACCTTCATTCTCTTAAGAAGTAACAAAATTTCGTATAAATCTCCAATCTGGGCATACACAGACAACAAAGAATTCCACGAAACAATATCTCTTTGATCCATAAAATCAAACAATTTCCTACAATCCTCAACACTCCCACATTTCCCATACTTATCCAGCAAAGAATTCGACAAGTTCAAATCCGACATAAACCCATAAAAAGTCGCACAACCATGCAAACACCGCACACAAGAAACCTCCGAAACACCAGACAACAAACTCAACAATGTAACACTACTAGGCTGAATTCCTTCATAACGCATTTGACTAAACAAATAAAAAGCCTCACCAACATTACCCAAACGAGAATAACACCCGATAACAGTAGTCCAAGGTACAACATTTTTCTCAGGCATAAAATCAAACACTTTACGTGCAACATTCGAAAACCCGAATTTAACATAGAAGTTGATCAAAGAAGAAGCAATGTAGGAATCTGTTGACAACCCATTAATTATAACGCGTTGATGGATTAAAATACCAAGATTGAAGAGGTTAAGAGATGAACATGCTTTGAGAAGACTTGGGAAGGTGTAGGCGTCTGAAGGGACTTGTGCATTGAGCATTGATGTGTAGGTGTTGAGAACTTGACGGTGAGAGCCTTGGGTTGAATGACGGTTGATGATTGCGTTGTATGAATTGGTGGTGGCTGGGGGTGAGGAAGAAGAAGAAGGGGGTGTTGGTAGTGATAGGTTCCATCGTTTTTGGGTAGTGAGAGTTAGCAGCGGTTTTGGTTTGTATGTGAACATGTTCCATTCCTTGTTAAGTTGCTGAGGTTGAATATGAAAGATTAGGGACAGTGCATTTCTTGTCTACATGTGTATGAGATTATGAGTATTTCAAAGAAGTTTTGAATCTATTAAATTGTTAAATTCATCCTTATATTTAATCATTTATTATGAATTAAATGTATACTCCAATTTAGTTATTTTTTTTAAAAAATAGTAGCACAATTTAAAGGTTCTATGTTTACCAAGAATCAATTGATACAAGTGGTAAAGGTCTTGTGTTTCTTAAGCACGTTATTTGCGGTTCGATTTCTGAGTTCGACATGTAGAAAGAATTCAGTTGAAAGAGGAGAATTCACATTGTGTGTCCCGCATGTTCTTCATCGGAGATTAGTTATTACTAACAGTGATGGAAACTCGTACATCTCATGCTAACCAATTTTTTTTTCTATATTTATCTTTGATGTAATACAAAAACTACTTAAGGTACATGTAATTTGCATGAATGTTTTATAAAGATAAATCTTGAGTCCCTGTAAGCTTAACTCATTGACAAAAACATCACATTTTATGTGCAGGTCCGGGATTTGAACCTCGAACACCCCACTTAATCACTTTAAAAGTCATTGGGCTACTACAAAAAAAAAAAGAGACATTTTGATGAAAGAACAAAATTGATTGACTTTCTTTAATATTTTGTTACAAAGTCTTTTATTTTGATAGTTTGAGAATTCTTGTGGGATAATGCAGATTCTATTGAACTACCAGAGTATTCATTCAGTTTAGAGAGACATTCATCCAATCCAGTATTTCTTTCAATTTTTCACTTTAAATCCGGTTCCTATCACAGCACTTGATTCAAAAACAACTTTTGTCCTAAGACCATGAACATTTCACATCTAGCATGCAAAAGATGATAACAGACTTTGCCATAATGATTATACAAGGTTGCAACTTTTCATGATCATCATAATTCTCTTATAAAAAATAGACTATCTTAGTTCTGGTTGTGTAAATAAGGGTTTGGTTTTTACATTTTACAAGCAACAATACATATAATGTTCGGCCTCGAAGATTATTCTGAAAACACAGCTCACCAGGAGCTTTGTTGACTACTACCATCAATCTCATGAGCATATTTATTTCAAGCTAACATAATTTGTATATTGGTGCTCTAAAACATCGACATGTGAATCTATAAGCACCACAAGATCACCAAAATAAGACTGCAAAATTAGGGCAGCTACTTCTCTTCTTTATGTGGATACTCTCTGGGTCCAAATATGGCAGTTCCAATCCTAACGGTTGTACTTCCCATCTCAATCTACAAAATTAGAGAGTTCTATAGTTACAGAAATATTATGACTTATGTGTAATTAATGTAGTTTTCAAGAAAATGATTTCTTACAGCTTGCTCAAAGTCTGCAGTCATGCCCATTGACAGCTCACATTGCGCTTCTGATATTCCAATTGCCGCACAAACTTCACTTCTACATTTGGATAATGTCTACAAAGTACAAAGTAAAATTTAGTTTGGAGAATTACCAGGACTAGATAGGAAGTACCGAAAAATAAGAAAGAATCATGTCAAAATGCATGGTCATCACCTTAAAATTTTCTGGGGTGGATGAATAATCCAGCATGCCAATTGTCATTAGGCCACAAAACTCAAGGTTTGGGCAATTTGTAACAATATGTTTTACAAGGTCTACACACAAGGCTGGTTCGACACCAAATTTAGCTGCAAGACATATCAATCAAATGTTATTTTTTAGATCAGGAAGTGATAACACTGGCAATACACATTTTACCATGGGACAACAAAACGAATAAAATTTCTGTGGAACACATTTTCGAAATCCGCAAGCTCTTAAATAGTCTTCCAACAAAACCATTTCTGTGGAACACATTTTCTAAATCCGCAAGCTCTTAAATAGTCTTCCAACAAAACCAAGTCAAGTAAATATCAGATTGGCTAGCAAATCTATGTAACTTACATGTTTCTCCACTGGTATTCACTTCAACAAAAACTTTCAATGGTTTCCTGCCAATTTTGGCTACCGCACGATCAAGAAGGTTTGCTATCTGTTAGCAAAGAAAAAAAAGGCTACAATCAGAAATGAACATGCAGCATTTGCATTGCAATATCAGAAAAACGCTACAATCACAACTGCACCAAATCAAAATATATTCGTTCATAGTACATTTTAGGTAGACTATTTTCTAAAACACTTTAAATTAAATTTTATCTGCTTAGAAGTTAGAACAGATTACCTAAGGGCTAAGACATTGATAACAAATGAAAGTGATGTAGTTACTTCTAGTCATGTGTTAGTGTGGCGTGCACCTAATGTAAGGCCCATCTGTAGAGTTATCACTGAGAAACATGTGTACTATATATAGACTACTTTCTACATCAAATATACAAACAATTTAACCATCCTAGTGAAATTCCAAAATGTTGGGAGGAGATTCATCACCACGTTACAGCTGTGTCCATGTCATGTGTATGTTTCACTCCCCCATTTAAACTTCTATGTAAAATTTACATTCTTATTTGTACTGGTTAACTAGAACACACGAAAAATATATTTGCCTTCTCTTCCCTAACAAATCATGAAGAAACAAGAACGTTTACCTTCTCATCATCTACAGACTCAACATAAGCAAGGTTGGGAACACCAGCTGCAAAAATATCACACAACAACCGAAACATCTTAGGCTCCTCCATAACAAACCAAAGATTATTAATCTGGTAATGAAGATCTCTCCATAAAATACTCAAAATGAAATCTAAGTAACAATCAAAACTTGCAAAAGTGATGTCCCATCATGCATAAACAGTCCAACATTTTTTACAGAGTATATGGCCTATTTGAATTGACTTATTTGAGCTTACCTATTAGCATAAGTTTTGCGAGACTATTTGGGGGAACTAATTTAAACAACTCATTTTCATAAGTTTTTTCAGCTTATTTTCACAAGTCCTCCAATATAACTTATGAAAATAGCTCGTAGCATATACAAAAAAAAAACTTATCTTTATTTTATCTTTTACTATATAAATAACTTATGTAAACTTATACAAAAGCGCTTATCCTGATAAACGCTTGTGCTATAAGCTGCAAATAAGTTGTTTATCCAAACAAACCCATATCTAGAAAAAATGTACAATCACTTATCAAAGTGAAATTCCCTATTTCAAAAAGGTACCTTCATATGAGACTTATTAGTGATTATTATCAATCTATAACTAAACCAAATTTCTTTTACACACATCTACATATTGACTATCCATTTACAAACTCAACTAAAATTTGAGCTCAACTAAAATTTGAGCTCAACTAACATATAATGGAAAATTAAGTCGAGTCACATTCAAAGTCAAGTTTGAGAATTTTACGCATAAATTAAGTTCTACCATGAAAATAATCAGTTATCAGCATTGATTCTACTTCTACCATCTAAACTTAAATCACTTCACATAAAACTTAACTTTATCAGAATCCATGAAGCACGGACACTTCCCGGATTATAAGTGTCCCGTGTCAGACACGCGTCATGTCTGACACCGACACTTGTAATTACATTCAATTATATCATTTTTAAAAAACTTATCCGTGTCAGTGTCGGTGTCAGTGTCTGTGTTGTGTCCTAGTCAGATTAATCTAACAGAATCAAAATAGTGAAGTAACATACCAAGCAGTGGCTTAACTTTATTACTCTGCAAATTCCCAATAAAATGCCACTCAATATCATCCGGAAGCTGAGGAGCTTTATCAACAATTTCCTGAACATAATTCTCGCCGAAGCAACGATGGCCAGCATCGTAAACCTGTTGAAGAGAAGAAACTGACTTCGTCTTACTCGCCGCCACCACCTTGATTTCTTTCACGTTCCGGCTTGATTTCTCGGCGGCCTGATGGACGCGATCAAGCACCGCCTTCAGTGACGCGGCGGCGCCACCCGCTAACGGCGTTGTCATTTTTTAATGAGTGATGAAAATTGTAAGTGACATGTCATTAGCTAATAATATTGAATGGAATGTGGGGCTCACTATTTCCTTATTTAGTTTGGTGGATTATTGGGAATTATTTTAGTGTTTGTGCATTTTTTATAATCTTATCATCAATTGGTGGATATATTAAAGAGAATATAAGGGTACTCAAACTCTATAAAAAATCACATTAAGTAGATGAAATATATGTAAAGGGATTATGAACTCAATCATAAAAGGAAAACATATTCTTACTCCCACCTAAATTACAAATCCAGACTTAAGTAATGTGTTTAACTCTCTCAACTACATTCGACATATTTATTACTTTTTCATTAAATAGCACGTTATTCCTTTCTAACCAAATATGTCAACATGTAGCTAACAAAAAAATATGAGAGAATTTGTGACTTTTCGAACCTTAAAAGATTCTACTGATCAAAAGAGAGAAGCGTCTGCACTTCGTCATCTTCCTAAGAAGTCGGATGTCACTCCATCCAAATAAAGATAGCACTCCAAATTTCTTTTGAAACCAAACACGAGAAAAATAGATAATTTTATAATTTGTGAGTTTCAAACTCGTAAAAACACAAGACTTATTCATGATGATTCTTTAGAATGCCGCGATGCCAAAGATTCATTCTTGTAGGAAGCCCATCATAAAAAATCCTCCAACCAAACATACTGAGCCGGGACAACAGACTTCCACACACGATTGCACGCGTCCAGCATGTTGTTGTTTTGTGAAAAATCAGAATGTTGGCTGCATAATTCTCTGCATAAACAGCTTCCAGCAGAATATATATGTGGTAATCATATCACTCATCCTCGGTTTTTTTTTTTTTAATCATCAATTGTATGCATGTATGGGTGATTATGGTATAAGTACATGTTTGATATTATGAATGTTAAAAATATAGTGATTTACTATGATTTTTTTAAAGTTATATTTTGTAATTTTTATAAAATTATACTAGTAGGTTAAGTGATTCTGACATTCACTGTAATACTAGTAGGTTAAAATTTTTGTAATTTACTATGATTTACTATGAACCAAATACATCAATTATTCTATGAATCTAAAAAGCAAAAGTTCTCTTATATTTAGGACCAGAGGTAGTATTAAATAATATGTAATTTGTTAAATTTGATGATCAAAAACAAATTAATATGGTAGCATATGTTTAAGTATGGGTTTTATGTATTCAATTTAAATTCAAAATGGTATGGTTTGAGTAACAAGTTTAACTCACAAAAATTGTTAAATAAATTATTGAAATAAATCATTATAAGAAAATTTACAATTATCTACAGAGGTTTTTAGTGACAACCTTTGTAGCCGTAGGTATTGTTAAGAATAGCTTAATTTCAACCATTTAGATATGAGAAGTTAGTTAGAGGTAGTTAGATGTTACTAACTACCTAGGATTGGTGAAAAGTTAGTTTTGAGCTATGGTTATAAATACCAAGCATTGTTTCACATTGTATGTAGCCTATTTGTGAATAAAATTTCTTTCTTGCAATTCATATAGTTTTTACTCTTTCTTCTCTTCCTTTTAGTTAGTTAAAGTTGTTACTTCCTTCACAAGAAACTTTCTTTCTTTTCATTTGTTCTTGCGTTTGTTCTCAGAGAACAATCTGAGAACGTTCTCTGTGTGTGTGCTTGATTCTTGTGGCCCAAATTCTGCTGCGCCAACAAGTGGTATCAGAGCCTGGTTCGTTTCAGAGATTGGTGAATCTTGTCAGTGATTCTTGACAAATCTTGATGAATATGGCGGGTAATGGAGGTTTTGCTAGCAACATCTTGACACTTGACAAAGACAACTGGGATCGGTGGAGTGCATTGATGAAATCCCTGTTTGGCGCTCAAGATGTGTTGGAGATTGTTCAAAACGGTTATGACGATCTTGCAGCAAACGCGAATGAAGCACAAAGAGCAACGCACAGAGAAGCAAAGAAGAAGGATTGCAAAGCATTATTCTACATGCAACAAAATGTAGATGCTTATCACTTTGAGAAGATAAGCAAATGCGTGAAGTCAAAGGAAGCTTGGGATATCTTGGTTAGGTATCATGATGGTGACGCAAAAGTGAAGCAAGTAAAGCTTCAATCCATCAGAAGAAAGTATGAAATGATGTTGATGCAAGAAGATCAAAGAATTGGTGATTACATGTCTAGTATCATGGTTCTGGTAAATCAAATGAGGAGTTGTGGTGCAGAAGTCACAGATCAATCTGTGGTTGAGAAGATCTTGAGATCTTTGAACACCAAGTTTGATTTTGTGGTGGTTTCAATCCTGGAAGCAAAGGACATTACAACCTTGACTATTGAGTCTTTACAAGGTTCATTGGAATCACATGAGCTCATGATCTTGGAGAGGAATTCTGATAGGAATGTACACTAAGCCATGCAAGCTCACACCAAGAATGATGGAAGGAGATGGAAGAATGGCAAAGACAAGTGGCAGAAAGGAAAAGCCAAAGCTGATGACAGAGCTGAGTCTTCCAAAGGTGAGCAGTCTGAGAATAATCTCAAAAAGAAGAACTTTGATAAAAGCAAGATTAAGTGTTATAATTGTGAGAAACAGGGGCACTTTGCCAGAGATTGTAGGGCTGGTAAAGGAAAGAAAAACTCCAAAGGTGATGAAGAAGCCAATATGGCACAGAAAAGTGATTCTGATCAAGATTGTGTTCTGTTGATGATGGCAACCACTTGTGAGAGTGATTCCATGCATCAAGAGTGGTATTTGGACTCAGGGTGTTCAAATCATATGATTGGGAACAAGGAATGGCTTACAAGCATTGATTCAAGCACAAGAACCAATGTTAAGCTGACAGATTGCAGAAAGCTAGTAGCAAGAGGTGTTGGCAACATTATCATCAGAAGAGATGATGGTAAGAAGACCATAATTGAGAATGTGTTGTATGTACCTGGTATGAAGTGTAATCTCTTGAGTATTGGGCAACTAGTTGAAAAGGGTTTCTCAATAAAGATTGATAAAGAGTCACTTAAGCTGTTTGATTGTGAAAATAAGCTGATTTTGAAATCCAGCTTATCAAAGAACAGAGTGTACAAATGCAACATTCCTTATGGGAAAGTCACGTGTATGGCAAGCATTGCCAATGAAGATGCTGACTGGTTATGACACATGAGGTATGGTCACTTGAATTTTAGAAGTTTAAGCCAATTAAGCTCTAAACAACTAGTGAATGATTTACCTGCATTAGTGTCTTCTGCAAAGTCATGTGAAATCTGTTTGAAAGGGAAGCAAATCAGATTACCTTTTGTTTCTGAGTTGCCTATGAGAGAAAATGATGCATTAGGTGTTGTATATTCAGATATATGTGGACCATTTGAAGTTCCAACACTGTCAGGCAACAAGTACTTTATCACTTTTGTAGATGAGTACACCAGAATGACTTGGCTGTACACCATCAAGTTGAAAAGTGAAGCTTTAGATGTATTCAAAAAGTTCAAGGTTCTGATTGAGAAGGAGAGTGAGAAGTCAATCAAGGTACTAAGAACTGATGGAGGTGGTGAGTATACTTCCAAAGATTTTGAAGCATTTTGCGTGAGTCAAGGTATTGTACATGAGGTGACTGCACCTTATACTCCTCAGCATAATGGTTTGGCTGAGAGAAGGAATAGAACAATACTTGACATGGCTAGAAGCATGTTGAAACAGAAGAACATGCCACACAAGTTCTGGGGAGAAGCAGTTAACACTGCAGTGTACATTTTGAACAAATGTCCAACTAAGAAGCTGAAAGCAAATGTTCCAGAAGAAGCTTGGAGTGGAAGAAAACCAAGTGTGAAGCACTTGAAGGTGTTTGGATCATTGTGCTACAAGCACATCCCTGATGCTAAAAGGAGTAAGCTAGATGACAAAAGTGAATTTATGGTGTTCATAGGTTATCACTCAACTGGTGCTTACAAGCTGTACAATCCAAGGAGCAACAAAGTCACATTGAGTAGAGATGTGAAGGTGGTTGAATCAGAGTCATGGGATTGGGATAATGCTAGAGAATGTAGCATGGATCACAGTCACAGTTTTATCAACATTGATCCAAATGAAGAGCAAGACAATGATGATGAATCTGATGAAGAAGTGGAAGCAGAAGCAGTTGACAACACTGAGAATGAAGTGTTGATTCCACAAGTGACTCAAGCAACTAGACAACCCTCCAACAGAGCAAGACAATTGCCAAATAGGCTTGCAGATTGTGAATTGCTATCAGATAGTGCAGTTAACAATGATGGTGAGGTAATTCACTTTGCCTTGTTAGCTGATGCAGAACCAGTTAACTTTAGAGATGCATTACAGACTGATGTGTGGAAGAAAGCAATGCAAGAAGAGCTGAGATCCATAGAGAAGAATCAGACTTGGGAGTTAGTGAAGCTTCCAGAGGGAAAGAAGACCATTGATCTCAAATGGGTGTTCAAAACAAAGTTGAATGCAGATGAGAGTGTCTCAAAACACAAAGCAAGGTTGGTAGCTAGAGGATTTCTTCAGAAGCAAGGAATTGACTATAATGAAGTATTTGCACCAGTAGCTAGACATGAGACCATAAGGTTAGTAGTAGCACTTGCTAACATCAGAAGGTAGCCAATGTATGTATCATTTAGATGTTAAGTCAGCTTTTCTAAATGGACCATTGGAAGAAAATGTTTATGTCACTCAACCACCAGGTTTTGAGAAAGTGGGAAAGGAGAGCATGGTGTTCAAATTGCACAAAGCTTTATATGGCTTAAAGCAGGCTCCCAGAGCATGGAATAAAATGATTGATCAGTTCCTAATTCAACTAGGATTCAAAAAGTGTATAGTTGAATATGGAGTATATGTGTCAGGCTCAGAACATTCTGAGACTGTTATAATCTGCCTATATGTTGATGATTTACTGATCACTGGCAGTGATCCAAAGGAGATAGATAAGTTCAAACTCACTATGAATAAGGAGTTTGAGATGACTGATTTGGGGGAATTATCATACTTCCTTGGAATGGAATTTGTGAAGACTGATAAGGGTATGATGATGCATCAGCAGAAGTATGCATCAGAGATCCTTGAAAGGTTTGATATGACTGAGTGCAAGTCAATTCAAAACCCTTGTGAAACAAATTCAAAGCTGGAAGAATGCAGTGATGAGGATAGAGTTGATCCCACAATGTACAAGCAGTTGGTAGGTTCATTGAGATACCTATGCAATAGCAGACCTGATATATGCTATGCAGTTGGTGTCATTAGCAGGTTTATGAATGAGCCAAGGAAATCACATTTGATAGCTGCTAAGAGAATTTTGAGGTATGTAAAGGGTACACTCAACTATGGCATTTTGTTTCCTACACATGAAGCTGAAGAACAATTGAAGCTTGTTGGCTACTTAGATTCTGATTGGTGTGGAGATAGGACTGATAGAAGAAGCACATCAGGTTATGTGTGTTTGCTGAATGATGCAGTCATTTGCTGGTCATCAAAGAAACAACCAGTGACTGCATTGTCATCATGTGAAGCTGAATACATAGCTAGCAGCTATGCAGCTTGTCAATTGGTTTGGTTAGAGACTTTGTTCATGGAACTAAGGTGTGAATTGCACAAGCCAGTGCAGTTGATGATTGACAACAAATCTGCAATCAACTTGGCCAAAAATCCAGTGTCTCATGGCAGGTCAAAGCACATTGAGACAAGGTTTCATTTCATCAGAGAGCAGGTGATGAATGAGAAGATTGAGGTGGTGTATTGTCCCACATTGGAGCAGTTAGCAGATGGATTCACCAAGCCAATGAAGATAGATAGGTTTGAGATTTTAAGATCCAAACTTGAGATTTTAAGAATAGCTTAATTTCAACCATTTAGATATGAGAAGTTAGTTAGAGGTAGTTAGATGTTACTAACTACCTAGGATTGGTGGAAAGTTAGTTTTGAGCTATGGTTATAAATACCAAGCATTGTTTCACATTGTATGTAGCCAATTTGTGAATAAAATTTCTTTCTTGCAATTCATATAGTTTTTACTCTTTCTTCTCTTCCTTTTAGTTAGTTAAAGTTGTTACTTCCTTCACAAGAAACTTTCTTTCTTTTCATTTGTTCTTGCGTTTGTTCTCAAAGATCAATCTGAGAACGTTCTCTGTGTGTGTGCGCTTGATTCTTGTGGCCCAAATTCCGTTGCGCCAACAGGTATAAGTGATCATGACCAACGGAAATCTATTCACTGAAGGTATAGGTATGTATTGGTGTGAAGCTTACAAATACACTTTTCAAAAAGGAAAATTAGAAATAGAAAATTGATGAAACCCTTCGATTAGCCAGCAAGCTTCTCATTGAAACCTTCAATCAGAAAAGACAAAACGCAGAATGACAATCTATTTCAATCAGAAAACACAGTACGCAATACCTAATACCTAAAAATGCGTTCGATCACTGCTAACCTAGAAAACATAAACTCACCACTTAACATTGACAACTATTAAGTGAAGTTGATTCATACTATATATATAATAACTATGAGGCATCAAATGAATAATCTTGATGAAAAAAATCCTTCATGAAATTCTGGCGTACTACTTATAGTTAATGATCAGACAGAATAATGTGCAGTAAGATGTGCACACATTAACTAACCTTACAGAACAAGTAACAAAGAGATAAGTTATAAAAGCAGTAAACAACACAGGAAAATTGTTAACCCAGTTCAGTGCAACGTCACCTAATCTGGGGGCTACCAAGCCAGGAAGGAAATCCACTAGTGTAATCCTATTCTCAAGTTATCCGGCTTACACCTCGGTTTACAACTTAAGAACTCGTCAATACCCGTGCTATATTTCTACCTAGGTACCCCATAGGTAAGAGAAACCCATCTCACTTCCACTCTATAACAATTACAATCAAATAGATTTAGAGAACACTCCCCAAACAATAAACACCACTCGTACTTCACAGCTTAGAGTGATGAACAATATTCCTTGCTTAAAAGCTTCGGATTACAACTCAATAAACTCAGTCCTTATGCAAGCATCTAGGTGACACAAGCAAAGGCTCACAAATAACAAGAACACAAAGAACAAAAAGACTCAAACCCTAAAAACTCTAATCTTCAATATTTGTTTGCGTGAATATTAGGTTTAGTCTTCATGCATATATATAGTCTTCAGAGTCTTCTAGATCTTCAGACATGTCTTGGGCTTCAAGCAAATAATTCCTTGTAATCATTCTGACCCAAGAAATATAAATTTGAACCAAATAAAATATTCTCTTGATTGGAAAATATTTTTTTACAAATAAAATTAGGTTAGCAAGTAACCCTGATGGTTCATGGAACGCGCGCGACTTAGCCTGCAAGCAAGCGAAGTAAAAACAAAACAAATCTTTCAAGAAAGATATGGCGCGTAAATAAGTGTTGAGGTTCAGGACTTGTATGATGTGCGCACATTGTTCTCACATCTTTAATGATGTGCGCACATTGTCCTCCACAATGTGTTTTGCCAAAAATGAGGCCAACACAAAAACACTAACAATCTCCCCCTTTGGCAAATTTTTAGCTAAAAACAATCTTGAACCGGATATTAATGCCAGAGAGATAAAAGTAACACACTTCTTCATATTAATCAGAGAATAGCAACTTGAAGGAGCACAATCAACAATCAACAATTCACATAGTGGATTCCTTATAGAAATGCTTACCAAATAAGCTTTCAACAATGAACATTAGAGGCACACAGCAGCGGATAAAAACGGCCTCACACAAGGGAAACATAGGTGTTTTAGGAAAACACACATAGGGCTTGACATGCTAAGAGTAGCACATACGCATGCAAGCACACAATCAACAAGTAACAATTAACAATCAACAAGAGAGTCAAAACTCCCCCTCAGTGTCAACTTCACATAAGTAGCACTCCCTCTCAAATCATGCATATCTCAGATTATGCAGACAATTAACAATTAACATAGTGACACCAACCATGTGTCAACATTCTCATGCACATCATGCAGACAACTCATAATCAACAACTAACAACTAACATTTATCAGGTGGCAAACAATGTGCCCACATAGTCATGCACATCACACTCCCAACAATTAACAAGGCATACTTCAACATCTTCAAGTCTTCATGGCATAAGTAGGTAGTAGAGAAAATTAACAATTAACATCAGAACAGCAGTAGAGCAACAAGTAACAACTAACATCTACTCCCCCTTTTTAGACATAAAATTTTGCCAAACAGAACATACCATGCAATATGTCTTCAACAAAGAGATATACCAGAGAACTACAGGTAAGCTAGCAGATTCGCATAACATCAAATCATGGGAGATAATAAGGAGTGCATACCATAAGATCAAAAAAAAAAAAATTAAGCAGGGGGGCCTTTTTAGTCATGATTGACGTTTTGAGAGACAATTTGCAGAGAGAGAGCAAGATATGGTGTGAAAATAAAGCAGAGTGCCACAAGAATAGGAGAAGAACCAAGGCGGTTAAGGAAACTAATGATGCTTCCTACACAAGTTGCGTGCACGCATTGATATTTGAAATTTGCCGTTGTGCACGCGTTTTTCCTTGATTGCTACAATTGTTCTATTAGGCAAATGCCCAATTTACCCCTCAACTTTTCAAACTGAGCTGCATCTAGGGCCTTAGTGAAAATATCTGCAATTTGTTCTTCAGTGGCAACATGCTCAAGCAAGACAAGTTTCTCTTCGACCAGGTCACGAATAAAATGATGTCTTATGTCTATATGCTTGGTCCTACTATGCTGAATGGGATTTTTAGAGATGTTTATAGCACTTAAGTTATCACAGAATAGTGTGAGCACATCTTGCTCCACATTGTACTCCTTTAGCATTTGTTTCATCCAGATCATTTGAGTACAACTACTTCCAGCTGCAATGTATTCAGCTTCAGCAGTAGATAAAGATACACTGTTTTGCTTCTTGCTGAACCATGAGATAAGATTGTTGCCCAAGAAGAAACAACCACCTGAAGTGCTCTTTCTATCATCAGCACTTCCAGCCCAGTCAGCATCACAATAACCAATCAGCCTTGAGTCTTCACTGTGAGTATATAATAGCCCATAATCAGAGGTCCCACTCACATACTTTAGAATTCTTTTAACCTGATTCAAATGGCTCTGCTTTGGATCAGCTTGATATCTAGCACATACGCCTACAGCAAAAGTAATGTCTGGTCTGCTTGCTGTAAGATACAATAAGCCGCCTATCATGCTTCTATACTGACTTTGATCCACACTGACCCGTTTTTCATCTTTAGTAAGTTTTAAATGTGTTGGAGCAGGTGTTCTCTTGTGACTAGTAGTTTCTAATCCAAACTTCTTGACAATGCTCTTGGCATATTTGCTTTGAGATATGAAAATTGTGTCTTCCATCTGCTTAACTTGTAAGCCAAGAAAGTATGTTAGTTCTCCAACATGGCTCATTTCAAATTGCGATTGCATTTGTTTAACAAAATGTTGAACCATATGTGTACACATGCCTCCAAAGACAATATCATCAACATAGATCTGAGCTATCATCAGATTTCCACTGTTTTCTCTTACAAATACGGTCTTGTCATTTCCTCCTTTTCTGTAACCGTGAGTGGTGAGAAACTCAGTCAGTTTTTCATACCAAGCTCTTGGTGCTTGCTTCAGCCCATATAGAGCTTTCTTTAATTTGTATACATATTCAGGATGTTTGTGGTCAATAAAACCTTTTGGCTGCTCAACATACACTTCTTCATGTAGTTCACCATTTAGGAATGCACTTTTGACATCCATTTGAAACAATTTGAACTTCAGAATACAAGCAACTCCAAGCATTAGCCTTATTGACTCAAGTCTTGCTACAGGTGCAAATGTCTCATCAAAGTCAACACCTTCAATTTGTGTGTATCCTTGAGCAACGAGCCTTGCTTTATTTCTGGTTACAGTACCACTTTCATCAGATTTGTTTCTAAAGACCCATTTTGTTCCTATAGCATTGGTGTCTTTTGGTCTAGCAACCAAATCCCATACATCATTTGTTCTGAACTGACCAAGTTCTTCCTGCATAGCGTTTATCCAAAATTCATCAGTCAAAGCTTCTTTCACATTCTTTGGTTCCATCCTTGATACAAAACAAGAGTTTGAGACAATGTCATTTGATCTTCTGGTGGTTATTCCCTTATTTAGGTCACCTATGATGAGATCAGTAGGATGATTCTTTTGAACTCTGATGGACGGTGCTTTTTCAACAGGAGGTGCTTCAACTTGTACAGTCTCAGGATCAGATGTTTGTTCAGTGTCATCATTTATCACTAGCTCCAAATTATGCTGATAAAATGTGCCCACATCATCGTGCACATCTTCCACTGGCATACTTGGCATATCATCAACAACCACATTGACAGACTCCATTACAGTGTTTGTTCTATAGTTGAATACTCTGTATGCTCTGCTGTTTGTTGAGTATCCCAGAAAAATCCCTTCATCACTTTTAGGATCCATTTTTCTCCTCTGTTCTCTGTCAGCTAGAATATAACATTTGCTACCAAACACATGGAAGTATTTAACTGTGGGTTTTTTGTCTTTCCATAGTTCATACAGAGTATTGGTAGTACCTGACCTTAGAGTGACACGATTGTGTATGTAGCATGCTGTGTTCATGGCTTCAGCCCATAAATTCAAAGGAAGTTTCTTAGAATGTAACATAACCCTTGCAGATTCTTGAATGGTTCTGTTCTTCCTTTCAACTATGCCATTCTGTTGTGGTGTAATGGGAGCTGAAAACTCATGCTTGATCCCTTCAGATGAGCAGTAATCAATAAATCTTGAGTTTTCAAACTCTCTTCCATGATCACTTCTAATTCTTATGATTTTTCCATCCTTTTCTCTCTGAAGCTGTGTACACAATTCCTTAAACACATCAAAGGTGTCTGATTTTTCTCTAATGAAGTTGATCCATGTGAATCTAGAGAAATCATCTACAACAACATAAGCATATTTTTTGCCACCAAGACTCTCAACTTGCATGGGTCCCATCAGATCCATGTGCAATAATTCTAAAACTTTTGATGTGACTAGATACTGGAGTTTTGGATGTGGTACCTTAGTTTGCTTACCAATCTGACAATCACCACAGATGCTTCCTTCATCTATGTCAAGCCTTGGTATTCCTCTGACAGCCTCTTTTGAGATTACTTTCTTCATTCCTCTTAGATGGAGATGACCTAATTTCTGGTTCCATAGTTTTACTTCTTCAACTTTGCTTAAGAGGCTTGCTGATAGACTGTTCTCTTCCTGAGGTAACCACATATAGCAATTATCTTTGGATCTAGATCCCCTCATTACAATGTTTCCTGAACCATCAGTGATTAGACATTCTGTTTTGGAGAAGCTTGCCTTGAATCCTTGATCACAGAGTTGACTAATGCTAATAAGATTTGCTGTTAAACCCTTTACCAGCAACACATTTTCTATTTTTGGCAGTCCACTGGTGATTAAGTTTCCAACTCCTTTAATTTCACCTTTTGCACCATCTCCAAAAGTTACATAGCTAGTAGAGTGATGTTTTAAGTTAGTTATGAATTTTTTCACTCCTGTCATGTGCCTTGAACAACCACTGTCAAAGTACCAATCTTCTTTTGATGAAGCTCTGAATGATGCAATCAATCCAACACATTTCTCCTTTGGTTTCCACTCCCTTTTTGTTTCTGATTTATTGTAGTATTTTTCAAAAGAATGATGATTTGGGTACCCATACAACTTAAAACAAAAAGGTCTTATGTGTCCTTTCCTGCCACAGTGATAACAAACCCAAACTCTGGTGATGTCCAGAGATGTGATCCTAGGATGTGTATACGTATTTTTAGCAGCTTCATTGTTTTCATCTTCTGAATCATCATATGACCATGCAGCAGATAAACCTTTCTTTTGATTTTTGAGAAAGGTAGGACATTCAGATCTGATATGCCCATGTCCATCACATTCAAAGCATCTTACTCCTTTTCCTTTGCCTTCAGTTGTTTTGCTGGGAGACTTTGATCTTCTGTCATTAGCTTGTATGTCCTGTTTTGGTTTTCCTCCAAACCTTTTTAAAATTTTGTTGAACTGTCTTCCAAGAAAAACTGTTTCATCTGTACTGTTGACACCAATCTCATTTTCTTCAATTTTCTCAAGTCCTACATTTGATATAAAAGCAATACCTTTAGTTTTCTTATCAGTTTTGTCATTACATGCACCTTCAAATGTTTGAAGAGATCCTATGAGCTCATCCATCTTCATGTTAGCAATGTCTAGAGCTTCTTCAATGGCAGTGACCTTCATATCAAATTTCTTAGGAAGAGATCTGATTATCTTTCTACACAATTTTTCTTCAGCTATTGGTTCTCCCAGAGAATCAAACATGTTTGCATAATCTAGTACTTCCATTTGAAAATCATATATATTTCCATCTTCTTTCATTTTAATATTTTCAAATTGTGTTGTTAGAAGCTGTAGCTTTGCCATCTTTACTTCGGATGTACCCTCTTGATTTGTCTTCAGCATATCCCAGGCAACTTTTGCTATAGTTTGCTTTTTAATGAGTCTGAACACGTTCTTATCCACAGCATTGAATAAGGCATTCAATGTCTTGTTGTTTCCATATGCAAGTTCATCTTCTTCTTTAGTCCAATCTTTTGGAGACTTTAGTGCACCAGTAGCATTACCATCCTTGTCCATGATCATAGGTGGTTCCCACTTCTTCAGAATTGACTTCCATGATTTGTTGTCTAGTGACTGAAGGAACGCAAGCATTTTAGGTTTCCACCCATCATAGTTTGTACCATCCAGTAGTGGTGGCCTGGTGACAAATCCTCCTTCCTTGTCTGTATTTCCAGAATTCATCTTCCCTGGAGCTCACCCAAAAAACAGGCAGGGTGCCTGCTCTAATGCCAATTGAAATTCTGGCGTACTACTTATAGTTAATGATCAGACAGAATAATGTGCAGTAAGATGTGCACACATTAACTAACCTTACAAAACAAGTAACAAAGAGATAAGTTATAAAAGCAGTAAACAACACAGGAAAATTGTTAACCCAGTTCAGTGCAACGTCACCTAATCTAGGGGCTACCAAGCCAGGAAGGAAATCCACTAGTGTAATCCTATTCTCAAGTTATCCGGCTTACACCTCGGTTTACAACTTAAGAACTCGTCAATACCCGTGCTATATTTCTACCTAGGTACCCCATAGGTAAGAGAAACCCATCTCACTTCCACTCTATAACAATTACAATCAAATAGATTTAGAGAACACTCCCCAAACAATAAACACCACTCGTACTTCACAGCTTAGAGTGATGAACAATATTCCTTGCTTAAAAGCTTCGGATTACAACTCAATAAACCCAGTCCTTATGCAAGCATCTAGGTGACACAAGCAAAGGCTCACAAATAACAAGAACACAAAGAACAAAAAGACTCAAACCCTAAAAACTCTAATCTTCAATATTTGTTTGCGTGAATATTAAGTTTAGTCTTCATGCATATATATAGTCTTCAGAGTCTTCTAGATCTTCAGACATGTCTTGGGCTTCAAGCAAATAATTCCTTGTAATCATTCTGACCCAAGAAATATAAATTTGAACCAAATAAAATATTCTCTTGATTGGAAAATAGTTTTTTACAAATAAAATTAGGTTAGCAAGTAACCCTGATGGTTCATGGAACGCGCGCGACTTAGCCTGCAAGCAAGGGAAGTAAAAACAAAACAAATCTTTCAAGAAAGATATGGCGCGTAAATAAGTGTTGAGGTTCAGGACTTGTATGATGTGCGCACATTGTTCTCACATCTTTAATGATGTGCGCACATTGTCCTCCACATTGTGTTTTGCCAAAAATGAGGCCAACACAAAAACACTAACACTTCATATTTAGATTAGGTTCATGTTAGACGTCCCATTGAGAATTGAATTATTGAAGACATTTTTTATTAAGTGAGGAAAATTAATTAATTGTGAAAATTAAAATAATATTTTTTTCAATACAAAATTTTCTCTTGATGCCAGAATTGAATCCTAAAATAGATTAAACTAATGGTGAAAAGAAAGAAAAAAAAAAGTCTCTACAAATTCCTTTTTTTAAAATTTAAATTAATAGTACCATACAATCTCAAAATTCCCCTAAATTAAATTAACATATAGTATGTGTATCGGAAGATTCCTCCACTTGAAAAAGATTAGATAAAAGAAGAAGAAGAAATAGTATGAAATAAAAAAGGTGAAAATAAAATGGGGTGAATTTCAACGCCAACCAACCTCTAGGAATATTTATTTACTTTACTTAATCCCATACTTAATACTCCTATGTTACTACTGGCCCCTTAAAACCACTTCACCAACCTCTTCTGCTTCTATAAATAACAGCATATTAAGTTTTAAGAGCTAGAGCTAAGAAAGAAAGAAAGAAGGGAATTATGAATATGATGATGATGATGAAAACTAAGGCTGGTGTTCTAATTTATCTTGTGATAATTATGAATATGAATGCTCGAGTAATGAGGTTGATGAAGAAAGGTCGCGCACGAAAGCACGCACGCACACACGCACGCATGCACAAGATGTTCCAAAGCGTTGGTGCAGTGTCGGTCCCGATTTTATAGTCCAAGACAAAATATAAAAGTGGACCTCTGATAAAAAATACAATATTTTTAATATCATATATCTACCATAAAAATAAAAACAACAACAACAAAAATATTGTTAAAAAGACATAGAAGAGTTGAACCCACAACCTTCTCTATCACATGCAAAATCCTTACCACTGCAACAACTATTAGAACTTGTTATTAATTGCCCACATGTAATATTTAATTCTTATTTAAATAATTGGGTCACAAAACAAAAATATTGAGACCCAAATATTTTGAGGCATGAGGCTTTGGCCCACCTTACCCAGCCTCTGGGCCGCTCTGGGTGTGTGGCGAGATCTTCAACAAGTGTTTTTGAACTTACATCGAACATAGAATACGCATGCAATAATCTTGATAATTGCAACACCATTAAACCAGACAGATCCTGCTTCTTACCTGACACTACAGTCAACCATGCCTCTGTTGTGATGAACCAGTACTCCACCAAAAACCAAAGGAATGGCTCCACTTGTTACTTTGCTAACACTAGTATTGTTGCTTATAGTGACCCAAGTATGTATTTATTTACTATAAATTTTTATTTTTATTACTTTTTTGTATATGATGGGAACTCATTTTATTTTATTTGATTATTTGAATTTGTTGTATAATAGGCGTTGGGAACTGTGTCTATGCATAGTGTGTGAGAAATACTTTGTCTTTCTGATGTGTGGGAAATAATCATTTAAAGATATAGATAGATAAGTTTCACCACCAATATCAGAAAGACAAAGTATTTTCCCTACATACTATGCATAGATGCAGTTCGCAAGACCTATTATACATTAAATTCAAATAATTAAATCAAATAAAATGTGTTCCCATGAAAAAAGTAATAAAAATAAAAATTTATAATAAATAAATTTATCAAGATTGATTGTGGAGGCATATAGATAGTGATTTGCATACAAGCAAAATGTAGTAAGAAAGCACTAGAAACTATGCATTTATTAGAGATATCAATAAACAAACTCGTGAACATCTAAATCTCTAGCGGTTGTTTTATGCCTTTTCTTGTACATTACTCTATTATTGAAGATCACATCTCTATTGCGGACTATTTTTTTTCCTTTACCAGGATTCGAACCTTGGATCTTCATCAGTTTCTTAATCCTTAGCTCAATTGGTCAGCTTAACCAATTGAGCTACCCATTCCCTCTCTCTTTTTTATTAACTTTGATAATGACGTACAAAAAGAATAAGGGAGTGTATTGGATTGAGATAATTATTCCTTACTACTTATTGTAATTATTCTGTTAATTATTCCTTACTACTTAAGTCTTTAATTCCTTAGCACTAATTTTTTTTTTACTATCAGTTTAATCTGGTTCGGGAGTAAGTTCTGGCATCAAGTGATTCAAGTCTCTTCTCGATTGCAGTTGCGAGGGATCGAATAATCGTCGTCCTCCCTACTAAGTCAAACGTCAATCACAACTTAACCAACTAACACTTGGTTTAGTACTAGTATGTTACTACAACGTATCACATTTTTACAGTATATATTATTAATTGTACAACTATAAACAAATTATTACTCCCTCCGTACTAAAATATAAAGCACTTTGAGAAAAAAATTTGTACTAAAATATAAGTCACTTTGCATTACCAATGAAATATTTAATACTATTTTTTTTGTTATATCCTTAACTATTGTTTTTTCTTTTACTTCTTCAATTTCTCTTTTCCATATCATTTATGAAGGACAATTTTGTAAACTAACTCATAATTTTTTTTCACATACAACAATTACATTTCTTAATTTGTATAATATAGTTATAACGACTTATATTTTTTGGTACGGAAGTAGTAATATCTACTAAAACAATGTACATGTTCTTACCAAAAAAACAATTTACAGCTAGCAATTTGCCAATTTGTTTCTGTCATTCCTTAATTGCAGAATTCATTAATTACTATTTTATGCAGCTTTGACCAAAAATAAAATTGGTCCAAATAATGTATTATAGTTTTTTTTTTTGGTTATAAGTTTTTTTTTTTTTTGGTTATAAGTTTATTGAATCTTTTAAATTGATTCATTTTCATTTTAATTAATTTATACCAACTACAATATCAAGCTACCAATTTTCCTATTTTCTTCTTACGTTACCATGGTTACGTTTCAATACAAACCAAGAGCCCTCTTCTTCTCACCAATTTTCTCACTTTTCTTCTTCTTATTCTTCTTCTTGCTAATTTCCTTTGCTTCTAAAATCAAACATCATGATAATAATAATAACAATAATCTTCACCATCATGATGAACCCCTCACATATCTATGGCCACTCCCTTCACAATTCACTTCAGGAAATTACTCTCTCTCCATTGACCCTTCACTCAATGTTTCAGTCATTGTAAATGGTGGTGTTGCTAATAATTTTTCCACTCTTAATTCTGCTTTTGAAAGATATAAAGAGATCATTTTTAAGCACACTGGTAAAGGTTGGTTGGTTACAAAGTTAAAAGAAAGGATTGATTTGATTCCTTTTCATATTGTTACTTTGAATATCATTGTACATTCAAATATTGAGGAGGTAATTTTATTTGACCTTGTTTTGACCATTTTTGTTTCTTTTTTGTTTTTCTTTTATGGGTGGAATTTTAGTTGAGCTGTGTTATTTTTTAAAAATTATTTGGATTTTAGTTTGTTAACGCAATAGAAGGGTGTGTTTTGTTTGAGAGAAAGAAAAAAACACCGGAAACCGATGAATGAATTTTTCTCTCTTTTCAATTTCTCTCTCTCTCTCTCTCTCTCTCTCTCTCAAATCAAACCCACCTTAAATGTATGATAAAATGCGTTTAGTGAATGGTTAATGGATATTCGCCACAATTTTGCATGAAATATCGTTCAGTGAATTGTACTTGATTAACGTCATATTTTAAACTACATTAATCATCCAATTTGTTGTCGAAATTGTGTGTAAAAATATCGTTTCTAATTTTTGTTTTGTGAATCGAGATTTTTTTCTTTGCAGCTTAAACTTGGTGTGGATGAAAGTTATACCTTACAAGTTTCTACATCCAACGAGTCATTTGTTGCCGGAGATGCCACCATTGAGGTGTGTTATGTCTCACTCATTACGATTTGTGAATTATTTTTATAGACGAGTTCCCTTGTGGGTGTCCACACACTCACACGGGGAGGGGGAAGGGTGTAAACCTGGGTTTGAACTTCAAACCCAGGAGCATACATAAAACGTTTTCACAATCAACCACTAGGTTGTAACAACATGGACAAAATTTATTTGATCTTTTTATTAGTTTACATTTGCCAAAGTACTAGATAGTTGTTATTTATCTTATTTTGTGATTTTACTTATTGTAGGCAAATACTGTTTTTGGTGCATTGCGTGGATTAGAGGTATGTATAGAATTTTCAACTCAATTATAGAGAGCAGTTAGTTAATTCTTAAAGATAATTTTTAACATTTATCTGCATTTTTCAATTTCATATATGTGTATTGCCACATTTATCCACATATATTGTTTTCTTTGCATGGTGCACCAGACATTCAGCCAGCTATGTTCTTTTGATTATACAACTAAAACAGTAAAAATACACAAGGCACCTTGGTCCATCCAAGATAAACCTAGATTTGCATATCGCGGTCTTATGTTAGGTGAGACTAAATATTTACAATGACAAATTTATATCCTCCGTCTCATTTTATAAGATCCAGTTTAACTAAATTCACTATTCATATGCTTTGTTTTGACTGTATTTTTTTTTAAGAGTATGTAAATGTAAATATTGATTTGTTTCGATACGTATTTTTAAAATATCAAATTTCTATAATTTTTACTAATAGACAATTAAAGATATTCGCAATCAAAATCATATATGCAAACATGCAGTGGTCAACAAAATCTTATATTTTGGGACGGAGGTAGTATTACACTATGGTCAAAGAATATCCTATTTTTCAGATACAAATTCGATATTGATACATATGATTTTTTATTTATCCAATTTTTCAGATACATCGAGCCACTACTTACCAATCAATGTAATAAAGCAAGTTATTGAATCTATGTCCTATGCCAAACTTGTAAGATAATAAATATCATAATTTTATTTCTTTTTCCTTCCATGTTTTTTTAACACTTGGAAACCTAACTAGCATGTCTTGCTGTTTTGGATCATAGAATGTTCTACATTGGCACATCATAGATGAACAGTCCTTTCCTCTCGAGATACCTACATATCCAAATTTATGGAAAGGTTCATATACAAAGTGGGAGCGTTACACGGTAGAGGATGCATATGAAATTGTGAAGTAAGACTCCTTTATCCAAATCATCTTTGTTTCAAATTCTCCAGCTTAAATAATCTCAAACATGATTCTAAATCGCGATCTGCAACAACAATTGTGGGCGCAACACGACAAAATTGTTTTAGATGTCCTTTCAACGGCATTGCAACCACAAGTGCAACCAAAACAATATTTTTAACTAGTAGGCCCAAACAAAACAAAAAATTTGTTTCTACACCACCCTAAATCTTGACCAAAAAAAATATTTAATAAATAAATAAATAATAAAAGAGAGGTTGATGTATCTATAGACTAAACATCAACTTTTGTTGACCCACTTTTACTTATATTATGAGACCGATGAAGTATGTTGTTATAATCCTAAATGATATTGTAATGGTCAAATGCTTTTATTATTATGTGTCATTACTTTCTAGTTACTATACTAACTATAATCTTTAAATTCGCTTTATTTATTTATTTATTTATTTATTTATTTATTTATCTATCACTGACAAATATTGTGATTTGTTTTCATGTTTCACCATGTGGTGATCTACAGCTTTGCCAAAATGAGAGGTGAGGTATTTTGAAGTTTCGGCTACATAATAATATCCTTAGCATTTTGCTTCATATTTCTTGATATAATGCAAAATAGGTTTATTATTATAAGATTAAGAATAAAAGTAAAGGTCAAATTTTGATACAGCTATTTAAAATATATCAACGTTTAATGAGTATTTGTATATTTTATCACAGGCATAAATGTGATGGCAGAAATAGACGTCCCTGGGCATGCAGAGTCATGGTAATCAACGTAGCACCACTGACACTACAGTCTAAAGGCTGGTGTCCGACACGCGTGATTACATTCAATCATATTATTTTCAAATTATTACTCGTGCTGACATATTTGTGTCTGGTGTTGGTGCCGGTGCCGGTGGTTCATACTTCATAGTAGTATTCATCACAAACAAGCATTTTAAGTTTTTGTTTTGTGTGCAGGGGTGCTGGATATCCTGACCTTTGGCCATCGCCTTCCTGCCGGGAGCCACTAGATGTTTCAAAGAACTATACTTTTGATGTCATTTCCAGTATTCTGTCAGGTGAATTTCCTATAAACCTTACTTAGTCCCTACACTACATTTAATAATTGATGATTTCTTGAATCAATAACAAAGGTCTTAGGAAGCTTGTGTTGAAAACAAGTTGAATATTGTCACTATTCTAAATTTTGCAGATATGAGAAAGATTTTTCCGTTTGAGCTATTTCACCTGGGTGGCGATGAAGTTAATACAGGTCAGTAGTATGAGTGGTTCCTTCTTGCAAGAAGCCATTTATATTGATACTAAATAATGAGGATTTAAATTTTGTTTTGACAGATTGTTGGAGAAATACTCCTCATGTAAAGGAATGGTCCTGATTCTACGATGTCTATTTTTAATTTTTTTTATTTTAACCACCAGTTTAATCTGGTTTGGGGATTAGTTCTGACATTAAAGTGGTTTTAGCCCCCTCCCGATCGCAGTTGCGGGGGTCAGTTAATGACTTGGCAACAATTTTGACTATTTATTTATTGCAGGCTTCAGAAACACAACATGACCACTAAAGATGCCTATGAATACTTTGCATTGAAGGCTCAAGACATAGCCCTTTCAAAAAATTGGATTCCAGTGAACTGGTACGTATGATCGGTAGTACATATAGATATCTGACTAAACAAACTATTTTATGCCCTTGATGGTCATTTCTTCCTATTGAAAACTGGCTATCCTAGCGCTCGACACTGATATGATACATACACTTGTGGTTACATACAATCACTTTTATTTTCTCAAATTATTATTAGTGTCATGTTTGTGTCTATATCGGTGCTTCATATCATATCAAGGACTATAACTAGTATTTACATTCTTAAAATACATATACATATTTTCATTTTATCAAAAAAATAAAATGAAGTTCATATACATATTTTCCATGTGGCATTTTTTTTGTTAACTTCTCAGGGAAGAAACCTTCAACACATTTCCATCAAAGCTTCATCCTGAAACAGTAGTGCATAACTGGTGAGTTTCCATTTATACAAGTAGTTTTTATCCGAGTTGTAGAATATAATATATATTTAACCTAAATACTGTAGGTTGGGCCCTGGTGTTTGTCCAAAGGCTGTTGCAAAGGGTTTCAGATGCATTTTCAGCAACCAAGGTGTCTGGTATCTTGACCATCTAGATGTACCTTGGGATAAGGTCTATACTGCCGAGCCACTAGAAGGTATACAGAAAGATGCAGAAAAAAAGCTTGTACTTGGAGGAGAAGTTTGTATGTGGGGTGAGACAGCTGATGCATCTGATGTTCAGCAAACAATTTGGCCTCGAGCTGCCGCAGCTGCAGGTACGCATGTCTTGCCTCCGGTTCTTTTGTATTTTACCATCTTCATCATTATTTATAATAAGCACCTTTAACATAACTCTTCATATATGCTAGATTTGATTATGCAAAAATTAACTGCATGTTATTTCTGACAGAACGCTTGTGGAGTCCGAGAGATTCCACTTCGGCACAAAATGTTACCTTAACGGCATTGCCACGCCTGAAGCATTTCAGATGTCTATTAAATGGACGAGGGGTTCCAGCTGCTCCTGTGACAAACTATTATGGTAGAAGGGCACCTGATGGTCCAGGCTCATGCTACGACCAATAATCTGTATGTCTTTGTGTAGCTTGTTGTGAAAGTAACAATCATACATATAGTAATGCTTATTGTAATATTAATATGAATTTAAAGGCTACAAGGTTACCAAGTTACTGTTGGGATCAAAGTGCACAGCGGAATATTCGGAAGCGTTAATTAATTCTCTTTGTGGAATCTGAACAATTCAATTACCAAGCAGAACCAACACCAACCGCAATAACGATAAAAAGGAGTAAAAACTATAAATAAAGGACACCTCAATTTTAACGTGGAAAACCCTCAATGTGAGAGTAAAAAACCACGAGTCGTACAGACCAAATAAATAACTCCACTATAATTAAATACGAGAGTACAATCACCAATTCAACAAATATATAATAGTCACCAACACCTATGGTAAACTAACAACAAGAGAGCTAACAACCTCACAACAAGTGGGTATCCCAAACTGACTCAAAGAGAAGACAAACCTACTCAAAACAATTTTCTAAGTAACTAACAAAGTGACAGAAACAACATACTCTGATTTCAGCCAAAACAGACAACGTTTACCGAACACACTTTATTACCGGTACCAATTCTTCCTCTTTGATCTCACACAACTCTCTGTTTCTTCTCACAGTGTGCCACACCTTTGTTTCTTGCGCACTGTTCACGTGTTTGTTTGTTTCACTACACGTGTTTGTTTGTTTCACTACAGCTTGCCTTATGCAATTAGGATTTATATATCCTTCATGCACACACACAAAACCACGTGGGCTAAGCCCATTCAATATATATATTTATTTTTTCAAATCTTTTATATATATAATTTTCTTTTATTTTGTGTGTGTGGTCCCACTTGAGGAGGGATCCACCCAACATTCTCCCCCTTCACGAGTCAAGTGGGCAATCAGTTGTTATTCCAACAACTATGCCGCAAGTCTCAATCATTTTACCATCTGCATCTTCAACTAATGCAGGAATTTTAACATCACTTGTAACAACAAGTTCTTCAGCAGTGTACCTCTTTAAAGGATTTCTTACCTGGGTGGTTTTTACCTGTGCAACAGTATCAACATCTGACTGCACCTCTTTTCCATGACACTTTTCATGGTCTTCATAATGAGTTGGATCATCACCTTGAACTCTATCAATGTCTTTCAACCGCTGATCTTCTTTGAACTCAGCCTCACAACATCTGATAAGTTTCTTCATAACAGGATCATAAAACCTGTAACCAACTCCATCTAGGCCATAGCCTATAAACACACACTGCTGGTTCTTTACGGATGCTTTACATCCGAAGACTCGTAAATGGTCATAAGAAACATTCTTACCTGACCAAATCATCTCTGGTACTTCATGGTGCAAGGATTCACATGGTGAAAGATTCAGAACATGCACAACCGTGCTCAATGCTTCACCCCAAAACGATTCGGGAAGCTCTGCCTGTGACAACACACATTTAACTCTTTCCACCAATGATTTACTCATCCTCTCAGCAACACCATTCCAACGTAGAGACCTCTGGTATCTAATCCAGTTCACTCTACAATAAGCTTCAAGCTTTTTAAAGCAGTCACCTCCATTATCAGTGCGTATGCACTTCAACTTCTTCCCAGTTTCACATTCAACTGAGGCCTTAAATCTCTTGAACATGCTCAAAACACCACTTTTACTCTTCAAGGTATAAACCCAAGTCTTTCTTGAATGGTCATCAACAAATGTTAGAAAGTATACACTACCTCCAACTGTCTTTGTCTTCATAGAACAACATAGATTAATATGCACCAAATCAAGAATTTCTGGTCTCCTAGGTGAGTGAATTTTAAAAGAAGCTTTATTCTTCTTTTCAACAAAACAACCATCGCATTTCTTCAAATGTGGATTTCTCATGTCAGACAACACATTCCGCTTACTCAGCTCAACCATGTCATTCTCACTCATGTGACATAACCTCTTATGCCATAACTCAACTTTTTCAGTTGATTCAACAAAATGCACATCTTTAATTATTTTTGCATTAGTAACGTAAAGGTTAGAACTCTTCATACCTTTAACAATAATCATAGAACCCTTGGTGAGTTTCCAAGTGTCCCGTGAGAACAAGTTATTATAACCTTCATCACACAGTTTAGCCACGGAAAGTAAATTCAACCGAATGTCTGGAACATGCTTCACATCCTTGAGTGTTAACTTGCTACCATTAGCCATCTCTAAATTAACATCTCCAAGGCCAATACACTTGAGCATGCCTTCATGAGCCAATTTCACATCACCAAATTCACCTGAAGTATATGAGCAGAAAATATCTCTACTAGAAGTGACATGAACTGAAGTACCACTATCAATCACCCAACTGGATGAACTATCAATATTATTAGCAACATCATGCTCTCCAACAAGAAGTAAATCATCTAATAATAAATTAGTACTCTCTTTACCTGAGTTATCTTCCTTATCTTTGTCCTTATTCTCCTTTCTCGAAAGACGACAATCTTTCTGAATATGCCCCGTATTACCACAGTTGTAACACTTAACATTAGTGTACCTGTTCTTCGAATAGCTTCTGTTCTGGCCTTTATTACCGGAATACCGGTTCTTGTCTCTCCCCCTTGATAGAGTAGCCAATACCTCTGACTGTGACGGAGAGTCTTGAGACATTCTTCTCATCTCCTCATTCAAAACACTACTTTTAACAAGATCCATTGACAACACGCCATCAGCAGCCGAGTTAGACAATGACATCCTAAAAGTTTCCCACGAGTCAGGCAAGGAACCAAGAAGAAACAACCCTTGAATTTCATCATCAAATTTAATACCCATAGCAGACAGCTGATTCATAATTCCTTGGAAAGTATTCAAATGATCTGCACACGAAGTCCCTTCTTGGAGCTTCAAACTTAACATCTTCTTTATCAGAAACATCTTGTTATTACCTGTTTTCTTCGCATACAGTTGCTCAAGCTTATCCCATAAGGACTTTGCATTTTTCTCCCCACTAATGTGGTTCAAAACATTATCATCAATCCACTGACGAATATACCCACACACCTGTCTGTGTAGTAGAGTCCACTCTTCATCTTTCTTGTCGGTTGGCTTCGCTGTATCGAACACAGGCTGATGATAATTTTTCACATAAAGCAGATCTTCCATCTTACTTTTTCAAACGGCATAATTATTTGACCCTTTCAAGGTCACCATATGAGTTGTGTTGACTTCCATTTTCACAAAAAAAATTCCACAAAAGAACCGAAGCTCTGATGCCAGTTGTTGGGAACAAAGTGCACAGCGGAATATTCGGAAGCGTTAATTAATTTTCTTTGTGGAACCTGAACAATTCAATTACCAAGCAGAACCAACACCAACCGCAATAACGATAAAAAGGAGTAAAAACTATAAATAAAGGACACCTCAATTTTAACGTGGAAAACCCTCAATGTGAGAGTAAAAAACCACGATTCGTACAGACCAAATAAATAACTCCACTATAATTAAATATGAGAGTACAATCACCAATTCAACAAACATATAATAGTCACCAACACCTATGGTAAACTAACAACAAGAGAGCTAACAACCTCACAACAAGTGGGTATCCCAAACTGACTCAAAGAGAAGACAAACCTACTCAAAACAATTTTCTAAGTAACTAACAAAGTGACAAAAACAACATACTCTGATTTCAGCTAAAACAGACAACGTTTGCCGAACACACTTTATTACCGGTACCAATTCTTCCTCTTTGATCTCACACAACTCTCTGTTTCTTCTCACAGTGTGCCACACCTTTGTTTCTTGCGCACTGTTCACGTGTTTGTTTGTTTCACTACAGCTTGCCTTATGCAATTAGGATTTATATATCCTTCATGCACACACACAAAACCACGTGGGATAAACCCATTCAATATATATATTTATTTTTTCAAATCTTTTATATATATAATTTTCTTTTATTTTGTGTGTGTGGTCCCACTGAGGAGGGATCCACCCAACAGTTAGAAATATATTGCACATCATGATAATAACATAAGTGTGCTTGTGTTTATATATGATGCTGTTTGGACTTTAGATAGATAGATAAGTTTCACCACAAGCATCAGAAAGACAGAGCATTCTCCCTACCCTAGTCAAATATGCAACTTCCATAACCTGTGAAACAGAACAAAACAAAATGTTCATAATCCTTTAATTTATTAGACAAAAAACAAAAACAAATACTTACTTGGATCAGAATGAACAACAATGCCATTATCACAAGAGAGAATTTTTCCCTTTTTAAAAAACTGCTTATTCACTAGCAATGAAGCGGATGTTGGATTATAAACTTGATTTGGTCCATTGGACTAATCTAAGTGTTAGGCCTAATCCACTATAATATGGTAGTAAGTCCAATGAAGGTTTTAGAGATGTGTAGGATAGTTTAGAGATAAAAGTGAGAAGTGTGTAGAACTCTCTCTATTGAAAGTGTGTAGAATAATTTCTTGTAGTATATAGAACTCTCCCTTGGAGCAATAAAAAGGGAAGTGGTAGTCATTTGTAAACCAAGAAGTAAGAAGCAAGTAGAAAGCAAGTGAGTAAATAATAAAATTTATTCTTCTCTCAAATAGTCTCTCCTCCTCAATACCTCCCAAAACCTCAATATAACCTTCCAACAGCAGGATTGTAAGCTATGTCTAGTTCAAAGCAACTTCCTCCGCTCCACATCTCAGAGCACAATTCATGTTCCTCCGGCGTATTCTGACATTTCGAATCAATGAATGCTTTATGTTCTTCAGTACTCTGTGATGGATGTGCGACACACCATGTCTGTCCATTAGCAACAAATAACCATGCACAAACAATAATACATACATCAAAATCTGAGCAGACAAAATTTCATCTTTTAAAGATAAATAAGTGGATGTATTATATTTTAAATTCGGTGTCTACATATATCATGCAACGTTTTTACCACACCATATGAAATAAACTTGTACAGTAAACATATTATCATATGTATGTGCGTGCAGGCGCGCGTTTTCTTTCTTCCTTCTCATAAATGATTTTGTTAATTATAAAATTATTTTACATTACCAATTAATTGTAATTATTATAGAATCGTCAATTTTGTTATATAATTATTAGATCAACAAAATATTTCACTTTAATTATAAACATACATTAAAAGTCACTTTTTTTTTTTGAAAAGATTGAATGTCATTTATTTGATTGTTGTTAATTTTATCGACAATATAAAACTTTTACACGACAATATAATTTGCACCCGTAGTCTGGGGTCCTGACACCGCCACTATATATATATATATATATATATATATATATATATATATATATATATATATAAATTAACACACAAAATAAAACAATGAATTAAATATGATTATAATTACGTACCTCCTTCACCATTCATATTCATAATCAACACAAGAAAAATTAGAGCACCACCCTTAGCTTTCATCATCATCATATTCGTAATTCCCTTCTTTCTCAGCTAGCTCTCTTAAAACTTAATATAAAAAAAGTTGTGATATTCATAGAAGAAGAAGAAGAAAAGGCATTAGTATCATGCATGTCCACAAAGTCATTCCTAATTTTACATTATTTTTAAGAATCCTAAAAGTGGAAATTTTATATTAAAAAATGTATTATTTTAATTTTTAAAAAGTTGAATCCCCACAATTTTCAATTTTATTCCTCACTTAATAACAAATGTCTTCAATAATTCAATTCTTAAAACTCTCTAAGAACTATTAGACTATATTCTATGTATTTCTGCGTACCTTTGTTGTGATGTTTGGACCTTTATTTATAGTATTTGATATGAGTGATGACTCACAATTTGTGCGTTATTTAGGCCTTTATTCATGAATTATTTCCTGCCAAAATGGTGATCAAACCATGTTTTAATGCAATTTCATTAGTTTATTTAGTTTTGAGTCTAGAATTATGTATTAGGAGTATTTATGTAATTTTGATGTAAAAAGAGTTAGTTTAGAGGCAATTTATGTCAAGGCATGTTATTTGGTTCTAGATCATTATGATAGTCGCGAAACAGCATGCACACAAAGAGGTTTCAATGTCATCGTCTGATAACTAGAAGTAAGACAGCTGATTCCATACAGTTAAGAAAGGTTGACAGTCAAAGCATGATCTGGCAGATGGATAAGAACAAATGATTTCTATCCTGGCATGACAGCTGTTAACAACCATGTGCTGAAAGTGACATCTCCTAGTACAAATGAAAGGAATATTCTTTATGCTTTGGGCTAGTCTTGGAGAACAAGTTGGATCAGCCCAATTGCAATGAGAGCCTATATAAGGAGATCTAAACCCTAAAGGTCATTGGTCTTTGGAACCCTAAGAGAAATATTTGGTAGCCTCCATCTCCACCTTCTTCACAATTTCATCCTTCCACCATGGCTGTCTAGTGAAGCTGGTAACCAGAGGCAACCAAAGTCGCGACAGTGAAGCTGACAACTTCATCCTCCCTTCTTGATTGGTTGTTCTCTCTTAGGTTTATCATTTCTAATTCTCTCTTGATGTTAGTTATGTGTAACTTTAGATCTCTGTTTGTATGCTTTACTAGGCTCACCATGAGCTAAAACTCTTGTTGTTGGAATTATGTGATATTCAATGAAAGTCTAGTATTATTCATGTGAATGATTTGTAGTGTTTATTTAATCTTTAGTTCTTATGGTTTTATATATGTTTGATTAAAGGTCTTGCCAACTTAGAATTGAATGAAAGTTTATTATTATGAGACATCTAGTAGTAAATGGAACTTAAGATCTAATATGGTTAATTAGAGGATGGACACATACTTCTTTCTTAATAGCTTAGACATAAGTATTAAGTCCATAATGAGAATACAAAACATGCTTTTCTGAACTGGAACGAATTAAGAATGACCTAGACACAGGATTCAACTTATCAGCCGTTTCATATTTAACGTTGTAGACATACACCACAAGGAGTTTTGCTCACAGATGTCATGACATTAGTTATCAGTCACAAATGCTAGATTATTAGTTGAATGGATCATGTTTCCAACATCACTACCATTATTGATCTTTAAATCCTTTTTAATTAAATTTATTATTGAATCTGAAACTATAATATATTTTGGTTACTTTCTTGCTCATGGATTAGAATGTGATTTTGTTTGTTTAGTGAAAATGTTCCCTTAGACAATCCTCGTGGGATCGATACTTTTACTTATTACTTGCTACTTTGGACTGGGTATACTTGCACACGTTTCAAGCGAACAATGAGATAGAGACTAAGCCAAATAACAGAAAAGTTTGTTGAATTAAATTTTTTTCACTAAAAGGTAAACTATTTGTTTTTGAACCGTCTTCAAGCTATTCCAAAAATTGGTGGCGCGCAAACAATAAATATTGAGTTATTTATTTGTTTGGTTGAGCTAAGATATTTGTCACAAACTTTATTTGTTTGAAATATTTGTTTTCAATCTTTTCAAATAAAATTGCGCCAAACAATAGAGCTTAAGACATATACTCAAACTGAAAACGTTCGAGTATTTGTTTCTTCATCTCTAAGCTACTAACAAATAATTCCTTAAGATCTGTTAAAGGAAATCGCACACTTGAACACTTTAACCGGTGTGCTCTGCTAGAGGCAATATGTCACAAACCTCTGGTGGCACGATATCACAGACATCTTGCCTAACATGTTGTTTGATCAAAATGTATGACAACAAAGGAGCAACAATCTCCCCCTTTGTAAAATTTTGTCGAACAACATATTTGAAAATTTTAGTTTTTTAATGATTTTCGTTGGCTATATATAATCCACGAATTTTGCGATTTGTTCAATCTCGAAAAATAATTTCATTAATTTTTTAGTTTTTTAATGATTTTCGTGGATTATAGTCCACGAATTTTAGGATTTTTTCAATCTCGATGAAAAATTATGACTTTTTTTTATTCCTCGCCTAAATAGAATCACAAACACACTATATGTGTTGTGATAGAATAATCTTCAAAAAATGAATTTTAATCATTTCTTTAATTTTTTTTACAATTTTAGTGGGATTTATAGTCCACAAATTTTGGAATTTTTTTAATCTCGATGAAAAATTAAAACTTTTTGATTCTTCACCTAATAGAATCACAAAGACACTATATATATTGGGAAAAAATATTCATAAAAAATTGATTCGAAAAAGAATTTTATTAATTTTATAGTTTTTTAACGATTTTCGTAGGTTTTGGATTTGTTTCAATGTCGATGAATAATTATGATTTTTTTTTATTCCTTGTCTAAATAGAATCACAAAGACACTATATGTGTTGGAAAAATATATTATCAAAAAAATTGATTCGAAATAGAATTTTTTAATTATTTAGGTTTTTAACGATTTTCGTGGATTATATAGTCTACAAATTTTGGGATTTTTTTCAATCTCTATAAAAAATTAATTTTTTTTATTCTTCTCTTAAATGGAATCACAAACATACTATATGTGTTGGGATATAAGATTTTTCGAAAAAATTATTCTAAAAAGAATTTTATTCATATCTTTAGTTTTTTAAATATTTTTGTGGGTTATAGTCTATGAATTTTGGGATTTTTTTTAATTTTGACTCTTCACCTAAATGAATCACAAAGACACTATATGTGTTGGAAAAAAGATTTTTAAAAAACATTTTCGAAAGAGAATTTTGTTCATTTCCTAAATTTTTTAACGATTTTCGTGGGTTATATACAACATAACCCACAGAAATTGTTAAAAAACAATATTGAAACTAATAAACAACTTTACATTCGATTTATACGATTTTTATCCCAACACACACCATGAATTATAAGATTTTTTCAATCTCGGTCAAAAATTAAGATTTGTTTAATTCATCACGTAAATGGAATCGCAAACATATTGTATGTGTTGGGATTGAATATTCTTCGAAAAAAATGATTCGAAAAACATTTTACTCATTTACTTAGTTTTTTAAACATTTTCATGGGTTATAAACCAAAAATTAAGATTTGTTTGATACCTCATCTAAATGGAATCACAAACACGCTGTTGGGTTGTGATTGAAGATTCTTTAAAAAATTGATTCGAAAAATATTTTATTCATATCATTAGTTTTTAATCGATTTCGTGGGTTATATATAGACCACAAATTATGTGAATGTTTTTATATCGGTGAAAAATTATGATTTGTTTGATTCCTCATCTAAATGGAATCACAAACACACTATATGTATGTGTTGGGATTGAAGATTTTTCAAAAAAATTGATTCGAAAAACACTTTATTCATTTTATTAATTTTTGAACGAGTTTCGCGGGTCATAGACCACGAAATATGAAATTTTTTCAATCTCGGTGAAAAATTAATATTTGTTTGACTCTAACCTAAATGAAATCACAAACACACTACATGGTTTTTGGATTGAAAATTCTTCAAAAATTAATTCGAAAAGCATTTTATTCATTTCTTTAGTTTTTTAACAATTTTTATGAGTTACATACTACAAATGATGAGATTTATTGAATTTCGATAAAAAATTAATATTTGTTTAATTTCTCATCAAAATGGAATCACTGATATACTATGTACGTTGGGATTTTTTTTTTAAAGTACTACCTCCGTTCCTTTTTACTTGTCGTTTTAGAAAAAAATATTTGTGCCTTTTTACTTGTCGTTTTGGCAATTTATATTATATTTTGTCTATTATGCCCTCATTCCTATTATATTTTATTGACTAAATTTTGTATAATTTTTTTTGTTAAAACAATATAATCTTTTTATTGTATACAAACTTTGTTTGTTTTTAAATAAAGTTTGTTACAATTTTTTTAGGAATAGATAATGTTTGTGAAAAAGTAAGAAATTATTGTTGGATTAAAAATATGATATATTTATAAAAAGGGCATAATAGGAAAATAAGGTGCAAAAATACACGATCCTATTTTGGTCTTTTTTTTCTTCTAAAACGACAAGTAAAAAGGAACAGAGGAGGAAGTAGTATAACATTACAATTTTCAAGCTAGAAAGGGTCTCTTCTTAAAAAAATACTAGCATATATGGATTTTGATTTTGTTCTCCCATATCTGTTCACTCTTTTATTTTTCTTTCTTTTATTTATTTTTTCCCTTTTCTTGATAAAATTTATTTCCTTGTTACGAAGTATAAATACAAAACTCCATTGTTGTTCATAGTATTATTTACTCATTGAGATCACCTAGATATTATAAGAATGATGTAGTAAAACTGTGTATAACTAGACTACTTGGAGAATACATGCCCTTGAAAATTATTAAGTGTGCACTTGTTATTTTTTTTTTTAACGGCAAGAGATTTTATTAATAAAATGAGAAGGAGAAAGTACAAGAGGTACTCAACCCGCACATATAGAAAAAGTACAGTAAGTATTCAACTCTCTCAATACAATAAGAACTATACCCGATCATGCGATCTATCTAAAAATACAATTCAACGGATTCCTATACCATTCATACAACATACACGACTTTTTTGTTAATACCCACTTCTAAGAGGCATAAATAACTAAATCCAAAATGTCATCGACCTCCAACAACTTGTCACAAAAAATCCTTTCATTTCGAGCACGCCACAACACCCAAACAACCGCATGCCAAATCATTACGATCCCCTTCGAACCACACCTCTCCTTCCGCAAGGGTAATAGAAAGCTCTCGAACAAAGACGACAAAGTCCCCGGGATTGCCGTGCTCACACCAAACCACCGATGCACCTTGCACCACACCGTCCAAGCAATTGGACAAGAGCAAAAAAGATGATTCTCCGTCTCCAATGCGGTTTCACACCATACACACCGAGCCTCCACTCCACTTGGAATTATACCTCTATGCGCTAGATTTGACCGTGTCGGAATCCTCCCAAGAAGAGCTTGCCAAGAGAAAACAATAAACTTCGACGGCGCCCAACTCCGGCACACTTTCGCTACCACCGCCGGAAGAAACCTTTGAGTAAAGAAATCTATACATCTCACTCACCAAGAACTCACCTCCTAGAGCAAAAACCCAAGAGTCCGCATCTTTTGTAATTACGGACGCCTCAATAGCTTCAACTAAATTCACAAACAACACTTCCTCCCACACGAAGAAAGACCTCCTCCAACTTAATCTCCATTCCCACATCTCACCCACCCACACCCCCATATCTTGAATATTGCTCTCCGGTTGATTAGAGATGGAAAATAATCTTGGAAACATATCACACAAGGGAGCCTCTCCTACCCAATGATCACACCAAAAACTAGTCGAACTACCACAACCCACCTTCTTGATAAAGACTTCACGGGACCAATCTCCATCAACCCCTTTTTCCACACCCAACAACACTAAATCCTTCCACCAAAGAGAGCATTTGTTAGCCCTTCCGGATGTTAAATTGAGATGCTCTACCCTTCCGTATCTAGCTTCCAACACCCTTTTCCAAATCGAGCCTTGCTCCACCAACAACCTCCACCGCCATTTTGCTAGTAATGACAAGTTAAATAACTTTAGATCTTTCACTCCGAGTCCCCCCTCATTTTTGGGTCTACACACATCATTCCAACTCACTCAAAGAATTTTACTCCTCTCACCCGAAGCACCTCCACATAAGAAGTTTCTTTGTAACCGAGCAATAGCTAACCGCACCTTTGCCGGAATCTTCAAGAAAGAGAGATAAAAAACCGGGATTGAGGATAATACCGAATTTAGGAGAACAACCCTCCCACTCAAGCTTACATACCGATTTTGCCAAGAACGTAGTCTCTTTTCAATAGTCTTGATCACCGGATTCCATGTGGACATACTTCTAGGATTCGCCCCCACCGAAAGCCCCAAATAAATAAATGGGAGAAAACCAATCTTACAATGAAGAAAAAAAGCGGCTTCTTCCATATAACAAGCACCCACATTCACACCAAACAATCTACTCTTGAAAAAGTTGACCTTAAGTCCCGACACTAACTCAAACCACCGAAGAATTGCCTTTAGCGCCCAAATGTTTTCCAACTTGTTATTCAAATTGATGTTTAATTCTTCATTGATTGAAAAAAGTCAAACTCTTATCTGTCTTAAACAATGGTACTGTGGTGCTTCTGTAACCGTTTTATGGTTTCCGTATAGTATACATAAGAGTTAAGACTACTATGGTCAAAAAAAAAAAAACAAGAGTTAAGACTACTTCCTTCTTATCTACTTTTTTTTGACGCAATTCCTTCTTATCTACTTATATATATACATATATACATTTATTTTTATGATATATCATACCTCATGTGCTATTTTTTATTTATTTTATTATTTATGAATCATTGTCTTTTTTTAATGAGTATAATTCATATGTTTTGGTAGAAAAATTGCATCTAATATGCAGCGATCGTCGTTTGAAACTCTGATATATCTATTTATTTATTTAAAAAAATAGAACTTTAATCATTATACTACTAGATAAAAAATACATCTCTAGTTCACCAAATTAAAAAAAAAAATACATCTCTTTCACGCACACTTTGAAATCAAATTACATTTAGTTTTTAAGTATTTTATAATTTAAATTTGATAGCTTAATAAAATAAAACATGCAATTAATTACTATTTGAAATTCTCAATGGTTAATAGTATTAAGTAATGTTTCCTCCTCATTTTCAAATGATATTATAATATGGTCAATATGAAATTCTTGCCAAACAAGCCTAACTTAGTTTATATAATCAATTCAACCTCACTGATTTAGACCACCCCACTAACTCTAATATTATCTCATGCATGAAATTGCAATCTATATAAAATATCCATGAACCTCCCTCTCTTCTATAAATATCAACCATCTCTTTTATTCTTCTCATTCAAAACACACATTCACGAATTAACACTACTTTTGTTCATATCCAACTTTCTTTTACCTCTTAGCTTATACAAACAAACAAAAAATGAATTCCATGATGAAGACCCTTTTCCTTGTATCCTTTCTAATTATGGCTTTAGCCATTACACTATCATCAGCAACATCTTCCAAAAATGAAGAACCAAACTCTTTTCTCCAAGGAACAAGCCACTTTACCCTTTCAAGAAAACAAAATAGAGTATCTTTGTCATGTGACAAATATCCCAAAGTTTGTAACATAAAAGGTAGTGCTGGACCTGATTGTTGCAACAATAAATGTGTCAACTTTACCATAGACATGTTTAATTGTGGGAGGTGTGGAAAGAAATGTAGCTTTCCAAAGATATGTTGTGAAGGTAAATGTGTGAATCCTAGAGGTAACAAGAAACATTGTGGGAAATGTGGCAACAAGTGTGATAGTAGAGGTTCTTGTGTTTATGGAATGTGCAGCTATGCCTAGAATTTGAATTTGATTAAGAGTTATATGTATAGCGTGACCAATAAAGCATTTGATTTTATCATGAGAACTACACTACCCCCACATGTTTTGGGGGTAATTGCCCCTAATTAGCTTTAGACCAATAACAGATTGCCACGTGGCATTAACTATATAAATAAAAAAAATCAATTAATTTTTAACTGTATGGTAATTAAAAGTATTTTAATTTGCAACTAATTATATTTTAGGGTTATTAAAGTTTCTATTTATCTTTTGGTCCTAATTTTAATTCTAATAGAATCACGTGCTCTCTCCTCCATCACCTTCCTCACTTCTCTTTTTCAATCGCCATTCATCATATCTGCCACCACCACCGTTACTCGCCGCCGCCGCCGCCTCTGTGTATTGGCCGTTCATCATAATCTTCAATTTCTCTTCTTTCGATTGAATTTTGCTTCTTCTAATGATTGAATTTGTTGTTGTTTTAGGGTTTAGGTTAACCAGAAGTTGTTGAAAATGGTGGAGAAGGATTTTAGCTGTTTCTCTGTCACTGATTTCAGAGAATTGATTTGCCAAGGAAACTTCTTTTGGGATTAAGTTCTCTTTTCTTGTCCTCCTATTTACAACTAGCTAGCATGTCAAATTGTCAGTTTCAACTGAAAGAATAAAATCAAGATTCCTTTGTTACTACCCCTGGTTCTGAAAAATATGTGTTGAATTCCAACATGAACCTCGCTGGAAATATCTTAAGTCTGCCTCACCTTACAAGTATCTTTAAAGATGAGATGCACTAAATAATTTATTTAGCACGGTAACTTGCTTCTTAAAATAGTCACTCAAGCTTGTATTCATAACATTTGAAGCTGAAGTAAAAATATGTCTCCTACTTGTACCTTATGATTTTGGATGCTAAGAGAGATAGAAGAATTCAACTGGTCTCCTCAGATTGCTATCAAGAGGAGGCTTTCTTTACTTGGGCAGTCAGCAGCTGTATCAGATTCTGTGCTCCTTCAAACTCAAGTATCCAGCACATGATAAGTTATTCGAACACAGTTTTCTTACTGTATGATTAATCCTGTACCTTGTTGTACTAAATTTGATTTATGTACTAAAATTAATCCTGTTCCCTTTATGGTTTGTATATATATTTATCACCGGGGGATGTGGATCTCTCTCTCACTCATTTGTCTTAATCTATAGTTTCAAGTTGTGTTAATTATTAAGTTCTCTGTTGTGTCACCTTCATGTGCTCCGAAGTGAATTAATGAATTTGACACACATATTCATAATTAACAATGATGTTACTACAACAGCAGCATGTATTCGAAACAGTAGCGGCGAGTTAATTTATGCTCAAACACGAAGATATAATGCAAAGATTTCAACATTAGAAGGTGAAGGAATGGCGCTTCTTGATGCCGTCAACCTAGCTCAATTGCAAGGGTTATGCTTGATAGTTTATCAAACTTTGAGATCAAGTTATGCTTGATAAGTTTTTAGTGCTTATTTGCAACTTTCTGGTTGATACTAAAAACCATTGCAACTTTCTGATCAATTTAATAACCCTTGTTGCTTGATAAGTTGCAAACTTTTTAATCATGACACACTTTACTACACCAATACCATTGATACGATAAATATGATCAAAAATATCATATATATTTTCTTGTAATATAAATGAACAATTAAAACCAAAATTGTCAAATAGAAATCATCATCACATCAAATCAAACCAAAATCAAATCGAAATTGTCTAAGAAAAATAAATAACATGTAAACCAAATTTAACAGAAAATCTAAACATTTGATCAAAACTTCTAAATATTTGACTCTGCATCATTTCTTGTTGGGACATTTTTTTCTTTCAATGAATTCTTCATGATTAACTTCCTCTGATTATTTGAACCATGCATTACCAATTGCAATGCAATTTTTAATCTTGATCCTTCATCCACCTGTTAGCACAATAGTGGAAAAGTCAATATTGTTCCTTTCATATAATGTGATGAAATTGAAAACTTTATTGAACAACAAAATGTTTTCATACTTTAATTTGATATTCATTATCTCCCATCTGCATCATCCATTTCATCACCCAAATCGCACAATCATTTCTAAACATAAAATTTATCAGTAGACATTTACTAAATAAAAATAAATTAATAAACAAGAATGTTGGTATCTTAGGATGCTTGTCCTTGACTTCCATAACCGCTTGGAACAACAAATGTAAACTTTGATATGTTGTGACGTACATAACTCCAACCAGAATTATGGAAAGAGGGATTCATCAACCATTTTTCCATAAATTGAGACTACAAAGCCATGATTTATATTTAGTGACCTTCTATAAATGTTGAAATCGTAAGATAAAAACTATGAAACTATCTATTTATCATACCAATTTATAGATGTTTCCCTTTCTTTTCTCAAGCGTGGATGAACTTTGATACGAGTCGAGATAAATCAACTCTTTCCTATCAAGATCAATTACGAGGAGGAACCAATGACAATTCTTTACATCATGTATTGGTAAAAATATCTGTTTATATTCAAAATATTAGTTTCATAACTATGTAGATAAAAAATAATCTATAACTGTTATGTGCACATGACTATTACCTTTGAAATAAAATCAGCATTACCCAAAAACATTTTTTCATAATTCCTCATCGTTCCTTCTTTCAGTTGACCCCTCGTCAACATGTATTGCTAAAAAGATGCATTTTAAATCACAATGAGCTTATACTACTAAACTTATATATATTACATAAAAATATATATTGTAAATAATTTACCGATACTGTGGTTGGAAGAAACCAATTGTTAGCATAAGGTGCTCCCAATCTCTCATCATGAGTCAACATGGTGGCAACCAGATCAATTACCTGAAACAGTTTGAATTTTTGTTAGAATTTGAGCAGTTAGTAATTTAAGTATCAAATTAACTCAATATTTAATACAAAATTGGCTTTGAGCAGACTAGTCGAAGTTTCGCAGGACAACCAGTTCGAATAGTTGGCTTTGATGGACCATCATTCTTCTTATTTTTCCCATCGTTTGTACCCTCTTTATTGCAAACTAATTGTCGCATAACAATGTTCTTATGACAATCACGTAACACTTCATCCCTTCTTATAGCAAACCCACGGAAATGAGCAAACAATTCATAAAATGCTATACCTTCTTCCTCTGTGTTGAATTCCATACCCTTTATATCATCATCTGTCATATCACTGATACATTTGTAATCATCTGAGTTCTCTTTCCGTTGTTGACTGCGCACACTATTATCAATGTTGAATTCCACACCTTCTGTGTCTTTATCAGTACTAACACCATTGCCGCTATTGAATTCTATATCTTTGGTGTCAACACCATTACCACTATTAAATTCTTCCTCATCTGTATCACTTTCAAGATGCACTGTTGCATCACTATATGTATCCATTTTAAAATTATAACCTACAACAACAAATAAAGTGTTATCGACACAAGAAAAGAACACACAACACCTCACCCAATTATGATGTACATATTATTGAAATAGCAAACATTATTGAAACAAAGAAAAAACCAAGAGCATAGGACAACAAAGAAACAACCAATAAACAAAGAAAGAAACAAATTATCTATTCATATCTTTTTTTGAACTAACAAATTATCTATTCATATATGTTATAACAATGTCTTCGTCTTCGATTATGTAGGAATCTAGAAAACAACAAACTACAGGGTCCACTTCCACAATCTTTGAACAAAGACACTATAGATATCAGGTATGTTAATAGTTCATAGGTATCCCCAAAAGGAAGCATCATGGACAAAACTATCTAATAATAATACTAGGCACAATTGTAGGATCAACACTTGCCATTTTCCTGATATCTCTATTAGTGTTTATATACAAGGCTAAAATACGATATGAAGCCTCACACAAAACTAGTATGTATTCTTTGACATTATGATTTTATAGTTAACACAGGCATGAATTGAAGTTAAAAGAAGTCATCTTGAAAGATCACATATAATCATTATAATCACCGGATTAGAGAGACAGAGATTGGAGAGACAACTAATAACGCAGAAAGTTTAATCAAACAATAACCTAAACCCTAAATCATTATAATCAAAATTGAATGAGATTGAGGAGACAAAGAGAAAGATAGAAACCTCAGTAGCAATACACAGAGGCGGCGGCGAGTAACGGTGGTGGTGGCGGCGGCGATGATGAACGGCGATGAGGAAGTCAGAATTGAGAAATCAGAAGTGAGGAAGGAGATGGGGAGAGTGCACGTGATAGTATAATTCTATTAGAGTTAAAATTAGGACCAAAAGATAAATAGAAACTTTAACAACCCTAAAATATAATTAGTTACAAATTAAAATACTTTTAATTACCATATAGTTAAAAACTAGTAAAAGACCCGTGCGGTGCACGGGTCGCATAATATTACCGTTATTAATATTATACAAAAGTGAATTATATTAATAATATTATAAAATATTTAAAGGAAATAAATGAAAATTATTAATATTAACTTAATGTTTCTATTAAATAAATTTATAAGTAAAAAATTGTTAAATATTAACAATGTGCTCGTTGCAGAGTTTATTTGTCTATGTTTATGAAATTAGTTTTATATATATTGGTTTGAGATGCTTAAAAACATACTCATATGAAAAAGCTAATATGATAAAATTTGAAAAACTCATTATTTTGGTGAAAGATAAACACGGTTATATTTTCAAAACTCATTATTATGTTCAAAATATCAACTTTAATATTTTGTTTATATTAGTTATTTTATATGCAAAACACGGTTATATGTTATCACCGTTCCCGTTTTTTTTGGTAGAAATTTCTACTGTGCCCGTTGTGGGTTTTATATATGTACCGAAAAGAGATGAGTAAAAAATATATTAATATGAGAGAGTCGATATGATAAAACTTTTAAAATGCATTATTTTTTTCAAAATATTAACATCAGTGTAGTGTATCTTCAAAAAAAAAAATTATATGTAAAACATTGTTAAATATTTGCACCGTGCTCGTTGCAAATTTTATGTGTTTATATATATGAAGACAAATTTTTAAATGAATTTTTTAAGTGTTTGCACTTAAAATTTTATGTTTAATTCATCATTTGTCAATATATTATGAATTTTTGTGAGAGTTATTTTTATAATATTATAAACATAAATACAAAACAATTCATTAAAATTTTGAATCATTCACATAGTTTATTGAAAGCAATAGCCAAAAAATTAGAACCGAAAATATTTTAGAGAGACTAAAATAGAAGCTCAAATATTTATAAAAATTAAAAACATATTTTACCCTTTTGTTTTTTATGATAAATTTCCAATATGCTTTGAACTTGGGAAAAGAAACGTGAATCATTAAATGATACAAACACATGAAATAATTACTATAGCGAGATCAAATATTGCAGAGGTATCCATGAAAAAATATATCAACTCAAAGACCATGAAAATATATAATTGTCTTTGTTGATTGTTGATATTTAATTTGACTGTATTTTTTTATTAATGTATAAAGACAAATATTAACAAATAAAATTTTGTTTGATTCGAGTCAATAAATATTTTGACATAATATTAATTTTTTATAATTTTTCATAAAAAAACTAAAGATATTAATAATTCAAATTATACTTTAATATGCGTAAAGACCTTGTTTTGGGACGGAGTTAGGAACAAACAATCTATCACCAACCATAATAACCACAACATTTTGCATTTAGATACAAATAGAAAACATGCATGTTATGTACCCAAGAAAAAAACATGAATGTTCAAATTTAAAACACATATAAGCATGTACATCGTTCTCCAATATGGAGAAGGATTAAAAAAGGAACAAAGTAAAAGATGATTTCAGTTTGCAAAATAACCAACAATAAAAACTTCAATTTGTTCAAATTGAAACCGATTTAAAATATTGTTAAATTTTTTTGATGTTCAACACAAATAGAGAACTTTAATATCCAATTTCACACAAAAATAAACATAGATCAAGTATACCTAGAAGAATTTAAATCAGAACATAAAAAAATAGAAGAGAAGATATATGGTATACCAATAGAAGAAATTGAGCAAAATACTATATGGAAGAAATCTGTTTGTGGCAAATAGAAAGAGATTTTTTTTCACATCATTAAAGTAGGTGGAAGATGAAAAACCTCACTTTCTTGAAATTGAAAAAATACAGTAGAAATTCAAAGAGTTGGGAGATAGAAGATGAAACCCTTCACCTTGAAAACGAAACCTACTGCATTGTCATATTGGAAGAAGTGTAATATTAATGAAAGAGTTTCAAAATTAGTTTTATAATTAAAATACGAAAATGACATATTAGTATATGAAATTAGGGAGCTAAACATATTTATTGAGGGTAATTAGGGAAATTTATAGGTAATTAATTTTCATATTGTAGTAGTAGATTAATTGATTTTTTTTATTTATATAATTAATACCACGTGGCAATCTGTTATTGGTCTAAAGCTAATTAGGGGCAACTACCCCCAAAACATGTGGGGGTACACAAGAATTAACCTTGATCAATTGGTGGATTGGTGTAATATTAATAAATAGTACTATTGCTATTAATTTGTTTTCTTTGGTATAGTTGTTAATTGGGCAAAAATTGTAATTGGTTGTTTATGAAATAAATAAAAGAGCTACTATTCCATACTTGAAATTATATACTCTGTTTTTACTTTTTTTTATATTTGCTATTTTTCCATATTTATTACATGTTTTTTTATGGGGTGTATTTGATTTTGCTCTACTTTTTTTTTGACAAACACACAAAAAATGAATTATATTACATGTTTTTTTATTTATTTTGCTCTACTTAAAAAATAAGAGATTATTCCTCGTAAACTTAGCTCAGTTGGTAAGAATATTGCACATAATATGATAAGATCGGAGTTCGGACTCTAATATATCCACTTATTCACTTTTAAGGGGTGAAATTTTAGTCTCTAATAGGCTCCTTCACCAAAAATAATAATAAGAGACTAAAAATGAGATCATTATAGTTGTAAGTTAATGTATTTGATTTAATATTCTTTTTAATAGTGAAGAAATTGGAGGTAAGAAATTGGACAAAAATTGAAATTCTTTTTGTTTTGAGCAAAATAAATTTTTGTCTCAACAAATTATCTAAAACACCACAATAATATTTTATCCACCAAACAATATACAAGAACCCATAGAACAATTAATTCCATGGTTTGATGAGAGCTTGTTTGATACATAAGATATGAATAAGACAAGATATGATATGATGGGTGCATTTGTTTCAGCTTTTTTTTGAAAAAAATCTATTTTTTTCATAAAAAAATCATTTTTTTTATTTTACTTGTGTTTGTTTCAGATTTTATAAAAAATCATTTTTTTAAAAAAATCATTTTTCTCTTAAAAATAAAAAGCTATTTTGAATAGCTTTTTTCAAAATCTATTTTTTTAAAAACATGAATCATGTGTTTGTTCTCAAAAATGATTTTTTTAATTATAAACAAACACAAAACAACTTTAGATTTTTTTTCAAAATCTCTACAAAATAAATCTATTTTTAAAAATAGATTTTTTTAAAAAAATCTATTTTATTTTAATCTCAAACAAACACACTCGATATAAAACATGAAAATATGATAGGGTTAAAAATGTTTTTATCCCTATAAAATGGACCTTCTAAATTTAATCTTTATTTAATTTTTATTAAATTTTTAGTCATTATATTAAATTACCCTGAACATATTTTGGTCCCTACTATTATGTTAACGTGTATTTTTCAATGTCTTTTTTGTAGGTATGTTTAAAATATTATAAAAATATTCTCAAAAAAATAAATTCAAAATTTGATTTTTAGGTCATGAATTTCGTTACTTTTATTTTGAATTGTTGTTGATTACAAAATTCATATTTAATTTATATCATGTTAAAAAATTCTAAACTTTAAAAGATAAATTTTATAAGATATTTTAAATATGGCTATAAAAAATCATTTTAAAATTTAAGACTTTAATGATAATTAAACAAATTTGATTTTAGTAAGGACTAAAACTATGTGTAAGAAAAAAAATTTAAGGACTAAAAATATAATAAAATTTAAGTAAGTAATAAACTTAGAAGATTCATATTTTTATAGAGACAAAAAATGTATTTAACACAATATACTATGATATCATCATAACAACATTCTATCACGTCTTTGATGCATAGGATAACAAACATGATAATATTATTTTATTATATTATATTTTTGGTCTATAATAAGAATTAAGTTGTCTAAAGTTTAACTTAAATCATCAAAGAGTCAAACATTCATAGCTTAAATTACTAATATCAAACAAAAATATTTAAATTAAAACAAAAAAGTAAAACCTAATTTTAATTTAAGTGACAAAAAATTTAATTTAGAATTTTGTTTATATTTTAAAAAAAAATCAACACGAACATCAATAAAATAACTTAAAACAAATATGTTTTAATGTTAAATTATTCGGTCTCTTCTATCTCCCAAAAAACTCCGCGAGTTTAGTGCACAAGAGAAAAATGCAGCTTGTTTCCATGCCTTCTACATCAGAGCCGAAGGAAATTGCCTGCAAACAGGTTGTTACAAATGAAGATCCACTTATTGAGGATCTTACAAGAGATAAAGAGGTTACGTTACACCTAGTGTGCTTGTGGGATATGTTCTAAACTTTGAGGAAGAGATTTTTTCTAGTGTTTCGGTTGAAGCGGATCATGTACAATCAGTGCCGGTTGAGGATGGTCACGCTCTTGATTTAGCTAAGAAACCAAGAGTGAATCCTCAGAGTATCACTCCGAACATGCGGATTGTTGGTTCTTGGAGTGATATACAGTGACAGACTCAGACTACATTTAGGATCTCCCATCTTGGTACAGTACGACTTTTTCCAACGTCACTGCTTCTGATGTTGTTATAAATCCCTGTGTTTCTCTTGACTTGGATATTTTGAGTGAGGCTGGCGTCATGGGGCATAGGGTGTATACTGATGAGGAAGAGAATGCGGCAGCTATAAATTATTTGAAGAACCGCCCTGCTGATGTCGAGGAGCCTTTTATTGAGGTAGTGTCTAAGAATAAGAAAAAGTTATCAAACGGGTTCATGTTTATAATACCCTGTTTAAGGAAAGGAATGGGTTGTAGTCTGGGTGCCTCCTATATTGTGTTTGCTTTTCTTTTTTCTTTAATTTGTTTTGTTTTACTTTTGTTGTTCTCTTTGTTGAGAAGGTTTTGGTGATATCTCCCTTCTCTTTTTGTATTTCATTCCTTTTTTCATTAATCAGTTTTTTTTTGTGGAAAAAAAAATTACCACTAACCATAGGGGTGTACATATACGAATTATTAAAAGTAAAATTACAAATCAAATAAATTTAAATTGAAAAAAGTAAAGACTGCATTTGATTTAGATGAATTTGATTATATATTTTTTTTTTTTGACAAAAGAATTTGATTATATTTTTATGAACCGCTTGATTGGATTTGCGGTTTTCATTTAAAAACCACAATATTTGATTTAACCCTATCAACTAATTAAATTAATTAATATCAACCAACTCATTATTCAATCCAACTTAGTAAGTCCAATCTAAACTGAATTCAGATGAAACAGTAAGCTGCCAAAATATATTCTCTTATAAGTGGTTGTATTCGGGCAAAACATATTTTTGGTATATTGAAAATAAATTTAAAATTTATATAATTTTTGTATAGGCATAATGTATCATGTTAAACAGTAAAATAATATTTTCAATATTTATTCCATAACAAGTTGGTAAAATTAGTAATCTTATTAAACTTTTTATATCGCTATAAACCGCACAAACTAAATTAATTCAAACCACATTAATTTGATTTTGAACACTATTTAAAAACCAATTAAACTACATTGCATGTTTTTCTTCTTTTTTTTCTCTCTTTGAATTACCTCAAAACCGAACCAAATTTGGATCATTATCTAATACTATACGGTACTTGAAATGTGGTCTTTGTTATCCAAATTGAGTTGTAGTACTACTTCATTGATTTTAAAAAGTCAAAGTCCTATCTATCTAAGCGTAGCGTATACTATAAAAACAAAGGTCAAACAAATGGTATATGTTGGTTATGTAACCGTTTTATGGCTTAATTCCGTAGACTAAATAAACGACTACCGACATAAACTTGGTTTATTACATCTGTGACCTGTGTCTTAAGAAGATCCTAATCAACTTATAACTAAATTAACTGATACAAAATACTGAAATTAATTTTCAAAATGAAAATATTGAAATTATTAGATTGAACGTCTATAATCGGAGTTTAATATGCGGTCTTTTCATTTTGTGTGTGTGAGTTTATAATAATTTTACTATTTCACCGGCCAAATATTTAAAATAGACACCTTAATAAAAAATGATTTTTTTTTTAAAAGTAATAATACTCTTTCAAATTATAAATTATTCTTAATAAGTAATATATCAAATATTCGTATTCTAATAACAGTAAAATATTTTCTTCTATATCTAGTTATGAAAGTCTTCCTTTTAGCGGTAAGAGGAAAAAAAAATATATACATTAATTATTATTTGTGTTTGAGATCGGACTTTTTTTTGTTCATTTTATTTTATTTTCCTTTTTTTTTGAAGCGATTTATTTTATTTTTCTTATTAAGTAATATACCAAATATTAATGTTTCAGCCTAATTTTCAACTGATTAATATGAATATGAAATATTTCTTGCCAAACAAGCCTAACTTTGTTTACATAATATTCAATTCATGCCACACTGATTTAGACTATCCCACTATCACACCTCATGCATGAAATTGCTACTAATACGAAATATCTATGAACCTCCTTCCCTCTCTTCTATAAATATCAACCATCTCTTTTATTCTTCTCATTTAAAATTCAAAACACATATCCACCAATTAACACTACTTTTAGTCTTATTATAGCTTGTACAATAGCAAAAAAGATGAATTCCATCAAGACCGTTTTCATTGTATCCTTTCTAATTATGGCTTTGGCCATTACACTATCATCAGCAACATCTTCCAAAAATGAAGAACCAAACTCTTCTCTTCAAGGAACAAGTCACTTAATCCTTAACCGAAAACAAAATAGAGTATCTTTGTCATGTGACAAATATCCCAAAGTTTGTAATATCAAAGGTAGTGCTGGCCCTGATTGTTGCAACAATAAATGTGTCAACTTTACCATAGACATGTTTAATTGTGGGAGGTGTGGAAAGCAATGCAGCTTTCCTAAGATATGTTGTGAAGGTAAATGTGTGAATCCTAGAGGTAACAAGAAACATTGTGGAAAATGCGGTAACAAATGTGAGAGTAGAGGTTCTTGTGTTTTTGGGATGTGCAGCTATGCCTAGAATTTGAATTGGATTAAGAGTTATATGTATAGTGTGACCAATAAAGCAGCAACTATACTAAAATTTATTTAATTTTATCATTGATTAATTGGTGGATTGGTATATTAATAAATAGTAATATTGCTATTAATTTGTTTTTGTTTTGTATTGTTATTAATTGAGAAAAAAATTGTAATTGGTTGTTTATGAAATAAATAAAAGAGCTGCTATTCCGTACTTGAAGTTTTTTTTTTTTGACCAAAAATAAAGATATTCATTCATTCAAATTGATAGAGTACATCGATACAATACAAATTTAAAACAGCTAAAAACAAAAAGGATAAAACTGCAAACAAACTCACAGTATCCATGTTAATAGCATAAAACGGCAAATTGTATATGCCTACAAATGTGATTATATTGAAGTGTCCGGAAGACCCAAGCCCCCGGATCTGTAGCGTTGATGACACCAAAATCATTGTTTGGATCTGCACTTGATCGAAATAAATCCTTCAACCTAAAAAAAGAACACCGCACAATAGACGAGAATACACCGCACAACGACGGGAAAACAACATACCGTACCAACACGGGAAAACAAAACAAAATCACACTAAGACAAAAAGCTTAATATGTGTGAAAATCACTTATTTAGATAAAAAGGAAAGCAAAAACGATTTGGAGGGGTGATTTTGGATCAATTAATTTTGGATCAATAATTGATCCTAAATCACCCCTCTTTGATGGATGAAGAAGAAAGAAAAAAATTAGGATTGGAGGGTTGGAGTGACGGCTGGATGGTCTGTATTATTATTTTTCACCCGTACTTGAAGTAATATAATCTGTTTTTATTTTATTTTTATATTTATTGTTTTTCCATAATTATTAGTTTATTACATGTTGAGTTCAGTTGCTGAAGTTCGAGCTTTAGTACAACCACTTAATCACCTTTAAGGGTGAAAGTCATTAGACTCCCTAACAAAAAAATAATAATAAGAGACAAAAAATGACTATTATAATTATAATGTATTTGATTTTAATATTATTTTTTACACTGAACAAATTGGAGGTAAGAAACTAAACAAAAATTGAAATTCTTAATTTTTTTATTAAACCACAAAATAACCTTTTGTCTTAACAAGTTGTTTAAAACACCAAAATAATATTTTATCCATTAAAAAAAAAAATATAAGAAGCCATAGAACAATCAACTCCTTGGTTTGATAAGAGCTTGCTTGATACATAAGATATGAATAAGACAAGATATATGATATAAAACAAGATGAAAATATGATAGGGTTAAACTTCATTATGTTTTTTATTTGACATTTTAAATTTAATCCTTACTTATTTTTTATTAAATTTTTAGTCCTTTTATTAAATTACCTTGCATTCACTTTTGTAGATATGTTGAAAACATCATAAAAAGATCCTCGAGAAATATAAGCTCAAAATTTGATTTTAGGTCATGAATTTCATTACTTTTATTTTGAATTGTTGTTTACAAAATTCATATTTAATTTATATCATATTAAAAAATTCTAAATTTTAGTAGATAAATTTTATAAAACAAAAAATATGGTTAAAATTAAGTAAGAAATAAATTTAGAAGATTCCCATTTTATATATAAAAACAAAATATATATTTAACCCAACATGATATGATATAATCATGATAACAACATCCTATCACGTCATTGATGCATACGGATGATAATATGATTTTATCATATCATAGTTTTGGTCTATAGTAAGAGAATTAAGTTGTCTAAAGTTTAACTTAAATCATCAAAGACTCCAACATTCATAACTTAAATTACTAAAATGAAAAAAATACTTAAATTAAAACACCAAAATAATATCTAAAATTATTTTAAGAGACAAAAAATTTAATTTAGCATTTATTTAAATTTTTTCAAAAAAATAAAATAAATCAACACAAACATCAATAAAAAAACTAAAATCAAATATTGTTTAATATTAAATAATTTGATTTCTTCTGTCCCATTACCACTATCCATAGGGGTGTACATATACAAATTATCAATAGTAAAATTGCAAATCAAATAAATTCAAACCGAAAAAATACAAAAATCGCATTTGATTTAGATAAATTTAGTTATTTTTTTTTGAACCGCACAGTTGATTTTATGGTTTTCATTTCAGAAACCACAATCTATTGTCTAATATCTACCAACTCATTATTGAACTCAAACTTAGTAAATGCAATCCAAACTGAATCCAGAAACCAGTAAGATGTCAAAATATTTTCTCAAAAAGTGGTTGTGTTCGGGCAAAACTATACTTTTGGTATTGAAAATAGGTTTAAAATTTATATAATTTCTGTACAGGTATAATGTATCTTGCAATGTTTAGTTTGTAACATATATTTTGGAATGTGGTCTTGTTATCCAAATTGATTTGTACGTAGTTGCATTTCATTGATTTAAAAAAGTCAAAGTCCTATCAATCTAAGCGTAGCGTATACTATAAAAACAAAGGTCAAACAATATTATATGTTGGTTCTGTAACCGTTTTATGGCTTAATTCCGTAGACTTTATAAACGACTACCTACCGACATATATTTGGTTTATTCATGTGACCTGGCTTAAGATATTTAGATATATAATCCTAATCCTTTATCTTGTTAAAATGTCTGATTTTTCTTATGCTTTTAACTTGTGGTATTCGAATCATTTATCTTATTTAGGCTGGAGGAACGGTTGAGTTTTGGTCTCCTATTGTCGGGAGAGTCTGTTTTTAGTTTGGGACATTATTTTGGTCTGATGGTACTTTGTAATTTTGCACTCTAGACCGTGCACCACTTGTGCTAGTCTTGAGTGCTGTTTTAATACAAAAATTTATTTGGTTGCTTCTAAAAAATAATATATATAATCCTAATCAACTTATAACTAAATCAATTAAACGTTAGTTGGTTCAATAGTTATTGATACTGGACTTAGTAGGGAGGACTGGAGTTCGATCCCTACAACTGTGTTTAAAAAGAAAAACTAACCACTTGATACTAAAATTCGTACTAAACTCTGAATTACGTTATGTAATCTCATTTTCCTAAGAGTCAGAGTGTGATAGCCGAAAAAAACTCGTAACTAAATCAACTTAATTATAATACTAATACTATATATGCAAAATTGCAAATAATACTTGAAAACCTTATTTGTACATATTACTAGTATTAATTAATGTTTCATCCTAATTTTCAACTGATTAATATGAATATAAAGTATTTCTTGCCAAACAAGCCTAACTTTATTTACATAATATTCAATTCATGCCACACACTGATTTAGACCACTCCACTATCTCATGATCTCATCTCATACATGAAATTGCTATCAATACAAAATATCCATGAACCTCCCTCCCTTCTATAAATATCAACCATCTCTTTTATTCTTCTCATTCAAAACACATATCCACCACTTAATACTACTTTTATTCTTATAGCTTATACAAAAGCAAGAAAAATGAATTCCTTCAATACCCTTTTCATTGTATCCTTTCTAATTATGGCTTTGGCTATTACACTATCATCAGCTAAATCTTCTAAAATGGAAGAACCAAATTCTTCTCTTCAAGGAAAAAGTCACTTCATCCTTAACCGAAAACAAAATAGAGTATCTTTGTCATGTGACAAATATCCCAAAGTTTGTAATATCAAAGGTAGTGCTGGCCCTAATTGTTGCAACAATAAATGTGTCAACTTTACCATAGACATGTTTAATTGTGGGAGGTGTGGAAAGAAATGTAGCTTTCCTAAGATATGCTGTGAAGGTAAATGTGTGAATCCTAGAGGTAACAAGAAACATTGTGGGAAATGTGGTAACAAGTGTGATAGTAAAGGTTCTTGTGTTTATGGAATGTGCAGCTATGCCTAGAATTTGAATTGGATTAAGAGTTATATATAAATGTATAGTGTGACCAATAAAGCAGCAACTGTACTAAAATTTATTTGATTTTATCATTGATTAATTGGTGGATTGGTGTAATATTAATATATAGTAATATTGCTATTAATTTGTTTTCTTTGGTATATATAGTTGTTAATTGAGCAAAAATTGTAATTGGTTGTTTATGAAATAAATAAAAGAGCTGCTATTCCATACTTGAAATTATATACTCTGTTTTTACTTTTTTTTATATTTGCTATTTTTCCATATTTATTACATGTTTTTTTATGGAGTGTATTTGATTTTGCTCTACTTAAAAAATAAGAGACTAGTCCTCGTAAACTTAGCTCAGTTGGTAAGAATATTGCACTTAATATGATAAGATCGGAATTTGAATTCTATTATATCCACTTATTCACTTTTAAGGAGTGAAATTTTAGTCCCTAATAGGCTCCTTCACCAAAAATAATAATAAGAGACTAAAGATGGGATTATTATAGTTGTAAATTAATGTATTTGATTTACTATTCTTTTTAATAGTGAAGAAATTGGAAGTAAGAAATTGGACAAAAATTGAAATTCTTTTTGTTTTGAGCAAAATAAATTTTTGTCTCAACAAATTATCTAAAACACCACAATAATATTTTATCCACCAAATCATATACAAGAACCCATAGAACAATTAATTCCATGCTTTGATGAGAGCTTGTTTGATACATAAGATATGAATAAGACAAGATATGATATGATATAAAACAAGATGAAAATATGATATGGTTAAAAATGTTTTATCCCTATAAAATGGACCTTCTAAATTTAATCTTTATTTAATTTTTATTAAATTTTTAGTCATTATATTAAATTACCCTAAACTTATTTTGGTCCCTACTATTATGTTAACGTGTATTTTTCAATATCTTTTTCGTAGGTATGTTTAAAATATTATAAAAATATTCTCAAAAAAATGAACTCAAAATTTGATTTCTAGGCCATGAATTTCATTACTTTTATTTTGAATTGTTTTTTATTAGAAAATTCATATTTAATTTATATCATTTTAAAAGATAAATTTTATAAGATATTTTATATATGGCTATAAAAAATCATTTTAAAATTTAAGACTTTAATGATAATTAAACAAATTTGATTTTAGTAGGGACTAAAACTATGTGTATGAAAAAAAATTTAGGGACTAAAAATATAATAAAATTTAAGTAAGTAATAAACTTAGAAGATTCATATTTTTATAGAGACAAAAAATGTATTTAACACAATATACTATGATATCATCATAACAACATTCTATCACGTCTTTGTGCATAGGATAATGTATCATATTAAACAGTAAAATAACATTTTCAATGTTTATTTTGTAAAAAGTTGATAGAATTAATTATCTTGTTAAATTTTTTCTATTGCGATAAATTGCACCAATCAAATTAATTCAAACCATATTGATTTGATTTTGAACACTATTTAAAAACCAATTAAACTACATTGCATTTTTTTTTTTCTCTCTTTGGATTACCTCTAAACCGAATCAAATTTGGAACATTATCTAGTACTATACGGTACTTGAAATGTGGTCTTGTTATCCAAATTGAGTTGTAGTAGTTACTTCATTGATTTAAAAAAGTCAAAGTCCTATCTATCTAATTAAGCGTCTACTATAAAAACAAAAAGGTCAAACAATGGTATATGTTGGTAGATCTGTAACCGTTTATGGCTTAATTCCGTAGACTAAATAAAAGACTACCGACATGCTTGGACGTTTATGGCTTAAGATGATCCTAATCAACTTCTAAACCAACTTATAGGTTAATAAAATTATACATGCAATGCAATTAATACTTGAAAACTTTATCCGTACATATAATATTAAGCCGGACGTTGAAGTTCGAACCTCAGTCCTTCCATTTTGTGTGTGTGAATTTTCAACAATTTATTATTTCGTCTACGTACAAAAAATTAAATAAAAATATTACTGGTATTAATTAGTGTTTTATCCTAATTATTTTCAACTGATTAATATGAATATGAAGTATTTCTTGCCAAACAAGCCTAACTTTGTTTACATAATATTCAATTCATGCCGCACTGATTTAGACTATCCCACTATCACCCCTCATGCATGAAGTTGCTACTAATACGAAATATCTATGAACCTACATTCCCTATCTTCTATAAATATCAACCATCTCTTTTATTCTTCTCATTCAAAATTCAAAACACATATCCACCAATTAACACTACTTTTACTCTTATATCTTATACAAAAGAAAAAATAATGAATTCCATCAAGACCCTTTTCATTGTATCCTTTCTAGTTATGGCTTTGGCTATTACACTATCATCAGCCACAACTTCCAAAAATGAAGAACAAAACTCTTCTCTTAAAGGAACAAGTCACTTCATCCTTAACCGAAAACAAAATAGAGTATCTTTGTCATGTGACAAATATCCCAAAGTTTGTAATATCAAAGGTAGTGCTGGCCCTAATTGTTGCAACAATAAATGTGTCAACTTTACCATAGACATGTTTAATTGTGGGAGGTGTGGAAAGAAATGTAGCTTTCCTAAGATATGTTGTGAAGGTAAATGTGTGAATCCTAGAGGTAACAAGAAACATTGTGGGAAATGTGGTAACAAGTGTGATAGTAAAGGTTCTTGTGTTTATGGAATGTGCAGCTATGCCTAGAATTTGAATTGGATTAAGAGTTATATATAAATGTATAGTGTGACCAATAAAGCAGCAACTGTACTAAAATTTATTTGATTTTATCATTGATTAATTGGTGGATTGGTGTAATATTAATAAATAGTAATATTGCTATTAATTTGTTTTCTTTGGTATAGTTGTTAATTGGGCAAAACTTGTAATTGGTTGTTTATGAAATAAATAAAAGAGCTGCTATTCCATTCTTGAAATTATTTACTCTGTTTTTACTTTTTTTTATATTTGCTATTTTTCCATATTTATTACATGTTTTTTTATGGGGTGTGTTTGATTTTGCTCAACTAAAAAAAATAAGAGACTAGTCCTTGTGAACTTAGCTTAGTTGGTAAGAATATTGCACATAGTATGTTGTGATAGGAGTTCAGAATCTAATACATTTACTTATTCATTTTAAATGGGTGAAATTTTAGTCCCTAACCACTTTCACCAAAAATAATAATAAGAGACTAAAAATGAGACTATTATAGTTGTAATGTATTTGATTTAATATTCTTTTAATAGTGAACAAATTGGAGGTAAGAAATTGGACAATTGAAATTCTTTTTTTTTTTTTTGAGCAAAATAAATTATTGTCTCAACAAATTATCTTAAACGCCACAATAGTATTTTATCCACCAAACAACATACAAGAACCCATAGAACAATTAACTCCATGCTTTGATGAGAGCTTGTTTGATACATAAGATATGAATAAGACAAGATATGATATGATATGATATAAAACAAGATGAAAATATAATAGGGTTAAAATATTTTTGATCCCTATAAAATGGACCTTCCAAATTTAATCTTTATTTAATTTTTATTAAATTTTTAGTCGTTATATTAAATTATCATGCACTCACTTTTGGTCCCTACTATTATGTTAACGTGTATTTTTCAATGATTTTTTCGTAGGTATGTTTAAAACATTATAAAAATATCCTCAAAAAAAAGAGCTCAAAATTTTGATTTCTAGATCATGAATTTCGTTACTTTTATTTTGAATTGTTTTTTATTACAAAATTTATATTTAATTCTAAACTTTAATAGATAAATTTCATAAGATATTTTAAAATTTAAGACTTTAATTATAATTAAACAAATTTGATTTTAGTAGAGACTAAAACTATATGCAAGAACAAATTAGAGACTAAAAATATAATAAAATTTAAGTAAGAAATAAACTTAAAAAATTTATATTTTTATAGAGACAAAAAAACATATTTAACACAATATACTATGATATCATGATAACAATATCCTATATATCACGTCTTTAATGCATAGGATAACAAACATGATAATATATTTTTGGTCTATCATAAGAGAGTTAAGTTGTCTAAAGTTTAACATACAACATCAAAGAGTCAAACATTCATACCTTAAATTACTAATATCAAACAAAAATACTTAAATTAAAATATAAAAATAAAACCTAAATTTAATTTAAGTGACAAAAAATTTAATTTAGCATTTGTTTATATTTAAAAAAAAATAACACAAAGATCAATAAAAGAACTTAAAACAAATATTGTTTAATGTTAAATGATTTGGTCTCTTATCTCATTTACCACCAACCATAGGGGTGTACATATTTTTTTGTCGATACCAGGATATCCACTGCCGAACGCAGTGACTAATCCCTCACTAAATTGGAGGCACCTTGATGGGTGGGATAGTTGGCCCAAAAATTTAAAGCTGCTCCATATCCAAGGTGAGGATCGAACCCCCACCCTTGGTTAAGGGAGGACATAGGGGTGTACATATACGAATTATTAAAAGTAAAACTGCAAATAAATAATTTTAAATTGAAAAAAGCAAAAATCTACCGCATTTGGTTTGGATGAGTTTGATATATTTTTGTTAAACCGCATAGTTGGGTTTGCGGTTTAATTTTATTTCATAAACCACAATACTTGATTTAACCCTATCAACTAATTAATATCAACCAACTCATTATTCAACCCAACTTAGTGGCCAGATGAAACAGTAAGCTGCCAATATATATTCTCTCGTAAGTGGTTGTGTTCGGACTAAACTATATTTTTGGTATTGAAAATAAGTTTAAAATTTTTGTCATTTTTGTATAGGCGTAATGTATTATGTTAAACAGTAAAATAATATTTTCAATGTTTATTTTGTAAAAAATTGGTAGAATTAATAATCTTGTTAAATTTTTTCTATTGCGATAAACCGCACCAACAAAATTAATTTAAACCACATTAATTTAACTTTGAACACTATTTAAAAACCAATTAAACTACATTGCATTTTTTTTTCTCTCTTTGGATTACCTCAAAACCGAACCAAATTTAGATCATATATTATACGGTACTTGAAATGTGATCTTGTTATCCAAATTGAGTTGTAGTAGTACTTCATTGATTTAAAAAAGTCAAAGTCCTATCAATCTAAGCGTAGCGTATACTATAAAAACAAAGGTCAAACAATGGTATATGATGGTTATGTAACCGTTTTATGGCTTAATTCCGTAGACTAAATAAACAACTACCGACATATATATATATATATATATATATATATATATATATATATATATATACTTGGTTTATTACATGTGACTTGTCTTAAGATGACCTAATCAACTTATATCTAAGCCAAGTTATAGGTTAATAAAATTATTCAATTTTGTTTTCAAAAAAAAAAAATTATACATGCAATGCGTTATTCGTACATATTATTAACTAATGTTAATTTCATCCTAATTATTTTCAACTGATTAATATGAATATGAAGTATTTCTTGCCAAACAATTAGCCTAACTTAGTTTACATAATATTCAATTCATGCCACATTGATTTAGACCACTCCACTAACTCTAATATTATCTCATGCATGAGATTGCTATATATCAATACGAAATATCTTTGAACCTCCCTCTCTTCTATAAATATCAACCATCTCTTTTATTCTTCTCATCCAAAACACAAATATCCACCAATTAACACTACTTTTACTCTTATAGCTTATACAAAAGCAAACAAAAAAAATGAATTCCATCAAGACCCTTTTCATTGTATCCTTTCTAATTATGGCTTTGGCTATTACACTATCATCAGCTAAATCTTCTAAAATGGAAGAACCAAATTCTTCTCTTCAAGGAACAAGCAACTTCATTCTTAACCGAAAACAAAATAGGGTATCTTTATCATGTGACAAATATCCCAAAGTTTGTAATATGAAAGGTAGTGCTGGACCTGATTGTTGCAACAATAAATGTGTCAATTTTACCATAGACATGTTTAATTGTGGGAGGTGTGGAAAGAAATGTAGCTTTCCAAAGATATGTTGTGAAGGTAAATGTGTGAATCCTAGGAGTAACAAGAAACATTGTGGAAAATGTGGTAACAAGTGTGAGAGTAGAGGTTCTTGTGGTTTTGGGATGTGCAGCTATGCCTAGAATTTTAAATTAATGGATTAAGATCTATATTACATACATACATACATAGTGTGACCAATTAATAAAGCAGCCACTATTCAAATTTATTTGATTTTAATTTACATTGATGTTGATTAATTGGTGACATGATGTAATAATAAATAATACTATATATGTATTGCTAGTATTTGTTTTCGTTTGGTATATATTGTTATTATAGTTAAGCAAAAAATGTAATTGGTTGTTTATGAAGCAAATAAGGAGCTGCTATTCTAATACTTTTGTACTATACTCTGTTTTTTATATTTTCATATTTATTATTTCTTTGTGTTTAATTTAAATATATCAACTTTCATTTTTATTTTTTCTAAAATTTTCTTCTAAATTTTCAATTTTAATCCCTATCTTTTGTAAGAAGTTCACATAATATGTTTCAAATGATTTATTTATGGATTACTTCAAAATAAAGATTAATTGTTAAACTCAAGATTAAATAATTAAATTTAGTAAATCAATGATATTTTAAAGTCTTAAGAATGATATCATAAAAAATATCATTTAGAACATACTCCCTCCGTCCCGAAATATAAGAGAAAATAAAAAAAACACATTTATTAAGAAAACATAAACATGAGAATTAAAAATATAGTTTTGTGCGATTTTCTTAGAATAAGTGCATGGAAAGATGTAAAATCAATTTTGATTGGTTGTTGTTTACAGAAAAAAGTGGAGAGAGAGAAAATTAAATGCAATTTACATTTAATTTTATGAGAATAAGAAAAAACATTCTTGAAATTGATTTTTTTCCCTTATATTTTGGGACAAAAAAAAGTGGTTTTTTTCCCTTATATTTCGGGACGGAGGGAGTAATATGTAAACTTTTGTAAAAAACATGGACCAAAACGTTTAAAAGAAACTTTTTCAGTGATATATTTAAAAGGATCAAAATTATATAACTCTTTCCTATTAATAAAAACTCTTGTTTTTTTAATGTAAATGTATCCCACTAAGAAAAATGTATGTTTATGAAGGATGTCTTGTAACTTTTTTTTATTTTTGTTTATAACTTTATAATTTTTAGGGGAAGGGGGACTAGTAGTCTAAAGTTCAACCGTAAATAAAATTTAGTTCAGAAATTCTTCCACCCAAAAACCAAATCTGAGTATTTTGAAAATTCATTTTTAGGAAACTCATTAACCTTTCGAGCCCAATAATTTTATTATGCCTTGTAATTTTTTGTTGGTGTGCATGATTTAAATCAAGGTTACCCACTACTAAATAATAAATTAATTATACTATATTTCCCCGTTTAACATAACCATTGTACTTTAGGCAAAAATTGATTACAATGATCTCAACAACCGTGCCACCACGTCTTTGAAATTTGGCAATGTACACAAATTCTCTTGATGATTAACCTCATGAATCGTGTGCTCCACATTCTATCTTTGTATGAAATAAAACTTTATACTTATATATTTAACTTCTACAACATTTTGTTAATGTCTTAAACCCACAAACAATGGCCACATTAATCAACTTTATTATTCTCCTCCTACTTGTTAACACATTATCTTTAATTCTACCTACCTTAGCTCATTCAGATTCAAAAAAAGTTCATAATAATGACCTATTAGATAATATTCCAACTCCAAGCTACAACAACATCCCCAATAGTAACACTCCACAAAATGTTGTTATGAACACAATTGATTCATGTTGGAGAACAAATTCAAATTGGGCTACAAATCGCCAATCACTAGCGGATTGCGCAATCGGGTTTGGCAAAAACGCCATCGGCGGAAAATACGGTGAAATATACGAAGTAACCGATCCTTCTGACGACCCAATAAATCCAAAACAAGGTACATTACGTTACGGTGTAATCCAAACCGAACCGCTATGGATAACATTTGGAAATGACATGTTTATTAAGCTAAAAAACGAGCTTATTGTAAATAGTTACAAAACAATTGATGGTAGAGGTGTTAAAGTTGAAATTGGAAATGGACCATGTATTACAATACAAGGTGTGAGTCATGTGATTGTGCACGGAATTAGTATACATGATTGTAAACCGGGTAAGAGTGGTTTGGTTAGAAGTAGTAATGAACATGTTGGTTATCGTGAAGGGTGTGATGGTGATGGGATTAGTGTTTTTGCTTCTTCTAATGTTTGGATTGATCATTGCTTTTTGGCAAGATGTGCTGATGGACTTATTGATGTTACTCATGCTTCAACTTTTGTTACTATCTCAAATAGTTACTTCACTCAACATGACAAAGTAAGCAAATACAATCTCTCTCTTTTTTTTCACATCGAATCTTCGCAAAAAGGATAAACCACCATTTTGGTCTCTCGAAGTATAATTCGAAGTTATAATAATTTTTAAATATATCGTACTAACTATTAACTAAGGTTTATCAAACTTGCGAGTTAATATGTAGGTGTAAAAAACGAATCAATTCGCTTGTAGATTCAAAATATGGTAAATTCGCTTGTGAGACTGAGTCAACACGCCTGTATTTGCGAATTTATAGTACATTCGGATAAATTCGTGCGAATGTACTTTTTTACCCTAATTAAAAATTTTGGCCCAATTTGATGCAAGTTTATGAGTGTAAAACTTTATTGTGGTGATTCGCTATATTTTTATTTATTACATATTGAATTTACGTGTCGAATCTACCTAAACAAAACCAATTTACTTAAATTCTTGAATTTGACAATTTTGGTACTAACAAAAGAGACGTTAGAAATGTGTTTGTAATTATTCATTTTAGCATTGTCTCTCCTAAATTCTGATTAAGCTAAATGTTATGGTTGCAGGTGATGTTGCTAGGACACAATGATGATTACAGTGCTGATAGAGTAATGAAAGTAACAGTTGCTTACAACCGATTTGCCAGTGGCCTAATAGAAAGAATGCCAAGGTAACTAACTAATTAAGAGTCTTAATTTTGTGAAAATTGCCAATAACAATTTTTATGTATATTTATTTGGTTGAATATTACAAATGAAATGCAGGGTAAGATTTGGTTATGCTCATGTTGTAAATAACCGATATGATGAGTGGCTCATGTATGCTATTGGTGGTAGTGCTGATCCTACCATTTTTAGTCAAGGAAATTACTTTATGGCTTCAAAAAATTCTGATGCAAAACAGGTAATTATAAGGAATTTAATTTAAACTAAAGTATAAGATACAAATACTTAATTCATAAGATTGTAGAGTTTCAACCTATGAAGCACGGACACAGACATCAGACACGACACAGACTGTGACACGTCGATACGGATTTTTTTTTTAAAAATAATATAATTTAATGTAATTGTGAGTGTTGGTGTCGTGTTGGTACCAAAACACACCTGATCTAAGGAGTGTATGTCCTTCATAGGTTTCAACCTATGTAGCACAGACATTTCAAATTAAAGGCATGTTTGGTATCTGACATGTGTCGGTGTTGTAAGCCAACACGACACCAACATATATATAGTTGTATTCAATCACTTCTTATTTCATTAATTGTCATAGCTGTCTATGTGTCAGTGTCATGTCCAGTGTTTGTGTCACTGCTTCATATTTGATCTTATTTTATACTTGAGTTTTTTGAGTATGGTTTACTCAAACGTGACAGGTTACAAAGAGAGAAACTGATGGAAAATGGAAGAATTGGAAATGGAGAACTTATGGAGATGAATTCTTAAATGGTGCTTATTTTGTGCCATCTGGTTATGGAAGTTGTGCACCTTTATATTCACCTGATCAAAACTTTGTTGCTGCTAAAGCATCCATGGTGCCTTTATTAACACTCAATGCAGGACCTATTGATTGTGTTGCTAACAAAGCTTGTTAATGTCACCAAACATTTCCTTATCTTTACTTTTAATTTTTTTTTTAAGGATTTTGATTTTTGTGTATTGAAACCTACAAGAATTCTACGCCACTCATTTTTACAATCACCTTATATTAATGTTACAATCTACTATGATCTTGTGGACTTGTGGTGAAAATGAATTGAGTACATAATTCAAAGAGTTTACATTCTTATATATTGTCCGATACATCTAAAAAATCTCACATCACTTGGAAATCAAGACGCCTTTTACAAAACCCAACGAAGCGTCTTTTACAAAGGACAAAACCGTAAAGGCTCACTTGCGGTTCAAAGTGGATAATACCTGAAACATGGTGTGGCGTACTTGAGGGTGGAACGGAACATATCCTAATCTTTTAATACCTTAATTTACATTACTACACATTACAATATGAAACTCAGAAAAATTGGGAAGCATATATATGGCTGGTATAATTGTTGTAGATATAAATAAAATACAATAGCTTGGGGAGTAAGTAACAAAAATTAAAATAAGTATGTAACTTTATATAGATTTTTCACATAATTTCTTATTTTTTAGAATAGTCTATTTTCATTACTTTGAACTCCACAAGTAACTGGTGCTTTAGCTCTCAATTTTTTCAAGTACCAAATTCCAGCTCCAATTCCAACTGCCCCTGCAGCTGAGAATGCTGTAACAGTCCCTGTAGCCATAATTTTAATATACAACAATAAACATTAGCCTAATTTTTAATTTCAGTAACATATTTATTTAATGAAATTTAGTTTATTTTTGTCACCTGCTATTACATGGATCTTCCTATTGTGTTGTGCAATATCATGATCTGCCAAACAAATATTAGTCAATTAATTAGACTCTTTCATTTAACTTAAGGTAATAACCCCAAATTACAAAATTATGCTCAAATAGTAACATATTATATTTTTTATCATATTTCAAAATGCTAAAATAGTATATGAATTTGATTAGGTTTCCTAGAATAACTAACTAAATTATAAGTACTTAATTAAGTGATTTAGTTAAATGTACTATTTTTTGGCATAGGAACCAAATGTTTTTCCATTTACAAATCATGTTACACTAAGATAGGACTATTTAACAAAAAGTTAGTTTGCTCAGTCGTGATTGGCCTAGACTTGGTAGGGGAGAGCACGGTTCGATCCTCACAACTATGCTTGGAAGGTGACTGAAACCACTTTATATCATAACTGACTCCTGAACCATATTAGTCGGTCCAGTCAGCCGAATACGGAAGAAAATAAAAGATAGGAATATTAAGAACATACCTTGACAATGAGTTGTGGAGTTTCCATCCTTACACAAACACACAAAACTCTGTGTCACAGTGTCAAATCCACAAGTTCCACCACCCTTCAATTCATCTTCACACTGAAGACAACTAGTAGTAACAGGTATATCAAAATCAACTCTAATTCCATATTCAGGCACTTGATCATAAGGTTGAGGAATACCAACATCTCTCCAATAAACACTAGCATAACTTGTACAATACTTAAGCATCAATCTCAAAGATTCACTTGCTTTTGGATAATAAGAACAACAAGAACTACTTGTTAAAGAAAAAGAACATCCTGGTAAATGTCTACATAGATAACTAGCACTGTCACAAGATGAATCACAATGTTCAGGAAAATGTTCACAAAACATAGGCTTTGGTTGAATAATCACATGTTTCTCACTACAGTTGAAAAACATGTACTCATTTTGTGTTGAGAGTTTCAATTTTGTGCTAGTGTCTAAGCTAAACGGGCGTGTCGGACGGAAATTTTCTCCGTCCGAACATTTCCACATGAATGGATCAATGACAACAATGTGAGGATCATTATAGCTTATGTTACGAACTTCATATCGACCAGAAGGAGTTCGAAGTTCGAGTATTTTTTCGGAGTCGGAACAAGCGAGAATGTGTCGATAGTATGGACTTCCACATCCATCATCAATGCTAAATGGATATTTGATTGGAATGTTGCCACAAGATGTTCTACATATGGTTGATTGAGATTTTGTTGTGACTATGAGTAATGTGAGAAGGAATTGAGTAAATAGTAATAACATTGTATTATAAATTAATTGGATTTGATTATTGTATAGAGAACTATATGGTTTAATTTTGTAGTAACTATGGTAGAGTGTTTAGGAAATAAGGAATATAGCTGAAGTGTTGCTTTTATATATTCTCTCTTTTGGTTTGTTTAATCTATGCTTTTGTTTCCTTTATTTGTGGCTTTTGCTTTCTGCATATTGGTAAGCTGTGCTGGTGTGGTGACATAGAAGTGAGGATTAGTGGACTAAGTAATGATCAATGTGTGTCCAAGAAGATGCACTATACAACTATGAAGTATAGACACCAGACACCGAACACATTAGATGGATAACGACATGTCGATACTATAATAATTTAAGAAAGTAACCAATTTGGGTTGGTCTGGTTGTATTGGCTTGGGACCTGGAAGTATGCTCTTCCTCGAGGTTTCAGGTTCAATTCTCTCCAGTGACAATAGGTGGGTTAGTTTAGCTTCTTCAAAAAAAAAAATTTAAAAAAGTAATATAATTCAATATAATTATATAGGTTGGTATGTGTCAAACTTGAGACAATGCAAATTTTTAGTTTAAAAAAAAAATCACCAAATTTTGGTCCTTCAACTCAAGTGTTTACTATCACAACTTTTAATCTCTACTTTTAAAATCAACTCATGTGTATCTTTTAATATTGAATTTTTTACTGTCATGTTAAAGTATGTATTTTTAAGTTTTTAGCACATAGAAAATCAGTTATAATTCATCTTTTTGTATGATTATGGTCTTATCAAGGAAATTCATTTCGTACAAATTTTATTAAATTATCTCCTAGTAGTATAAATCTTACAGAGAAAAAACTTAAAGTAATAGTGCAAATCTTATCGAAAGATATATATCTTTCATAAGTGCGATTAGGGTTGAAATTATAATTATAATTTAGCAAAACCTTTAAAAAAAAAAAACCATTATAATTTCAATACAATTAAAACTACAAGCTAAATGAAAATAATTGAAATATATCATATATATGAGAAAGGGCTGAAATTTAGAGTGAGTTGGGCTGTGTAATTAGATTGATATGGGCCTGTTTATTAGAGTATTGGGGATAACTAGATTTTTTTGAGGGTGTAAATAAAATTTGTGAGGGCAATTGTCTCTACTCATATACAAATAGATCCATCGCACTGATATAAAATGTCACTTTAGCTCACATTATTTTAGATTTTCATCATACAATTATTTGGTTTTATATTATGTTTTATTTATTTACATAATCTTGTATTATTTTTTTAAAACGGTCAATTTCATATTTTGGTTTGTAAATTTTTATTAGAGGTGCGTAGAAATTGAACTTGAAAACACGCTTTAACATTATATTTTTTAACTCTTCCACCTAAGTAACCAAAATAATCTTAGAATTCCTAAGGAAAAAAAAAACAAGAGATTCATGTGAACTCCTGTAGTGGTCAATCTTTGAACCATAAGGTGGTGGGGTAACATCGGAAGCTCGAGGACTATATATTGCAACAAGTTCATCGGTTGATAATAAGTGGTGGAGTTAGACAATGTATGAAGTCTGGGCAAAATATCAAATTTAAATATAAAAAAATTAGTTTTGCAATGAAAAAATTCAATTTTGTCTTAAACTAATCTTTAAGAAATTCAATTTTATTCTAAATGAATCCTTAAAACACCAAATGTTTTATTTTGTAATGAAAAATCTCAACTTTAAACAAAAAAATTTAATTTTATCATAAATTATTTCTAAAAATATTTGTTTTACTATAAATTAACTCTTAAAATATCAAAAAATTTCGACCGAATCCGGGCTGCAGCCCTTATAGTGTATTCATCCATGTTGATAATTATAATATTTGCTTATTTCGTCAAAAGAAAGTGTTTTTAGAGGATTTAAAATTAGAGTGAAAGTTTAAATTTAATGTTGACTCAAGTAAAATTTATGATATTTGGTTTCAATTTTATTCATTGTAGATCTAATTCTTTTAGATTGTCTTATGTATTTTTTCTTGTTTGTCTTCATCTCATTAACTTCTCTATCTTTTCATTATCTTGCACATGTCTTCTAACTAGATACCGTAGCTTTATTAGTTTTCTACAAACAAACTAAAAACCATTCAAAAGTCTCATTATCACCCAAGTGTACTTTAGATTTTTCAGTTTAATCAGAAATTATGTGATCAAAATCAATTCTAAAAATATAGTAGTGTTAAATTTTTATTGGTGAAAGTTTTGTCACTTTTTGTGGTCTTAACCGATAGATTATTGGTTCTCATATAATTCAAACTGTGTTAGAAGCTGCGCATCAGAACCAGAGCTTATCAGAAGCAGTGCTCATCAGAAGCAGAGCTTATCAGAAGCAGTGCTTATCAGAAGTAGACCTTATCAGAAGCAGACATGATCAGAAGCTGTTCTGATCAGAAGCAGAGCATCAGAAGCACGTGCAGTTTTCTGTTATTTTTTTCTGGTTTATTGTATTTTGTTTCTTTTAAGGTAGTTAGTCTCAGCTGTTTGGCAGTTATGCCAGCTGGACTTAGTTAGTTGTTAGTTTCCTTGTTCTTAGGAAGTAGCTACACTTACTTCACCTATAAATAGGTGTTAAAGTGATCTTTGTAAACAACACTTTTCTCAATAAACTTTTTCAACACAATTAGTTCAGTTCTTCTCTTAGTTCTTTGTTGAGTTGTTCTTTGTTGAGGTTTTCCCCCAACAAAGTGGTATCTAGAGCTTATACGATCCAAGGGATCGATTCTTGATTTTTTCTTGAATCCAAGAAAGACTCCTTGTGGTTGCAGTGAATCTACCATGGCTGGTACAAACAATTTTCACGTGAATTTTCCCGTTCTTGAAGGATCTAAGAACTGGGACATTTGGGTAAAGCAGATGAAGGTCGTATTCAACTTTCATGAAGTGTATGATCAAGTTACAACTGCAGTTACTCCATTACCAGCGAATCCAAATGAAGAACAAAGAACAACATTCAGACTTGCAAAGAAGAAAGACACCAAAGGCCTATACCTCATACATCAATGTGTGAATTCCGTCGTGTTAGAGAAGATTGCAGATGAAGAAACTGCAAAAGGAGCATGGGACACACTACAGAAGATTTATGGTGGTGACGCGAAGGTCAAGAAGGTGAAGTTGCAAGGATTGAAGAGGCAATATGAACTCCTTCAGATGAAGGATGATGAGAAGATTGCAGAGTACTTCACAAGATTAGTGACACTCACTAATCAAATGAAGAGTTGTGGGGGAACGATTGATGAACAAGAACAGGTGGAAAAAGTACTCAGAACTTTAACCACAAGTTTCAAGCACATTGTGGTCACCATCGAAGAAACGAAAGATCTGAGTGAAATCAGAATTGAAGATCTGCAGAGCACTCTTGAAGCACATGAACTGAAGCATACATAGAAAGATCATAGCAAGGAAGACGAACAAGCTCTCTTTGCAAAATTCAAGAAGTGGCAGAAAAAGAAAGATTTCAAGAAAACCAGTGAGAAAAGTGAAGACAAGCCTGAATCCTCAAATGGAGGAGGAGGGAAACAGAATATCAATGGAAAGAAGAAACCCATTGATAAGAGCAAGATCAAATGTTACAATTGTAACAAGTATGGTCACTATGCAAATGAATGCAAGAATCCAAAGAACAAGAAGAAGAACCAAGTAAGTGAAGAAGCAAATGTTGCAGAAGATCATTCAAGCACAGATGATGATGTAAGTTTCATGGTTACCGTCACTGAAGAAAGTAGTGATTCCATGGAATGGTATTTTGATACGGGCTGTTCAAATCACATGACTGGCAACAAAAGCATCATGACTGATTTTGATAAATGTGTCAATACCAAGATCAAATTGGCTGATAGCAACTCCATCAAAGCAGGAGGTATGGAGAATGTTGTTATTCAGAAGAAGAATGGCAAGAAGACAGTAATTGAGAAGGTCCTATATGTGCCTGGCATGAAGTGTAACTTGATGAGTGTAGGTCAGTTACTAGAGAAGGGATTCAAAATTGTGCTAGAAGATGGAACCCTGAAGCTCTATGATTCAAAGAAGAATCTGATTCTGAAGTCAGCACAAAGCAAAAATAGGATATTCAAGACTCAATTCAAAGCCATTGAGGCAGAATGTCTCTCTGCAACTACAGAAAGCAAGGATAGTGAGTTATGGCACAAAAGGTATGGCCATTTGAATTTCAAAAGCTTGTCACAGCTTAATTCAAAGGATATGGTCATTGGATTGCCTAGAGTCATAATCCCAGGTGATGCTTGTACTACTTGTTTGCTGGGAAAGCATCCAAGAGCTTCTTTCAAAAACAGTTTACCTATGAGGTCTAAGGAACTGTTGAATGTGGTTCATTCAGATATTTGTGGACCAATTGATGTGTTATCAAATGGTGGAAACAAATACTTTATCACTTTTGTTGATGAATTCTCAAGAATGATATGGTTATATCATATTAAGGCAAAGAGTGAAGCTTTTGATGTGTTCAAAAGATTCAAAGCCTTAGTTGAGAAGCAGAGTGGCAAGTCATTGAAGGTGTTGAGAACAGATGGTGGAGGTGAGTATACATCAAAAGAGTTTGAGAATTATTGCAAGGATGAAGGCATAATTCATGAGGTTACTGCACCATACACTCCTCAACATAATGGCCTTGCTGAAAGAAGAAACAGAAGCATTCTAGATATGGCTAGAAGCATGGTGAAGCAGAAGCAGCTGCCTCACAAGTTCTGGGGTGAAGCTGTGTCTACAGCAGTATACATCCTAAACAGATGTCCTACCAAGAAGATAAAGGATAGAGTTCCTGAAGAGGTATGGACAGGAAATAAGCCAAGTGTGGCTCATTTCAAGGTGTTTGGCTCATTGTGTTATAAACACATTCCTGATGCTAGAAGGAAGAAACTAGATGACAAAAGTGAGCCTATGATATTTGTTGGTTATCATAGAACTGGTGCTTATAGACTCTATAATCCTATCTCAGATAAGTTGGAGATTAGTAGAGATGTGAAGTTCTTAGAGAATGAGAACTGGGACTGGAAGCAGAAATCCATATCTAAAAACACTTGTGAAGTTGATTTAGATGATGGATTGGTTAACAATGAGACTGTGACATTTGTTAATCCAGTTCAAGGCACTAATAATCCAACAAATGATGAAAGCTCAGATGAAGAGCCACAACCAGAGCTGAGAGCTAGATCTCAGAGAACAATTCAACTTCCAAGAAGATTGGAATATTGTGAAACTATCTCAGATAATGCAGTGAATGATGAAGGTGAAATTGTTCACTATGCTATGCTTGCAGACACTGAGCCTTTAGATGTTAGCAATGCACTAAAGAGCAAAGTGTGGATGGATGCAATGATTGACGAGCTGAAGTCAATAGAGAAGAATAAGACATGGGACTTATGCACATTACCTCCTGACAAGAAAGCAATTGGTGTGAAATGGGTCTACAAAGTTAAGCAGAATTCTGAAGGCAAAGTTATAAAGCACAAGGCAAGGCTAGTTGCAAAGGGATTTCTACAGAAACAAGGGCTAGACTATGATGAAGTTTTCTCTCCAGTTGCAAGACATGAGACTATAAGGTTAGTAATTGCTCTAGCCTGTAGTAGAAGATGGCCTCTATTTCATTTAGATGTGAAATCTGCATTCCTAAATGGACCATTAGAGGAAGATGTCTATGTGAAACAACCACCAGGATTTGAGCTGAAAGGAAAAGAAGACAAGGTACTGAAGCTGAACAAAGCCTTGTACGGACTGAAGCAAGCTCCTAGAGCATGGAACAAGAGAATTGACCAATTCTTTGTTGAGCAAGGCTTCAGAAAATGCAGTGTAGAATATGGTGTGTATGTGAAACATAGTGATGATAAACATATGCTGATCATATGTTTGTATGTAGATGACTTATTGGTGACTGGCAACTCACCAATAGAGATTGATAAGTTCAAATCACAAATGAAGTGTGAATTTGAAATGACTGATCTAGGAAAATTGACATATTTCCTAGGAATGGAGATGTTGGAAACTCCTAAGGGACTGATATTACATCAAGCCAAATATGCTACTGAAATTTTGAAGAAATTTGAAATGCTTGATTGTAATTCATCAGTCACACCTGCAGATCCAAGAGTCAAGGCTGAAGAAATGATAACTGGTGATGATGTGGATCCAACAAATTTCAGACAATTGATTGGATCTTTGAGGTATCTATGCCAAACAAGACCAGATATTAGTTATGCAGTGGGTTATGTGAGCAGGTTTATGAGTAAACCACTAAAGTCTCACTTACTGCTAGCCAAGAGGATTCTCAGGTATATTAATGGCACCATTCATTTTGGTGTTATATTTTCATTTGCAAAGGATAATGGAAAATTGGAGCTAATAGGCTTCTCAGATGCTGACTGGTGTGGTGACAAGGTGGATAGGAGGAGCACAAGTGGTTACTTGTTCAAGTTTCAAAATGCTCCAGTATCATGGTGTTCAAAGAAGCAAAGTGTCATTGCACTCTCTAGCTGTGAAGCTGAGTATGTGGCAGGGTCTTTTGCAGCTTGCCAAGCAAATTGGCTTCAATCACTTCTTAGTGAAATGAAGATTGTGGAAAGCTTGACTGTGGTGTTGTACATTGACAACAAATCAGCAATTAATCTGGCTAAGAATCCAGTCAGTCATGGCAAAAGCAAACACATTGAAACCAGGTTTCATTTCATTAGAGACCAAGTCACTAAAGGTAAATTGTGTTTGGAGTATTGTACCACAAATGATCAACAAGCTGATATACTGACCAAGGCTGTGAAGAGGGATCAGTTTATCAAGCTTAGAAGAGAACTAGGAGTGGTGAATTTTGACAGCTTGAATTAAGGAGGAGTATTGGTTCTCATATAATTCAAACTGTGTTAGAAGCTGCGATCAGAAGCAGAGCTTATCAGAAGCAGTGCTCATCAGAAGCAGAGCTTATCAGAAGCAGTGCTTATCAGAAGTAGACCTTATCAGAAGCAGACATGATCAGAAGCTGTTCTGATCAGAAGCAGAGCATCAGAAGCACGTGCAGTTTTCTGTTATTTTTTTCTGGTTTATTGTATTTTGTTTCTTTTAAGGTAGTTAGTCTCAGCTGTTTGGCAGTTATGCCAGCTGGACTTAGTTAGTTGTCGGTTTCCTTGTTCTTAGGAAGTAGCTACACTTACTTCACCTATAAATAGGTGTTAAAGTGATCTTTGTAAACAACACTTTTCTCAATAAACTTTTTCAACACAATTAGTTCAGTTCTTCTCTTAGTTCTTTGTTGAGTTGTTCTTTGTTGAGGTTTTCCCCCAACATAGATGAGTCTCTACAGTTATACGCAGAAGATATCAGATTCAAACCAAAAAGACTCATCTGTAATTTATAGATGAAAATATAAATTGTAATTATCACTATTTAACTCATTTGGTTTTTATCAAAAAAAACTCATTTTGTTTAAATTTCCATATATTTTTCAAGAAAATATGATAAACTATTACTACTTTTGTTCCTTTATTCAAGAAAATATGATAAACTATTACTATTTTTTTTGGATTTATTAAAAAATTTATGTATTTAACCTATTTAATAGACAGATATATTAATTCCATAATTAATCTAAAAAAATCTATTATTGTCTCTTATAAATAGAAATGGAGGTAATATTAAAAAAATTACCACTAATATTAGATTCATAAATGAGTTCTAATGTCAAATTAATCTAGTCCATCTCTTCCTAATACTCCTATTTAGTTGATAAACTATTGAACACACACAAGGTTATGATCCCAATGTGAACGGGTATAACTATAAAATAGTAGTAGCTTGGAAGCGTACGCAACGGAGAGCTGTCACTATGCCGTTCGCCGCATGCTTCCGTTTTGATTGCCCTTTTCTTTTCTTAATGGTCTGCTTATTTTCTACAATTCCATGTTGTCCCAACCTAATTTCAACTTCATTCAACTAAGCCACGTGGGGTAGGATCCATTCGTCAACAAATATCCTAGTCAACTCTTTTCTTTTTCTTCCTAGTTGATTTTCTTTTCCTTCTTTCTCTTTCTTCAGTCTTCCTATTTTGGCTTTTCTAATAAATCATTCATTTATTAGTAGTAATAATAAATGGAGTTAAATACAGATTACTAGAGTTTTGAATATCTTTTGTTCATAAAGTTACTCTCTCCGATCTTAAATATAAGAGAAAAATTACTGTTTAGATTCATTAAAAATATACCTTTAATTATCCTTCGTAAATAAATCTAAATTCTGTCCAGAACAATCTCTATATTTATACCCATAAAATATATGATTATAAATATATACATAATAAGTTAGAGATATATACACTTGCACTTGAGCACAAAATAGGTAATTCAATCAGAGTAACAATTTTGATTTATTTCATTTAACAACTAAAATGGATATTTATCTTAATATTTTCAAAAGTTAAAATAGTAAACTGTATAATTAATTTATATTATCTTTGTTCTTTATTATAAGAGACAAATATACTTTTTAGATTTATTAAAAACCTGATGTATCTGATCTATTAGTGAATTCAAATACATTTATTTTTTAATAAATTCAGAAAAAAGGCATTTGTCTCTTATAAAAAGAAGCAAAAGTAATAAATGACAAAATCGATCAATTTTAAAATTAAGACACTAAATTATTTGATTTTAAAATTAAGAGATCAAACTGAATTTTTAAAATAAATTATAAATAATTAGGTATTTAAGCCTGATTTTGTGTAAAAAATAATTAAGCCTAGTTTAGTTTATTGTTTTTTTATAATATTTTAATATATAATAATTAAGTAGTCATATAAAAACTAAAAAGGTATAGATTACAAATATAAAGTTCCAAACAATTCGTAAAGATTTGAAATCGTATAAAATTTTCACATCTATTATTTTTATCAAGAAAAGTTGAAAAATTGATCAATCCGCAGCTAGAGTATGACCATAAATAAAATATATTGGATAGGACACTCTGGCTCTACCTCTACTCCCGTCCACGGTTCCATCTCAATCACCTTACCTCATATATATTAATGTCTATTTTCATAATATTTTAATGCTTCTTCATCAATAATTCAACTAAAATGTTAAAATAACTAGAGTTAACCTATCAATCAAATTTGAAATAGGTCTACTTCTACGATTTTATTTATACAAAATTAGAGATAAAACATGTAAGCTTGACCCAATGGTGAGATAATAAAGGAGAAAATGTGTAATAATAATACGTACGTCATTGACTTTTTAATTTTATTAAATTGTCTATAATTTATTGAAAAATGACTATGTATTGCCTGCATTTTCTGACCAACGACTAAAAATGTATGACTTGTTATGGTGATATGATGAATTTTTATTTTCTTCATTTGGAAAAAAATGGAAATTGTAATTAATTTGGATGTGTAGACATGTAGTTGATGAGGTCCATGAAATTGAATGCTTTGAAATTTATGAAAGTAATGGTTTGAATTTAGTGTTCTCCATATTAATTAATGACCCTCCCAATGTAGAACAACAAAGGATTCATTTCAAGGTATGGTGCCATTTTTTCATAGCTAGCTAGGGTACTTCTGAAAATGCAACTACTATACATTTCTAAATAACGATGGTTTTATTTTTATGAGAAAAGTATACTATATATAAGCCTTTTCCTAATTTCCTTCACAAAGAGAAATTTTTTCAACACGTGCTATATCTAAAAAATTTAACAAAGACATTTCTAGCTATATACTAGCTAGTATCTTAAGTCAATATTCAATCCACACCAATCAATTCCATGCTGCCCATGCATTGAGAAATTGTCCATTGCTTGAATGTCACGGGTTCTAAATCCAGACCACTAATTTGTTTAGTTAAGTAATTAAGAAAATGTCTATTTTTAACACAAACATGAGCAAAATTTGTTACAAATAAAAGTTAAATGCTATAGATCTAAATTTGATATCTAGATCTAAATTTTGTGTTATTTTGATTTCTTGAGGTTTTGATGCTTAAAAAATATCATATTGAACTAATAATCCCTTGTTAAAATAATGTGGGTTAAAAAATATCATATTGAACTAATAATGTGGTTTTGATGACCAGGGCAGATTTGTGCAAGCATATGTGAAAAGAAAGGAGGGAGGACCAGACATAGCTGAAGCCGAGGCCACGGAATTGCTGGAGGTACTTAAATGGCTACAAATATCATATAAAGAAGTGCAAATAGCCATTGAAATGAATTGTTTACAATAGTACAAGCTATCAGATCAAAGCAAATCAACAACTTTGAATTTGGTACCATAGTAGATTTATGTGGTAACTTATTAAATGTCAATATTAACTGGAAGGTCAGTTATGTTAGGAGACAAGCTAATCGGGTAGCCCATGACTTAGCTCAGGCAACTGGTTTTTTTGCTAGTCCCCATAGTTTTAATTTGTGTCGACCTTGTATTGAACCTATTATTATGAATGAAATGCACTAAGTTTGATTGCGTCAAAAAAAATGTGGGTTAAGATGTTTATAATATTATAAATATGGTTTTGAAAAAACATTCGAAAGTTTGAAAAAATACTCATGAACTAATTTAACAATAAGACTAATATTTTGGGTAAAAAGTTGAATAATTTTTTAGAAGAACTAAAATGAATCTTTTAAAATTTATGGGACTAAATATATTTACTCTTTCTTTTATTGAAAAAGACATGATATTTAAAAAACCACCTCTCTTTAGACTATTTTTTTAGATAAAGTGACAAAAATCACTAAAATTCATATAGAATTGTGAGGTTTCTAGTTCAAATTTAAATAAAGACGTTTAATTTAGATAAACACCATTAATATTGTTATTATTTTTATTTAGTTGACGTTGTCAGTTGAAATAAGACTTACAGACTCTGAACTATTTTTTATTTGCTTCAATTCAATTTAGACATAAAGAGAAAAGGATGATGTTAATTACTATATTTTTAGGTAGTAGTGCGGTTGTGGGGTTAATATGTTCTTTGATAGATTTAGCTTTCATTTAAACTATCTCATAATATACTCTTGCACACGTACTAATTAGTCAACATTCAACCGACGTTAATTTTCTTCGATTTGATGGTATGAATATGATCATATCCATTCCTTTACTTTGATTTGATATGATACTTTTAGTAATTTGGTTTAATTGTTTAAGATTTGAAGTGGAGAAGGGAAGGGGGTGTAAATGGCAAGTTTTTGTTACAAACAAGGACTCTTATTAGTCAAGGTAAAGAAAAGAAGCTCAAGTGGCTTTCTTTTTCTTTGTTTGGAAAAAACATCATGAGTACCTTTTTTCCCTCAAACTTGAGCCATGTTGTTCAAAAGAAGTATTAAAGCAAATTTGAAAGAGACCAATGTTAATAAAGTGCGTCGCTAGAAATTGAAATTTGTTACGATCATGCATGGAATAATGAAGAAAAAGTGTCATGTATGAAGACTATTAAACAAATAAGTTTACTTTCCACGCACTCATAATTTTCCTTGTTCTAATTACCTTTAGCATGGTTAAGGGCAAATTAACTAGTTTGGTAGATTATTGTCATAAAAAACTAGTTTGGTAGATTTCTCATCTAAAAAGTTTCGTCTTTGAATTTAGACAATGGTTGGACTATATATTAATGTTCCAATCTTACTTTTTTATTTGGTCTAGAATTTTGCATTTGTTTTAACTCTAACAAAGTAATCAAAATCATTCTGCGTACCATAGTTTGATCCCCGACAATTGTATGTGAAAAGAATTGATGTCAGAATTTGTTCCGAACTCTCGATTACTAAGACTTTGTTTCCCTAAGAATCAGATGATGAAAACAAAAAAAAAATGTTAACCAAAATTGTCGTACCAAAAAAGAAAAAGTAATCAAAATCAAATCGGACATAAACTCTAGTAGTCTTCTTGTTATGGGTAGTTTTCCTTAAAAATGATTTTCAAAGATTTTCAAAAGTTCAACAAAGAGAAATAAATAATGTTTATACTATCTACTAACTATACTAATACTAAATAGTATGAATTTGGCTAAGAGCCTAAGACTATTATATATCTTGGTCAGTTGTTGGCAAAACATAGTGATTCTAGCTAGGAATATTTTCACATTGGTGCTAGCTATATAGCATCAACCTATTGTTATGTAAAATTTTGTAGTTTTAAGTTTTGTTGGAAACAGATTCCATGTTATAGCTTTTAACACTGTTTTTACGCTATTTTTCATCAAAATCATACGATCAAAATTGTACGGTAGGAATTATTTTAGGTAATTTTATAACAAAATTAATCTACATTGTCCGATCTACAATTAATGGCTCAAATTTAAAACAGTTTGGAAATGAACCGCAGCGAATCATAATCCAAATTTGTTCAGCTCTTGGCTTTTGTTATTTATTTATTTTGAAATTTTGTTGGCTGTTTTACATTGAACAGAAAAGTAACACAATGATGAAATACCATTGTTAGTATATAGTAATTTATCATAGATGGTGATATCATTGAAAGAAAATTGACCATGTTCTGAAAATTTCAAATGCAATCGGCAGAAAGTAATACCAAACCCCTTTTACTAATTACTAGTACTTAGTATAAAATTAGATAATTAATCATGCTGGTGTCGTATGTTTACTCCTAAGTATAATTATATTGTTTTTGAGATACCGTCATTGTAAGGCAGGTAGATTCATTGTCCATTATGTAATTTACCTTATTTTTGAACTTTGCATTATGCACCACAAGACTTAGAATTAATCGAACTATATATTAGCCATTTATTTAAGAGGCTTAAATTTATTATCATATTTAGATCAATCTATTGTTCGATAATACTAATTAAACTACTAATCTATATATATTAGGTAGAATTCTTTGTACATTTATATTTAGACTGATTAATTATTTTGTATAAAGAAGAAAGACTGATTATTTTGTTTTGTTTTGCTTTTATAATTATATATAAGCAACAAGGCCGTACGTATGACTAGGGATATTTGATTTGAAGAAGTAAGCTTAAAAATATAAATATAAACGAATACGTATATTAATTATATATATGGTGTGGCCTATATATATAGGGTTAGGTGCTGCGTTACTATTAATTCAAATTCTGAATATGTCAAATTCTTGAAATGGCATGAGAAAGAAATTTTAAGAAGCAATTCTTACAAAATAAAATGTTATGACTTGCACCAAATCATAGAGGAAAATTAACTATATAATTCAAGTTTTTTGAATAACAATATACTAGTATAATGCAAATTGATTCGTATGAAGAAAGAAAATACAAATACACGTTTAGATAGTGCCGGTTGATTGTGGCTACAAATATATACAGGGACGGATCCCCTTGAGGCTAGGTGTGGCTATAGCACACCAGCCTAGCCAAATTTTTTTCTAAAAAAATAAAATAATATTTTTGTAAATAATTTTAAGTCATTTTATATACATATTCATACAGATACTAATGTAAATATTAATTTAAAAATTATTATTGATGATTGTAAGTCATTCGGTACACATATTAATTTAAATATTGATACAAATATTAGTGCATAGTTTATTATTAATGATTTCAAGTCATTCGCTATACATAAAATATTACTTTAAGTTATATTAGTAGCGACTAAATTTTTTAGCCCCACCGAAAATATATGTCTGGGTCCGTCCCTGAATATATACCAAATTATTTATCATATTCCATTGTATTATTTAATATGAATTGTTTTCTCTTTAATTTTCACAAGAATTGTTCCCCGGTTATTGTTAGATCGTCAATGCATACATACATAAATTAAAATTAAAATGTTAAATGTCAAATGATTATTCATGTGAGAGTAGTTGACGGATGAATCCCACAAATTTTTTCCCATTAATTAGATCAATAGCAAAGACAGCTAGCAAGCGACTTGTTTGCCCAACCTAATTAACAACAACCCAAATAAGGAAGCAATTGCATGAGTTCATATTTGTTAAAATAAATAAATTGTGATGTTGTTTCTAAGTGTAACTTGTATAGTAAGACAATGGAGACTAATCAATCTATTTTTTAGAGCTATTGACATTATTTCTTTTGTTAATATGTTTTTATTTTGATACATTGTTAATATTGTTCTAGTTTTTTTTTTGGTAAATAATATTGTTCCAGTTGTTTGTAGAAATTTTAAATTTTTGGGTAGCTGTCTTATTATTTAAGGTGCTTCCAATTCAGCAAGTTATTAGTCATTGCGTTTGACGTTGAATATCTCGGTTTTGACTAAAAAATATTTGTAATTTTTTATTTATTTTCATCACTAATTTAATCTGGTTTGGAGGTCAGTTCTAGCATCAAGTAGTTTCAGCCCCTCCCAAACGCAATTGCGTGGGATCGAACAATAGTCCTCTCTACCAAACTTATGGTCTATCATCACTAAACCAACTAACATTTGGTTCTTTGTAAAAGATGTTGGCCACTTCAATGTAAAATTGTTATTATTATTGTTATTGAAGTTACCTGATTAGAAAGGATGTGGTCCATGATCTAATTCGCCTGAGAAGTTTGATGCAGCGGGTATATACTTGCAAAACACTTTGACACTCAAGTGAGAAAACAACATGAAGTGGAGATTTTCAGAGGATGAAATAGAATACCTTATCATATGCCAGAAGTGGCATATATATAGTCTCCAGCACTGAGGTAATACCATTAATGTGAGGGTGGCGGTTGTGTCCTTGCCATTAATGGTTGTAGGAACAACGACTGATAAGCCACGATTGGCAGTAAATATTAATCATTATGATGTCGACCGTTACAAAATATGTAATTTTGTTGGGCTGTATGAAGTGGGCCGCCTGCTTGATGTAGACGAAAATATACTTAGTGATTGCTAGATCCGGTCCAGAACAATTATTTTTAGACTTGATTTTGTAGAAATAAAAAAAAAAGGTTCGATAATAAGTTAACTTCATAGAAATCAATGATTTTCAATATTTCTCCAGAGGTTTATTTGTGTAAAACAATGATACGAGTACATAACAACAAGAGTATTGAGATGGTTTTTTTTTTTATCATCATTAGTATTCGGTTCATTGAGCTGACTAATTCTGTTTGAAATAAATACTAATATTAATTAGTAATTTCAATTTTCACTTAAGTATAGTTGCAATAATTGAATCATGATCCGTCTATTAAATTTAACGTCAAATAGCATTAAACTAAAGTTTGGTTGAGACGGAATATTGTTGAAGAAACTCAAGAGTGAATAGTGTATGTAAGTATCCCGTTAGTTAAAAATATGGAGACTTTGATATTTACAAGTGAGAGACGTATAAATTCATTATTTTAAAAGTTTAGATAAGAACGTGATATTAAACTTACTTATATCAATACTCTTAGTCATCGTTTGGATGATCTCCAAACAGTCGCTGGTGTTCTAACAAATATTTTGTTTGTAAAAAAGAATTGTTAGCAAGTGAGGGGTCCCAAAGAGTAGAGAGTCAACATGGTTCCAATTGAGGTGTTTGGATTATTGAGTAGTCATCCCACGCAGGCAGGCAGCAAAGAGAAGAGAAGACAGAGAAAGAGGCGGGCCGTCAAATTGGTTGACTTAGCTTTATGCTTAATCATGTTTATTTCTGTCTTCATGTTGAATTTCTTGTCTCTCTTTCTTTCTTTGCGTGTGTACTTGTTGCTCCCTCTGTTCTAAAATAAATGTTATATTTGTCAAAATTGTTTGTCCCAAAATAAATGTCACATGCTATTTATAATATTGGTTTTCTCTATTTTACCCCTTTAAAGCAATCATTAAATGAGAAAAACAAATACTCAAAAATCTACTTTTTAGTATTCTAATGTCTACTACTAATAAAAAGAGAGGATGTTTTTGTAAAAATCATATTCTCTTTCTTTCATTTACACATTTTTCTTAAAAGTGTGTGATTTAGTCAACTGTGACACTTAAAACACTTAAAATGGGACGGAAGGAGTATTATTATCCTATGAGAGAGAAAAAGAAAGAAAAAAAGAGAAGAAGATCATTTTCATCACGTGTAACTCCCCGCACTATTCGGGGCGGTGGCTATTTTTTCTTAGTCTTCATTTATGAGTCAGTCAAATCCATTCATTTCCTTTCTACACGAAACTTATTCCAACCAACCAAACCAATTGAACCTCTATCTACTCTTTCTACTTTCTATTTTTTTTCTTTCTTTTTTCTTCGTCAAATCAATCTAGTACTACTACTACTACTATTCTTCTTTTATTTTTTATCAAAATAAAGAGAGAAAAAAATTGATCAATATTGGCTTTTCCTTATTTTTTCCAATAAAATAAGTCATCGGGATTGGATTTATTAGATTACTGATAACACTAATGCGGAAATCTATAAGCCACAAGATGCTATGCAAACAAAATTTAGTTTGTTTAAGAGTACGCGTTTGGATGAAATACTTTGGGTCTTGTTAATGGTGTTTTGGGACACTCTTTAAAAATTTTATTTAAAGAAATAATTTATTCAAAAAGTTGAACAGTTTAATTTTTAATACGTTGATTTTACATATTTTCATAATTTTTTAAATAAAAATTTACTATTTAAAAGTTTAAAGAGTACTCTAGAGACACTATTTAGCATTTGCCAAATACTTTTCATTTCTTCTAGTTTATAGCTTTTGTGTTCAAATTTCAATCATGAAAATTAGAGTTAAAAATGAATAATAACATAGAAATTTAAAATTTTGAGGGTCTAAATTGAAATTTAAATGTGTAACAATTTGAAAATATATTTTATAAAATTCAACTAAGACAAAATTAACCTTGTTTAATTAAGGATCTAATATTTCTACATATACTACCATTTTTCAAGATTAATTAGAACAAGTCTAAAAAATGTTTAAGACAATGCTAATGAATACTACCTCTGTACTAAAATATATGTCGTTTTGACCATATCACACAAATTAAGATATGTAATCATTGTTATATGGAAAAGATAAATTATTGGTTAGTTTACAAAATTATCTTTCATTAATGTTATGTGAAAGATAAATTATAAAATTAAAAGAAGAAAGAAAAATAATTAATTAAGGGTATAAGAGGAAAAAGAGTATTAAATACTTCATTTATGGTAATGTAAAATGACATATATTGTAGTAAATTTTTTTTGATACTTTGAGGTGATTGCTAGATATGTGATATGTCTAAGTATCTTTTTTTTTTTGACGCAAACAAACTTAACTCATTTCATTCATCAATACAGTTTCAATACAGGATGGTATGTAATCAAATAATTGGTGACTAGCGAACGACAATGACGCTCTCGCTAACAAGTGAGCAACATTGTTGGCTTGCCTCCTAATGAAACTTATCCTAAAGTTTTGTGATGAGAGTAGATAGGCTTTGCAAACATTTAAAATAGCTCCAAAATCGGAACGAGCCTTGAGTTTATTTGTGATACCATCTACAACTAGCTTGCAATCTAGTTCTATAATAACATTAATAAAGCCCAATTCTCGTAACCAAATAATAGCTTCCTTCAATCCCCAAGCCTCGGCTTCGTGTGGTAAGGGACTTCCATGCTTCCATGTAGTTTGAGCTCGAATAAAGTTCCCCTTGTCATCTCTTACACACATGCCTACACCATAACAATTTTGCTCCTTAAAAATCGCCGCATCAATGTTGCATTTGAGCACACCATTGTCCGGAGCCTTCCACACTTGACATGGAGCTGCTGCTGCTACAGAGACGGTGTTGCTGCTGCTGTACCTGTCTGATATGATGTCTAAGTATCTTATCTTATATTATTAAAATCAAAGATTAACTTGGCCTAAACTTAATCTTTGTAATAACTAGCTAATAACCAATAACTAGTCTTTTATCATTACACTCTTTCAAATTCAAAGAGATACAGTAAATTTTTATTCATTTTGTTGACAATGGTAAATGGAAGTATAAAGAAAGATGTTTTATGTACACTCATACAAGTTAGACAAAAAAAAAAATTATTATGTTCAAGCTTGTTTGAACCATTAAATAAATAAGTCTCACCTCTTAATCAAATGAAATGTGATGTGATGTTGATCCAAATGATGAAATATTGATTCAACTATAAAAATAAATTTGTGCCTATCATAAAAGACTTGTCTCATTTAAAATGTTATAAAAAAAGGAAGTATCTGCTGTTAAAAAAAAAGAGTATTTATCTTGTGTGTCTAAGATTTGTTAATGGAGATTAATGATCATTAAAGACAGTAAAAATTTTGTACTTATCATATTATACTCCCTCTAGTTTTATATATAAGAAAATTTTTACATTTTAGATTTATTGTATATTGGGTTTTTAATTTCTAGACAATATTAATGTCTAAATACATTAATTGTACAATAAATCTAAAAAACAATTTTTTTTTTTTATAAATAGGATCAGAGGGAGCAGTAATCTAATTTTTTTTAATATCATATTTGAAGTAAGAACAAGATAATAATACTATAAATAATACTATAGTGAATATTTTGTCAATCTGTGGACGTGTGCTTATTCATTGTGCTAAATTATGTGGGAAGCTATCTTGGCATTAGGATTTGGGACACTGTCCAACCTGACGCACCATCTTACGCAAACAATTTTCTCTAATAAAAATAATAATTAATATCGTGGAATTTTCTCAAAATCCAAATTTATTTTCCATTTGGTCCACGTTCCTTCATTTTCCAAACTCTTTTTATACCCTAATCCATTTCACTGGTGAAAGACTTCATCTACCTCTCTCTCCCTCTCTCTCTCTACACTCTCTCCTTTCCTTCTTCATCTCTCTCTCTCTCTCTCAAATCTCTCTCATTTTTTGTGTTCATATTATATATTTCTATATATATGGACAAAGGGTGGGGACTTGCTCTTGATAATTCTTCTTCATCTCCAATTCAAATTTCACCTCTTAACTCTTTCTCAAGACACAACACAAACGATAGAATGCTTCCTATGTTAGGATTCCCGGTTAATCTTACACGTAACACCAACGGCGAAGAAGGCGGTGACCGGAAAATAACCGGTGAAGTTGATTTCTTCTCCGATAGAAATAAGTCATCATCTTCAGCTTCACATGATCATCAACATGTTAAATCCAACATCGTCAAAAAAGAGATCATTTCAACCGATGAAAAGCACGTTAATGTAAGCTTCTTAGTTCTTAATTATTATGTAACATCTAATAATTAATTTCATCTTGTTGAATTTTCATTTTTTTTCTTCTATATGATTCATTAATCAATCAAATTTTGCTTATAAATAGTTTATTAATTTTTTTATTGAAATATTATAGACTGGTTTGCAACTAGCAAACACCGGAAGTGATCAATCTATAGTTGATGACGGAGTTTCATCAGATGTCGAAAATAAACGTGCCAAGACTACCGAGGTACATAATTTAATTTAAGTAATTAGAAAAAGTTGAAATAATGATAGAAATTTAGAGACTGATAATTTAAGACTAGTTTTATCTTTTCAGTTTCTAATTTTTGCATTTATTTCAACTTTTTTTAATGATTGTAAATAAATAAATAAATTATGTAACTGATTTTACATAGCCTATGAAATAAATTTGATACTAATTGATATAATTTTTTTTAATGAATCCAGCTTGCACAGTTGCAAGTGGAGCTTCAAAGGATGAATTCAGAGAACAAAAAGTTGAAAGAAATGCTTAATCATGTTACCGGTAATTACACGGCTTTGCAGATGCAACTTGTTGCATTAATGCAAAAGAATCACCACACTGAAAATGAGGTAATTATCAATTATTACTAGTTTTTTTTTTTTTAATTTCAATTACTATTTTAATATAAAAAACAAGTTCATGTGCGTCATTTCACGATAAGAGTTTGACTTTGTAATTTTAACTAACACAGACGTTGTAAAATGATTATTAATTTTGTCGTTATTAATAATAATTATTGAATTCAGGTGGTTAATGCAAAAGCCGAGGAGAAAAACCAAGGTGGAATGGTACCAAGACAATTTCTTGAGATAGGTACTACAAATGGAACAACTGAAGTTGATGATCAAGTATCAAATTCTTCATCTGATGAAAGAACAAGATCAAACACACCTATGAATAATCAAATTGAAGGTGGAACAAGAGATAATTTAAGAAATTCCAATGGTAAAAATGGTAGAGAAGATAGTCCTTCATCAGAATCACAAGGTTGGGGTCCTAACAAGGTTCAAAAGATATTGAACTCTTCCAATGTTGCTGATCAAGCAAATACAGAAGCTACGATGAGAAAAGCTCGTGTCTCCGTTCGTGCTAGATCGGAAGCTTCAATGGTATGCATTCATTCATTAATTAACTTCTAATTAAATCACAATTGATTAATTGATTGAATTGTTTGATTTCTTGAGTAGTTTTCTAATTGAATTATTTGATGGATCGCAATTGCAGATTAGCGATGGATGTCAATGGAGAAAGTATGGACAAAAAATGGCGAAAGGAAATCCTTGTCCTCGCGCATATTATAGATGCACTATGGCGGTTGGTTGTCCGGTTCGCAAACAAGTGAGTTTTCTTTCTTTTAGTATTACTTGATAAATGAAGATTAAACTTTTTGAATAATCTCATAAGTCATATCACTAATCATGTGATTAAACAAAATATTACAAAGTATTCCAAATGTAGAAATTATTTATAGAATCATGAATATCTCCCAATATCCATTAGCAAATTTAACAAAACTATAAACAAAATTTAGAGTTAGTTACAAAAAAAAAAAATTGTAACTAAATTTAACGACGAAATTAGAGACAGATTGCTTTATACGTGCATTAGTACTTTGATTTAGTTTGCAACCATACATATGCGTATTAATGTTAACTAATAATTGATTGATAATTTTGATAATAGGTACAACGTTGTGCTGAGGACAAAACTATTTTAGTAACAACATACGAAGGAACACATAACCATCCATTACCGCCGGCAGCTATGGCAATGGCATCAACAACATCAGCAGCAGCAAGCATGTTACTATCAGGATCAATGTCAAGTGCAGATGGAATTATGACACCAAATTTATTAGCAAGAGCCATTCTTCCTTGTTCAACAAGTATGGCAACACTTTCAGCTTCAGCACCATTTCCAACTGTTACATTAGATCTCACACAAAACTCAAATCCAAATCCATTACAATTTCAAAGACCTCATCATGCACCATTTCAAGTGCCTAATTTTTTTCAAGGACAACAACAGCCTCAGAATTTCGCGCAATCACTTTATAATCAATCAAAATTCTCGGGTCTTCAATTGTCTCAAGAAGTTGGTTCGTCTCATTTGACTACACAAGCTCCAACACAACATCATCAGCAGCAACAACAGCAGCCTTCTTTGGCCGACTCGGTCAGCGCAGCTACTGCTGCTATCACCAATGATCCTAATTTCACCGCGGTTCTTGCCGCGGCTATCTCCTCTATTATTGGTGGTGGTCACGCAAACAATGGCAACAACGGCGGCAGCAGCAGCAACAACAACAACAATAGTAGAAATACAATTAGCAATTTTTCAGGAAACTGAAAAATCACTTTGTTAGTAGTAGTTTCATTGGTTTTTTTTTCAATTAATATATAATAATATTATTTCTTTTTTTTTGTTGCTATTTTTGTACATGGTTAAGGGAAAAGTGACGTCATAAATGTTTATATTCTTTTTAGTCCATGTTTTGGGATTGAGGGGATAGAACTTAAAAGATCATATAAGAAAAAAAAAATTCATTTCAATTTTTGTTTTATATATTTATCATTTTCCACTTTGAATAATATTATTATTATAGATATGTTATTCAAAATATCTATTTTTCTTCATTTGTTTCATCGTTATCTTTCCTTTTCTTGGAGCGTAATATCATTTGTGATAAATATTGAAAACAACGTGGATAGTAACCCATCTACTAAACAACAAAATAAGAGAGAAAAAATGAAGAAAAATGAGGAATTGAATAATCCTTATTTGCTAAGAATACCGAATTTTCTTATTGGTCAAGAAATACGGCCATTACTATTTGATTTGGACACGTTAATGAATGTATGGTATGGTAGGAAGTAGTATTCCAAAAGTGGACTTAGCTACACTTATTGTAATTTGAATTTTAGTCTAAAGTTTCGTCAATGTTGATACACTATATAGTTTTTTCTTTTTCTTCTAATAAAACTATATACAAATTTTCTATGATATTGGTTTTTATTTTTAATACAGATCTCTAATTTTATATATAAGATGTAATGTATCTCATGAATGAAGATTTTAGGTATAGGAAAGACCAAAAGAAAGGAAAACGAAAAAATAATCCCTTAGCTAGAAGAACTCAAAAAGGATAATGAAAGAAGATTTAAAAAGTATAGATGAATTTTTCAAATTTAATTTATATTATCATAATAATTTTAAAATAAAAAATACTTTAATTATAAACATTGATTTATCTTCTTTTTATCGACATTTAAACCTCAATTTTTTTACATATAGATGAGCGACAAAAACATCGTAAACTAACATACAAAGTGGAAGGACCAATGATTGAATTGAACTCCGGTCATGGAGAGTGACGACTTAACAATTTCGTTATTTTTTGCTAGTTGATCTAGGATTTCTAGATATATAAACCTCAACTTTTTTTTATTAGGTACTATAGTGATTATAATTTCACCCCTAAAAATGAATAAGTGAACGTGTAAATGTCCAACCACTGAGCTAAGCTTACGGGACAATAAACATCGATTTATTTATTTGGACTAAAAACAACGATATTCATTCATTCAAATTTGTAAAGTACATCAATCGACATCATAACATATTCAAATTCGCTAAAAACTAAAAAGGATAAATTGGAACAAGCTCACAACATCCGAGTTAATAGCATAAAACAACTAAATGATAAAGCCTACAATTGATATGACAAAATATAAATGTTCGGAGTACTCATGTTTCCGAATATGCAACGTTAAATACGCTAAAGTCATTGAATCTGCTCTGAAGTTGGATTGAAGCAAATCTGCAAACCTGAAACAAAACAAACACCGTAAGAAGACAAAAAAACCAAACACCATATGAAGATGGGAATACCAACATCTTACAAAGACGGAAAATCAAACAACTCCACACTACGGGAGTAAAACAACATCGGAAGAAGAAATTACGATGAAGAAAACTCAAACAAAATTAAAAAAATATGTGAAATTCACTTATTTAAGTAAAAAGAAATGATCAAGAGGGGTGATTTTGGATCAAAATTGACTCTAAATCACCCCTCTAGAGGATAAACATCGATTTTATTATTCTCTACAAAATACTCTTTTTTTTATTGCATTCTAACATCGAAGTATTCATAAAGATCTCAATCATTAAATTGAAATCGTGCAATATTTTTTGTTTTCACTCTCTCAGAAGTCTTAGTTCGAAATGAAATCTGACATTAATTAATTTCGATCTTCTCATTAAGTTAAACATCAATAACCAGTCTAATGTTTGATAAAATCATGAAATTTAAATTACACAACAATGAAAATAGCATGTAACCAATTTTTATTTTTTTGTTTGTTTTCATCCTCTAGTTGGTAGGGGGTAGAGGGTTCTATAGAGTTCAACTGTAAAGTAAGTAAAATTTAACTTAAAAATTATTTAACACAGGAATCGAATCTAGATTCTCTCGAAATCTATCATTTTAGTGAAACTCATTAATCACTTGAACTCAATATAATGACTGGTTAGCATGTAACCAAAATTTTGAAATTATAATCTGCAACATAGAATTACTGCGTGAAATCCGTTTTAAGATCTGGAGGCTAGCCGCTAGTGGGTTTCTTAGTAGCTTCGTGTGGTCTCGTTATACGTCGTGATACTAATAATGAAAATTAATTAGAAATAGATAAGGTCAACTTAACAATAAATATAGGAGGTGGAAATTGAAAAGTGAGTTGGTAGACGTTGATTTGAAGAAGAAATAGTAGTATACAATTTTTGACTTTGTGTATATACTATATGGTTGTTAATTAATCTATGATATCATTGATATGATGGAGGTCGCGTTCACGTTAGTACCACCTTAATGCCCGTTTGGACTAATAATCATATGAGTGTATTTACGTTAGAGATGGAAAAGAACAAGACATTAGGACATGTCATCTTACGGTGTTTATGCACCGTACTATATTTCTTACACCGTACAACTCCGTTGAATTTCAGTTGACAAGGCGGTGATTGTGTTAGCATCGGTCGGTTTTGGGCCAAAAATTATAAAACCGTTAATAATTGCAACTACATAACATAAATTCAATTTCGACCGTAGTGTACATCTTCGGTTAATTCGGGTTCGGATGATACGGGTGACGGGTATGACGAGTCAGTTATCATGGTTTAAATTAAAATTTTGGTTGCTAAATCCAGTGGCGGATCCAGGACCCTGGTTCAGGGGGTGCAAAAATTTCATGTTCGAATATCGGTTTTTATATTACAATATCTCTACCAACTAAATTATACTCGCACGGACAAAGTACAAAATAAGTTAAACTAATTTATTTATTTTTTATCAGTTAGACGAAGTAACAAGTATGACTGAAACTCACACACACTTATGAGATCTCAGATTTAAATTTAAGTAAGACGTTAAACCTCTAAAATTTATTATGATATGAACTAATCTTTGTCAAAAATCAAGTGATTTAATTAAATCTTTAAGCACATACACATCTATTTAAATAACTCAAATATCTTACCATTTCAAAAATCAATTCAACATTAGTTTTTATATTAAAAAAATATATATAACAGAAGATTAGTTTTAATATATACATATAAACAAAAGATATAACAAAAAAAAGGTGTTGTTAGATACATAGAATCTTTAAGTATAATACAAAACCATACATTAACACATTAATTTCGTTGGCATGGGTTCGAGTCCCCTTGCTAGCATTTTGCTGATTTATTTAAAATTAATTCTAACCTTTCAGTATTATTAAGCGCGCGTGTGATGCAGGCTGGGGAGTGCGGTGCAATATAAAATTTTCAGGGTGTGCAATACATAAAAACCATATAATTATAGATATAAATTTATAAAATTGAGGGGGTACATGTGCACACCCTGACCCCTATGTGGGTCCACCCCTGGCTAAATCTAAAACTCCATCGATTCAAAAAAATCTTAATATTCGAATAAGTTAATACCTATTATATTTTGTTATGTTTGGGCATATGATTGTTGTAGCTTGTTGGTACTTGTGGTTTTGATGTACACTTGGTCGACCTGTTTCTAGCACATCTTGTGCTGGGGGTCGCTTTATATATAATATCTCATTTTATCTTGTTCAAAAAAAAAAAGTTTATACCTCTTATACAAGACAAGACAACAAATGATAGAAGAACTAAATGAACAACATAGAGGGTGCAGTCACTGTATTTCAAATTTATAGATTCAAAGACAATAATATATCAAATTGATGAGAATTAGAAATTAAAATAGATTAGAATATAATATTAAAGTATCTTTCACACTTAAAATAATATTACAAACTTATAAAATTAAGCAACAAATATAACATTTTTTTCCTCTATCCAAGATGGATAAAAGCAACAAAGCGTGATTTAAGTATTAAAATTAAGAGAGATACGATGCATAATGCTCAAGCCATACTTCATCATATCTAATATTTTATTAGTTTAGAAAAGTAGAATTGACAAATTTGAAAATTTTTTTTACCACTTTTGCTTCTTTACCATTGTCTTGAGAATATTTAATATTTTCTTAAATTAATTACTCCCTCCGTCTCAAAATGATTGTCTTTTTAGAATTTTTTTCCTGTCTTAAAATAATTGTCACTTTAGAATATCAATTCATTTATTATTTTTTTTCATTATTATATCTTTATTTATTAAACTTCATCTAACTTAACTACTCTACTAACTACAATTAATAAAGATATTTTAGTAAATTACACTAATTTTGTCGTTGAAATCAACACAATCAATTATTTTTTTAAAACTCGTATAAAAACTTTAAAGGCTATTATTTTGAGACGGAGAGAGTAATAAATAAGTATAGATTAATTAGATTTTCTATGAATGGGTTCATGTGGTGGCATGTGAAGGAGAAGACTTGTTTCATAGTTTGTTCCTTTTCAAAGTCCGTTCAACATGAGTCATGAAGTTTGGATGGAATACAAAATTGAGATCTGTGTGATATGAAAACAAGAAAGATATGGTGCATTTATTGAGTTTTATTTTATTTCGATGGACAAAAAAGAAGTACACTCATTTTTATTATTATAAAAGAAAGTACACTCTTCAATTCAATTACTAAAAACAAACAAAATAAAGTTCTTAGATTTAAAATATAAAATGTACCAAAACATAAATTTTAAACAGAAAATGTTATATTTATTCCTACAAGTATAACAAAATTAGTAGAAACATTTTATATATTTATTCCTGCTAGAATGAAATGGTGTTTTAAAAGTCAGCTAGCAGACTGTACATTCATTCTACTCAAATACTCAACCTCCTCTTCTAAAAGTAACATGCAATTTTTTTAAGGTTTTACGTTTTGAAGTTTGAAATCATCATTTATTGGCTCATTTGGAGTATCACACACTCATATGAAGGCATAAAACATGTAGTCTTTGCTTTAAACCGATTAGTTTTTGATTTTTTGAAGAAATTCCGTGTACGTAAAAAATGGAAGATAACTTACAAACTAGGCTAGTAGTAAGCAAATGTGCATTATTCTTATTATTGTTGACGAAGAAAGGATTGTTTTTTGCCGCGTTTGTCATCGTTCGCAAGGTTAGACGAAGGAGAAAGGATCGGCGAAGGAGAAGGAGAAATGATCTGAAATCTGAAGTAATAGATTTTATATTAGGCAGTGTGGTTTTGGTAGATACTTTCCAAAATAATACCGTTTTCAGATTATACGTACTAAAATTTTTATTTCCCTAAACTAAAGACATTTTTCGGATTTTTAAGGGGCCAGGGAGCAATTTAAAAGGCCTAAAAAGCAAATTTCATTTTTTTTTCACACAAAAGAGGTGGTAAATAACCGGCATATGAAACAAAGCCAAGCCCATATCGGTAAACTCATCTGACAATAGTGGTAGCCCCATCTTATTTTAAAAATAACCTTATTTATTTTCAAATTTAAAGTTTCTGTTTGATCAATTATAATATTTTCAATCTTACCAAAAAAAATATATAATATTTTCAATTATCATGAGTCATGACCCAATAGTATCTTGTTAACCATGTTTGTACAAAAAGTATCTTGTTAACCAATATAACATTCTGACATATCATTATCAAAGGACAATGATAAAAATGTTACGAGTACAAATTTACATTTGATTAATCTTTTGTTCAAAATATATAAAATTCAAACACATTTTCAATTCAAAATCCTTTCCACTAGTGATGTTCTCGACAGGGCCGCGATTTCGCCTTGTCCCTGCATATCAAGGTTGAATTGGCCCAGCACAAGCATCTTGATTCATCACCACGTCCAAGCGTCTAACAGAGCATTATGAATTGTAATGCTCGACCTCAGAATGATTGATTTACTGCTAATCATGGCTCTTTCGCCGTTATTCTGACATTGGCTTTAGCCCAGCGCTAGAGACTATATATACCTTTTTTGGCAAAAGGTCAGGGTAATTCTCACCGGTTAAAACCTTCACACAAATTATCACTAGAGCATCAAAATGTTTTGCAGGTATAAATCTCCCAACAACTCAACTTCCCAGATGAGGACACTACCGGCCATCTCTTTAAGATCAAGTAACATCATATATAAACCATATCCAAGATGAAATTTTTTGGGTCAATCCAAGATAAATATTTTACATGAGTCACTAATGAAGGTGCACTAGTTAGCATAACCCAAATAAAATATACCACCTTGTAAATCTTTAAAGTCAACGAGTAAAGTCAATAAGTTAAGCGAAACAACTTACAACATAGCCATTCTACTTCCAAGTCTATCCTACACAATGGACAAACGTTTCCTTGGTCTATATCGAATTCATCCGTGCACCATTTAATTTCTAAATGTTCAAATGTGTATCTACATCCATTGCATGTTGATTTAGACTTGCACACCATTGATATTGCTTGTTCTTGCTCTTCAATTAATCCTATATAACTCCAATTGAAGTATTTATATACTTTTTCCCTACATGATGTGAAACACCCTTCATTTTGCAATTGTAAAAGAAGATCGATGCTTATTGATCTCGCATATTTACAACCATGTATAATGAGTAATAGCGCATACAAATATTTACACGCATTGTGTTCTTTTTGAACTCCTATCTTCAAATTTGCCAAAATATCCTCCAAATTTTGGTTATTATTCATCTTACCTTTTTCCAATATTGCTATTGAATCTCTCAAAATGATTTCTTCATTTTGACTCCTTTGAATTCTTTCTTTAAACTTATGTTGAACCTCATCACGAGTAGGGTTCATTACCCAATGATACAAAGGAACACCATCTAAGACATTGACAACATTGTACACTTGTTGTTCTTCTCCTATCTTATAAAGGGTCTTACATGTTGCCTTAAGATTTAGCATGTCAATGATGGATTTTGAAGCAACTTTGCACATTATATTCAATTGAATTTCCATTGGAATTTCTATCAGATTAGACATTGTAAAGATAATGGAACAATGTTCCTTTGTGTTTTTGTTGTTGATGCCTCATTGCCTTGTGTCCAATAGTCATATCTTTTGACACAGAGAGAATGGTTGCAACAACTTTTCTCATACATGTAAAATGTTGCTTTCCATTTTCATTCATTTATTGTATTTTTAATTTTCCAGTTTGAATAACAGAATATTTCCAACAAGATTGAAAAGTGAGACTTGTTTTAAAAAAAAAACTAATGAATAAAGTTAGTTAGACATTATCTTCATTCTGGAGATAATCCAAGAACTGTCATCATTATTCAAACCCTACATGATTACAATTTCTACAATTGAAGGATATGATGAAGATAGCCCTAATTCCCAAAACAAGGTCAAATCTATCAATGGAAAGTATTCAACCAAAATAAAATCAATGGAAAGTTTCCAATGCTTTCTTGGTGTTCTAACTGCCATTATAGATACTATACCAGAAATTTTTTCGTCTACCGGTCGATATAAGTTTTATCAGAATCAAGATTGAATGGTCAAGCACAATGAGGCTAAATTCACTATCATAACAAGATTTTGCAAATAATAAAAAAATAAATCAAAATAGGATGTCAAATTGTCACAAATAATAATCCAAAAAAAAATGTCAAGTAATGATAACTATTTAATTGAAATGAAATATTATTGATAAAACAATTTAACAATTATAAAAATATGATTAAATTATTCGAAAATATGAAAAGCTGAAAAATGGTGAAGACAGTAACCTTAACCCTTTAGTATTTCTCCAAAAAGGCTACATTGGACAGTGAATGCTATAAAAACATTACGCAGTGCCTCGCTTTTCACAACATAACCATACAACATGGGATCATTGTTCATCACCAACCTTCTCCAAAGTAGACGTTCAGTTAAATCATTCACAACAAAAAGAGTAACAGATTAATCATGGAATGATTATCAAGGGGCGTGAAAGATGGGGAGAACATCATTAGATTTAACTGCACCCAAAAAATGTACCATTGCAAACTCCTAACCCAAAGTCAATTCATTTTTGACAACACAAAAAATGAAGTGAGATTATTGGACATGACAATTACAAACAGTCAATTAAGATTAGCCCATTGTATTTGTCTACTACAAAATTTAATCGTCACCATTTTCATGTAAAGTCAAGCACTGCAGCAATGGCTAATCATTCCCAATATAGCGAAAAACTACTTACTACATAGAAACTAATCATGCTTTGATCGGCTCAGCACGTGGCCTCCATAATCCCAGCCTGTACTTGTGTGCATGTTTCAATATTAGCTTCCTCTGCAAAGCAGAAACTAGTTGTGAGAGTTTGCAAATGGACTAGCTAATTGTATGTCATGTGGCCAATCATAATCCAATTAATGTCACCTTAAAATCAAAGTAACATTACATATACCCCAATCCTACCAAAAGCTGAAAGGTCATTGGACTTCTTGTCTACGAGTCTTAAGAATGAAAAACCATAATTGTATTGCAAGTGACTACCATAAAAGGGTCATTTTATTTCCAATATTAGAGTCAACAATAGACATTGGGCTTAGCTAAGATACAAAATAATCTGGCATCTAAGATAGTCCTAAGTATGGTACTGTATTTCAAAAAACCAAACACAAACAAAAAATATGTAATTAAGCTCACAAAATCCGACCCAGTTGTAATTGATGGGAATCATATGCCTACAGGCATCTTAGATGCTGGTAATATATCAAACACAGGCATATGCTTTGCCAGATGAAAATGGCAGTATATCAAACACCTCAGTCCACAAAAACATTTTCTTGTAGCAAGTTAGTATCAGTCTAATGGTTTAATGAAACATCAAGAAGGGATGTGCAGAAATCAGAAATTGATGTAGGCATTGGGAGGAATTTGTTTACTTGAACAGTAAAAGCTGCAGGTTATAAATTACTAGATATATTTCAAAAAGACAATTTATGCCATATATCAACTCAATTAAAAGCATCAAAATGTTGAGAAAAAGCTCATAAATGACTTTATCATGCCTATGACAATAAGACAATTTATTTATTTTGTAAGACAGGAAACAACAGAGTCCTAAAGATGCGCATGATGCACATTCTTTCAATAATCTTAACAACCAAGCCCTCAATTTCAATAAATTAACACAAGTCAGAGCCATCCAGTTAAATTTTAAAGTTGAAACTTGAAATGCCAGTCATAAGATATTCAAAAGTCAGATTCATCCAATTCCAGTTACAATACCGGTCATAAGAATTACTTACCGCAATACGCAATAATGCCATAATTATAACACTACCCTGCCTGCTGAATCACGCGTGGGAGGGGGGATGCGGAACAACAAATTAACCACAACTTAAACTAATAACAGTTTTTTCTACACTAAAAAGCAGGTGCAACAGAAACTAATAACAGTCAACAATCCTATCCAACAGGTTTATCACACCAACTTCAACTAGCATTCTTTCCTAGATGCTCTGGCAATTGCACCATAAGTTGTATCATCTTCTCCAAAGGTGATCTTAGGAGAATAACCTAGTTCCTTTTAGGCTTACAAGCCAAAGATACTTTAATTCTCAATAATACCACAAATTCTATATGGAGGCTGAAAGAAAATTGTCCTAATCACGAGGAGTACAAATTACAAAATTTGGCAAGATCAAGTCATTGACCAAATTAATAATGATAATATTCGGTCTGAAATTTGAAAAACTCACTCTATTCAGATGTGCATGTGATAAAGATTAAAACTAATCCCAATATTCAAATTTCCAAATTCTATGTTAACGCTTGCACGAGGCAAGGTGAGAAACCAATACGCACATGTAATAATGTAAGTAAACACGATAAGAAAATGATTATACATTCGAATGGTATAGAGGAAAAAGTCTTACATGTTTGCAAGGAATACCGAGCTTCTTGAGTTTGAGGGTTCGAGTAACAAGAAGTTTTTGGAAGTCACCAATTTCTGAATCAAGCTTAGCAACATGAGATTCCACTCCCTTTCCAATTCCAGTTAAAAATTCCGGTATTCCAACCTTGACTGCAAATTGCAACATAACCATAGATAAGTATTAAAACAGGAATGAAAAGGTTTTTGATTAAGGGGGGAAGAGGAGGAAGTTTTACCAACGTAGGGTGTTGATTTGGAGAAGGATCTAGAAGAACAGTAAGACGAAGAATTCGGGAGTGTTGAGATCAAATTAGCACTTCCGTTTCTTATGACTCTCTGCAACTGCAACCATAATGCCATATTGCTCTCGATCTTCAACCTAATATTGTGCAAAGACATAGCCAAGTCAGAGGATATAAAGCAGAGCTGTGAGCTGTTTAAACTAGCTACCCGGCCCGAACAAGCTTCGGACTTCATCAAATCAGGCTGAAAATCCTATTTAAATATGGGCTAAAAACATACTGCTCAAGCCCGACCCTAAACCGAACACACACTTGTCGGGCAAGCTGCCATTTTTATATTTTTTAAAATACTGTCACATGTTTTATACAACAAATTTATCACTTTATCCAACCTAAAGACACTGTTATAAGTTATAACACAAAAACTATATCATAAAAGTTGAAGTTTCAAATTAAACATTCTCAACACAAATTGTTCAAAACAACACATTTTCCAAACTAAATTCAAATTGTCCAACCAAGATAATATCAGTTAACGTTCTAAAAACGTAGCAGAATGTCGAACCAGTACAGTTCAATTGGTTCAACTTCAACCGGTTCGACTGCAGAAGTGGCGGAGCCAGAGTTTTATAAGGCCCGGGCAAAATCTCAAATTTAAACAAAAATCTCAGTTTTGAACAAAAAATCTCAATTTTGCCCTAAATTAACTCATAAATATCTCAGTTTTGACCTAAACTAACTCTAAAAATACCAACATTTTTGCCGGAACCCGGGCAAGTGTCAGGGCATGCTGAGCTCTAAAACCGCCCCTACTGCAGACTCAACCGAATAATGAATAAATATATAGTGCTAAAAACACAACAAAATTAGAAATTAAATAAAAATTCATATTCATAGACCCTATTTCAAGTTGCAGAATCAAAATCTGAAATCGTATGGTAAAAAAAGAAGAATCAAATTAAAAAAATTCAAACCACAAATCTAAAAACTAAAAATGAATCGCGAAGCAGAAGATTCGATAAATTTACCAGAACGAAGGTTACGGGAGTGAGAGATGCGAGAGTGAGCAGTGGAATGGCGGAGCTTGGCCGGACGGGAAGGGCGCGTGCGGTTGTGGCGGCGGTGGCACGATATTGTTTTGTTTTTTTCTTTTTTGATTAAGTTCTGATATTGATTTTGAAGGAGGAAATGTCTTAAACAAATTAAAAAAAGTAAATACTGTAAAAAAATAATTTAACGCGGTCGGTAATTATATTTTAACTTAAGGTCATGCTAAACAGTGTCCTCGAGCACTTGTTAAGTAAATAAAAGATAAAAGTCATGCATAAGTTTCAAGGTAGAGATATTAAATGCACAAATTTCAAGATAAAATTTCTTTTTTAAGAAGCTTAACTAGTGTCCCGGGGGCACTGTTTAACATTTTCCTTTTAACTTAATTAATTCCCATCGAGTGAAGTGAAGTGTTATTAGCTATCTAATCTAATTTTTCTTATTTGTTGAACTGGCTAGTAGTAATATTTTTTAGCTCTAAATGAGGTGTTTTTCTCTCCCTTTGTTAGAAGAAGTCCATTTCTTCTAAAAATATTAATATTTTTTTGGTAAGTTCTCAAAATACTTTTGTGGCAAGTGTGAGTAAGTTTCACATTGTTTAGAAGAGTGGAGGTTGAACACTTTATAAGTAAAAAGATCCATAAATCCATAGTCTTAAGGTTTTTGGTAAGAGTGTCGTGTCCAACTCACTTATCAATGCTCTTGGTCATCGTGTGGATGATTTCCGAGCTGCCCCTCGTGCTCTAACAGTGGTAACAGAGCCGATGTTAAACACTTTATAAGTAGAAAGACTCATAAATCCATTGCCTTAAGGTTTTGGGTAAGAGTGTGGTGTCCGACACTTATATCGATGTTCTAGACCTAGTGTGGATGATCCTCCAGCTGCCCCCTCGTTGACCAAACAAATACCTCCCTCCGATCCTTTATTTAAGCAACTAAAAAAGGAATTATATTAACACGTGGTGAGCACAAAGAGTGCATCACCAGCGGCGTAAAACGAGAGTATCTAAGTACATTACAAAGAGCAAGACATAACAAAAATGAAACCAAAAACCTAAACAAAAATACATAGCCATACATGCACCTTTTACCACTCCTCCAACCTAAACAAGTCAAGGGGTTGATATACCAACAACTAAACTCCACACAAAAAGATTTATATTTCACTTTAAACCACCACCACACCTAAATGACAATCTGATCCACCACTTGTTGGACATAAAAAATTTTATGTTGAAATATACCTTCATTATGGTATTTCCAAATCTACCAAATAGAAGCAAGCCAAATAACCTAAAAAGTATGTTTTGATTTAACCGAAAAAAACTGAAGGCCATGAAACTGATGAGCATGTGTTATCACCTCCGAAGACAAAGCACCCTGAATACCTAACCAAGACATTTGGCCACACCACACCTTTTGAGCAAAATCACACTAAAAACACAAATGTGATAACGATTCTTCAGATTGACACCCAAAACTGCATATATGAGAAACATCTTTATGCAACGGCAAGGCAAGAGCAAATCCATGACCAACAACAAAATCATCATTCCTAATTAAGGATAAACACGCATCTTTAACATTGTAGTCATCATAAGAAGCACTTGTCCATCGCATTATTCATCAATTACATAATTCATATCACTCATGGGGAACACTTCCATACCCTCTACAATAATTTGGGTATGCAAATTGACAAATAAAAATATGCCATTTGTTTCTCACTTACCATATCATTATAATTATTTATATTTTGTTAGAATTCACTTTATTTTTCAATTTGCAGATCAGTCCTCTATCAAATTAACTTATTATTAATTAATTGAAAAGAAAAAAGCTACTCTTTCTATTATCATCTTCTACTCCAATAAAAATTACTTAAATCCTACATAATATTTAGACCCCACAAAAAACAACTTAACTCACTTATTTTAGTAGCTTGCACTAAAGTGGTTAGATCTCTATTCTTTTTGACAAGATCTCTCTATTCTTCTTTTTCTTTTGGGTACAATACAATATCTCTATTCTAACTTAAATTTTATAAATGACAAAGATTTTGATTTAATCATTTGAACATGACAATTACATGAGATTTTATATACTATATATAGAAAAATTGCATACTTTAGCAAGCTTACTTTACCTCTTAATTAGCAATGTCATCCATACTTGCTTCTTCACGCTACCGGTTTTGCTTTTCCGCCACGCTTTCTTCTTCCAGATCCTTCCGTTTCTCTCCAACCATATGTCAAATATTCAATGAATCATGTTTATAATAATTTTCATTTTACCGTTCAATTTTTTTCCCTTCATTTTTCGTGTATCTTATTGAACAAAGAGCACTAAAACCTTGGAAGTAAACGCAAACCATGTATACCTTTTCTTAACCGTGAAATATACAACAATTAAGTGGTTAATTTGATTTAAATTACTCGTTTAGATCATCGAATTGATAAAATACTTGGGTTCATTCTCTAACAAAGAGAACAATTAGCCAGACTTCTTTTTTTTTCTTTTTTTTCATCTTTTGGTTTCTAGAGGAAGGGGACTCTAGTAGTTCAGAGTTCGGTGCGAGTTCTATAATCAAGTGGTTTCAATCCCTTTGTCTCCCAAACGCAATTGTGGATGATCGAATCGTTAGTCATACTATATTTACTCACAATCAAACATGAAACTAAATAGCAATTATTTTGTTGTACATACTAAATAAATATGTCAAGAGATAATAATGAAATTAATGATTTGGAAATAATTTGTCAATGTTGATAACGGACATCCCGTACATTGATACAATTGTTTTTTCCTTTTATCCTTTCTTGAATTGCACAGATATTCATGCCATATGTTTTATATTTTGTTGACATTTCATATGTTGATCAAACTGCGTTGAAATATGATTTGAAATTCGAATAGAGAATATTCAACTTCTTTCTCCAAAAAAATTGCAAAAGCACTTAGAATTTTTTTTGAACAAATCAAAAGCACTTAGAATTTATTTACTGAGGATCAAATTAAACTCACTACTTGACCTTTCTCCTAAAAATCGGATGATTAAGTTAAAAAATAATAATGAAATATATGGTACGGAAATGATTTATCAACATTGACAATCTGCATCACACACTAATACAATTAGTTTTTCTTATTATATTTTTAATTTCTTAATTTTTGTAGACATTCATTCTATTCGTATCTTATATTTTGTCGATATTATTATTTCATTAAACTTGTCAAAGCAGAATAACATAAAAAATTATTATTTCATTAAACTTGTGATTTGTTAAAATACCTATAATATGATGTTATCAATATTACTTATTTCAAGTACTTTTAATATGATTCTTAATGTAACCCAACTATAATACTACCTCCGTCCCAAATTATAAGATTTATTTTGACCACTGCACGTTCGCCAATGCACAATTTTGGTTATTAATATTTTTAATTATGCATTGGTAAAAATTATAAAAATGTGATATCTTGAAAATACCCATCAAGACGAATCAAACAAGATCTTATATACTAATATTTACATCTATAAATTATAGAAAAAAATACGGTCAAAGCAAGATACATGAATAGTATCATTTAGTCAAAATGGGTCTTATATATTGAGACGAAGGTAGTATATTCTTATAAAATGCACCTAAACCCTTAATATAAAATCTCTAAACATATATAATTAAAAACATAGAGTATTGATCAACATTGGATTAGGTTAAATTAGATGAGATGAGAGTGATGAATAATGTGTTAATGAAACGAAAAATGCATTACCCTTATACTTATCAACCAAGGAACCAAATCAGTTACATTACATTCCAAACCAAGGCTTCACCAAAAACGTTTCTATCTCAAATCAATGAGCTGGCTTCACTACACTTCTAGCTAGGTGGTTTTACTTTCTGCACCTTTTCGGGCTTTAGAGTGTTTAAATTCATTCATCACTTCACTTCAATTCTCAATTCATTCATCTTTCTCAATCTAATTCTCTTGGTAAACTCTTTTTCTTCTCATTCATATTTTCATTTTCAATTTTGATCATCTGCATGCATTGTTCGATTATATTGATCTGCACCTTCTTTTAATTTCATGCATTTTATGGGCTTTAAATTTTAATGCATGTTTGTGTTGGGGAATGAAATGAGTTTGAGTTCATGGTTTATTTAATTATTTATTAGATAAATCACTTACTCGCATTATGCTATATTTTTTATTCCATTTTTTCACTTTAAAAATTGATTTGCAAAGTTGATTAGAGATGTGATGAATGAATTTGACATAAAATTTTAATGTAAAAATTATTCTTAAACTCAGAAGTTACAAATTCTATAACTGCTAGTAGAATCAATTATATATGAAGGTAAAATCAATTCTGCTTTAAAAGAACCAAACACCTTAAAATCAATCCAAACATACACTAAATTGTCCATTATATTGACTATTTTTTTATTTAAAATTTGATTTTTTTTAATTATTTTGTTAAAAGTTGAAAATTTGAATTTTGGAATTATGATGAACAGGTGAAAATGGGAAACAAGTTGAATGTGGTTGTGTTGTGTTTGTGTGTGTGGACCCTATTGTTTTGTTTGGTTTCTTGTGTACCAAATGAAGGTTTGCGTAAGATTGGTTTGAAAAAGGTCAAATTAGAGCCCAAAAACATGTTGAGGATAAAGGGTCTCAAAAAAATCTTTGGAGGAAATGAGAAAGCAGATATTATTGCATTGAGGAATTTTCTGAATGCTATGTATTATGGTGAAATTGAAGTTGGTACACCTCCTCAAAAGTTTAATGTACTTTTTGATACTGGTAGCTCTAATACTTGGGTTCTATCAGATAAATGTTCGGTGAGTTTTTTCTTTTTTAATTCATATGATGAATATGTATCTGGTTTATTTGCTTATATTTTGATTTTGGTTTTGTTGGTGGCGTTTTTTTGCATGTTGGTGCAGGGTACATGCTCCGGGCATCCCAAGTACAATGCAAGCCAATCAAGTACCTACAAGGCCAATGGTTTGTCTTATTATTATTATTATTATTATTATTATTATTATTATTATTACTATTAATGTGAATATCAATATATTTTTTAGTTTTCACGATCAGTATTTGACTCACTGAATCGACTAATCTTGTTTGAGTGGATTCAGCTCCCTCCCAAGTATAATTGCGTGGATTTCAGTATTTTTGTTTTTGACAATTTGTAATTTGATTTTTTATATAAAAGAATTAGTGATTTAAGAAGTCATATTTGTTTATGTCATTGTTTCTTGTTAGAAGTGGTTTTTTTAACACCAGAGTTTGTCTTGTTATGTAGGGACTTCTGCTGCAATTCAATATGGTAGTGGATCAATATCTGGCTTCTTTAGCTACGACAATGTAAAAGTTGGTGATATAGTTGTGAAGGACCATGTAATGTTGATTTTAATTCCATATTTGGTTTCCTTCACACAGATAATATGTTGATCAATAAATTGATTTGAGAATTATTTTTATTCCCTTCAGGAATTTATCGAAGTAACTCATGCACATGTTCCGCGGTTAGATTTTGATTGTTTGGTAGGACTTGGATTTCAAGAGATATCAGTTAACAATGTTGTCCCATTATGGTATATCTATGCACATTTAAGCATATTCGTTTATCATTTTTATTTTTATTTTTTTGATCTCGATGTCATTATGAGGGATTTTTCGGCCACAGGTACGGTATGATTGAACAAGGTCTTGTTAAGGATCCTGTATTTTCATTTTGGCTCAATCGTGATCTAAAAGCGGAGAAAGGAGGTGAGCTTGTTTTCGGTGGTGTCGATCCTGCTCACTTCAAAGGCGAACATACTTACGTGCCTGTGACAGAAAAAGGATATTGGGAGGTTGGCTAGGCTGTCAATGCTTATAATACGTTTTTTTTATAATATACTTGTGTTTGTTAAGTGCATTTGTACTATTTGAACAGTTTGCAATGGGAGATGTACTTATTGATGGAAAATCCACTGGTAAATACTTGTTTGTTTCTTTTATTACATAATATTGATATCATTTTGCTAGGCTCTATGGTTTTTATTTATTGATACTAACTTCATATTCATAATATTGTCGTCCAGGATATTGTGCGAATAATGGTTGTTCCGCAATTGTAGACTCAGGGTCATCTTTGATAATAGGTCCAACGGTATGAATAAAATGCTTTTGTCGTAGAAGTTTTGACTACCTTATTTCAATTATCTAATGACTAATACACAGTTTTGGTTGTGTAGCATGTAGTTAATATGATATATAAAGCAATTGGAGCAGCTGGATTTGATGATGAGGTTGATTGTGAAAAGATCTCTTCCATGCCTAAAATTTCCTTGACCATTGGCAACAAACAATTTGATCTTACTCCAGAACAGGTAAAATTTCAATTTGATCTTTTTTTTTTTGAACGGCAAATATAATATTATAAAGAATCAAATCTCCGCATTCCGCACTGACTTTGTGTTATAGTTTCATGATGCTTTGTGAATTGAAATAATTTTGCTATGCATGCACAGTGGAATTAATGTGTTAATTTTTTGTTTCCCTCATAAAATTTCCATTTTTTTCTTCAGTACATATGGAAGTCGAGTGAAGATGGTAAAGACAAATGCATTAGTGGCTTTTGGGCTGTGGATATTCCTGCTAATTCAGAGGGTGCACGATGGTATATCAACTTTAATTTACATGACAATTACTAGATCTTGTTTGGATTAAAATATTAATTAAGTGTTTCTAACACAATTGTTTTTCTATAAGTATAAGTACAATGTACAAACTATATTAAAATATTAGTTTAAAATATAAAAAAAAAAGTACTTTAAAATAGAATTTTTTTTTATCAAACAACTTTTATTTTGTTTGTAAAGCTATTTTAATTACTTTTAAGCTTAAAACACATTTTACTCTCAAAAAAAGTTGGGCCAAACAAAACCTTAGTGTTTATATACTTCATCCGTCTCAAAATATAAGAGAAAATTACTCCACCAAAGTTAATATGTGTCTAGTTCAAATTTTTAATCAAATACATTAATTTTCTATAACAAATTCTCTCATATGTAACATGAATTTAAATAAGTCAATTCAAACAGACTGTATGACATTTCTTGACAAAAAAATCAAAGAAAAATATGGTGTGATGACGTCCACCATTTGATTTGATAATAATCAATTAATGGCATATTTGTAAAATGCAGGATTCTTGGAGACATATTTATGGGCCCCTATCATACAGTTTTTGACTATGGTAATCTCAGAGTTGGGTTTGCCGAAGCAGCATAGAGAATATTCTCATAGCTTTATGTGTTAGTAGTTTTACTTTTCTAAGATCTTGTATTATGATCGAACAATAAATATTAAAAGAAAAGAGCAGCTTCAGTATTGGACAACGGTAACAATTATTTGCATATTATTTGTATAACTTGCAATCAAAATGTGGCCAATATTGTGGATGTGTAATTATATTAATATTTATTATATATATTATTTTAAAGTATCTGAATGTTAGTTTTGCACATGATACACTTATATGTGGTATGATCAATAGTTATCATTATTTGTGTCCAATTTTTTGTCAAAAAGAATCATAGTGACTGTTATTTAAAACATAACCATCTATCTTCAATGTTTTTCAAATTGATAGAACCCTAAACCTCTTCCTCCATGTTGGCATTGGGAATTCTACATCATTGTTACTTAAATCTAACAACCTCAAAAATTTTAAGGGAATCTCTAACTTGCAAGTGAAGGACTTTAAAATACCATTTAAGCTTATGCATTGGTAGACTCTAGATTGATTTCATATGTTCTTTGGAATAGTACTAGTATAGTTTTACCCGTGCGATGCACGGATTAGATTTAATTAAATTTAAATAAATTAAATTTATTTTTTTAATATATAAATGAAATGACAAACCATTAAATTTACACACACAAAATGAAGCGACCGAAATTCAACAAACTATTAAAAACTTATACACACAAAATATAAATAGATAAATAAAAAAATTCATAAAAATGTGGAAAATAACAAAAACACCATTTTTTCAAAAAACAAAACAATGTTTCAAATCTCTCTCACATGCCTTATTCCTATTTTTCTTCTTCTTCTTCTTCTTTCTGGCTACTTAGCTTGGCATAGGTGTTATAAGTGGGTCAGCCCCTATAAAAAACTTTTTGCTTTAATATAATAATCAACTTTAATTGTGGTGCATTTCATAGTGTTATTTTGCAATCTACAGTAATATTTTTAATTAACTATTGTCAAGTGTTTTGATATTCTCATGTTAATGTATGATGTGTCATGTGCATCATATTGTATGTAAAGAGAGTACTACTATTAAAAAAAGACATGTGCATATAAAAAGAATAAAAAGGGAAAACATCTAGGATGGTTACGCGCGTGGGAGTAGAAAATTATGTATCACACATAAGATGAGTAGAAAAAAATTATGTTATTAAGTATGACTTATACAGGATTAATGTCAAAATATGTACATGTATTGAACTAGGAGAATCAAAATCTTAAATAGTATGGTAAAAGCAGAAAAATCAAATTAACAAAATTCAAATTTACGGTTCAAGTGAAGACCACAAATCTAAAAAATAAAATGTAGGGTTTGTGCAAAAAACTAAAAATTAATCGCAAAGCAGAGGATTCGATAAACATACCTGAACGAAGGTTACGGACGTGGGAGATGCGAGATCGAGAAGAGGAATGGAAGAACTTGGGTGGACAGGAAGGGCGTTGTGGTGGCAGTGCAGGCACGAGAGAGCTGACATATATGAAGCTGAAATTGTCCACCATCTGATGACGCATTATTTGTGTGTTATTTAGGCCTTTATTCATGATTTATTTCCTGCCAATATGGTGATCAAACCATGTTTTAATGCAATTTCATTAGTTTATTTAGTTTTGAGTCTAGAATTATGTATTAGGAATAATTATGTAATTTTGATGAAAAAGAGTTAGTTTAGAGGCAACTTATGTCAAGGCATGTTATTTGGTTCTAGATCGTCATCAAAAGGCATATACTGATAATGACTGTCAAGACATTGAGTTCCGTACAAGTCAAGCGCTGCTAGAAGACAAATCTGGGAATGTGCTAGAACATTGTGAAAGGCATCTTTGAAGGATAAGGATGACTGGCTGGCTTGCCAGCTGTCAGCATCACAAATGATTGTACTATGATTAAGTGGTCCTTGCAAATGGAATATCCTTTATTCCTTGGGCCTAGTAGTCACAATTAAGGTTGCACCCGATCCAAGAAGGATTGTCCTATAAATACACGTCCCTAAACCTAAAAGAGGCAGCTTGAAAAGCCAGAAGGTGATTGAATAGAGAATAGATCTGAGAAAGAAGAGGAACCGCCGGAGAGATCCATTGTTGCAGGAGGCGACCGGTGATAACGAGAGGCATGACAGTGTCTTTAGGAGTATCTATTGCATTGTAATGGGTATCACTACTTTACTTGTTATTATTGTTGTTGTTTCTATGCTCATTCTGAGCTAAACTCTTTGTAGTTGAGATTATGTGAAGTTTAATATAATGAATGAAGTATTTATGTGAATGAATGATTGTTCTTGTGTCATCTTTAACTTTATGTTTTTAAGAAAATACATTTATTTCTTTGACTGATCAACTTAGATTTAAATACAAGTTGCATGTGTAGAGACATCTAGCATGTTAATGGAAATAATAAAGTTAATAAGGTTAAGTGGGAGCAGACATGTAATCCCTACCTTTTCTTATGGATAAGTTAAGGGCCTTAGTGGGATCAAGCACGAGCTTTTCTGAACTCTAATGGGATTAATAGTAACCTTGACAGAGCCAGTTCATTATACCCCATTTTAATATCTAACGTTGTAGACATACACCACAAGGCAAGCTTGCTCACAGATGGCACGACAGTAGTTATCATTCACTATGCTTCGTTCATGTGTTAAATGGATCTTAATCTCAGCTACCCTTTTATTACCATTTTCAATCATCAACTTACTTAACTGCTACTTCATATTTTGTGTTAAAAATCATTTATGTTTTGTTACCATTACAATAGACTAAACACTTTATTTGAACTTGGAATGTATAACCCTTATTTTATTCCCTGTGGGTTCGACACTCTTTTCACTTATTACTTGCTATGATTGACTGCGTATACTTGCGTATCACATTCACCAACCATCAAGTTTTTGGCCGTTGCCGGGGAATAGATGGTTTTAAGTTCCATTTTCATTTATTGTAGTTTTAGTTTATTATTGTTATTTGATCTTTTCTGTCAAGTGGTGTATCTACAGGTTTGCTCTGACATTGCATGCGTAGATTGCTTACACCTAAGTACAGACCAGATCCTGAGATAGAAAGAACATTAAGAATTCGTAGGAGAAATACGAGAGGCAATCAGAGGCAAGACTCTGGTACTAGTCTGGTTTTTGAAGAAACAAGTGTACATGCTTTTGGCTCTAGTTCAGAAGATGAAGTAACCATGGCTGATCATGAAGTACAACCAGCTGCTGGAGGGCAGAACCCTCCTATTGAACCTCAGAATCCTGACATTATTAGCATTGCCAATGATAGAGGGAGAAGCATAAGGGATTATGCAGTGTTTGATCATAATTCTATGAACACTGGAATACTTAGAGAGGAGATTACTACTGCTGCGTTCGAGTTCAAGCCTATGATGTTCAAGATGTTGCAGACCATTGGCCAGTTTATGGAGTTGCTACTGATGATCCTCACTTGCACCTTAGACAATTCTTGGAGGTGACAAGTAACTTTAAAATTCCTGGAATTACTGATGACGCTTTCAAGCTGAGACTCTTTCCTTATTCATTAAGGGATAGAGCAAAGAGTTGGCTTAACTCTCTAGAGCCTAGTTCCATTACTACTTGGAATACTCTAGCTGAGAAGTTTTTAGCCAAATATTTCCCTCCTGTCAAGAATGCAAAGATGAGGAATGAAATCACTTCATTTAGACAAGGAGAAGATGAGACTTTGTTTGATGCTTGGGAGAGATTCAAAGAGATGCTGAGACAATGTCTACACCATGGTATTCCTGTGTGTATCCAACTTGAGACATTGTATAATGGGTTGGTATCTGCTTCAAGGAATATGCTTGATGCATCTGTTGGTGGATCTCTGTTGTCAAAGTCTTATACTGATGGTTTTGAGCTGATAGAGAGAATAGCTGCTAACACTTATCAGTGGCCAACTGTGAGGGCTAACCCTCAACCTACTAAGAAGGCTGCTGGAATGCATGAAGTCAGTGAAACTACTGCACTAGCTGCTCAGATAGCTTCTATGCATACCATGTTGAAAAATTTGCTTACTGCTCCAGAGAAGCCTGCTACTGAAACAGCTAAAGCATTGACAAGTGCAACTGAAGTTTCATGTGTGTATTGTGCTAATGCTCATCTGTTTGAGGATTGTCCTGCAAATCCTGCAAATGTAAACTATGTGGCTAGGAACAACAACCCATATAGCAACACTTACAATCATAATTGGAAGAACCATCCAAATTTCTCTTGGTCCAACAATCAACAGAAGACGACGCCTCAAGTTGCCAACACTAATCAACTGGAAGGTATTTTGAAAGCATTTATGCAAGAGACCAATAATTTTGCTGCGGAGACAAAGAATCAGATTACTGCCCAAGGGGTTAGTATCAAGAATTTAGAAACACAAATGGGGCAGATTGCAACTGCCTTAATTTCAAGAGCTAGTGGTTCACTACCGAGTGCCACTGAGACCCCTGTTTCTACTTCCCAAGATAAAGGAAAGGAGACATGCAAAACTATTTCATTGAGAAGTGGAACAGAGTATGAAGGGCCCAAGATGCCTGAACTGGCTACAGAAGGCAAGACACAAGTTGCCTCTGCACCTGTGAATGACGATATTCAACAGGCAAGCCAGAAGTTACCTCTTGAAGTTACAACCAAACAGAAGACTGAAGTACCACAGAAGATGGCGAGGCCTGAAAAAACTATGGCTGACATTTATATGACATTACCTCTAGATCCTTGTCCTATTGATGTTCAAAAGCTAATGAATGAGAGACCACCTCCTCCATTTCCTCAAAGGCTGAAAAAAATTAAAGAAGAGCAACAGTACAACAAATTCATTGAGAGGATGAAGCAACTGCATATCAACATATCACTCATAGAGGAAATTCAGCAAATGCTTAATTACTCAAAGTTCAAGAAGGATGTGCTAACAAAGAGGAAGAGGATTGGTGAGTTTGAGACTGTGGCACTTACACAAGAGTGTAGCCAAATGGTTCAGGGTAAGTTACCACCAAAGTTGAAAGATCCTTGTATCTTTACAATACCCTGCACTATTGGAGATGTACATGTAGGTCAAGCTCTATGTGACCTAGGAGCAAGCATTAACCTAATGCCCTTATCTGTTTTCAACAAGTTGGGTATTGGTGCTACTAGACCAACAACCATTACTCTTCAACTAGCTGACAGAAGCATATGCTACCCACAAGGGAAGATTTAAGATGTTCTGGTTAGGGTTGACAAGTTTGTCTTCCCTGCTGATTTTATCATTATGGATTTCACTGCTGATGAAGATACTCCCATACTTTTGGGAAGACCATTCCTTGCTACTGAAGAACATTGATTGATGTTGAGAAAGGAGAAGTGACCATGAGAGTTAACAACCAAGAAGTCAAGTTCAACATTCTCAATGATATGAAGTTTCCTACTGAGAAGTTGGAGGTTGTATCACAACTGCAAAGTTGGGATTCTCTGGTGCACAAGCAATTCATGAAAGATTCTGATCATTTAAAAAAGATTCCTTTTCCTCATGAAGACAAAAAATTGGTAGATGATGAAGTTACAAAGGAAAAGTCCACTGTCAAATGGGCTGGAAGATATGAAGTATTGGAAATACCACCTGATGCTAATAAGGATAACATTCCTTCAGTTTTGAAGCCACCTGCTTTAGAATTGAAACAATTACCTTCACATTTGAAGTATGCATTTCTAGAGACAAGTCAGCAGTTGCCTGTTATCATTTCTGCTGACTTGACTAACAAGCAGGATGAGAGCCTGATATTGTTGCTGAGAAGATACAAGAGAGCCATAACTTGGCAAATGGCTGACATCAAAGGTATAAGTCCTACTGTTTGTATGCACAGAATTTTACTTGAAGAAAATGCTAAGAATAATGTTGAATGTCAAAGAAGACTGAACCCCATTATGAAGGAGGTAGTGAAGAAGGAGATAATCAAATGGTTAGATGTTGGTATTGTTTATCCTATCTCTGATAGTGTGTGGGTTAGTCTTGTTCAATGTGTTCCTAAGAAGGGAGGCATGACAGTAGTTGCCAATGAGAAGAATGAGTTAATCCCCACTAGAGCTGTAACAGGGTGGAGGATATGCATGGACTATAGAAAGCTTAACAAGGCCAGAAGGAAAGATCATTCTATTGCTTCCTTGATGGATATTCTGGTTATAATCAGATAGCTATAGCTCCTGAAGATCAAGAGAAGACTACTTTTACATGACCCTATGATACCTTTGCCTTTAGGAGGATGCCATTTGGATTATATAATGCCCCTGCTACTTTTCAGAGATGTATGATGGCATTATTCTCTGATTTGATTGAATCTGCTATGGAAGTATTCATGGATGATTTTTCTGTCTTTGGAGAGTCATTTCAAGGATGCTTGGACAACCTGGAATTGGTTTTGACAAGGTGTGAAGAGAGTAATCTGGTGTTGAACTGGGAGAAGTGTCATTTCATGGTAAAAGAAGGAATTGTATTGGGTCATAGAATTTCTAAGAAGGGATTAGAAGTGGATAAAGTTAAAGTGGAAGTGATTGAGAAGTTGCCTCCACCAACAAATGTAAAAGGAGTCAGAAGTTTTCTAGGACATGCTGGATTCTATAGAAGGTTTATCAAGGATTTTTCCAAGATTACAAAGCCTTTATGTCAACTGCTACAGCATGATGTGCCATTTCAATTTTCTGAGGAGTGTCACAAGGCCTTTGAAACATTGAAGACTGCTCTGATCACAACACATGTGATTGTAGCCCCTGACTGGACAAAACCATTTGAACTGATGTGTGATGCTAGTGACTTTGCCATTGGAGCTGTGTTGGGTCAGAGGCATGACAAAGCTTTCCATTCTATCTACTACGCCAGCAGAACATTGACAGAAACTCAGCTGAACTACACTACTACAGAGAAGGAGTTATTGGCAGTTGTGTATGCCTTTGACAAATTCAGATCATATCTTGTTGGTACAAAAGTGGTGGTGTACACAGATCATTCAGCTATCAAGTATCTACTCACAAAGAAGGATGCTAAACCAAGGCTTATCAGATGGGTATTGCTGCTGCAAGAATTTGATCTAAAGATTAGAGACAAGAAGGGTGTTGAAAATCAGGTTGCTGATCATTTGTCTAGACTACCTGAAGAAGTGCAAAGCTCTGACAGGTATGTAATTAAAGAGCAATTTCCTAGTGAACAACTCCTAATGATAACTACTGATAAGACACCTTGGTATGCTGACATTGTAAATTATTTGGTTGGAAAGCACTTATCCCCTGATTTTAATTTTCAACAAAAGAAAAGATTTTTGTCTCAAATAAAAAATTATTTTTGGGATGAACCCTTTTTATACAAAAAATGTGCTGATCAGATAATGAGAAGATGTGTGGCAGAGGAAGAGGCAAGACAGATCTTATCACATTGCCATGCTTCACCTTATGGTGGACATTATGCAAGTGAAAGGACTGCTGCCAAGGTGCTTCAATGTGGCTATTATTGGCCATCTTTGTTCAAAGATTCATATAATTTGTGAAGCACTGTGATAGATGCCAAAGAAGTGAAAATGTGTCCAAAAGACAAGAGATGCCTCTTACAAACATTTTAGAAATTGAATTATTTGATGTTTGGGGTATTGATTTCATGGGACCATTTCCTCAGTCTTTTGGTAATCTATATATATTAGCTGCTGTGGACTATGTGTCCAAGTGGGTGGAGGCAATTGCAAGCCCCACCAATGATGCAAGAGTGGTGACTAAATTTTTAAAGAAAAATATCTTCACTAGATTTGGCACTCCTAGAGCAATCATCAGTGATGAAGGCTCACATTTTTGTAACAAATTTTTTGAGGAGTTGCTGGCCAAATATGGTGTGAGACACAGGATTGCCACTGCTTATCATCCACAGACAAGTGGGCAGGCAGAGTTGTCTAACAGAGAAATTAAAAGAATTTTGGAAAAGATGGTTAATCCATCAAGAAAAGATTGGTCAAAACTGTTAGATGATGCTCTGTGGGCCTACAGAACTGCTTTTAAAACACCTTTGGGAATGTCCCCATTTAGAGGCTTGCCACTTACCAATAGAGCTTCAATGCAAAGCCTTTTGGGCTACTAAGAAACTTAATTTTGATTTTAAAACTTCTGGTAAGGCAAGACTTTTGCAACTGTCTGAGTTGGAGGAACATAGGTTGTTTTCTTATGAAAATGCTGAAATGTACAAGGAAAGAACTAAAGCCTGGCATGACAAAAAGATTCAAAAGAGAGAGTTGGTAGAGGGTCAGTATGTGTTGCTCTACAACTCTAGGCTTAAGTTGTTTCCTGGTAAACTAAAATCAAGATGGTCAGGACCATTCAAACTTTTGAAAATTTATCTTTATGGTGCTGTTGACCTTCTTGATGAAACAAGTGGTAAAGAATTTAAAGTAAATGGTTAGAGATTTAAAAGCTATTGGGGTGATGACTCAAGGAAGAGAGTCACCACCACCCTTGATGATTCTTACTCATGATTTTACAAGTCAGGCTGAGGACTTTCTGAAATTAAGCGCTTGCTGGGTTGCAACCCAGCATTCTAATAATTTTTTTTTGTTTTTAGTTGTGTTAATTTCAGGTAATGTGTGAAAATAGATTGCTTTTGGGAGGCAAGGCACTAGTTATCTCTAGTTGCCTTTGTCTAGTTGGCTGAGTGATGACAGATACGGTGATTGGCACCATTCTTAAGCTCTATGCCAACCAAATGAACCAAAGAAGAAGATTGAAGTAAATGTGGACTTAACTAAGTCCAAAGGAAGAGGCATGCCAGAGGTTATCAACAGGAAGCTGGAATGATGAGCCAGTAGTTATCAGAAGTTACCACGTGGCATTTGGCAGACGAAGTTATACCACGCGTTGAACTAACCGTTGCATTGATTTTGCGTGTAAAATATAACCGTATCTTTATCCCAACGTCCACAAAACTTTTCCATATCTTTTCCATCAATATCCGTACAAAAAATATAACCACCCATTACCTTCTATATAAACCAACCCTTATCACTCATAAAACCCCTTTACAAACAAACTTTCTGAACCTACTACTCTCTCTACTTTCTGCAAACAAATTCTACAAACCCTTACCTTTCAAAACACCCACTGTTTATCAATCCTTATCGCGCAATCATGTCAACTGGAAAGAGGCAAGTGATCACTGCTCCCATGTCTGAAGATGAAGAAGATTATGATGTTTTTGTGAATAGCGAAGCTGCTGAACGCTATGAAGTTTTCAACTCCAAGCAAATCCATACTGAACGTGGATTCATATTCAACGCTGACTTTGAGCGTTTGGAAATCAGAGAAGACCTTGAGATGATCATCCATTCTCTCAAGTAGCAGAATTTTGCTGCACACCCCTCAAGTTACAACACTCAACTGGTGAAGGAGTTCTACTCCAATCTTACCAACATTCACCAGAAGAGAAGAGAAGTTATGGTGCGAGGAAAAGCAATCCTCTATTTAGAGGCAAACATAAACTGGTTCTATGGCATTGACGTATCAGAGGATGCCTATTCTGCTACCCTTGACACCATTGATGAAGAACAATTGGAAGAAATCATGCTGAGTCTCACTATTCCTGGAACTGAATAGAATCTAGGAGTAGGTGAGAATGAGAAGACTGTTCAGAGGATGAACCTGAAGCCTGTACCAAAGGTTTGGTACTAATTTTTGAAGCACAGCATCATCCCAACAACTCACAAAGACACTGTGAGTAAAGCAAGACTAATCCTTCTGCACTGCATCATTGAGAAGCAGCCAATCAATGTTGGGAGGATCATATCAGATGAGATACAAAAGTGCTCAACAAGGGAAGGTATGCTATATTTCCCCTGTCTCATTACTGCTCTTTGCAAGAAGCAAGTAATTCCCCATAGGATGGGAGATGAAGTGAAGAAGCCTGTGGCTGGGTTTGACGCCAAGGCTATTAGAACGCTGATCAAGGGAAACACTGGAAGAAAGGCAAGTCAGGAGTTGCCTGCTGCTAAGCCTAGTGCACCTGGTGCTAGTGATTCTGGAGAAAAGGACCTGCTATCCGAATTGAGAAAGGATATGCAGAGGTTTTGGTTGTGGAGCGCTGATACCCATGCTTGGTACATCAGCAACTTGTCCCTCCATTTTCCAAACTTTGATTACATGAGGGCACCTGCATTCCCAGTGGAGATCTTGGGTGAGTTCAATCCGGACTTGCCTAAAGAAAAGGAAACCACTGACGTGCCTGAGAGCTCCAGCAAGCAGCAGAAGAAGAAAAAGAAGAAATTGAGGAAGGCAACAATTGAAGAGGTTATTGTGGAAGAAGAAGTTGTGGAAGAAGAGAAGGAAGAAGAGAAGAAGAAAGAAAAGAAGAAAAAGAAGAAGAGTCACAAGAAGAAGAAGCTACCAGCTGAGGTGGTAGTGGAAGAGAAGGAAGCCCATGCTGAACCAATGGAGAAAACTCCTGCCTCACCACAAATTGGTGAGAACCAGGATGTAGCTTTGGAAGATAAGGAAGATGAACATTATGAGAGGGCTGACAGTGACTACATAGAAGGTGATGCAAATTCTGACGCCCATGAGAAAGAAATCAACTGGTCTGAAGAAAAGAAGAGTGAAGAGGAGGACAATGGGTCTGACAGACAAGACCCAAACCTAGAGGAAAGTACTGGCAAGCCTTTGAAGGGTGCAGATACTGCAAAGCATACCCCTGAGCAGGAGGATACTCTGGGAGTGGAGGAAGTGCATGAGCCTGATAATGCACCTCCACAGGTTCATTTGGCTATGACGGATAAAGCTGCATCTGAGGAGCTGGATCAGATCTTGACCACTCCTACTGCTAAAAGGAAAAGAACAACAAGAAAGAAAGATGCACCACAGGCAACTGCTGATAAGCCTGAGGAAGTTGTTCTTGAGCCAAATCAACCATCAGAAGAGGAGACTGATGAAGAAGAAAGAGCAAGAGAGGAAGAGAAGAGATCAAAGACGGAAGCTGACTCTGCTCTGAGGAGAAGCAAGAGGTTCAAGGCCTAATGGTATGTCTTGACACACTTTGCCTTTAGGATCGAGTCTAGCTTAGGTTTTTATTTTCTGTTCTATTTTTGAAAACTTTTTGATGAGTAAGTCGTTGCCTTTCCCATGTGTCAACAGTGAGGTCACTGTTTAGTTTAAGTTTGAGGGAGAGGTAACATCAAATAAAAACTTTTGAAAATGTTTTGAAATAGATTGCTTTTAATGTGTTCTGATAAGCATTTTATTGACATGCCATAACTGAGGTTAGAGTGTAAGATGCATGACCATAGGTTTGTTTGGAAATTTTTGGAAATTCTTATGTTTGATGCTTGATTTGATGATCTCTACACCTTAATGCACACTGTTGAATACTGTTAAAGTTAAGAATGGCTAGATAACTCTTTTAAATACACATTCTCTACTCTAAGTTTTCTAAAAATGAATATAATGGAGAATATGGCTAGAATTAAGTTTGGGGGAAAGGACTAGAGTATTGAATTGGTGATCATTGCTACTATAATTCCTAATAGGAGGCTGTTGGTTAGCTAAAAAAAATAAAATGAAATTAATGAATAAGTCTCTAAGAGACAAGCTAGTAGGGTGCTTTACTCTTATTAGCAGGTTAGACCTATTACAAGTAAGATCTAGTCAGTGAAAAGATGGAGTATTCCCAAAGCTATATATAAATGAATGATAATGAAAAAGCTACCAATCAGTTCTCCTTGGCTATAATCAAAATGCATTGGTCACTCTTGAAAAGAAATAGTCCCCCCTTTTGCTGAAACTCTAAGTAAATTCAAAATTATAGGAAAAAGAGGATAGCTTAGCCTTTAGAATGAGTAGTTTAAAAGTGGGATATAGTCATTAATCTGGTTGACAGTGCTAAACAGTTCACACACACATGATAAGTGCCAAAAAGTAGTAAAATCTCATATACAATTTAGGCACTTATTGACTTGTTTTAAATACAATTTCATATCAAAACTCCAACTAAGATGTAGATATTATGTTTTGTTAGAAAATAGCCAAATTGTGTTTTTTTGTACCTAATCTCAACCATTTTGTAGGCATTTGTGCTTGCCTTGTGAATCTTGACAAATGAAGAGTGAAATGAAGTTCAGCATTCGGGCTAAGCGAGCTCAAAGTGCGGTAAAAACAGAAAAATGCAGAAAAATCAGTTGCTGTCACCGTGGCTGAGCCAGCTCTGGCTAGCCAGGCGACCCGTGGCTGAGCGACCACCTGGCGACGGAAGCAGAATTGCTCGCTGCCTGGCGACCTCTGGCGAGCTGAGCTCGCCCAGCGAGCTTTTGGTGGCCCAGCGAGCTGTGGCGGTTTGATGAGGACACGTGTCAAAAAACCCACAGATGAAGAAACATCCTATCGCCCAGCGAGGGTAGCTCGCCCAGCGAGCTTGAAAAGTCATATTTGCTATAAATAGTCTTCAAAACAGATTTTTTAGAGAGAACTCACCTCTCCCAAGATCCAAACAGTACGAAAAACAGAGAGGAACACCAAGGAGCAAGATTCAAGGAGATTTGAAGGTGGATGCACTACAATAGTTGAGACATCATCATTGATATGTTTGTTCATCTCTCTTCTTCTTAATCTTTGTAAAGTTCTCATGAAAATGAAGGGCTAATTTCTCTTTTGTTGGGATTAGATGTAGCTATTTTGTGAGTATGTGTTCTTGATGATCATGGTGTTGTATGAATTTTAGTTTATTTATCAAAGTTGATGTTATCTTTGATTTACATGTTTTATCTTTAGATTTGAATTGTTATAGACATATACCTTTTGAATCAATGATCTAGGATAATATCTATTAAACTCTAAACTCTAGACATAGATTTTGGTTTAATATTCACAAATAGTATCGAATCTTAATGTTATTGTGTTGTGTATTCATCCGAGACATCGGAGTGTAAACAATACGGTAAAGCTGGTGTATTGATTAGTCACCCGAGACATCGGGGGTTAATAGATATAAACGGGATTCTCGTCGTGATCTGGACACGGACACGTACGTGAGCGATACGTGATAATTTTGGTAAATAGCTAAGATTTATATAACTGATTAAGAGAGGACATACGATTAAGGTAGTGAAGTCTAATCCCAGCAATCTTATCTCTCTGTTAATCTTGTCATCACTTACCGTTATTTTAATTAATCACTTTAAACAAATATCATTTTTTCTCTATACTTGAAACTATATCAATTGTTGAACGGCTATGATATCGCATCAGTCCCTGTGGATACGATAAAACTATACTTACTTTTGATACTACATCAAAATGGCGCCGTTGCCGGGGATTGGTGTTTAGATATTGGAGCATTGCAACAGTTTTTATACTTTTAAGTATTTGTAAATATTTGTCTTTATTGTATATATTTTGCTTGCACTAATCCTTCTTTGCTAGTCAAAGAAAAATTTTCTTGTTAAGTTCAATCCTTTTCAGATTCATCATCACAGATAGGACCATGACTGATCGTGGTTATAACAACTTCTATACTCCAGATGAATATGATTCATATCAACAGTATCCTTTTGAAAATTATGGGCAGACTCCATATTATTACCCATTTGAACAATATGAGCAATCAACTATGGGGTCAGAAGCTAACTCAGAGACTAGATTGATGGATACAATGATTAAATTCATGGAAATGCAGATGCAGCAGAACCAACAAAATCAACAATATCAAGAAAAGAATAATGCTGCATTAAAAAATCTTGAGAATCAACTTAGTCAGTTGGCTAAATTGTTAGTCAATAAGGATAATCAAGAAGGAACATTTCAAACCAACACTCCAACCACTTTTGATGAGAAAGATAACATTCTTACAAAGAATGAGAAATGTGGAGAGAGTGTTAAAGGTGTTGAAAAAACTGAGGAAGAAATATTGTCTAAAGGATGTGGTGTAGTCGTGGAAGAAACAGAGACACCACATGAAGTTGAAATTCCTCAAGAATGGCCAAGTATCAAGGAGGATGACACTGTTGATAATGAAGAAGTGATGAAGGATGCAGAGAAAAATGAAGGATTATTTGACAAGGAAAAATCATGTGAGCAAGAGAGGGAAACTGAAAACAAGGTGGAGATTGATCGGGTCATAGATGAAATATGTGCCTTGTTCAATATGAAAGAATTGAGGAGGATATGGACTCCGCAACATCTATATCTTAAGTTCATGGAATTCCTCCCAAACCAAAGGAACAAGACGGATGATGTGATTTCCGTCTCATTTTGGCCACCCTAACCAAACAGGCGTCAAGCTAGTGACGTTAAAGAAGCGTTTGTTGGGAGGCAACCCAATTTTCTTTTTTTTAGCTTTTATTTCATGCATTTTTAATTCAGCATTTGTATAATAGTTTTTGTTTTATATGCCTATGTCACTTTTGGAAGCAAAATTTTTGAATTGGTATGGATTTCACTTGAAACTTTGTTTTCTGCTATGGTCGCTCACCGACACTTTTCTCGCTCAGCGAGGTTATCAGAGCTTTTGGAAATTCTGACAAAAGCATAGGATTGTATGGTTTACCATGTTGTAAATGCAGGAAGAACTTCATTTTCTTGGCATGAGGACAGTACACAATTGTTGAAAAGAAAGAAGAGCAGAAGCAGAGGATTAAAGCACGCCATATACAGTGACATTTTATTGTTTCAGTCATTTAAATTCATGTTTTATGTTTCATTGCAAAGTGTGACTGAATTTTTGTGAACAAACATGGTTTATACTTTTGTGATTGCTAAATGTGCATATGAATTGAAAAGTTTAGGCTTATGATTGATCAAATTCAAATGCATGATTAGAATGATGTTTTCAATTGCTATTTTTGAGGTCAAGTTTTTGTGATTGTCTTTGAATTATAGGATGATTTTGAACTAAGTAGCTTTATTCAATTTGATTTCATTCATTCATTCCTTCTTAACATGATTAATTGATTATGAATCACATAGACCTAGCCGGGTGAGATTGTGTGAACCTTCCATTGTTTATATATTTGAGAGCCGGCAATTGTGTTTAACTCTGTTGATTTTAACTGAATCTTGCTATTACTTGATGTGTTTGATGTCATGGATATGATCAAGGCCATTTTTCTAAATGAGTGCAACTACTTTGGCCAAATATAACCTACCTTTGTGAGAGTGTGATCCATTGCATCCCCTTTGAGCTAAAAATATTTGTTTTTGAAAATTTGCTTGTTGTTGAACCCTTGAACCATAAAAAGAAAAAACAATGTCTTAACCCTTGTCTTAGGATGATTGAGCATTGAGTTTAAGTAGGGTTGAAAACAAGTTGGGGAGAAATAGGTTATTTGGTTGAGAAAAGGAAAAAGTAGTTGAAAAATATGAAAGGTTGAAGATGGTGATTGAAAAAAAAAAAAAAATAAAATAAAATAAAATTTGAAAGTCATTTGACACAAAACTGAAAATCAAAGAAAATGTGTTACAAAAGAAAAAACAATGAATAGAGATTGTGTCAAAATAAAAGAATCACCAAAAGGAAAGAATGGGGAAAGTGAAAGAGGGTGAATAGCTTATGTGATGAAAATACTCAAGAATTATGCTCTCTCATCCTTAGGCTCTTTGAATCCAAAGAAAAACAATGATTTCTTGTAGCCTAGCCCCATTACAAGCTTAAGAAAGTCCTTAGTGATCCATGATTGATAGCATGTTTTGTGATTATGCTAAGATGTATGTTTGAATTGATTTGTTGTGAACACATTGTTTGGATTGAGAGAAACACTCCACCTTTGAGTTGAAACACTTGTGAGGATTGTGATTCTAGTTGATTATCTTGTTGATTTGGAAAGCTTGAAATCTTACTTGAATCTTGAAACTATTTCACATTCATGCTTTGATTCTTTGATGATTATGAATGCTTGATTTTGAACTTGCAGCAAATTGAATCATTCACAATTGAAAGAATTTAAAAGTTTTTGGTTGATTGCAAAGCTTGAATGAATTATGCACTAAAGATGTTTAAGCCATGTTGTGAAAGTTTGTTTTGGACTTTTGTTTGAGGACAAACAAAGTTTTAAGTTGGGGAGAGTTGATAAGTGCCAAAAAGTAGTAAAATCTCATATACAATTTAGGCACTTATTGACTTGTTTTAAATACAATTTCATATCAAAACTCCAACTAAGATGTAGATATTATGTTTTGTTAGAAAATAGCCAAATTGTGTTTTTTTGTACCTAATCTCAACCATTTTGTAGGCATTTGTGCTTGCCTTGTGAATCTTGACAAATGAAGAGTGAAATGAAGTTCAGCATTCGGGCTAAGCGAGCTCAAAGTGCGGTAAAAACAGAAAAATGCAGAAAAATCAGTTGCTGTCACCGTGGCTGAGCCAGCTCTGGCTAGCCAGGCGACCCGTGGCTGAGCGACCACCTGGCGACGGAAGCAGAATTGCTCGCTGCCTGGCGACCTCTGGCGAGCTGAGCTCGCCCAGCGAGCTTTTGGTGGCCCAGCGAGCTGTGGCGGTTTGATGAGGACACGTGTCAGAAAACCCACAGATGAAGAAACATCCTATCGCCCAGCGAGGGTAGCTCGCCCAGCGAGCTTGAAAAGTCATATTTGCTATAAATAGTCTTCAAAACAGATTTTTTAGAGAGAACTCACCTCTCCCAAGATCCAAACAGTACGAAAAACAGAGAGGAACACCAAGGAGCAAGATTCAAGGAGATTTGAAGGTGGATGCACTACAATAGTTGAGACATCATCATTGATATGTTTGTTCATCTCTCTTCTTCTTAATCTTTGTAAAGTTCTCATGAAAATGAAGGGCTAATTTCTCTTTTGTTGAGATTAGATGTAGCTATTTTGTGAGTATGTGTTCTTGATGATCATGGTGTTGTATGAATTTTAGTTTATTTATCAAAGTTGATGTTATCTTTGATTTACATGTTTTATCTTTAGATTTGAATTGTTATAGACATATACCTTTTGAATCAATGATCTAGGATAATATCTATTAAACTCTAAACTCTAGACATAGATTTGGGTTTAATATTCACAAATAGTATCGAATCTTAATGTTATTGTGTTGTGTATTCATCCGAGACATCGGAGTGTAAACAATACGGTAAAGCCGGTGTATTGATTAGTCACCCGAGACATCGGGGGTTAATAGATATAAACGGGATTCTCGTCGTGATCTGGACACGGACACGTACGTGAGCGATACGTGATAATTTTGGTAAATAGCTAAGATTTATATAACTGATTAAGAGAGGACATACGATTAAGGTAGTGAAGTCTAATCCCAGCAATCTTATCTCTCTGTTAATCTTGTCATCACTTACCGTTATTTTAATTAATCACTTTAAACAAATATCATTTTTTCTCTATACTTGAAACTATATCAATTGTTGAACGGCTACGATATCGCATCAGTCCCTGTGGATACGATAAAACTATACTTACTTTTGATACTACATCAACACACGCATGGTCATCATTGAAGGTTGATTTTATGAGAATTGTGCCAATTTTTGAAAACTTTCCTAGAGTCTGAGTCTTATTGCTTAAATGTACTGTTTACATGTCAATATTATGAGTAACTGAACACAGTCTTTGCTTTCTACGCATTACTTGAGGACAGACAATGATTCAAGTTTGGGGGTGTGATGACGCATTATTTGTGTGTTATTTAGGCCTTTATTCATGAGTTATTTCCTGCCAATATGGTGATCAAACCATGTTTTAATGCAATTTCATTAGTTTATTTAGTTTTAAGTCTAGAATTATGTATTAGGAATAATTATGTAATTTTGATGAAAAAGAGTTAGTTTAGAGGCAACTTATGTCAAGGCATGTTATTTGGTTATGGATCGTCATCAAAAGGCATCTACTGATAATGACTGTTAAAACATTGAGTTCCGTACAAGTCAACAAGTCAAGCGCTGCTAGAAGACAAATCTGGGAATGTGCTAGAACATTGTGAAAGGCATCTTTGAAGGATAAGGATGACTGGCTGGCTTGCCAGCTGTCAGCATCACAAATGATTGTACTATGATTAAGTGGTCCTTGCAAATGGAATATCCTTTATTCCTTGGGCCTAGTAGTCACAATTAAGGTTGCACCCGATCCAAGAAGGATTGTCCTATAAATACACGTCCCTAAACCTAAAAGAGGCAGCTTGAAAAGCCAGAAGGTGATTGAATAGAGAATAGATCTGAGAAAGAAGAGGAACCGCCGGAGAGATCCATTGTTGCAGGAGGCGACCGGTGATAACGAGAGGCACGACAGTGTCTTTAGGAGTATCTATTACATTGTAATGGGTATCACTACTTTACTTGTTATTCTTGTTGTTGTTTCTATGCTCATTCTGAGCTAAACTCTTTGTAGTTGAGATTATGTGAAGTTTAATATAATGAATGAAGTATTTATGTGAATGAATGATTGTTCTTGTGTCATCTTTAACTTTATGTTTTTAAGAAAATACATTTATTTCTTTGACTGATCAACTTAGATTTAAATACAAGTTGCATGTGTAGAGACATCTAGCATGTTAATGGAAATAATAAAGTTAATAAGGTTAAGTGGGAGCAGACATGTAATCCCTACCTTTTCTTATGGATAAGTTAAGGGCCTTAGTGGGATCAAGCACGAGCTTTTCTGAACTCTAATGGGATTAATAGTAACCTTGACAAAGCCAGTTCATTATACCCCATTTTAATATCTAACGTTGTAGACATACACCACAAGGCAAGCTTGCTCACAGATGGCACAACAGTAGTTATCATTCATTATGCTTCGTTCATGTGTTAAATGGATCTTAATCTCAGCTACCCTTTTATTACCATTTTCAATCATCAACTTACTTAACTGCTACTTCATATTTTGTGTTAAAAATCATTTATGTTTTGTTACCATTACAATAGACTAAACACTTTATTTGAACTTGGAATGTATAACCCTTATTCTATTCCCTGTGGGTTCGACACTCTTTTCACTTATTACTTGCTATGATTGACTGCGTATACTTGCGTATCACATTCACCAACCATCAGCATCCTCTAAAGTTGTAATTTTCTCTTGGCAATTATTCTATGATCGAGTCCTGACGAAGGAGAACCTCCTCTTGAGAGGGGTAATTCAACAAGCTAATGGTGGTAATTGTGTGTTGTGTGTGGACTCAAGTGAATCTTCTAGTCATTTGTTTCTTCATTGTAAAGTGGCTTTTGTGGTGTGGTATGAGTTATTCAAGTGGTTAGGTGTTGTGATTGTGATGCCGCCAAATCGTTTTTATCTTTTTGATTGTGTGGGTGAGGAAGTAGCGACAAAGAAGTTGAGAAAAGGTTTTAGGTTGGTGTGGCACGCGTCTCTTTGGTCTATTTGGAAAGCTCGGAATAACAATTTTTTTAATAGTCATGTTAAAGAGCCAATGGAGATTGTTGAGGAAGTGAAAATTATTTCTTGGAAATGGAGTATGGAAAGATTAAAAATACCTCCTTGCCTTTTTTATGAATGGACTTGGGATCCCATAAATTGTTTTAACATATAATAGTCCAAAGATGTGGGTTTTTGTTGTTGATCTTTTTTGGCGCGGATCAGTTTCTCTTGTGTTGTCGGCGGCTCGATATTGTTCTGGTTTTTGTTGTTGGTTTTAGCTTTTAGGCTAGTACTTTGACTAATTTTTGGTGATTTTTGAGTTGTTCGTTTGTTTTCTGATCTTGCTTTGGGGTTTTTGGCTCTTATTTGAGTTTGTGTTCTTTTTCTCTCTTTATGTATGTTACTTTCCTCCCTTGATGTCTTATGTCTTGGTTTGAGATTTAATAATATATTTTGATGTTAAAAAAAAAAAGTCCAATTTCTTCTAAATATATTAATATTTTTCTAGTAAGTTCTAAAAATACTAATATTAATATGTGCTCTCACAATACATGTTAAAAAACAAATATATCATTCTAAAATTTCTATATTTAATTTTTAAAACATTACATTTTTCATACAATTAAATGAGGCACATTTTATTGTCAAAAAAAAAATGAGGCGCATTTTTTATAACAGCCTAAATTTCACTCTTATAAAAGCCCAAGCACCGTGGTCTCACGCCTCACGATATTCTTTACACCCCTCTTCAGTAGAATTTTTGCCTTCTGTCGGAATCCAACCACGTACCACGAGGTTCAAATATATGTTCAATTAATTTTTATTATCAATTTAGCTAAATCTAACTAATGATTGTTGCACTCAAACATTAAACTCCTATTTGATCTTCTTAATAATTTGTTATTAATTGTAATATATTAATCAATGATTCTTTTATTTAAGCCACTTTTTTTTTGTACATCGGAAATATATAAATGCTCCTACTAGAATTTGATCTATAGACTTTCCTCTATCCAACCCATATCTCTCAGCTCTTACCACTTGAGCTATCATACAAGAACTTTATTTAAGCCACTAAATTTAAAAGAATCATGTTAGAAATTCTATTTAGTGACTTAATTAAAAGAATCATTGAATAAAATTTTTATGGTGAATGATATTGGTATATCTTTATATTTGAAAAGACAAAATTATTTTCCTTTCTCTCCTCAAAATTCCTCTTCTCACTCCTCAAAATCCCTTTCCTCTCATGCATTCTCTTCTCTTTTCTCGTTCATTTGATATTAATTGCTATTGTAAAAATTTATTGTTATTTTTTTTTTGACCAAAAAAATTTATTGTTATTATTCTCTTTTTTTTGTTACATTATCATTCAAAATACAACAAAAAAATCTTTTTTTTTGGTGAAAAGTATTTATGGAATTTTTTTTTGTTGAGATTTTTTTTAGATATCAGTATGAGAATTTTTTTCTAAAATACATTTTATTTACTCAATCTTTTTATCAATGTGAAAAATAGTATGAAAATGTACGTAAAAAATGAAATAATTCTTTTTTTTTTATAATGAAAATAGTTCAAATTCAAACTTAAAAGATCATATATAACATAAAAATAGTATCTCACTAATAATACTACACAAACTTTTTTTGTATATACACAAAATATATCCCACTACTAATATAAAAATGAATATTTAGAAAGATTTAATTTATTACTGTAGTTTCTAACTTTTTTTCCCTTAATTTTATATAAATAAAAACAAATTGTAATGCAATTAATTAAACTTTATTATTATTATTATTCTTATTATTATTATTATTTCTCGGGTCACTTTGTTTATTTATATTTTGTACTAAATTATTATCTATTAATTTATTTTTATTTTATGAGATTCTTGAATTATTTTATGAGATTATATAAATTCTCTAGTGTTCACTAAATTATCTAACTCGTAATAAGTCTGATTCTAGATTCAATCAATTGAATGATAATATCCAGTTTTAAAAACATTGACTTAATAATAACTCTAAGCTAATAAATTATCATCTCATCTTAAATTTTAACTTAAGAGTAGCATATTGACTTAATTTCTAATTGTTTTTATTTTAAATTTCTTTAAATTTATTTTATAATAGTACAAGATCTCTAACTTATTTTTAACAAAAGTACAAGATCCTCTATTCTTCTTTTTCTTTTGGGTACAAAACAATATCTCTATTCTAAGTTAAATTTTATAAATGACAAAGATTTTGATTTGATCATTTGAACATGACAATTACATGAGATTTTATATACTATATATATAGCAAAATTGCATACTTTAGAAAGCTTGCTTACTTTGCCTCTTAATTAGCAATGTCATCCATACTTGCTTCTTCACGCTACGCTTTTTGGCTTTTCCGCCACGCTTTCTTCTTCAAGATCCTTCGGTTTCTCTCCAAGACTCCAACCATATGCCAAATATTCAATGAATCATGTTTATAATAATTGTCATTTTACCTTTCAATTTTTTTACTTCATTTTTCATGTATGTTATTGAACAAAGAGCACTAAAACCGTGGAAGTAATCGCAAAACATGTATACCTTTTCTTAACCGTGAAATATACAACAATCAAATGGTTAATTTGATTCAAATGACTCGTTTTACTTAATTAGATCATCAAAGATAAAATACTTGAGTTCATTTTCTAACAAAAAGAACAATTAGTCAGTTTTTTTTTTCATCTAGTTTCTAAAGGAAGGAGACTCTAGTAGTTTAGAGTTCAATGTAAATTCTAGGATTAAGTGGTTTCAAACCCCTCGTCTCTCAAACACAATTGTGGATGAACGAATCGTTAGTCAAACTTTATTTACTCACAATCAAATATGAAACTAAATAGCCATTATTTTGTCATACATTGATACAATTGTTTTTTCCTTTTATCCTTTCTTGAATTGCGTTGATATTCGTGTCTTCTATTTTATATTTTGTTGACATTTCATGTTGATCATACTGCATTGAAATATGATTTGAAATTCGAATAGTGAATATTCACCATGACCTTTCTCCTAAAAATTGGACGATTAAGTCAAAAGATAATATTGAAATATATGGTACAGGGTCGGAAATTATTTGTCAACGTTGACAATCGGCATCATACACAATTAGTTTTTCTTATTATATTTTCTCATTTCTCATTTTGCGTAGACATTCTATTGGTGTCTTATATTTTGTCGATATATCAACCATGTTGAAATATGATTTGAATCCTTTAAAGTTACAAAACTGTAAGGCAGAATAACATAAAAAATTATTATTCCAGTAAACTTGTGATTTGTCAAAATACCTATGATATGATATTATCAATATTACTTATCTCAAGTACTTTTAATACGATTCTATAATCTCACCCAACCATAATATTTTCTTATAATTAAAATGCACCTAAATCCTTAATATAAAATCTCTAAACGTATTTAATTAAAAACATAGAGTATTAAAAATTAGATTAGATTAGATTAGATGAGAATGATGAATAATGTGTTAATGAAACGAAAAATGCATTAACCTATACTTATCAACTAAGACCTTCTTCAATGGAGAACTCACTATTTGAGTACTTAATGGGGCCCACCTATATACATTACTTTTTTATAATTTTTTATTAAAAGTACCTAATAAGCACTCACTCTCTCCAACCCAGCACCTCCTTAAAAAGTTCTTAATAAGTCCCGCCAATAACTCTATATCAATTAATTTAATAATTAATTATTATTTACTATGTCACAATTTTTTATTTTATAATATTAAATTAGTTAAATTATAAAATTACAAATTATAACTCTATATTAAACGCTATTTTTGATTAACGTACCAAAAAAAACTAATTATGATTTAAAATATTTTAAAATAACATTACATAATTATAACAACAATTAATTTGAGTGGGTTTGTGAGTCTGCAAAATGGAAAGTTGATATGGATATGGAGGTCTGCAAAATGGAAAGTTGCCACTATTTGAGTGGGTTTGTGAGTTTGGAACAAAAGAAGAAGTTTGAAAATTTGGATTAGTAGAAGATTGAGAATTTGACATGAAATTATAGAAAAAATTATTTTGGTTTGGATCCATTGTGAGAAATTTAGGAATAAAATTATATAGAATTTTGAAAGAAATGTGAGAAATAAGGGATGAACAAATTTGTATATGAAACTAGGCTTGATAGAATCAACTATCATATATGAACTATATCAGTAACGTAACACAGGAAGATGAAGAGCAAAAGTTGGACAAGCAAGCGTACAGTAACGTTAATTCACCAATGGCTATCTATTAATTTTTTCTTTGATTTTTTGTAATGATTTAATTGTGGTAAAAAAATAAAATAATATATATTTTTTTTTTTGAAGCAGCAAAAGAAACTTTATTAATAAAGACTAAATTAGCACAAGATGTGCTTCATCTAGACACAAAGTACACTGATAACAGTAGTTCAGATGTGATTAAAACAACACATATCCAATGCCAACAAATTAAACTCCCATCCACCCTAAGCAAGCTAAAGGAGAAGTACACCACAAGATGAAATCAAACGATACATTCCGACATTCCGATTTTAACCACCACCAAGTATGAATTTTAATTTGATCAATCACCCACTGAGAAGCAAAAACCTTATTTTGAAAAATACTAGCATTTCGCGCTTTCCAAATCCACCAAATAGTGGCCAACCATAAAATCTGAAAACTGTCTTTAGGCTTAGTCGAATGAAACTGCAAACCTATGAACTGAAGAGCATGAGGAATCGGCTCTGCCGGCAAGGCCCCTTGAATGCCTAACCATTGTAGGATACCATTCTACACCATGTGAGACTTGTCACAAATAAAAAACAAGTGAGTAAGAGATTCCTGAGAAAGACAACCAAGGCTGCAAAAATGAGAGCCTTCAGCAATAATTCTCCGGCGAAGAAGATTATCTCTAGTAGGTAGACGATCACACAAGAAACGCCAGGTAAAAACAGAGACCTTCACAGGGACACAAACATGCCACGATATATGAACACCATCTGCTGGTACCTGATGAACGGCTGGCTGGCTGCTTAGAGACAAATAAGCATCTCTGACAGAATATGAATCATCATGAACACCATGCCAACGCCACCTGTCAGACACAAGAGACTGCAAAAGAACATTATGTAAAAGAGCACAACAGTCAGCTAACAAAGCTTCTTCCCATACAAACAGAGATCTCCTCCAACTCCAGCCACCACCTCCTACCCCCCACCCCCGTCGACACAAGGCTGCCACCGTGACCTGGGATTCCACAGTGAGACTAGCCAAACGCGGAAATAACTCACTCAGAATGATGCCTTCACCCAACCAAGGATCATGCCAAAAGAAAGTGGATTCCCCATCCCCCACCTTCTTAGAAAGAAATGACCCAAACCAACCAGACATGCCATTAAAATTTCCTTTTTCAATATCTAAAATATTCCTCCACCATCTTGATGCCCTATGTCCCCACTCTGAATCACCCCGCCAACCACCCCATATTTATGCTCAAGAACACTTCGCCAAAACCCCCCCGCCTCTGTTTTCACTCGCCAACACCATTTGCCAAGTAATGCAACATTAAACTCTTTCACCTTCTTAACCCCCAAACCTCCCTGACTTCTAGCACAACACACTTTATCCCACAAAACCCAATAAACTTTACGCGATTCCCCATCCCCACCCCACAAAAAAGACTTAAAAAGAGATTCAATGGTTGAGATGATACCTGAGGGAGCCTTGAAAAAAGAAAGGAAGTATACCGGGATCGATGACAAGGCAGCCTTGAACAGAACCAGACGACCACCCATTGACAGATTACGACATTTCCACAGTGACAACCGGGACTTAATTTTAGCTATAACCGGATTCCAAAAAGCAAGTCTCACTGATGAGAGAAATCGGTCTATAGTCAGCTAACTGTTGAGGGTTGTCAACCTTTGGGATGAGAACAATGAAAGTGCAATTAATTCCTTTAACAAGTCGACTATTCAAATGAAATTCCTGAAAAAACCGAACTAAATCATCCTTCAACTCTAACCAAAAGTCCTTAAGAAAGCCACTGTGAATAAAATAATATATTAAAATGTGTGGGTCGCATTAAGCACCATGAGAGAGAGAGTGCTTATTTAAGCATAGGTACTTAATAGATACCATTTTTACATGTGCTTCAATGGTAGTACCTAATAAGTACCAAGTCTTATTAGGTACTATTTGATAAGAACCCACCATTAAAGATGGTCTAAGGAACCAAATCAGTTACACTAAATTCCAAAACAAGGCTTCACTAGAACCTTCTTCATCAACGTCCCTCCTTCATTTCTATCTCAAATCTACGGCTCTAAATAAAAGTACACACAATACTATCTGAGCTGGCTTCACTACACTGCCAGGTGGTTTCACTTTTTGCATTTTTTGGGGCTTTAGAGTGTTTAAATTCTCTCATTCATTCATCACTTCAATTCATCTTTCTCAATCTAATTCTCTTGGTAAACTCTTTTTCTTCTCATTCATATTCTCATTTTCAATTTTGATCATACTGCATGCATTGCTCAATTATATTGCTGCAACTTCTTTTAATTTCATGAATGAATTTGACATAAAATTTTAAGCTTTTGATCATGGATTGATTTTTAGACTCAAATTTATTGTTCGACTAATTCATTTTTACATAAATGTATATGAATATAAATTACTTTACTTTTTCATACTCAATAATCAATTCTACAAAATCTATTTTTGGTGTTGTAGAACTAAAAATATATACTCCCTCCGGTCAAATTTATAAACATACTTAGTTTCTATGTACGTACTTATATTCATTAAAAATTCTATGTACTTAGTCCAATTATAGACTACATACTTAATTTATTTAATGAATCTAAAAAGTAGATTTTTTGCTCATATTTAGATTCATTAAGCATATGCTTGGTTTGGTTTTCGATAGAATGACCAAAATCAATTTTGGTAGAATTGATTTATATTTGGATACAATTACGTAAAAGTGAGTTGAACAATAAATTTTAATATAAAAATCATACTTAAACTAAGAAGCTACAAATTCTAGCTTCTAAGACAGTCAATTATATATGGAGGCAGAATCAATTTTGCTTCAAAAGAACCAAACACCTTAAAATCAATCCGCAATAATATTTTCCATCGACTATTTTTTTTTATTTAAAATTTGATTTTTTTTTTTATTTTGTTAAAAGTTGAAATTTTTTTCTAAGGTTGAATTTTGGAATTATGATGAACAGGTGAAAATGGGAAACAAGTTGAATGTGGTTGTGTTGTGTTTGTGTGTGTGGACCCTATTGTTTTGTTTGGTTTCTTGTGTACCAAATGAAGGGTTGCGTAAGATTGGTTTGAAAAAGGTCAAATTAGAGCCCAAAAACATGTTGAGGATAAAGGGTCTCAAAAAAATCTTTGGAGGAAATGAGAAAACCGATATTATTGCATTGAGGAATTTAGTGAATGTTCTGTATTATGGTGAAATTGAAGTTGGTACACCACCTCAAAAGTTTAATGTACTTTTTGATACTGGTAGCTCTAATATTTGGGTTCTATCAGATAAATGTTTGGTTAGTTTTTCCTTTTTTAATTCATATAATTAATATGTCTCTAGTTTATTTGCTTATATTTTAATTTTGGTTTTGTTGATGGTGTTTTTTTGCATGTTGGTGCAGCGTACATGCTCCAAGCATGCCAAGTACAATGCAAGTCAACAAGTACCTATAAAGCCAATGGTTTGTTTTCTTCTTCTTCTTCTTCTTATTATTATTAGAGTTTGTGCAATCAATGTCTCGAAAATTTAAAATGTTTTACTTTCAATTTAAAACATTATTCTTTTGGGTTCCTTAACCAATGCTCAGGGACACCAGTTAGCATGACCCTTATTTTTTTTTTGAGGGTCTTTATTTATATGATTGTTTCTATTCTTCTATTATTTTCTATATTATATCATATGATGGGTCTAATGTTTGAGACTTCTTTTGTCTTGCTTTCATCCTATAAAACTACTATACAACATAACAAACTTTTAAAAATTAAGGTGAATACCAATATATTTTTTAGTTTTTACAATCAGTATTCGCTGAACCGATTAATCTAGTTTAGGGATCACTTCTACCATCAATCGGTTCCAGCTCCTTGCCAAGTATAGTTTCATGTTAGAAGTCATATCTGGTTATTTGATTGTTTCTTAGCTTGCTAGAAGTGGGTTTTTTAACACAAGAGTTTATCTTGTTATGTAGGGACTTCTGCTGAAATTGTATATGGTGTTGGATCAATATCTGGCTTCTTTAGCTACGACAATGTAAAAGTTGGTGATATAGTTGTGAAGAACCATGTAATGTTGATTTCAATTCCATATTTAGTTTCCTTCACACAGATAATATGTTGATCAATACATTGATATGAGAATTATTTTTATTCCCTTCAGGAATTTATCGAAGTAACTTATGAAGATCTTCCGCGGTTATCATTTGATGGTTTGGTAGGACTTGGATTTCAAGAGATATCAGTTAATAATGTTGTCCCATTATGGTATATCTATGCACATTTAAGCATATTCATTTATCATATTTATTTTTAATTTTTTGATCTCTATGTCATTATGAGGGATTTTCCGGCCACAGGTACGATATGATTGAACAAGGTCTTGTTAAGGAACGTGTATTTTCATTTTGGCTCAATCGTGATCTAAAAACGGAGGAAGGAGGTGAGCTTGTTTTCGGTGGTGTCGATCCTGCTCACTTCAAAGGCGAACATACTTACTTGCCTGTGACAAAAAAAGGATATTGGCAGGTTGGATAGACTGTCGATATGTTTGTTCATTATGCTATGCTATGCTTATAATGCCTTTTTTTTATAATATAGTTATTGATTAAGTGCATTTGTACTTTCTGGACAGTTTGCAATGGGAGATGTACTTATTGATGGAAAATCCACCGGTAAAAATTGATAGCATTTAACTAGAGGCTCTATGGTTTTTATTTATTGACGATACTGACATCATAATATTGTCGTCCAGGATATTGTGCGAATAATAGTTGTTCAGCACTTGCAGACTCAGGGGCAGCTGCGTTGGTTGGTCCAACGGTATGAATAAAATGCTTTTGTCGTAGAAGTTTTGACTACCTTATTTCGATGATCTAATACACAGTTTTGCTTGTGTATGTAGAATGTAGTTACTATGATAAATAAAGCAATTGGAGCAACTGGATTAGAAGATGAGGTTGATTGTGAAAAGATCTCTTCCATGCCTAAAATTTCCTTGACCATTGGTGGCAAACAATTTGATCTTACTCCAGAACAGGTATAATTTGATCTCTTCTATGTATGTTGCTTTGTCAATTGAAATAATTTTCTATTGCATGCACATTTGAATTATTGTTTTAATTTTTTGTTTCCCTCATAAAATTTCCATTTGCTTTCTTCAGTACATATGGAAGTCGAGCGAAGATGGTAAAGACAAATGCATTAGTGGCTTTATGGCTGTGGATGATATTCCATACTGGTATATCTTGTTTGGATTAAAATATTAATTAAGTGTTTCTAACACAATTGTTTTTGTTTAAGTTTATTTTTATATATTGGTAGAAATTGGATTATGATTTTTGATGGAATAAGACCTCTTTCATTGTATAAGTTAGTTCTAGAACAAAAAGATAAAATAAAAATGAATTTTCATATAAATTTTTTTTTTGACGCAAAATTTTCATATAAGTTATTAAGTGTTTTTATATGTAAGATAAATTTAAATAAGTCAATTTATATATACTATATGACATTTTCTAACAAAAAAAATCAAAGAAAAATACGCTATGACATCTACTATTTGATTTTAACCCATTTGATTTGATATAATAATCATTTAATGGCATATTTGTAAATGCAGGATCCTTGGAGAAATATTTATGGGTCCCTATCATACAGTTTTTGACTATGATAATCTCCGAGTTGGGTTTGCCGAAGCAGCATAGAGAATATTTTCATAGCTTTATGTGCAAGTAGTTTTACTTTTCTAAAAATTTGTATTATGATCGAATAAGAAATATCAAAAGAAAAGGGTAACCTTAGTATTGGACATTGGTAACAATTATTGTACCCAATATTATGGTTGTATACTCCATATCTATTTTATTTAATATATTAAATTTAAGTTTCAAATTCTTCTTTTGCTATGTGTGTGTTTTTTCTCCAACTATGCATAAAAGTGTCATGTGTGCACAAAATCTGATGTGTCATATCTCACTGGAGTTTAGTTTTCTATATATCAGTCTCTCATTTGCTCACACACGGCTGCAATTCTATTATCCCCTTCTATTCTTCTAATCCCAAAATTCCAAAAATTCAAACCCACCCTATTAAATATTAATCATCCAAATTCCATTCTTCTTCTTCTTCTTCTTCTTCTTCAAAATCCTAAATTCCCAAAATCCAACACCACCCTAACATAGTAATCCCAATTTTCAAATTTTCAAAATTCAAACCTACCCTTAACCATGTGTGTTCTTGCAACTAATGCCACGCCGTCGCACAATCTCTGCCCTTCTCACTCTGTCGCTGTCAGCCTCCCCGCGCGGCATAACTTATTGCTCGTGATCATTGTACTTTGCCCAAACTTCACTATGCTCGGTCGTTGTAGTGTCGGCCTTGCGCTATACCGTGGTTCGCATTCCCCTGCCCAAACTTCTATCCCCTTTTGTCGCTTCAGTGCACCTCGTCGTCGTTTGCCCAACTCCTTTTATGCATCTCAATCAACATATGTCGTCAATTGGCACTATCTCAATGTAAATTTCACACCATCTAAATTATACAATATCATTTAAAACTAACTCGTAAACGCGCAACGCGCGAGTCTCATGCTAGTTAATTAATACTATTTAATTAATATTCTCGTTGTTTTGCCATAACACACTTATGTGGTATTATAGTTGGCATTATTTGTGTCCAATTTTTTGATATCCATGTCAACAAAGACCAATGTGACTGTTAATTTAAACATAACCATCGATCTTCAATAATGTTTATCAAATTGAAAGAACCCTAAACCTTATTATTCCTCCATGTTGTATTGAACTGAACATTTCCTCTAATGGTTGCTAAAATAATATAACACTCCCACTCCCTCCGGTTTGATTTGGAAGAAAATGGTTAACTACAATAATAACCTTAACACTATCATGAAAGTTTGGCATTGGGAATTCTTTTTTTTGAAGTGCTAAATTTATATTAAAAGGCAAATTGAGTACAAGCTGTACAAGCAATAGCTAAAGTTAGGCAACAAACAGACGCTATATACAGCAGCAACAACCAAAACATAAGACCACCCGTCCCTCTTTAAGAATAGCAAGGAATTACATGAGAGAACAAAGACCAAACAGCAAAAGTAAAACTACAGCAGGGTCTGTGTGTTCTGCATAAAACACAGACAGAGTGACGCCCCTCAACAGAAAAGATGCAGCAACAGTAGAAGTCTCGACACCAGCAGAAAAAACTAGACCCCAAACCAGACGAGACCGTTAGCACAACAGATCACCTGAGCATACAGTCTCCTGGATTCCATACCCATTCATATAGCAAACACGGCCCCCGCACTGTCTTGTGAATAAATCATTGCCAAGAAATATCCCGTCGACATTATTAAATATTTGCTTATTAAATATTTGCTTATTCCTAGTCTTCCACATCACCGAGGCATACCAAACCACACTATAGAATTGCCTTTCCTAAGTCCTAACCTTCTTATTCCTCCCACTACCAACTAAAAGACTATAAGCCATCATTGTTACTCGAATCTAACAACCTCAAATATTTCATATGTTATTTGGAATAGTATATTCTCATGTTTGATGTATGATGTGTCATGTGCATCACATTGCATGTAAAAAGGAATGGACTCAAAGAGGAATCGACTTAAAAATTCGGCGACTAGACATAGAATAGACCACCCGGGCTAAGGAGTGAGCAACCATGTTGGTTTGACGCTTAGGTTCTGTTTGGCCCGGCTTATTTTCTACTTCTTTTTTTCTCCTTAAAAATAGTAAAGGAGGAAAAACTTATGTTTGACTCCACTTCTCTTTATTTTTTACTTCTTTACTTTATTTCTCTAATACTTTTAAGGAGAAATATGGCTAAATTCAATTTGATACTTGTCTATTTAGTTTTAAAAAAATAGAAAAGTAGAAAATATGCCGGGCCAAAAGGGACCTTAATAAAGTTGTCCTCAAAATCAGGATTCGACAATAATAAAAGGAATGTCTCAAACAAAGATGAAATGTTATCCGACAAGACCATGACTAAGCCAAAACCACTGGTACACTTTACTCCACACCGCCCAAACTAAAAGGCACGATACAAGAAGGTGGTTCTCCGACTCTGTTGCCCACTACAACACACACCGCGCCCGCACGACGAACTAGATTTACTCAAGCCAGAAGCCTTCGAAGGACAGCTTGCCACGAGAAAATTATAACTTATGGTCCTCGTAGGGTAGTTCGAATGGTAAGAGTTGAGGAACATATGAATTGAATAGGAGAAGGTCCAAGAATCAATTCTAAACTGAGCATTTATCTTTTAAATATAAACAAAATAAATACTTTTGATATGAAACTTAATCTCACCCAACTATAATATTCTTAAAATGCAGCTAAATCCTTGATAAAATTTCATCTATAAAGTCACAAAACAAATTTAATTAAAGGTTCAAGTTAACATGTTAATATTATCTTAAATTTTGTGCATAATATTTAGAAATTAAATCAAATGCACATAAATTAATACAAATATAGATTAACACTTTTCTTAATTAAAAATATAGATTATAGCAAAATTTATTTTTGACTATGTCAGCATTTTCTCACTTAAATTGTTCACATGGGCTTGATATCATTTTTTTTTTTGTTTTGTTGTATGAGATACATGCTTGCTTTTCAATGGACTACTGGTTTTAGTAAAACCAAGTAAATCAGTGACATCATTCCAAAACAGGCTTCATCAAAAACCTTCTTCATCAATGTTCCTTCTTCATTTCTATCTCAAATCAACGGCTCTAAATAAAAGAACCCACAATACTATCTGAGACGGCTCCACTACACTGACAGGTGGTTTTAGTTTTTGCACCTTTTCGGGCTTTAGAGTGTTTAAATTCATTCATCACTTCACTTCAATTCTCAATGCATTCATCTTTCTCAATCTAATTCTCTTGGTAAACTTTTTTCTTCTCATTCATATTCTCATTTTAAATTTTAATCATACTGCATGCATTGCTCACTTATATTACTGCACCTTCTTTTAATTTCATGCATTTTATAATTGGCTTTAAATTTTAATGCATGTTTGTGTTGGGGAATTAAATGAGTTCGTGTTCATGGATTATTTAATTATTTACTAGATAAATATAATCACTTACTCACCTTATGCAAGTACTAAGTGTATTGGTTTGGTTTTCGATTGAATTGATTTTGATAAAATTAATTTTAGTAGAATTGATTTTATCAAAATTGATTTTATCAGAATTAATTTATGTTTGGATATAATTATGTAAAAGTGAGTTGGATAATAAATTTCAAGGTAAAAATCATACTTAAACTCATAAGCTGCAAATTCTCAATTCTACCAGAATCAATTCTATTTTAGAAGAACCAAACACCTTAAAATGAATCCAAAATCAATAATTATACACATCTAGAATTGCTTTTGATTCTTTCAAAAATCAAATTAAACATACCCTCAATATTGTCCATTGACTATTTTTTTTTAAAAAAAATTGATTTTTTTTTATTATTTTGGTAAAAGTTGAAGTCTGAGGTTGAATTTTGGAATTATGATGAACAGGTGAAAATGGGAAACAAGTTGAATGTGGTTGTGTTGTGTTTGTGTGTGTGGACCCTATTGTTTTGTTTGGTTTCTTGTGTACCAAATGAAGGTTTGCATAAGATTGGTTTGAAAAAGGTAAAATTGGAAC